>JAZKJV010000960.1:0-679817 GCA_037367405.1 Ottelia alismoides
TAGTCCCAATTCTCTTTATTTGTGCCTTCATCCTATTTCCCGTGAGCAAATACTATTCACTGTCCTTTATGTTTTGGATTGTAAGGAATCTCTTTAATATGTGAGATACGTGAGTAGTTTCACCAGAATATAACTATCAAGTATTATTAGGAACATCTATAATATTTGCTTCAAAGTAAATAGAAACATAATGCATACCTTTCTTTTCGAACCATGCTTTCTTTTTAAGGCAATCTTTTTTCATATAGCCAGACTTCATGCAAAAGAAGCACTTGATTTCTTTGCAATTGCTCCCTTTGGCTTTCATGGGAGTTTTTTCCTTGCTCCTTTTGCTTGTGTGGCTTTTACTGCTAGGCCCTACCGTAGTCTTCTTAGTAGCATGAGGTTCACCGAGTGTTCTCTTATCTTCTTTAATCTCCCTTCTTCTTGAATGAGCATAGTCTTTAATTTTATGAAACTCCACTTACCATTTAATGTATTGTAATTTACCTGGAACTGCCCAAATTCAATATGAATGGAGTTTATGATAAGCTATATTAAGAACGTTTCGTTGACATCTATCCCCATAGTTTTCAATTTTGCTGCGAGACTGGACAATTTAGTTACATGATCCATCATAGAGTTGTACCAGTTGAATTCGTTCATGGTCAACTCACTCATTAATATCCCAACAATAGGATTATCAGTAATGTCGGACTAGACTTATCAGTTATATCAGACATGGAATACTCCTTAATTTTCTTCATGAATTCCTTAGCATTATTTGTCCTAGGCATGACAGTTTGTCATTATCTGCCATTGTAATTTTCATTAGGCCCAAACAAATTCTATTCGATCTTTCCCAACCTCATAATACAGCTTTTCATCCTCAATAATGTTTTCTGTGATGGCTTGTGATTTTTGATCTTCAACTAATGCATGGTCTACATTCGTCATTCTCAAATGAAATTGAATCTGTTCTGACCAATCTGCATAGTTGAGTCTGTTGAACCTAACTATAGAGTTGCCAAATGCAAACACGTTCATAGCTATTGAAACTGTAAATCAATAATACACATGGTCACAATAATGCTTTGAGAAATAAATTAATAAAATATAATGTGAGAATGTAAATTGAAAATTTCTTTTTACACTATGTTAATAATCACCTTTGGGCATAATATTAACATATCAATAAATACGTATTTGATGCAATTAGATGTACTTTGATATGTAATTAAAAAAACATGTTTAATTAATATTTTTTCCATCTTTAGATATAAAAACTCATGATTAATTAATTAATCTATTAATGTGTATAATCACGCAAAATGATCCACCTTTAGGTGATCTCTTAGTTCATGATCATATTATTCTGATTATCGAAATAATCGTTATATTAAGTTTAATTTACATTAAAACATGATAATCAGAATATGGGTTCAACTCCGTACATTGTTAGATCACTTTGGTGACTAACCACAAATTGAATATTATAACTTTATTTATCAACAATAATGTGCATAAGATACTTTTAAAAGGTGTAACATCATATTGTGGCGAAATGAATTTACAGATTAAAATCCATCCATTATGCGATTAAATAATTTCTGCAAGCTTTTACTCAATCAGAAAATTTGCAACAAACAGAATACAAAACAACTCACCTAAATCCAATCTCATAATAGGAAAATCAGTTGGAGACAATGGATAATATCATCTCTTCTCATCCTGTTGGAAACAGATGCAAGTTTTGTGCCGTTAAAAAATAATGAAAAATCAAACAAGAGAACAAGTCACGCACATTGCCTCTCTCTCTCTTTTATTTAAACCGTAACGCCTTGATTTTTTTAATTAATTTAATTCAGCAAATCTAAGATACAATTTTTGACTTTAAATTATACCATACTTCATTCAAGGCTTTCATGGCTACTTGATAAATATATGATTCTCACTCTTTATTCATTTATTTTAACCTTATCTTTTAGCAGAAACACCTATAATTATATGTAAATACAATAAATTAACATTCTACAGATCCTTGTTAATATTGCATAATTAACACAAATTTCCAAAAATAAAAGAATAAAGGGAAAAGCAAAAGAAGTATGTATTTAGAGTAAATATAGAGTGACCCAAAACCTGAGAAAAGGTCAAACCTTGGTCTGATCGACACGAAATATAAGTAGGGGGAGATAGGGTATATTGTACATAATACCTATACAGATAAATATTTCTATTTATTTTTACATTTTATGAGTAGTATATTATTTCAAACACTTGTATAATAAAAAAAGAAAATAAAAATCAGAAAACATAAAATAAAATAAAAATAAAATCCACAATTCATTGTACAAAAGCCACGTGTATATTATACACAATCTTTATTTATTTAAAACCTTTATTTAAATTGCAAAAATCAAATAAAAATATTTCTATATTATATATAATAAAATATAAAATAAAACATTTTTTTGTAAAAATAATAAAATAAAAATACTTGTATAAAATATATAGGTATATTATACCCATATATAATATATTATACTATAACATAATAATTCCTAAAAATAAGTAAAGATCATAGAAAAATAGTTTATAAAATAATAAACATTTTTCATTTTATTCATTTTTTATTATAAAATCATCTACTATTTTATATTTATTATTCTTTCAATTTCTGGCTTGGATTTTTCCTATTGGTCCACAACAGATTGTTGACTCCAGTCAATCTTTTCCCTCAGCCGGGTCAACCCGACTTTCGTTCGCCGGAGCTCTTTTTTTCGCTTTTTTCCCGGTTAGACCCGACCACATTTTGCCTCGATTCTTGTGCCCGATTATGCTCCTATGATCCATGATCTTCGCAGATCCCTAAGCGCAACTAGATCGCGCTAGGGTTTCGCTAAATCTTCCGATCTTTCTGGACCTTAGCCCTTGCCTATAAGTATTATCTTCTGCCTCCCGAGCTCAGCAGCTCGTGCCTCACACCACCACTATCCCTTAGCCACCTCTAGGATAGTGACAGCTCCTCTGAGGCTCCAGTGAGCGCTAGATAACACCTGCTCAGCTCGTGCCCGGAGTCTTCCTTCGCGACAAGCCTCCCGGTCTTCTGCAACATGGTTGAGGCCATAACCCCTCTTTTCGCCTAGCTTGAAGTTCCTGAGCTCTTCAAAAGCTCCGGGTACCCTCTATTTCACTTACATTTCCATTTTCGCTTCGATTCTGTTCATCATCTCTGCCGCAGTTTTCCCACTCCGACCAGCTGGTCGGAGCTCCATCTCAAACACCTCCACGTATCAATCGATACCCTGCATCATCTCCATCCTTACTTTGTGACCTTACCCCCTTTGGGTTGCTCATCAGAGCGAGATTAAGGTCTAATCTCCTTCCTCCATATACCCCGTAGATCAAGTCCCAATTCCCCCTCGCTTCTTGATGTTTTCTCGGAAATAACTGGACCTGAGCTATGCCCCTGAGTCCTATTTTCCTTTACAGGCGTTGAAGTGCACGAGGAGACCAAGTTTGTGCACTAGCTGCTCAGGCGGAGTAGATCCAAGTTGAGCTCCACTGCCCCGATCATCTGATCGCCCTCCTTCTCATCAGAGCTGACCATCCGATGCTGAGCACTTCCCTGAAGTTGCTGAGCCTTTTGGAGCATAGATCAGACTAGAAAATCTCCATGTTTCGTCGATCGATGATCCCTAGAGACATGTTCTTCTAGCATCCTTCTCGCCCGTCAAATCCAGAGATGCTCACCAGATTCCATCAGAGTCGCAAGATCATCCCCTTTTTCAGAGCGTGGGATCAGCTGTTGACGTGAATATGACACACGCTCACTTGCGATTAGAGCCGTCAGATCCACGTCCCAACGGTCATTCGGACTGTATGTCAGCGCAGAGTCCTGGTCCGTTAGATCTTCTCAGGGCCATGTGTCAGCCACACCTACAAGGGTAAACATCATTTTCTACCATGTCGCTTATTTTATTTTGATTTAGTTCAGTAAATAAAATGTGTAGTTAAGAATATTTACATTTTAGACCCTCGATTTTATCTATTTGCACTTTAGTCTAGTCGAGTCTGAGTCGCGTACCCATACACGAGTATTTTGGGATATTTGTAGTATCTGGTCTGAACTCTTTGCTTGTTATGGAATGACAGTTCTATTTTGAGTATTTACATTTATACCCCTTGCTTGCATGAATCATGTGTTGCGCATGTATTCAATGGACTAATTGCATAAAGGCCCCTGTAGGCCCTAGAACTTAATCTATTTACAGAAAGGTCCCTGTAAACTGTTTTTAATTAAATATATTTTACTTCATGCAATAAATATTAAATCAACTCTAAAAATTATCTAAAAATTGCCTATAGCTTCTGCTAGCATGTATTCAATGTGGTAATTTTTGGGTGTTGATTTGCTTGCATTTTATATTATTAAAAATTTAGAAACCCTAAAAAGTGTCCTGTTTGTCTTAGAAAATTCTATAAAAATTGAAAAATCATCCAAAAATTCCATAAATTTTTTTGTAGTTGCCTTTCATCATCCTTTATCTCCAGTAATAATTTTTCTTAAAATATTTTCGATAAACCAAAAAAAATACAGAACTCTCGAAAAATTATAAATATTATATAAAATTGTAGAAAAATCTAAAAATAGTGTTTTCATTATCTGTTTGAAGATATTTACCTATATTTTCTTATAAAAATCACCCCGGGAGTTTTGGGTATTTTAATTATTTTTAATTTGCAAATTACTCCTGATTGTGCACTATTTATTTTTTCTCACTGTTTGATTGTTAGAAAATTACAAAAACATTTAAAATTATATAAATATTATCAAAAACAATATAAATCATATAAAAATCAAAAATATTTTTATTACATTTTCTATGCATTTTTGACCTCTTAGAAATATAGAAGAAGAGTACTTATTTATACTTTTCATCCCTTGTGTTATTTCTTCTATACTGGAAAACTAAAAATTTGAAAAACTAAAAACCACTAAAAATATTTTTATTCCTAAAATCCGACTACTTTGCTTTTAATTGTGCTCCTTGTGTTCGACACTGATCGTTATACCAGGTAAATAAAAGTAGCGAAACCGTTTACATTTGATCGTTTCATTACTTAATTGTTTGATTTTCTTGTTGATTGATTTGATTGATTGAGGACAACGACACTTGATTTATTTATTCTACCTTAGTCGATTGTGAAATCACGTCACCATAATGGCATCGTTGCCGGGGAGCACGACTTAGTAGTTTGATATCAATTTTTGCTTATTTTTGTCTCTATTTATTATAACTCTTTTCTGACATTATTCTTCTTGGCTTTTTGTACGAGGGACTGACGGAGCATGACTTCGTCCACTTTAGAGGAACTAGCACAGGAGGAGGAGCAGAAGGAAACAAGAGCAGTTATTTTATATAGAGTTGATTTGAGAAGAAATTCTTGTAATAATCTAGAATATTTGGACACTTGTGAGACACTCTTGTTATTTGGGGTCTGTTTTGCCGAGTGTCGGTGCACTCGGGGACCTCAACAAGTTTTTCGTTGATTTTTTGACTTTTATTTTCTATTTGATTTTCGAGGATTTGGCCCCTAGATTTAAGACTTTTATTGCTTGATCTTGGTAATTAGATAAAGTCCAAACACCCTAATAGAATATCTATTCCTATAGAACACATTTGGACTTAGTCAAATAAAAAAGTTAATTTAATTAGTTAAGAGACCACACACCTTAAGAAGTCGTATACAACGCTAGCAGGACCCGTTGTGGCACACCGAGTGACTTCCAAGACCACAATTAGGTCTCTTCTATTATTAGTTAACTACCAGCTCTTCCTACTAATAGAAGTTGCTCATCTTAGGATGATTTCTTCGTGCATCATGTAGACTAGTTTTATTTATGTCTTCAAATTTATGTGCGGATCACCATGCATGAAGAGTGCGGGAGCAAGGTACGCATTTCTATCTCTGCATGCATCATTTTTTTGATAGCACATCAACTTTTCCGCCTTCCTCCCCCTGTTTTCTTGGACTTAAATAAAAAAGAAATCGGAAAATTTGTTAGACGTTGCATTATTCAGAAAAAGACATAAAAAGATATAACCAAATAACATATGGGTCTGCTAAAGTAAACTTGACCTAAAATCATACTTCACTGAAATTCTTGTTTTGGAGGATTGTAACCCCCTCTTTGTCTGATTTATCTGCAGAGAGTTGAGTGACCCGCACACTAAGATAGAGCCATTCCTGAACTTCCTTCAAAATACCGGTTCTAAAAATGATTAGCTATTCTTCAATAGGGATTTTTGGGTAGTCGGTAATCTGTCCAAACTTCCTTAGCAGAGTGTGTGGTTTAGAGGATACTGCAAAAGCATGATAAACAATCTGTACTTACACCCATACTTGATGGAAATAGGCACAACTAGTCGTAGGAATTCTGACCAGTCTCTAGGACGAATCATGCTCCTAACAGCTCTCTTAACCGCTCCGATAGATTGGATTATCACCTAATAAAATTTGATAAGAAAAACGACCGAGCCTTTACGATCATCACATTAAGTTGATTAGGTGAATTGGGGGGGTTGTTTTTCGCATCCTGCTTGTGTCCCAGATCTAATCTTCATAAATCCCCACATTACGATGACGGGAAGGAGGTCTCTTAGGCTACCTCTGGCAGCACCGCTTTCCAGCACTCCTCCTCGTTCATCTAGGGAAGCTTTAGAGAGCTCAGACCCGCTCTCTGAACCTAAATTCGCCTCCACCATGTTCCCCCTCGACCACCCTTCTTCTCCCCTGAGGTACAGATTGAAAGGTCAGCAAAGCTCTTTGTTCACTTGATAGCACCTGAGCTAGTATCTTTTACCTTTGCAGATACCAGAGGATGGCTAGTAGTGAGAACAGAACTGACGAGCATCCGCAGACTTCCTTGTTTGTATTAGATCATGCCACCATCAACAACACATTGTTAGCCTCCCTGGAGACCATGTAGTGATAGATCAGAGACTAGGAAGTGTTCATGGAAAATGTGAGGAGGGAGCTCACACAAATGCAAGCTGGGTGAGAGGAGCCCGAATGACTAGCCGGTGGAGAGATACTGAGAGAAGAGGGCGGAGGATGCCAGGACGAGACGCAGGATCCAGCCAGGCCAACCTGCACCATGAGGCAGTTGCACAACTATGGTACAACCCTCAACCAAAGATGGATTCAACTACCAGCTATCCTGGGCGACTTCAAGCTTCTCCCTCGGACCATCCATCTATTTCACAAATTCCATGTGCTAGTCACCGAGGAGCCCCATCTCCATCTATAGGAGTTCGAGATGATATGCAGCACCGTCCACAATAGATTAGTTAACGAGGACACTATCAAGCTAATTGCCTTCCCATTCTCCTGACAGAGCAGCCTACTAGTTGAAGCACCTGGGGAAGATCATCACTACTTTGGAATAGCTCCAAACCGAGTACTTGAACAAGTACTATCCACTCGATTGAACCAACGCAGCCAGAGCAATGATCTGTAATTTCACTATGATCCCAAATGAATAGTTCCATGAAGCATGGGATCATTTTAGAGAGCTCATCGACAGGTGTCCCTACCATGAGATTAGCAAGCCCAACCTCGTCCAGAGTTTCTTTTACGGGCTAACACCCGAGCTACAAGGGCTAGTAAACACCTCGTGTGGAGGCTCCTACTTCATCAAAGACGAAGACTAGGTCTGGGCCATCTATGAGGAGATGGCAGATAACTACACAGTGATGTCCCAGAACCATGTCTACACTCAGGGGAAGCCTCTCCCGGAGGCGATTCTTATAAGAGGATTGCACGCATTGAAGCTGGACCTTCTATATCTTCATTGGAAGTAACACTAACAGAGTAGTCGGTTGCCGATATGGGTATCATTAGCCATAAGTTAGACTAGATTGAGATCATCAAGAAGAAGCAGTGCCGGGGCCTGGATAAGCTCAATAAGATTGATGAGCTAGACCAAAGATTTAGTGACCTGAAGACCCAAATCATATGCCTTCAAGAGGCACAAACAGCTTCTCAGTCCCATTCTAAGTCAGGGACTGATCCAGGGAGCAGCACTTCTTAGCCTTCCACCTCATACCACTAGGTCCACCACATTCAGGAGGAACCCATCTAACAGCTCCAACAATACCAGCTACCACCACCCTCTTCAGACACTCAGATGGTGGTATATCATCTGGATTAGCCCTTGGAAACCTTCCCCCTCCACTCCACGAGCAGCAAGAGTCGTTGATGAAAGTCAATGAGATCTGGTACTCCCAGTTCCAACCACAACCCGAGATCCGTCGTGACCACCCCAGCTTTAGATGGTCTACTGGAGGTACTTCTTCCCAGCAGCAGCCTCCGACACAGTCAGGGCAGCCAACCACAACAGCCGCAGTACTCCCACCACCACCAGCAGCACGATCCTCGTCCCCGGTATCAAGGACAACAATAGAGGTAACATTAGCCTCATCCTCAGTACTCCCAACCTCCTCCTCACTACCAGCAGAGTCAGCCTCATTTCCAGCGAGGCAACCCGTCCGGTTCTCATCCACACTAGTATGAGAACCCAACCCTTGATGACCTCGCCCGCATGTTGACGGACCTACAGGATACCTTTCGGCGAGAGATGGATGAGTTCCAGCAGGAAATGAGGGAGATAATCAAGGGCAAGGTTTCTATACCCGCTCAGATTGAACCTAACCTGAACAATCTGAAAAGAAAGTCCGAGCAGGTACAATCTACAAAGACCGCCTCTCCTAGTGATATTTTGGATGACACTTATTATATATTTGATGCTGATTTTGTGACACTTAGGAGCGGTAGGAAGCCAACCGACAACTACTCATCTAGGCGACAGACCACTACTGATGCTAAAGCCCCAGACAAGGTCAGGAGCGGTGCTGATGCCGCTCACCATGATGATGATCACGATGGTGCTGAAGCCACCAAGTAGGTTGATCCAGACAATGGTGCTGAGGCCGCCGAATCTCTAGTTGCAGAAGGTGGTACTGAAGCCACCTATATTCAGTTGCAAGGCTAGAGTACAATACTGATGCCGCAAGTTCAGATGTTGTCGGTGGTACTGATGCCACCAAGATTCCTTCAGTTGTGTTGACATCTCTTGCACCTGAGGATTTATTTGGAAAAATACAAAAAATTGAAAAACTTCAAAAATTAAAAATATAAATAAAGGAAAGGTTTTTATATATCCTATAAGTCCATCTATTATGCTTGATGATCTTTGTATGGATTCTAGCATGTTGAAAGAGCAGGAACCTACACCTAACCCTTGTCTTTCAGGAGAGTGTCCTTCTATCCCCTTTCCTCAAGCACTCCGCTTAGGAAAGGGGCCAAAAATAGAAAATCCCAAAAAGAGGGACCCGTTAGAGTTCAACGAGCAGATGATAGACAGATTCTAGATCCAGCTGACTCTTCAGGAGGCACTTGAGCACATCCCTCCATTCCAGAAGAACTTGAGAGAGAAGACCACCATTCGCGGGAAGAAGAGGAACCACAATGCAGAAATCCATGTGCTCACTCGTGCCATCTACTTCGCCATCCAGAACTGATTTCCAGCCAAGAAGCCCGATGAAGGAGCTCCTTATGTCAGATGCCATATTCATGAGCAACAGTTTGATTGGACTCTATTAGATAGTGGTTCCTTAATTAACCTCCTTCTGACTACCTTACTTGATCGATTCGAGTTTGGCACTCCTAAACAGAGCAGGATAGTCCTTAAGTTTGCAGATCGATCTGTTAAGAGGCCGAAGGGGTTATAAAGGACGTTGTCGTCACAATTCAGGGCTTGCAGTTCATCGTGGACTTCGTCATGTTGGATATGGAGATCTCTGAATCTGTGACCGATACCCCCATCGTTCTAGTATGACCGTTCTTGTCCATAACCAAGGCAGTATCCGATCATGATAACGGGAAGATATACTTTCGCGTCAAGGGCGAGAGTATACAAATAGAGACGATTGTAGAGACTAGAGCCAGAGACCTAGCTTGCTTAGAGCAGACCACTGATTCAAAGCAGATGATAGAAGCAGAGCTAGATGTCCACCAGGAGTGTGATTTTATGATTACAGACGATAAAGAAGTTTGGGCAGACCCAGCATCATGTACTCTTGTCACACCTTCATATACTGCAGAGTTACAGATGAAAACAGATGAGAGTTTGGAGAGCGCACTCATGGCACAAAACACTTCAGAGGCTGCCGATGGTGATTCGGGTAGCGAAGCAAAGTACGTTTCTTGTGATTCTGATCCCTCAAACATAGAAGCCAAATTTGATTGGCAGGATTTTGATGATTACTTACCATGTATGATGTCCATAGAGCCCACAAGTAGGGCGGAGAGCGAACCAGTACAGTTGACAGATACACCAGCAGGGTCATCTTCGTCAGATTTACAAATTCAGCGAGAGTTCTCACATGCAGATTTGGTAGCTTTCATGCAGACTTTTCAGAGGCCAGATTTGCCAGCGCATACTTGTTCTGAATTGAAGACCTTACCGCAGAGCATGAAATATAGATTCCTTATGGGTTAACCATACATGCTCCCAATCATGATCTCAGCGGATTTGACTGAAGATCAAGAATCTCGTTTGATGGAGGTTCTTGAGAGAAACCGCAAGCCAATCGGATGGAGTGTAGCTGATCTTCAATAGATAAGTCCGGCCATGTGCTCCCACCACATTTATCTTGAAGATGACGCCAAGCCATCATGTGAGTTCCAACGAAGTCTTAACCCGAATCTTCGAGATGTGGTCATGAAAGAAATATCTAAGTGGTGGAGCACCGATTTTATCTACGCCATCTCTGACTCTAAATGGGTTAGTCCGTTGCATGTGGTACCCTAGAAGACGGGAATCACCCAGTTGTGAGTGAGTCTGGAGAGGAGATAGCTACCTGAGTACCCACATCTTGGAAGGTCTGTGTGGACTACAGACGATTGAATCATGCCACAAGAAGGATCATTTCCCGCTACCATTTATTGACCGGATTATCGAGAGGTTAGCTGAGAAGAGTCACTAATGTTTTCTTGACAGGTACTCGGGGTACAACCAGGTGGCCATAGCGCCTAAAGACCATGAGAAAATGACGTTCACCTATCCGTTCGAAACGTATGCTTTTAGACGGATGCCCTTTGGCATATGTAATACCCTGGCTACATTCCAAAGGTGCATGCTTTCCATCTTATCAGATATGGTTGATAAATGTTTAGAGGTCTTCATGGATGACTTTTCTGTCTACGGCGATAGGTTTGATGCGTGTCTTGCTTGCCTAGACCAAGTGCTTCAACTTTGTATAGAGGTCAACCTTTTGTTATCTTGGGAGAAGAGTCATTTCATGATGACTCAAGGGATGGTCCTTGGTCACATCATCTCTAACAGGGGCATGGATGTTGATCTGACCAAGGTGGAATCATTAAGAAGCTCAATCCACCTTCCAATTTGCGACAGTTGCAGTCTTTTCTAGGGCATGTTGGTTTCTACTGACGGTTCATACAGGACTTCAGTTGAATCGCCTAACTACTTACTTGTTTACTGATGAAAGACACCAAGTTCCTTGTAGATGATAAGTGTCTTGCGTCGTTTGAGACTCTCAAGGGATTAGTTGTGTAGGCTCCTATCATTCAGCCACTCGATTTGTTTCTCCCATTCAAGATCATGAAAGGCGCTTCTGATTTTACCATAGGAGTTGTGCTGGTACAGAGGAGGGATGGATTGCTTTTGCTATTCACTATGCTAGCTGGACTTTGGATGCCGCTCAACGGAACTATACTATGACTAAGAAGGAGATGCTAGCCATAGTTTTTGCTTTGGATAAGTTTCGATCTTACATTCTTGGATCTAGAGTGATGATTTACAAAGATCACTCCGCCATCCGATACCTCATGACAAAGAAAGATGCAAAGCTAGATTGACCAGATGGATCCTTATACTCCAGGAGTTTGACATAGAGATTAAGGATAAACCTGGAGTTAAGAATGTGGTGGTGGATCACCTCTCCTGATTAGAGCATCTTGAGGATTTAGAGCAGACCACGCCTATCACATAGACATTCCTAGACGAGGCGATTCTTGTTATCATCTCGCTTTCATGGTACACCGAAAGTTCTGAAAGGTTGGCCCATGCAGCAATTTGAGACCTTCCTTACGAAGGCCAAGTTGTACCATTAGGAGGATCCCACCCTTTACCATGAAGTAGAGGATAGTGTCTAGCGTCGGTGTATTCCTCAGGAGGAGCACCATAGCGTCCTCACCTATTGCCACAAGCTTGAGGCAGGAGGACATCACTCTGGGAGACGAACAACACAAAAGGTTCTCCAATCCGATCTTTGGTGGCCTACCCTCTTCAAGGATTTAGATGAATTCATGAAGAGGTGCACTGACTATCAAATGATGGGCACTTGTGGAGAGAGAGAAATATGATGCTGATGCTGCCCATTCACTTCTGTGAGGTTTTTGACGCATGGGGCATCGATTTCATGGGTCCATTCTTTAAGAGTCAGGGATTTGAGTACATTCTGCTTGTTGTGGATTATGTTAGTCGTTGGGTTGAGGCCATCCCCGTTTGAACCGTAGATGCAAAGACTGTTTGCAAATTTTTGATGAAGAATATCATTTCACGATTTGGGGTACTTAGAATCTTTATTTCTGTGGCAGGTCTTATTTTATCAACGATAAGGTAAGGGCCCTTGCTAAGGAGTTCAACATTGACCATAGATTTTCCACTCCATATCATCCACAGACAAATGGTCTTGCTGAGGTTTCGAATAGGGAAATTAAGATTATTTTACAGAAGATTGTCCGCCCAGACCGAAAGGATTGATCACAGCTTTTGGATTCGATCTTGTGGGCTTATAAGACTTCCTTCAAGACGCCTTTGGACACTTCTCCCTTTTCGGCTCGTTTATGGCAAGCCATGCCACTTACTAGTGGAGATCAAACATAAGTCACTTTGGGAAGTTACTGAGCTATTATTAGATCCCAATAGTGTAGGAGATCAAAGGAGAGCAGAATTGGCAGCCTTGGAGGAGTTGAGAGATACATCCTTCTCAAGTAGCCTACAATATAAGGATAGAATGAAGATATGGCATGATTCTCATATCAACCATAAACATTTTGAGCCGAACCAGAGAGTGGCTATTTGCTGCCAGGTTGAGATTATTTTCAGGGAAAACACAGAGTAAATGGAAGGGACTATACTTGGTCAGAAAGGTCTACGACAATGGCAGCATTGATATCTGAAATGTCTTTTGAATCCATCTTTCGAGTCAACAGTCAACGCCTGAAGCCGTATCTTGATCATGATCTGTCGATCGTTGACGTTGCCCCTATTCATTTTGTATGAGATGTGATCTTTGACTCTCATCATTCGCATCTCATACCTGATTTTCACTTCTACTCTGTAGCTGTATAGATCCATTATGTCTATATAATTCATTCTTTCTGTTCAACACCCCATTCTCATCTTATGATTTTGATATACTTAGGGTGCACTTTACCCTAAGTATAGAGGGGTGTTGAATATATGATTGTCCATTTGATTCTATTACCTCTGTTTTGCTGCCTATACTTAGGGATATTTTACCCTAAGTATAGGGGAGGTAATATTTGTACATTCGATTATTCGGGTTTCTCCTTTTTGCACAATTTTCCACACAGGATAATTTGATCCTAAGTATAGGGGGTCGCTAACTTCTATTCATATGATTTATTTATTCTTTCATTCATCGTTGTAATATAGCATCCTTTTCACTTCCCCATACTCAACATGAGTTATGTCTTCTTTCATCGCTCTCAGATCACTCTGAGGACAATGTTCGAGCTAAGTATAGGGGGTGTCGTATATATTATATACATACTTTAGCCATAACTCATACTTTGTGTGTTAATAACATGGTTATTAAAAACATTTTCAAAATTCTTTACAAAAAATATTTTCGTACAAATTTTGTAAAAATATCTTGCTTGCAAAATATTTGTAAATTACTTGTTGTATCAAAATTATGTATATAATATAAAATTTTTGAAAATTATGTGAAAAATAAAAAGTTAGCAAAAACAGTTTGTAAATCTAGGTTTGAAAACTATTCTGCAAAAGTATTTTACCACATAAAGAAATAAATCTAGGGTATAAAAAATACTTATATGTGTACATTGAAAATCAGAAGCTACCCCTAAAATCCAATTTGTACATAAATTCTGTAACATAAACTTCTTTTTATATGTGTGTATATATCCTTGTAAAAAATTTTCCTTATCTTTCAAAAATACCTAAAAAGTTGAAAAATCAAATGTCCCATAAAAATTTGCATATTTTCGAAAAAAAATCCACTAAAAGAGTTTTGTATATACTTGCATATCCATTCTTCAGAATCATGGTTGACATCTAAACTAGTTTGGAATTAAATTGAAAAATGGAGCTTGGTTAAGATCTTAATCCACTAAACTTCAGAGGAACTGTATAGGATTTGGGCTTAAAACTTTTCTAGTTCATAGTGACTTAATTCTTCAAGTCCACTAGGCTATGTTCACATGTCATCTTGATGAGCCTAAGTAGAACACTTAACAACGTACACATGACTCTCAGAGACAATGGCTTGACTTGGACATGCACCTTGCACATAGCTCAACACAGATGAGGTGGTGAGGAGGCAGAATCCTTTGGCTTGGGGTAGCATATGAGGGTAGTACAGCTAGCCGAAACCTCTCGTCCTCCTCTAGGGAGGGATGTACGCCTCAACCTAGTCTAATAGCATTAAGGTCTAACGATAGGAGAGTGTGGGTTGCAATAATGCTTCAAAAGAGGGATAGTCTACTGGCTCAAGAAGAAAAACACCTTATGTACATGTTGCACCATGTAGATATGTTGTATATATGCACCTCAAAAAATGTGCAAAGATGTGAAAAACTGCAAAAAGGGGGACTTGCCTGATTGAAAATAATGCATGTCGGAATGTATATAGTGAATACACAAAGCTTATGTATTCTACCGCCGCATCTCATGGAAGCTTGCAGTCAGATGGTTAGCTACTCTGGTTAAGCTCAAATGGATACGCGGCTACACTAGTCACGACCCATTCTCTTCTTTCCCCTCTTCTTGAGCTAGTTGTACTTGAACTTAGAAGGTAATACCCCGCTCCTCGATGAAAGAATTGCTAGACTGGGGGATTAGAGTTACCTTGTTGAGGGAGGTTGTTTCTTTGCCATTTTGAGGTGGGGAGCTATATATCACTTACACAGTACAAGGAAAGATTCATAGTCATTAGAGTTTGTGTATGTAGACTTGTTCTGACCTGGTTATTAAGGAGTCCTAACCATAGAACTATTGAACTTGGAGTTTGTTGAGTCTTAAACATGTTTCCCAATAAGGTTCTGCCAAATTAATAATCCAAAGGTTTGATTTAGCTCCATACTCCAATTTAATGAACATGAGTTTGATAATCAACTTTGGTCCTTTTTATTTTCTTTTTATTTTCACTTCTTTGCAAAATGAGTGTTTGCTAAGGGACTAGCAAAGATAATGTATAGGGGGATGATGAATCTATGATTCTCATTCTATATTATTTTATTTTGCCTTATCTTTTAGTAGAAACACCTATAATTATATGTAAATACAATAAATTAACATTGTACGTGTCCTTGTTAATATTGCATAATTAACACATATTTTCAAAAAATAAAAGAATAAAGGGAAAAGCAAAAGAATGATGTAATTAGAATAATACAGAGTGACCCAAACCCCGAGAGAAGGTCAAACCTTAGCCTGATCGATAAGAAATATAAGTAGGGGGAGATAGGGTATATTGTACATAATACGTATACAGATAAATATTTATATTTATTTTTATATTTTATGGATACTATATTATTTCGAACACTAGTATAATAAAATGAAAACAAAATAAAAATTAGAAAATACAAAATAAAATAAAATCCACAATTCATTGGACAAAAGCCACACGTGTGTATATTGTATACAATCCCTATTTATTTAATACCTTTATTTAAATTGCAAAAATCAAATAAAAATCCTTTTATATTGTAAATAAATAAAATATAAAATAAAACATATTTTTGTAAAAATAATAAAATAAAAATACATGTATATAATATTTAGGTATATTATACATGTATATAATACATTATATTGTATATACTACATATAATAGTTCCTAAAAATTAATGAAGATCACAGAAAAATAGTTTATAAAATAATAAACATTTTCATTTTATTAACTTTTTATTTTAAAATCATCTACTATTTTATATTTATTATTCTTTAAATTTATGACCTGGATTTTTCCTATTGGTCCACATTAGAGTGTTGACTCCAGTCAACCTTTTCCCTCAGCTGGGTCGACCCGACTTTCGTTTGTCGGAGCTCTTTTCTTTGCTTTTTCTCGGTTAGATCCGACCATATTTCACCTCAATTCTTGCGCACGATTGTGCTCCAATGATCCATGATTCTAGCGGATCCCTAGGCGTAGCTGGATCGTGCTAGGGTTTCGCTGAATCTTCCAATCTTTCTGGACCCTAGCCCTTGCCTATAAGTATTCTCTTCCGCCTCCCGAGCTCAGCAGCTCATGCCTTGTGCCACCACTACCTCTTAGACACATCTAGGATAGTGACAGCTCCGTTGAGGCTCGCTTTGGACATCCACTGAGCACCGGATAGCACATGCTCAGCTCATGGCCAGAGTCTTCAGCCACTACAAGTCTCCCGATCTTCCGCAACTTGGTTGAGGCCATAAACCCTTCGTTCGCCTTTCCTAAAGTTCCTGAGCTCTTCAGAAGCTCCAGGTACCCTCCATTTCTCTTACATTTCCATTCTCACCTCCGATTCCATCCATCATCTCTCCCGCAGTTCACCCGCTCCGACCAGCTGGTCGGAGCTCCATCTCAAACACCTCCACGTACCGATCGATACCCTGCATCATCTCCATCCTTCCTTTGTGACCTTACCCCCTTAGGCTCGCTCATCAGAGCGAGATTAAGGTTTTCTCTCCTTCCTCCATCGCTGGAGATCAAGTCCCCATTCCTCTCGCTTTTTGATGTTTTCCAAGCAATAACTGGACCGGAGCTATGCCCCCGAGTCCTAGTTTCCTTTGTAGGTGTTGAAGCGCGCGAGGAGACCAAGTTTGTGCACCTGCAGCTCAGGCGGAGTAGCTCCAGGTTGAGCTCCACTACCTCGATCATCCGACTGCCCTCCTTCTCATCAGAGCCGACCATTCAACATGGAGCACTTCCCCAAAGTTGATGAGCCTTTTGGAGCATCGATCAAACCAACAGATCTCCACCTTTTATCCATCGAAGCTCCCTAGACACATGTTCTTCCAACATCATTCTCTTCCATCAGAACCGGAGATGCTCACCAGATTCCATCGAAGCCGCGTGATCATCCCCTTTTTCAGAGCATCAGATCAACTTTTGACATGGATGTTATACACATGCTCACCTACAATCAGAGTCGTCAGATCCCGTCCCAACAGTCATCAGGATTGTACGTCAGCACAGAGCCCTGGTCTGTCAGATCTTCTCAAGGCCATGTGTTAGCCACGCCTGTGAGGGTAAACATCATTTTTTACCATGCCGCTCATGTTATTTTTATTTAGTCCAGTAAATAAAATGTATAATTAAGAATATTTGCAGTTTGGACCCTCGAGTGTATCTATTTACGCTTTAGTCCAGTCGAGACTGAGTCACATGCACACGCACAAGTACTTTAAGATATTTGCAGTATTTGGTCTGAACTCTTTGCTTGTTATGGAATGAAAGTTCTATTTTGAGTATTTGTATTTATACCCATGCCTGCTAGGATCATGTGTTACGCATGTATTCGGTGGACTAATTGCATAAAGGCCCCTGTACTTTCTGGAGTTGTTATTTACAAGGCCTTAAAACTTAATCTATTTACAAAAGGTCCCTATAAACTTTTTTTAATTACATATTTTTACTTAATGCAATAAATATTAAATCAGCTCTAAAAATTATCTAAAAATCACCTATAGCTCCTACTAGCATGTATTCTTTGCGGTAATATTTGGGTGTTAATTTGCATCCATTTTATATTATTAAAAATTCAAAAACCCCTAAAAAATGTCCTCCTTATCTTTGAAAGTTTATAAAAAATTCGAAAAATCATCCAAAAATTACATAAAAATTTTTGTAGTTGCCTTTCATCATCCATTAGCTCCGGTAATAATTTTCTTAAAAATATTTTAGAAAAACCATAAAAATTACAAACACTCAAAAAATTATAAAATTATATAAAATTGTAGAAAAAATCGAAAACAATGTTTTCAGTCTCTGTTTGCAAATATTTACATACATTTTCTCATAAAAATTACCTCCAGGAGTTTTTGGTATTTTTAATTATTTTTAACTTGCAAATTACTCCTGACTGTGCAATATTTGTTCTTTTTCTCACTGTTTGATTGTTAGAAAATTATAAAAAAAATTAAATTATATAAAAAATACCAAAAATAATATAAATCATGTAAAAACCAAAAATATTTTTATTGCAATTTTTTGTACATTTTTTTACCAATTAGAAAAATACAAAAAGAGTGCTTGTTTATACTTTTCATCCCTTGTGTTTATTTCTGCTATATTGGAAAATTAAAAATTTTAAAAACAAAAAACCACTAAAAATATTTTTATTGAAATCTGACTACTTTGCTTTTAATTGGTGCTCCTTGTGTTCGACCCTGGTCGGTATACCAGGTAATAAAAGTAGCGATCGTTTCATTTCTTAGTGGTTTGATTTTCTTGTTGATCGATTTGATTGATTAAGGACGACGACACTTGATTTATTTATTCCACCTTAGTCGATCGTGAAGTTGCATCACCACTACTATATCATAATAAGAATATTAAGAGTTTATTTCACTCTCAATGAATGAAAATATATCATTGTGAAAACATGCAAATCAACATAATTTGCGATGTGAAATTTGCAATCGTCAAATCTATTAAAGACAAGAATTTCAACCTGGCTCTAATACCATATTGTAGGAAAATTTTACCCGTAGCATAAATGAATCAATAAAAAATGCTTCACGAGTTACCTCCTTCCATCGCAAATCAATAAATCACCGTGATGGAGATGATAAAGAAAACGACGACAATCCTTCCTTCCTTTATTTTCTTCTTCCCTTGACCCCAAACTTTTAAGACTCTCTTGGATGATAGAGACTTTTAATAGTGGCTCTCTCCGATTCTTGATTTGATATTTTTCATACTGAGCCATCGTGTCTCTTTTATATGGTAGAGTTGGAGGATTTAACATGATAACAAACCTTATCGTAAGTGATTCCTGATAACCCACTAACCATCAATGTAGATCAAGATTACGCAGTTACATTTTATCCATTGACTCGGTAAAATCCAATATTTATTATCTCATAAATATTTTATATGTACCACATAAAAGATAAATTCCTAACACTTGGAACTTTCATGGCCCCGTCTTTAGTTTTTTTTCGTTTGTGTATGTGATGAGATCATGATCTATTGATTTTACCGGACCATATGGTCAACCTCTTATGTTCAGGGGCTGGATTAATGGTGTTCAAAGTTAAACTTGTTATATTATATATTATAGATGAATTGGATGATGCGTGATTGCCGCAAATTCGCACATTTTTGGAGTGGAAGACGTGAGAAGAATGCAAGTTTGGCGCGTCTAGGAAGGATTCACGCGTCTATATATTTCTGATGATATTCATGGAAAAAAAAAGAAATTCTATGCTGAATATTTAGCCACAAACTAATTCCACATGGAAAACTTTTTTAATTGTAGTTTAGTTTACTACAAAGATAATTAGGATGCCAATTTAAGCGTTCCGCTACAATTCGGTTTTTGTTAAATACGGACCTTTATCTTGTAGTTGCAACATATATCGAACAGCCGAATTTTAATATTTATAAACCGTATTGGATAAGTATACAAGTCAAACACATGGAGCATTCAAAAAATCACATATGTTTCCTTATAGATTGCAAGGAGAACACAGATAAGTCTTTTTGTGCTTTTTGACGTTTTGTTTTTTTTATGTATTTTGCAAAGTATGGGCGAGAATGCAAGATGGAATATCCAGGATATATAGCAAGGTAACACAAATGCAATGCACATATTTTTGAGGTTTTACGTGATTTTGCTAATTTTTATGGGTTTTGAAAGTGGGAGCAACCCACTTAGGCACTAACAATTTCCTAATGCACAATTTGTCCATGGAAAAGTTTAGAAGACTAATTTCTTAATTTCACTCTAAACTCGAAAAGGTTGTTATCCCTTCTTTGTGTGATTTGTTGGAGAGTTAGCTAGCAGGAGACCGGTCTTTAACAATATCACTTACACAAAAATATATAGGATAGATGTGTCTTTATAATCTTAAGGGCCAAGTTGATAAGTAAGAATGCTATGAGTTCACCCACCAACAAAACTTCGCAACATACAAACATTCACCATAAGTTAATAGCTCCATGGATTACTTCAAGTCGACCATTCATGTATTAGATTCGAGTAGATTTTATCATTTTACATTAGATCCAAGTAGCAGATATGGTGCACAAAGGATTGATTGAATTATATACATGCAAAAAGTGGTCCGGAGTTCAACATGGAAATAACTACACTACTGCAATTACAATTAGCAATAAAACATAAAAGAAGAGGAAAGGAGTGGAGATCCGTCACCACAAAGGTCGTTGTTGGCCGTCGAGAAGAGATCGGGATGATGTCTCAACCCTACGCCATCGAGCGTTGGCTCTCCTCGCGTCGAGGAGCACGAAACTCGTGCAACTTCATCATAAACCCACACGTTGGGTCTGGTCGCAACAGCTTCAAGATGACTTGATCTGCACAGAGCGTTCTCAATCGTGAGGAGTGGAACATGGTGCTCTCACCACCAAACTCGATGCATGCTAACGGGTGCGAGAGTGGGAGGAGGCACTCCTGGTGTCTCTCGAGCTCTTTCTTCACTCCTGCAAGATGGAGGGGGCACTCAAAGCTAAATTCTGGACAAAAAATAGAAATAAGGGTCTTCGAACCCATAGTGATTGTTCATAGGTGAATAGCCCCAAGAATAAGGGGTTATTCTCACACCCTGACGTGTACGACTATTCCACCCCTTTGGCCTCAGGCATGTCGGTCCCGCCTCTCTATGGGGCGATATGGGCGAACCTTATTCTCCTCCTCCATAACAACCCCTTCCCTCCAGCAATCAACCCCCCTACGCACTATGGATTCTCCCGTCCCCTCCATTCTTGCTTTCTCGTGCTCTCTCTGTTGGGTGTTGCGCTTTTGCATGATGTTCTTGTGCAACCGTGACCTTGGAATCTTGACTTCAATTTACCATACCTTCGGTGGAGTAAGTGGATGTAGATGCGCCTATTAATTCCCTCCCCCGGGCTTTGGTGAGTTGGTGTCCTTGAGAACTTTTTTGTTGTCTTTTTCATGGCATCGGGCATGGAATCTAGGGTTTATGTTAGGGAAAAATCCCCATAAAATGGCCCTTAGATCGGTCTTGGCCCACACATCATGCACATTTGCTGAGCTCTTCCGGCTTTGTTGTTGCATCCACATTTCTTCCTCTTTTTGGGCTTACTGGATTGCCAGGTAAACTTGCGAAATTTGTTCCTTCAGGTTCGATTTTGGGGTGTCATGTGTGGTTTTGTTTCAATCCTTTGTTGTGCCTTGATTTGAGGATTCTTCAGTAACATGTTAGCGTTGTTGATATTGCTTCTTGTTTAGTTCTTCCGCCCTTGCTTCGAACCATATGATCAGCTTTGAGATATAACCCCCTGATTTGTTTGTGATTCATAATTACAGCCAATGTTCACAGATTCACGCGAGTATTATCGTCAAGCATACAAGTACTTATTTCATCCGATCTCAGATTAATGTTATTGGGGTGTAGAAGATGAAGCTATTATGCTACCTCCAATCATCGAGAAGAGGAATCTCACATGTCCGGTATAAGGAAGAATTAGAAATGAGATGGATCAAATGTATATGCGACCGAAATGTAAGATCTGCAAGCAATCGGGACACAATCGATTAAATTGTCTATGAAGAAACTAATAATTAAATCATCTATCCAGTATTCAATAAGTAAGGGTTTCCGTAAATAATTTTCAAAGTAGATAATATATCTATTTTAATCTTTTAGCAGATTGCTTATTGAATGTAGATGGCACACTTGGATAGATTACATGGACCAGTTGATGCATCAGTATTGTATATATGCAGAGTGAGCATCGTTCTTCCCAGCCTTCCTGATCGATGAGTATTTAAATTGAAAATATAATTCCACATTGGTTTATAATTAAGTCATAATTCTTGTAGATTTGATTTGTAGAGCACAATGAGATGCTCAATGAAATTGGCCAAAAAAAAGTGCAGTGATGGAGTGACTGTTGGAACTATTTGTCTTTTTCAGGTGTAGTTAATATGATAAGAGTAAAGATGGATCTCGTATTGTTGACAAGTTTATTGGAACGGTGGCAACCAGAAACACACACATTTCATCTTAGATTCAGTGAGGATAATGTTACATTATAGGATATCAGCTTAATCAATGGACCGAAGGTCGATGGTTTGCATGTTACTGGTCCTGATGTTTCAATGGGTAAATGGGGGTACTGTGTTTTAACTTGTTAGGTGTTATACCAACTTATATAAAGAGTGGTAAAATGAAGCCGATGTAGATACGAGAGATCTTCTTTCATCACAATGACACACTGCTTAGGATTGAAGATGAACAAGAAACAACAAGCAAGGTTAGAGCACTAATTTTCTATCATATTGGATGTAGTATTATTGCAGATAGTTGCGGAGACATGGTCTCGCTTAGGTAAGCAACTAAATTTGTTAAAATTATTTTCTTAATTGATTTATTTCTAATCATTAATAATTCTTTATCTGTTGACATAGATACCTAATCCATTTACGTAAAATGGAAGATTGTGCATAGTCGGCTTAGGGTGATGCTTCTTTAGCGCACATATAGTCTGAGTTGGACTGGGGTGCGAAATCGACAAATCAAGAATTATGGCTTTTCACGATATTAAATATATGTTTCGTATTAAATATATGAATGTCTAGATTTATCTCGATTATCATTAATAATATGCATGTTTGGACATGGGAACATGTACATATTAGAAGGCCAGTAGTGAGAGAACGTTCGAGTACACAAGGAGGATCATTGGGCCTGAAATGTATAGACTTGAGAAGCTTAAGGAGAACATGTAGACTACGAAGCTTGTTTCGTGAGATGGATACACAAAAGGCTCATAAGATAAATAATGATAATAATTAAAAAATGTAACTAAGCGAGGACTTACATGTTATTATGCATTTATGAATATAGATGAACTAACTCCTTATGTTGCGGAAGAAATCGTAGAATTGCATCCAATATGTAGATGGTCAGCCCGTTTGGATGAGTAGAGTACTACTGATCTGTTATGATATTTTTGTTATGCATCTACTAGATTGAGCGATGCATCAATTTGAGATGCGGCAACATATCTCAGCTTTTGTTGAGAGGACAAATGTCATCTCTCAACGTAATCGTACATGATGTGGTAACATCGTAGATTAGTTATAGTGGATCGAGAATATGTGGGCCGGTGGGAGGCAGAGAAGATGCTATGGTCATTGAGCATGAGGATACGAATGATGAAGTCTACATGCAATGGTATTGGGGTATAACGAGAATGTGGATATAGACGGAGATTCTACCACCTACAATAGCACACCAACCCCATGGTCCAATAGAAAGACCTCTGGTAGGTTTCATCATAGTTATTTACCTTTCTTTGTAATATGTACCAACAATTTTATAAATTATCTCCTTAATAGGTGGAAAGAATCATACATGAAAGGAACATTTTGGATGAAAATCGACGATCGATAGAGTTGCTATCAACCACAAGGGTGAAAATGGAAGATACAATAATATATTTTGATGAAACAATTATCATAGTTAATTTTTTATTTGCTTAATTCTTTTTAAAGTTCAAAATCAAACTCTCATAGGTATGGGCTAAGCAGTATATATTGGAGAAAGAACCCAAGAAGATCAACCAACTTTTGTGGCTTTAGGTTGTACTAACTTGATTAATTAATTATCTCATTTACGAAATCATTATTTACCATATGAGATATTAAATGCAATGCAACTCTTTCATGTATGAGTTATGTAAGATGTGGTGGAGAGGGATATCAATCAGTTGAATCGACTTTTGAGACACCATATTCTAATAACTTGTTTAATTAATTATCTCATTTACAAAATCATTGTTTAGCGTATGAGACATAAAATGCAATGCAACTTTTTCAGGTATGAGCTATGCATGATATGGTTGAGAGGGATATCAACCATATCAACCGACTTTTGAGATGTCAGGTTGTAATAACTTCTTTAATTAATTGCCTCATTCATGAAAATATTGTTTAGCTTAGAGGTATTAAATTTGATGCAAATCTTTCAGGTATGAGCTATGCAAGATATGGTGGAGAAGGATACCAACTAGATCAACCAACTTTTGGAGCTTCATGCTTCAAATATTTGTTTCATTAAAAACCATTGCAATAGATATTGCTTATCTTATGAGAAATTAAATACAATGCAATTCTTGTTATTTACAAGTCCTTCAAGTCAATTTGACTCTAGTCCCGATCAGTTCACAGCTCCTACTCAATACAATTCAGAAGCTCTTCAAGCTGAGTGTTTGCTTGTGCGTCATGTTGAGACAACTGACTTTGAGAGACAGTTGTTTGGTATTCCTATGACAATACCATCACAACCCTCAGAATCAACTCAGAGATCATCAATAAGGATATGGATCAATGAGCCTATGACAGTTTCATCAGAACCAACATGAAGATCAATGGTTGAAAGAAGCACCCGTGAGCAAATTAATGAACCGTCTGATTCACCATGAAAGTCATCAGCTAAGTCGTACCCGCATAGGCATATTCCAACTCATTCTGAATAGAACATCAAGCAGAAAAAGCAAAAAAAATCTACATGTGAAGATAGCCGTGAGAAGATGGGAGAAGGTCGAATGGAAAACGAAAGATGAGGTGGTGGAGGAGGAGGAATAAGCAGATTTATAAGGCGATGGAGATGTTACAAATCTTTTCCCATCCCAATATGTTGTGATTGAATCAACTTTATCTCATTTAATAGAATATTATAAAATCCTTATTATGTGATATTTAATAGATTGTTTTATCATTTTCCATTATATAATGATCTTTTTGTGTGCAATGTTGATCTATATATTTCCATGGAGAAATATCTTGATATAAATATTTTTCTGAAATTCATATGTGTTAATATATTACCAATGTTTAGATATTAGAAGAGAGCCATAAAATCATAAAAAATCATATACGGAATCAGAAACATAGTATTGTCTTTGATATAATCGAAAAAAAATAAAATTACATATTAAGTCTATGTTAGAAAATACATATATATTAAGAAGTTGACAAAAAATTAGTCAACTAATTAGGAAATTTTTGGAATCATCAATAATTAATTTTGGAAAAATTAATATCTCTTGTGTAATATATTTTAGGTTAAAACATGAAGTATTAGTAAATTTAGATATAGGGTCATTTCTATAATTTAGAGGGACAACATCTCTTAACACATGGTAGTTATCATAAAATGATAAATTTCAAACCCAAATCGGCACCTGCCTGTCCCAAATCAGCAACTCAAGTGTCAATTAATGGTGAAATATTTAACCATAAAAAATTCTAACTATTTAATTTATTACAAATTATTTAATAATTATTTATAAAATGAAAGAATTTTTGGTATTACATGTAATTATACTTTCTTTTACGAAGGAAGAAGAATCACATGGGTGTCCTCAAAAGCCCCTATTGAATAGTTATTTTTCTTTGCAAGTGCAGGGATAAAAGAGAAGGTCATTGGCTAGCACATGATGACAAGGGTTATGCATTATTTATTCCAAATGATGGCATATATGTGACCTATGGGTCTGGGAAGCAAATTGTGGGCAAACCCATTGGATCTTTAGATGTTTTTTTAGAATACCCCCAAGTGAAGATGCACCTCCACCACTAACTTCCATTCCCAATTCCTTTGGATTCTCTTTGTGCTTCTCTTCAATAAGTTCCCCTGAGGACACCTGCCCAATTAAGTTGTGACAACACCTCCAATTACATGGAACTATGCCTGGTGGATGAGGAGCAAGAATGCAACCAATGCAAATGCACATGCACGATGACATCAAACCTAGGTCCAGTGCACTGGCCTCTCATGTCTCCATCTAATTTTAAGAGATAACAAGGGGTAGATTTCAAGTGCATGTCCGATATAGTTGTTTATCTCTACTAGCTTAAAAAGATTCAAACAATTTAAGGTATTTCTACTAGGTAGAAAACAAATATACCATTCTCTATCATTTGATGTTATTATTGATGCATGTATAGTAGTATCATAGCATTATTCAAAAGGAAATTGAAATAAATCATGTTGCGTCTTTCCTTTTTTTCTTCCACGTGTAAGCCCAGCTGCGATGTTTCTATCTTTGGTTTTTTGTCTTTTTTGATTCTAACGCGTCTTGATTCCTTTAATCAGTCGGTTACTCTTCTCTCCGCCCTTTTCTGGGGATTGGGGTTTCTTCTCTTACTCTGTCTTCTGGCGATCGTGCTCCCTTCTCCTCCGCTAATCCATCTATTGCTTTCTTCCCCGGTTGTTGACTTCCCTTCTGCTGCAGGTGCGAGTATGGAGTTTTCCTTTTTTCTGAATATATGGTTTGTTTCATCCTTTTTGTTAGATTTGTCATATTTTTTTCTGCTACTTTCGTTAAGACTCCATCCCCCTGAAGGTATGATGAATATTTTCGTATTATGATAGTATGAGAGTGTACAGTCTATTTATTTTTTCCCTTGGAGTGATATATTTTTCTACTATTTTTTCCTGCTTCCATTTGTTTTGTATTTTGAATGAGTGAGCGTATGGTTTTTTTCCTGGAGATTGAGGTTGTCTCATTCTTTTTCCATATTTCACATATTTTTTGATTTTTTCGGGTCCTTTTGATACATCCTTTAGTGCATGTAACTGTGACTGACGACTCATTTACCCCCTTTGTTGTTCTGATCTGTTTTTTCGAATGTGAAATCCGTCCTTCTGAAGGTATATTGAATATTTTCTTATTATGAGGGTATAATGTCTTATGAGGGGTATAAGGTCTGCTTCTATTTTTTTCATGGATTGGTATATTTTCTTAATATTTATCATTTTATTTGTTTGGCATTCTGAATCGACATATACTTGCAAGAGTATAAGGTTTGATTCAGGTTTTTTATTTTTTATTCCATCGATTAATGTATTGCTGGATGTTTTTCCATTTTCATTTGTTTCATTTTTTAATATACATATTCAGACGATATATTTTCCCGTCCATACCTTCTCCCATTATGGCTTCTTTTACTTTTTTTTTAATGCATACAGGTGTTGTTTCGTTCTTTGCTAAGATTCGCCATATTCGGGTTTTTTTAATTCTGTAATTCTAGTTACATTTTCCTGAATTTTATCCAGTGTTATTTCCTTGCATTATGTTTAGTCGTTTTTTAAACATATTTGATGTAATCATGTTGCCTTTTATATATGTGTTTCTTCCTTTTGGACTGCCTTGTGACTCATAGAAAGATGACAGTTAGGATTGTTGACAAGGTTTTAACCCCTTTTGTAATTGGTCGAGAGCTGATGGAGAGGATTGTTAATATGTAATTGGTTGAGATATCATAAGGAGGATATATTGCTGACATGATAGATCCTTCTTGTGCATCGTGGTTGGATGGTCGATTAATGACTTGATTGGTTGTTTGATTGTGTATCCGTTGTTTGTATTGGTCTTCTTAAGGTTATAACTTCACTTATGTGTCTTCTCAGATTCTCCATTAGCGTGGAAAGTGAATTAGAATTTTGGTTGTGGATGTTTCCTTTTTTATAGTCATTTGAGCCTATTTTGACAGAGAATGTGTATGTGGGAAATGGGGAAAGCTGGGAGTCTATTTGGTTGTTGAGAGGAGTCTACTTGGTATGCATGCTATAAGAAACGGATGTTGAATATGCAGTGAAGTAAAGAAACAAACCTACGAAAATTTCTCGGTATACAGTTTGATTGAAATATCCTTTTCCTGTGTGTTCTTGACGTTTCTTGTTTTCTTAACATGTCTTGATTTCTTGATTTTGTGATCTCTTGAATTATCATTGTTTCTCTTAGTTCTGACCATTCCTTCCTTTCATTTGTACTCCCTCTATAAATTTCTTACATAACCTCTATATAAAAGATGTTACAATTTTCGTTATGATGCAATGAATCGATTTCCTGAGAGAGTGTTAGAGAGGCAATCCAAAACTATCGAAGACCGCCACTCTTT
Organism: Ottelia alismoides; assembly: GCA_037367405.1. NCBI lineage: Eukaryota > Viridiplantae > Streptophyta > Magnoliopsida > Alismatales > Hydrocharitaceae > Ottelia > Ottelia alismoides. The sequence goes on from JAZKJV010000960.1 coordinate 28,450, forward strand.
TTATGCCCAATCAAGAGACTCACCACAAGGTCAAATAATTGTACTTCCTCATATATGTCCTTTTGTCCATCAATATACAACATATTCTCTTATCGTTCTTCTTTACTTTAGCCTTTGGAGTGCCTCACGTAGTATTCAAGTGGTATTTGTGAGCAGTAATCGCTTCCCCAGATCCCTCATTGTGCCTCGCTGGGATTGCCACCATTTGCCATAACCTACTAAAGGAGTGGAATCTTAACCTGGAACTCTTGTATCATTGCTTCAAGGTTCTTGAGCTTGTTTGTAATTACCTTCAAGAGTCGACCAAGTTAATGTTCACAATTACCGCTCGATGACCCCACTAGCAATGTCCTTGAAACGAGCTAAATTGTGGGCATGGGTTCCCAAGGTGGACCGGATTCCCACCACTTCCCATTCAACCATCCCCTCTACGGGCTCCCTAGCTACTTCATTATTATAGTAGTCTTGGTTATTGGCTTGGTCCTCCTCATGCCTCTGGCTGATGCAATATGGAAGGCTAAGTCATCGGGTTTTTTATTAATTTCTTCACTTACCTTTTGTTCTAGCTTCAATGAAGCAAAGCTACTAAATTCAATTCAGGGTTTGTGAGATTTCCCTTGTGTTCATAACTAGCCCAATCTCCTAACTGGTTTTGTCCTCTCTTAGGCTCTCTCTTAGAATTAGAATATATAATTGGGCACAATACCTTCCAAGTTAGCAATGCAGTTGCCTTGCCTACAAATAACATCTTTCCTCTTTCGCACAACTCTAATACCAGTTGTTACATGATGAAAACCCCAAACACAGATTTAGAACTCTTAATCAGTGCTAAGTTATCCCTTCATGAGCTAACCGACCTTGTCCTTAAGCGATGTTTAAGATCATGTCTCTCAAGCATACAAGTATATATACAAGCATAAGCACATAAGAGCACACAACAACATTCATGGTCTTATCGATTATCAAGGGGGACTTGCCATGGAATGGATGAGAAAGAACGAACCTTCTCTCCTTCTATACAAAAGCATGTTGATACCAATAGATACGATTATTATTATGTTTACATCATAGCGATAAATGATAAAGGTCAGGTGCTAACACCTCGTGTAATTATGTTAGCGAGACTCAAACCTTCATTTTTCCTACCAAAGTCCAGCATAGACATCTGTTGAACTCTACTTTAATGGGTTCTTTATGAAGTTCCTTTTATTAGGTCGGTTAAAATTAAGTATAAACATCATCTACTTCACTTTTATAACTGAGAAAAGTACATTGATTTCATTCAAGGAATATGAATCTTCATTACTTTAAACTTATCACTTGATTTTAAACACCGACTTAAAAAGTTGGAATAACATATTTTTATTGAAGTCAGTAACAAATAAGACTCCGCATTCTCGGAAAGTAATGGAAGTGAAAAAATATAGAAATTATTTACTTTCAATTCGACAAATCATGTGTTTTCCATCCAGTTATTTTCCACTTATTTTCCGTTGCATAGAGGAAACATCTCGAGCATACTGTCCTCCAAAAAAACATATTTACTTATTGTTGTCCTAAATTGTTCCCTTTTTCCTATGCTTTTAAATGATATTCCAAAAAAAGAGAAATATTTCTATTTTTCTTCATTTTCTTTCACTAACACAAGCACATGATTTTTTTATTAAAAATCAATATTTAGAATAATATGTACCAATCGACGTATCAAATGTCCAAATCGATATCTGAGGTGGCGATTTGGGGTTTTCACCCATAAATATTACTCGCCTCATTATTGTAATTTATAATACAAAGGAAGACCTCGATTTGAGATTGTATTATTTTATAATAATTTAATAATATTTTATAATACGAAAACTCGAGATGAGATTTATAATAGTTTATAATATTTTCTAATAATTTATTTGATTCGTGGTTCGGGATTGCATTACTTATTATAATTTAATAATATTTTATAATACAAAGGAAGTCTTGAGATGAGATTTATAATATTACACTTACAAAGTTATATAATATTTTACATCAGTTAAGTTAATTGATTCGCGGCTTGAGATTGTATTATTTTATAATAATTTAATAATATTTTATAAAACAAAGAAAGACGGGAGATGAGATTTATAATATTTTATAATATTTATAATAGTTTAATTGATTCAAGGATTTGTAGCTTGAGATTGTATTACTTTGTAATAATTTAATAATAATTAATAATACATAGGAGAGATTTATAATATTATATAATATTTTATAATAGTTTAATTGACTCGTGACTTGAAATTATATTACTTTATAATAATTTGATAATATTTTATAATATAAAGGGAAACTCAAGACGAGATTTATAATATTATATAATATTTTGAAAAAGTTTAATTGATTCTGACTGTTTTGGAAAAATATGGTATCTCAAATCGGCACTGGAGGTGCTGATTTCGGTGGGATTCTTCCATATCAACACCGGAGATGCCGATTTGGATATTTCTTCCCAAATCGGTACATCAGATGCTGATTGATATTTATTTTTTAAATATTAAATTTTCATAATTATTTTTAATTATGATTTAATTAATATTTATTTAATAAAAAAGTCCCACAAACACATGTATTGTATTTTCTATAATTTTCTCATCGAAGCATTAACATATGAAAACCGGCCAACGAAAATTAAAGGTATTTTACTTACTTTCATTTACGTTACTTTTTTCATCAAACTGGAAATAAAATCTACCGCATTTCAGTATTACTATCGGGCGCCCTTAGACGTCATGTCTTTTTAGTGGCCCTTGGACACACTATTTTAGTTTTTATTAATAGTGGTCCCAAAGTTTATTATTTTTCTTGTAAAAATGATTTTTATATCTTGAAATTTATAATGATAAATATATCCATTATTTATGCTAGCAGTGGTTCAAATAATAACAATTATTTGTTGTTTTTCTTCTTAGAATAATTGTTGCTAATATCAACAACTAGCGTATAAAATTATCATGATGTCAACATATAACCACTTATATAATTTTTGATGGTGACATATCAAGTATTATGTTATCTTATTATTTTGGCCACTATATTGTTTGTTCATAAATACATAAGAATAGATATTATTCATTGCAAAACTACGTTTTGTACATAAAATTAACGATGAATAACATACAAAATAATAATGATTATCGATTGCCTTTGACATCAAAATGTGTGCCTCTTGCTAAAGACAACAATTTATAGTACAAATTTTGATAAGTAAACTATGACTAACCATTGCTATATTAATCGTTGCAACTATTATAGCAAAAAAACATTTTACATTTGAATTTCAAAGAAAAAAATGATTTCAGGCCCGATAATCTCCACTTATATGTATGTATGTGTTTATATATGTATATATGTGTGTGAGTGTAATAAACGGGATAGCTTGAAACATATTTCTTTTTTTCCCTCTGTTGCGAATTTAAAGTATCAAAGATGATTTTACACGTAATTGTATTTTAACTTCGATTGTGAGCGAAAAATATACAAAATATCAACATTTACAATAGAACTACTTTAATGGTTAACTTGTAGGGATGTAAGTTGATATGGATATATCCGAATCCGATCCACTACCGTATCAATTTTGACATCTATATTCGCATCCACTTTAAAATGGATATATACGGACATCATTTTGACATTCGTAAGTATCTGTAGTATATTCATTTTCATATGTGAATATAGTTGTATATTTATTTATAACTATATATAACATAATTTTTTTTATCTTTTTCACTATATTTATATAAGTGATTTTTACCCCACGAACCCTATAAACTTTGTAAATTATCTTCTCGACCTTTGAAACAACCTAATTCCCCCTCAACTCCGTAAACTTACTCAATCGTACTCCACAGATCATGTCGTTAATTTGAGGCTTCTTGGATTAACTAGCTTGAGTTTAAGTTGAGTTAATCAAATTCTATCAAATCCAATGGTAGGTTTTTTTCCTGCTCTCTCCCTTCCTTCTTCTCTCCCCCTCCTTCTTCTTTCACTCTCTCTCCTTCCTTCTTCATTCTCATAGGACGAAGCTTCCTCATGCATCTCGCCGGGGTATAATAACAACATCTAAGCATGGAGCTTTCCAACGGCTGCATCTTCTTCCTCTACCTCGGTGCGCCAGATTGTGACCGGAGGTGGATGCCGGATGGAGGCCCCATCGATGTTCATCCGAATATAGCGGCATGGGCTCTCAACCTTGGTCTGGCGATCCTTGTTGCGGTGTGTGGAGAGGTTGGGAAGGATGAGGGCAAGGACGGGAGGACTTGGAGGGTGAGGGGGAGGTCAGGGAGGAGGGCAAGGGCAGGAGGACCTGGAGGTGGAGGGTGGGGGCAGAGGTCGGGGAGAAGGAGGGTGAGGGCGAAGGTCAAGGAGGTGGAGGGCGAGGACAGAGGACCTGGAGGTGGATGGCAAGTGCGGAGGACCTAGAGGAGAAGGGGAGGGAAGAGGTCGAGGAGGAGGAGGGCGAGGGCGACAAATCGGGAGGAGACGGATTTCGGGGAGGAGGAAGGTGAGGGTGATGGACCGGGAGGAGGAGGGGGACGTTGGGGAGGTGGAGGGCTGGGGCGGTGGAGGTCGAGGAGGTGGGTGGGTGCTGGATGGGGAAAGGAATATGAGGAAGAGGGTGTAGGACACTCAAATTAATTTTGATAAATAAATGGGGTACAATGTAAAAGAACGTTACGAAATTCGGTTAGTTTTAATGGATAAATAGATGGAGGTTAACCATATGGTCTGTAGAGGTAAGGGTTAGTAAGTTTACATGGTTCAAGGGAGAATTACGTTATTTCAAAGGTCGAGAAGGTAATTTACAAAGTTTATAAAGTTCGTGGGTAATGTATAGAATAATTCTAATATTGTTTGTATACAATCATGATAGTTTTACATCTGTAATCATTTCTAAAGATATGGTAGTATAATATTCATACCCGTCATTATTTATATCCACACCCGTATTCGTATTTAAAACAATAAATATATGATATAACATATATTCATAGTATATGACCATTTGCTTCGTATTAACTTTTTCTACCCAAAGTTATATTCTTTTGTTCACTTTGTGCTTCCAAATTGATATGAATTTTCCCATGATATGATAACATTCGTAGTAATAAAAAAACTTAAGAAATTTATTGACCTATGTTTTTGTGGTCGGAAACATGTGATAACGACTAATAACTGGTTTTGTCATATTAAGTCTAGTCAATTGTCGTGTTTCGAATCTTCCAATATCAATAATTAATATTGGATCTTATATCCAAATAATTTTAGCTCATCTACACCTTTCAAGACACATCAAATTCATGTCAATGTAGAAGCCTCTCGAAGTTGTTGACGTATGCGAAAGAATGGAATCTGATTTCGATGTTTCAAGATGCAATGAAGAGATTAGTACTAAAATGTCAACTACATAATCTTGAGTTAGATCTTGGAAAGCTCTTGGAGTGTCGAAAGCTCGAGCTCAATTGAGCTCGATTTGTTACCTATCATCTAGTGTATTTAGCTTGAGCGACACTTCGAACTCAAATCACGTAGAAATGTGATTTTAGGAAAACACTGTCATTTGAATATGTGTGTCATGAAAGCTCAAGCTCAATAAGCTCGTCTTGAAACTTTGTCATCAAGATAATCCTACGCATAAATAATTTTCAGATTATTAAATCGATTTTTTAGGACACTATTAGAGAACTTCTTGCAATATTTGAGGAATTCAAATAAACGATTCTTCATTTATCGCCTCGGTGACAAAACATATGTGCTTGATTGCATTGAGATTTATGGTAGTTGTTTGAACTGTACCACATAGTTTAGCAACAATGAAAACTGCAAAAGAGAAAGCAATGATACTAGTGGAAAGCATGGTTTCAATATTTCCTTTAGTCCTTTGTATAAATGGTTAAGACGTTAACACTAAGATGGAATATGTCTGTTAATATGCCCAATGTACTCGTTGTAATATGATGAGAATCTACTCTATTGGGAACGAAGGGATCAAAACCATCTGCAACCCAAACATGGTCTACAAGTTGTGCTTTTCCAGTCAATGGTAAAGATCTGATACCCATATCCTATACCACACAAACTTGTTACATGAAATACATCGAAATCAAGGCAAGCGACCCTTGAGAGAAATGAATGTATTTAAAAATGGAAAATCCAAAGAGGATTTTCTTGTATGTTTTAAAAATGACATATATTATCAATGGACCTGCCATAAAACACAATAAGCTCCCACTACCACATATTTTTTTGAAAGGAAAAAGGGTGATGCATCGAGGAAATGTCCACTCAGGAACTTTTGTATTCACAAGTTTACTATAATAGCTAAAGAGCCACGAATCCTCCTCTGCCACACCTTCGTAACTAGAAGCATTCCAGTTTGTTACGGCACTTCCTGTAATACTCCAACTGCCCAATGAATTAAACGTTTCTAAACGAATAGTGAAATGTATAACAAGGATCAGTGAATTATAGTCAACTAGACTTATTAATCATCTCGGGAGCCGTTGAGCTTGATCTTATGTATGAATAGAGACTCAATCTCTGTGCAAATTGAGATTTGGGTGGGTGCATGAATGCCACTATCAAGTATAGTTGTAGTTGGGGAGTCATCTTGTCACAAGCTTGACTATGAAGAGATAGTTTCCCTCTTTGGATCCAACCACCAAACATCATCTTCCACATAACATTTCTTCCTCTCCTTAGTGACATTATTGCTCCATTATTAAAGATGTATATGGTTCCATATATCCATCAATTATTGAATACATAATAATTGATTTAGATAAAATCTTTTTATTATATGGGTAAGCATGATTAGGACACTACTATAAAATTGGCATATGACAACAAATAATTAGAATATTTGTTGCAATACCTTATAATGTTGAATTATATCAACTAATATTATTCGTTGTAGAAGTAGTTCTTCTTGTAAATCAGCAATGATTGTCACATTCGCAGCGAAAGGTTCATATTAGGACGATTTATTGGTAGACTTATTCGTTGAAATTTGTACTAGTCATTTTTAACAATTACTGGAAGAAAAATTCAATGGAGGACAAGATTGTTATATGATTTACTGATAGGAATATAGCAATGAATACGATATTTGTTGTGAATTTAATTAATCAAATAATGCATAATATTCATTGTTATATATTTAAGTACAGAAGATACAATAACAAATATTAAATTATTCACTACCTTAAGTCATATTTGTTGTAATAAGAGCTTTCTACTAACTATTTGTTTTTGAAGTAATTTCGTGAGAGTTGGATACTAGACTCTTTGGGGGCGTTTGATGAATACCCATTCATCACTCTTTATTCTTTTTTTTAGCTACATAACCTTTGCCAAACACATGTATATTTATGTAAATATCAATAATTACCAAAGAGCATGCATTGTGTAAAAATATATAATTAGCATATTTTTGTACATAAATAAAAGAATAAAGAGACAAAAGAAAAAGAGGGAGATATTTAGAATAAATATTGAGCGACCTAATCCCAAGGGAGGGCTCAGCATGGGCCTGACCGCATAAAAACCCAAGTAGAGAGAGATAAAGAAGCTCATGTGTGTACATATACCTATAAATAAATAAAAATATTTTTCCTCTAAAAATAAAAATAAAAATGGGTGTGTATTTAAAAATATTTAAAAATATGTAAATATTTGTAAATACAAAATTAAAATAAAAATGAGAAAATTAAAAAGAAAATAAAAATGCATTCATCATTGTCTATATTCACCATGTACATAGAACCTTATATATATTTATTTATCCTTATAAATAAATAAGTAAGATTCCATAAAAATCTGTATACATTCCATACCCCATAATGTACATAAATAAAATAAAAAATACAAAAATAAAAATAAAATAAAAAGAAATAAAATAAAAAACAAAATAAATATTGTACATATAGCATGTATATAAGTGCACATATCTATTTATTTAGCCATTGTAAATAAATAATAAAAATAAAATAAAAATACCCTTTTATTTCTAATTTTATTATATAAATAAATAAAATATAAAATTGGAAAAAAATGTACAAAATAAATAAATAAAAATCAAAAATTAAAAATATACATTGTATATACCTATGTATATAATACTATATTATAAATACCTAATTTTTATTTCAAAAAAAATAAATAAATATCACAAAAAATAGTTTATAAATAAATAAATATTTTTCATGTTTTGAGTTTTTCTTAATTCGGCAATTATTATTTTAAATTGAATTTCCAAATCTTTTTGACGTGGCCGCTCCTGATTGGTCCACGGGGGATGTTGACCCCCGGTCAAACCCCCCCCCCAGACCACAGCCCCGCAGATCTGCACGCCCGACCCGATTTCTCCCATTTATCGCGTCACGATCCGATCGCCAATCCTCGAAACCCCGGGCTCCGTTTGTTCCCCGATCGATCTAGATCCACGCCCAGGGTGGGCTTTGGGGATCCGCGCTCCGATCGAGTCACCCGACTCCCATCTTCTCGGACCCCTAGCCATACTTAACTTGAGCTCCGCTGCGCATTTCACTCATCTTGGCTCCGCATTCTTCTTCCCAGTACCTCCACCACCTTCGCCTGAGTGACAGCAAGCGACCGGTGGTGTCGCAGTGAGGAGAGAGTGACCAGGCCACTGATCTGGTAGCCTTGCGCCGCCGTGCGCCGCTGTAACACCCCAACCCCAAACATAGTGTCATACCTAAAACTCACGAAGTGTGGGTATGGTTTATAAGTGGTGGTGATTACTACTTGACAACTTGGACTTAAGCATTTTGGGTGGTTGTCAACGGGTCTATTTGGGCCCGTATCCAACAAGTTGTCAGGGTCAGTTTTCCTCGTTAACGAACCGGGGACCTAAGCCGGGGACGTTACAGCCGCCCCCTGCGTGGTGCTCGAGCCTCGGGCATCGACGGCCCTCGAGGAAAAGACCCAGAGCTTCAGCAGCTCGTCCCCAGTCGACCTCGATCATCCGGTAAGCTTCGTTCCCTTTAGTTTTAGCTAATTTCAAGTTACGCCCAAATCGCCCGTTCGTCGATAACCGTCGATTCCGACCACATTCGCCCTTATCTCGACCATCGGACTCGACTCCCATCTTCATCCTTCTCCCCTGCACATTCTACACCCCTTCATCCAACCCAGTTCACCACGGAACTGGGATTCGAGCTCCTTCGCCGTCGCATCGCCAGAGCTCCTCCGCCCCGACGCATCGTTCACCCGCCTTGCTTCTAACCGGGTCGAGGCATTTTGCCCTCGACCCAGTAGTCTTTCTGTGCCATTTTGCAGGTCAGAGGAGGACCATCTGAGGTCCCCCACATTCAGCACAGGAGCTTGAGCTCCGCCGTCGTCGCCTGGGCTCCTCGGAGCTCCTTGGCGCCATCGGAGGGGTTCTTCAGACGCGGGAGGCTCCGACGATTCTTTTCCGAGCATCAGCAGCCCCTGCAGAGGTCCAGCGCACGCACATTCCTCCGGCGAAGCTCGCCGGCGAGGAGTTCCTCCAGGACCCTCCTCTGACGTTCATTCATCCCCGGAGTGCCAGATCTATCGTGGACCGTCCGATCAGGGAGAAGAAGAGGCCCAGCAGCCACCGTTTGATCAGACACGTGGCCTCTTCTCCGCCCTTCATCCAACGAGGGTTAGCGCCAGCTATTCTCGACCGTTGATTGATGAGCGGTCTGAGCGACTAAGGTAAAGGAGCTAATCGGTCGTTGCGACCTCAATCACTCAGATAGGCTCAATCAAAAAGATTAGACCACCAAGATAGATAAAATCGATCAAAAATAAGCTAGCGGTCTTGCTATTATATTAACATGGTATAGCGACCAGGGTCGATCACAAGGAGCACGGGTTGGCCTCTCGGCCTACGAAGTAGTCAAAAGGGATAAAAGAAAATAAAAGAAATATTTTTGGTGGTTTTAGAATATTTTATAATTTTTTTTGGATTTTTAATGTGTTAAGAAAATAATAAAAGCTAATAAACTAATCACTTCAACAATTTATTCAATACACTAAAAATCAACCAAAAATTCAAACAAAAATATTTTTATGTGTTTTACAATTTTTAGTGTTTTGGTGAATTTTTGAGAATTTTCTGAGATTTATTTAATTTTCTAAAAATCAAAAAGTGACTAAAACAGTAGGTACTATCCGGCCGAGCTAAAAGGGCCTAGATAAAATATCTAAGGCCCCCAAATTAGCTGGGAGGTAATTTTCCTGTAAAGAGAATAAAGCAAGAAAAATTTAGGCACCTATTTTATTGTTTTTGGATTTTTGGTTTAATTATTAGAATTTTTATAAGCTTTTAAGTGTTTTTCAATTTTTAGTGGTTTTTAGTAATGAAAAATAGCCAAAATTGGCTAGAAAATAAAACACAACAAAACAAACAGTAGACAATTTTTTTGTAATTTTTAGACACTATTTAATATTTTTTGTGATTTTTAAAGTTAGACAGTGAAGACAATATATGTTTTTGAATTTTTAAAAATATCAAATGAAAACAAAAATATCCTCAAAAATCCTCGAAAATTTTACACTATGGCAGGAGCCATGTTTCCAATTTTCGTTGGATTTGGAGGTAATTTGCTATTTTATCCAAAAATAAAGAAGGGGCACAGTGCATAGGGACCAAAGTGTAAATACCTGAAAGTCTGGGGGGTCTGGTGCAATTAACCCAGCGAAACACGTGTTACGCGCATGCCTGGGGCACTCAGGGACCCAAATGTAAGAAAAATAAGTTCCGAGGGCTATTTGGTAACAGGTACCAAAAGCCCAGGGGCTTATCTGCAAATGACCCAAAAAATCACGCACATGTTCAAATGTATCACGCACAGGGGTATAAATGCAAATAATTAAAAACTTTCATTCATTGAAGAACAGCCAGAACTACATGGTAGATAATGTAAAAAGCCCAGAAGATCACGTGTCGATGCATGTGTCAGACCACACATAGGGGCATATCAGTAAATAAATGCAAGCACAAGGGTCTCTATGCAAATATCCCAAAAACTAAACAACTATATTAACTAATTACAGGACTAAACGCGAAACGAAATAAACAGAAGGGCCTAAGGGTAGTTTACCCTTTATTAATGGAGCGGCTGGATGGATGTCACGTGTAGCATCTAACGGTGGGGAACGACAGGGGCTCCAACGCTACGCTCCTCGGGGTGATCCAACGGCGGGGGCTAGTCCACGTGGTGTATCGGATGGTGTAGGGCACAGGTGGCTAACCCTCGAGCATCGAACGGTCCAGATATCTCCTCCTCAGATCGAACGGTGACTGCTGCTCCAGCACGGACGGCCCAGATGCAAACTGGAGTTGGAGGGCTGATCGGACGGCGGCTGAAGGTCAAGGAAGAACAGGTGGCCGGCAAAGTTCGCCGGCCCAGTGCGTGCGCTCCTGACCTCCCCTGCTGTGCCTGAAGATCGGAGAAGCTCCGGCGTGGTGCTGCGCAGCTGCTGATGGCCTCCGATGGCCCAGCCGAGCTCTGGGGAGCTCCGGCGAGGTCGGCGGAGGCGAGGCTCCTGGCCTGAATGACCCAAGCCCTCAGATGGGCTTGGTAGTACCTGCAAAGATAACCAAGAGACTCGCGGGTCGAGGGCAAACTGCCTCGACCCGGGTAGGCGAAGTGACGGTGAACGATGGGGCGATGTGGGCGAGCTCCGGCGAAGGGGGGACGGTGGAGCTCGAACCCCATCTCCTTTGCGAGCTGGGTTGGATGGGGATATGGAGAAGGTGCGCAGGAAGGAGGCGAGGGCGATGGTGAAGCCCGATGATCGATTGGGGGTCGGTCGTGGACGGAATCGGCGAAACACGGCGGAGCGGCGATTTGGGCGTAATGGAAAATCAAAGGAAACGAAGGGTCTAAGGGACTACCTGGGTGGGCGAGGAGACTGGGGATGAGCTGAGGATGCTCTGGGTCTTCGCCTCGAGGAGCGTCTCCCTCCGAGGCTCGAGCTCCAGCTGGTGGCGGAGCAACAGCGGCGAAGCTCGCCGGATCAGTGGTCACGCTCCCTCTCCTCGCTTCAACAGCACCGGACGCGAGCTGTCACTCTCACGAGCATGCTGGAGCTCACAGGGGGTGGAATCGAATGGCCAAAGATGATCAATGAAGGTGGTGGAGCTCGGCTTTATACGCAGGGATGATCCGGAAAGAAGCGCGCGGGTAGGGAAATCAGGAGCGCGGATCTCGATGCGGTAGCTCCGGCGAGGGTCTCGGGTATGTCGTGAAGGAGTCGGACCCGGGGTTTGGGCGAGAGGGAGTCGGGTCTGCCTGGGAAAATCCGAGAAGGAGAGTCGGGCGTTACAGACCCGCGAGAGGTGGTCCTGGGGGGGAGTTGACCGGGCGGTCAACATCCCCCAAAGCCAATGGGTGGCGGCCACGTGGCTGGATTTTGAAAGTGAAATTAAACATAGAAAATGGCCGATTTAAAGGAAAATCAAAACATGAAATATTTTTATTTTATTTTTTTTCTATTTTTTAGTAATTTTTAATTAATTTTTCGAAATAAAAATAAGATATATACATAGTAGGTTCATATATAGGTATATATACAATATGTAGGATTTTTATTTTTGATTTTTAATTTCTTATTTTTGTGCAATTTTATTCTTATTTTGTATTTTATTTATTTTCATTATAAAATAAGGAATAAAAAGATATTTTTTTTATTTTAATTATTTATATACATAGGTGAAATAAATACATATATACATTTATATACATGGTATATTTACAATATATTTTTGTGTTTTTAATTTTGTTATTTTTATTTTGTTTTTGTTTTAATTGATTTTATTTAATTTATTTACATTATATAATATAGGATATTTACAAAAATTTTGGAAATTAATTTTATTTATTTATAAGGCTTTAAATAATTAAGTGGATGGTCTACATACAAGGTGACTATACAAGTTGTGTTTTTGTTTTCTTTTTTATTTTTAAATTTTTATTTTGATTTTATATTTATAAATATATACAAATATTTACAAGTCTATTTTTGTGAGGAAAATACTTTTTATTTTATTTACATAAATATTTACACACATGAGCCCCTATCTCCCTCTACTTTGGCTTTTATGCGGTCAGGCCCATGCTGAGCCCTCCCTTGGGTTAGGTTGCTCAATATTTATTCTAAATATTTCCCTCTTTTTCTTTTTAATCTTTATTCTTTTATTTTTGCACAAAAACATGCTAATTATAAGTTTTTACACAATGCATGTTTTTGGTAATTATTGACATTTACACATATCTACATGCATTTGCAAAGGTTTTTGTAGCTAAAATATAAGAATAAAGAGTGATGAATGAGTATTCATCACCCCCCTATACATAACTTTGCTAGTCCCTTAGCAAACACTTATTTGAAAAAGAAGTGAAAAGAAGTAAAGAAAAAGAAAAAGAGAATGTACACGGATCAAGGCTGATTATTAAACTTGCCTTCATTAAATTAAAGTATGGAGCTGGATCAGATCTTTGGATTATTAATTTGTCGGAACCTTATTTGGACTTAAGTCTAAAACTCAACAGCCTCTAAGTTCCACTAATCTATAACCAAGACTCCTCAATGCTCCAGATCAGAACAAGTCATCAACCACAAACCCTGAAGACCATGAATCTTTTCTTGTCCTGTGAGAGTGAGGTCTAAGCTCTCCACCTCAGAAATGGCAACTTGACAACCCTCCCCAACAAGGTAACTCTATGACCTCAATCTGGCCACTCTTTCCTCGAGGAGCGGGGTATTCCCTTCTAAGTTCAAGTTCAACCGGCTCAAGAAGAGGAGGAAGAAGAGAATGGGTCAAGGCCAGTGTAGCCAAGTACCCTTTGCAGCTTGACCAGTGTAGCCAAGTCTTCCTGCTGCAAGCTACATCAGGTGGATCATGAAACCAAGCTTTGCTTATTGCATTCTATACACATACTCCGGTGGGATTATCATTTTCTCTCAGACCCACCACTTTTTTGGAGTTATTTTCTTTTTGCACATTTTTTTTATCAGTGCATCTATACAACAGATACATGTGCAGCATATATACAAGGAGTTTTTCCTCTTGAGCCAGTAGACTATCCCTCTTTTGAAGCTTTATTGCAACCCACAACTCCCGTCGTTAGACCTCATGGTAACCAGACCAAGTTGAGACGCACTTCCTTCACTAAAAGAAGAAGAGAGGTTCCGCCTAGAAGTACTACCCTCATATGCTACCCCAAGTCAAGGAAGACTGCCTCCTCACCACCTCATCCGTAGAGAGCTCGGTGCATAGTGCTGGTGTCCAAGTAAAGCCATAATCTATATGAGTCATGTGTTGTTGTTAAGTGCTCTACTTAGGCTCATTGAGATGACATGTGATCATAGCCTAGTGGACTCAAAGAATTAAGTCACCATGGACCTGAAAAGCCTTAAACCTAAGCCCTATAAGGTTCCTCTTAGAAGTTAGGTGGATTAAGATCTTAATCAAGCTCCATTTCTCAATTTGATTCCAGGCTAGTTTAAATGTCAACTATCATCCAGAAAAACTATATACATATGTACAAAAGATGCTATTTACACAAATGTTTACAATCATGCAAAATTTTTGAAAAATGTTTTGAAATCATGTATGAATGATGCATGAAGTGCAAGTTTTGCAAAAAGATATTTACACAAATTTACACACGATTTTTGCAAACTTTTGATTTTCAAAACATTTTGGAAAATTTTATACTATATACATAATTTTGATAAGAAAATATTTAAACAAACTTTACACAAAAGGTTTTTGAAATCATTTTTACAAAAATAATTTGTACACTAGCTATTTATGTGCAAATAAAAGAAGTTTATGAATATGAAAATTTTTAATTTTAATTTTTGAGGTTTTTAGCCATTTTATTTATTAACACACTCACACAAAGTACGAGTTATGGCTAAAGTATATATGAAATATATACACACACCCCTATACTTAGCTCGAACGATGTCCTTAGAGTCAAGAGAGATGAAGAAGACATAACTCGTGCTAGGTATAGGGAAGTGAAAAGAAAGGCTATATACAAAGAAGAATGAATGAAATAGAAAAGTCAAGAGGGTCTCGGGTCTTCCCCCTATACTTAGGATCAAGTAATCCTAAGTATAGCAGGCTGTACACTAAGGGAAAAACCGAGTGGAGAATGTACAGGGTCTACCCCCCCTATACTTAGGGTGAAATATCCCTAAGTATGGGCAGCAAAAACAGGGGTAGACGGAAGCAAAAGAAATACCCAAGGGTCCTACATCCCCCCTATACTTAGGGTAAAGTGCACCCTAAGTATAGCATAATCACAAGATGAAGAAAGGGATGTGGGACTAAAGAATGTAGTGATATAGACATCTGGATCTATACAAGGCGGAGGAACAGTGAAACTCAGGCGTGAGATGCATTAGATGTGAGTCAAAGACCACATCTCACGCAAAATGAATAGGGGCAAGATCAGCGACCCGCGGCTCATGATCTAGAAATGGTTTGAGCCGCTGGCCGTTCACTGGAAAGGTACTCTCAGAAGACAACTCGGATATATCAATGCTACCGTTGTCGTGTACCTTTCTCACCAAGTAGGGTCCCTTCCATTTGCTCTGTAGCTTCCCTGGAAATAAACGAAGCCTCGCATCAAACAGCCATACTCTCTGTCCAATCTCAAAATGCTTGTGGCTGATATGAGAATCATGCCACTCCTTCACTCTCTCCTTATACTGTAGGCTGTTTGAGAAAGCAATATCTCTAAGCTCTTCCAGGGCGGCTAACTCTGCCCTCCTCTGGTCTCCCATACCATCTGGATCCATAAGAATATCTGTAACTGCCCAAAGTGACTTGTGCCTCAGCTCAACAGGTAAATGGCACGGCTTGCCATATACGAGGCGAAAGGGAGATGTGCCTAATGGTGTCTTGAAAGACATCCTATATGCCCACAAGACCGAGTCCAAAAGTTGTGACCAATCCTTTCGGTCAGGGCGGACGACTTTCTGCAATATAGTCTTGATCTCCCTATTCGACACCTCGGCTAGACCATTCGTCTGTGGATGGTAAGGTGTAGCAACACGATGGTCTATACCGAACTCGCTAGCAAGGGCCTTTACCTGGTCGTTGATGAAATGAAACCCCCCATCAGAAATCAAAACTCGTGGAACCCCGAACCGCATGATGATGTGCTTCCTCAAAAATCTGCAAACTATCCTCGCATCAGCGGCTCGGGCGGGGATAGCCTCAACCCAACGACTAACATAATCCACAGCCAACAGAATGTACTCAAATCCCTGACTCTTAGGGAATGGACCCATGAAATCGATGCCCCATGCGTCAAAAACCTCACAAAAGTGAATGGGCTGCATCGGCATCATGTCACGCTGTCCACAAGTGCCCATCCTCTGACAGTCAGTACACCTCTTCACGAACTCATCTGAGTCCTTGAAGAGGGTAGGCCACAACAAGCCGGATTGGAGCACTTTCTGTGCCGTTCTCCTCCCAGAATGATGTCCTCCTGCCTCAAGCTTGTGGCAGTAAGTGAGGACGCTATGGGATTCCTCCTCAGGAATACACCGACGCTAGACGCTATCCCCTCCTTCGTGGTAAAGGATGGGATCCTCCCAGTGGTAGGACTTGGCCTTCGCAAGGAAGGTCTCAAGCCTCTGCCTGGGCCAATCTTGTGGGACCTTCCCAGCAACGAGAAAGTTCACAATATCGGCATACCACGGGAGTGAGGCGATAGCAAGGATCGCCTCATCTGGGAAGGTATCTTGAATGGGATCAATCTGCTCAGACTCCTCAGGCTGCTCTAAACGGGAGAGATGATCCGCCACCACATTCTTGACTCTAGACTTGTCCTTGATCTCAATGTCGAATTCCTAGAGTAGAAGGATCCATCTAGTGAGTCTGACCTTGGCATCCTTCTTTGCCATGAGGTACCTGATGGCGGTGTGATCTGTGTACAAAGTCACTCTAGATCCAATGATATAAGATCGAAACTTATCTAGGGCGAACACTACGGCTAGCATCTCCTTCTTTGTGACTGTGTAATTCCGCTGGGCGGAATCCAACGTGCGGCTAGCGTAGTGAATAGCAAAGGGGACTCCATCCCTCCTCTGTCCCAGCACTGCCCCTACGGCAAAATCGGAGGCATCCGTCATGATCTCGAATGGGAGAGACCAATCAGGCGGCTGGAGGACAGGAGCCTCAATCACACACTGTTGGAGAGTCGCAAAGGACGAAAGACACTTGTCATCGACAAGGAACTCGGTGTCTTTCGTTAAGAGGTCAGTCAACGGCCGGGCAATCATGCTGAAATCCTGAATAAATCTCCTATAAAATCCAACGTGCCCCAGGAATGACCGTAGCTGCCTTAAATTGAACGGTGGTGCGAGTTTTTTAATGACATCGACCTTGGCCGGATCAACCTCCATGCCCCTGTTGGAGACGATGTGGCCAAGCACCGTCCCTTGAGTCACCATGAAGTGACTCTTCTCCCAAGATAGAACCAAATGGTACTCAATACATCGCTGGAGTACTCGATCTAGGCAGTCAAGACAGGAGTCGAATCCGTCGACGTAGACCGAGAAATCATCCATGAAGACCTCCAAACACTCCCCTACCATGTCCGAAAAGATCGACAGCATGCACCTCTAAAAAGTCGCAGGGGCATTGCATAGCCCAAATGGCATGCGTCGAAAGGCATATGTACCAAAGGGACAGGTAAAGGTGGTCTTCTCCTGATCCTCAGGAGCGATGGCCACCTGGTTGTAGCCCGAGTACCCATCCAGGAAGCAATAATGGCTCTTCCCTGCCAGTCTCTCAATGATCTGGTCAATAAAAGGCAGGGGGAAATGGTCCTTCTTGGTGGCCTGGTTGAGTCTCCTGTAGTCAACGCAGACCCTCCAAGAGGTGGGTACTCGTGTAGCAATCTCTTCTCCCGACTCACTGATCACAGTCGTGATGCCCGTCTTCTTGGGCACCACATGCAAGGGGCTGACCCACTTGGAGTCGGAAATGGGATAAATGAAATCTGCACTCCACCATTTTGATATTTCCTTCATCACGACCTCTCTCAGGTTGGGGTTCAGTCGCCGCTGGAACTCACGCGACGGCTTTGCCCCCTCCTCGAGATAAATATGGTGGGAGCACACTGATGGACTAATCCCATGGAGATCTGCTACGCTACATCTGATTGCCTTGCGGTTCCTTTCAAGAACCCCCATCAAGCGGGATTCTTGCTCTCCAGTCAGATCGGCGGAGATGATGACTGGATACATCTCAGGTTCGCCCGCAAGGAACCGATACTTCAGCGAAGTAGGGAGCGGCTTCAGCTCTGGACAGCTGGGTGCTGGCAAATCTGGTCTCGGAAGAAGGTGCGTGAATGCTGCTAAGTCTGCCAAATCTGCTTGAGAGAAAGAATACGAGCTCTCGCAAACTGGATTTGGAGGAGGCTGCTCAACTGTGCTGTCTCTGATCTGCTCTGCCTCTACATCCTCCTCATCTGTAGGCTCAGGTGGACTCAGGTCTGGCATCTGGTCATCACAATCTGCCCAATCAGACTCTGAATCTGAGGGATCTGCATCAAACAAGGTGGCATCAGCACCACCTTCACACAAGGTGGCCTCAGTACCACCATCACTAGAAACCGTGTCGCGGTCGAGAACTGGCTCTGCTGCCTCTGTAGTATCCTGGACCAGGGTTGTGCTCTCCAAGCTCTCCTCTGCTGTCATCTCTGCATCAGTGGTGTCTGGAAATGAGAGGATGGCCTGTGCTGAAGGGTCTGCCCATGCTGCCTCATCATCTGTGATCACAAAGTCACAGTCCTGGTGGATATCTACCCCGGCATCTGTCAGCTGCTCTGTATCTGTGCTGGTCTCTGAGCATGCTCTCTCTCTGGCTCTGTAGTCCTCGACCGTCTCTATATGTACACTCTCACCCTCGACGCGAAAGTATACCTTCCCGCTATCATGATCAGTCACCGCCTTGGCTGTGGCCAAGAACGGACGACCAAGGATGATGGGTGTATCGGCCACTGAATCAGGGATCTCCATGTCCAACACTACGAAGTCCACGGGGAATTTCAGGCCTTGAATAGTGACGATAACATCTCGCAACAACCCCTTCGGCCTCTTGACAGATCGATCAGCAAACTGAAGGACTGTCCTGCTCTGTCTAAGAGTGCCCAACTCGAGGCGGTCGAGAAGGGCTGCCGGGAGGAGGTTGATAGACGATTCGCTATCCAATAGAGTCTGGTCGAACCTCTGCTCACTAATCTGACATCTGACATATGGGGCTCCTGAATCTGGCCTCTTGGCCGGCAGACGGTTCTGGATCGCGAAGCACGTGGCTTCCGTCAGCACATGTATCTCTGAAGTGTGGTTCCTCCTCCTCCTCCTGACTGTAGTCCTATCTCTCAAAGTATCGCTGAAGAAGGGGGATGTGCTGTAAAGCCTCCTGAAGGGTCAGCTGTATGTGAAATCTGTCGATCATGCTCTGGCTGAACTCCTCCTGTTCTCTCTTTTTTGGGTCTTTTTCTCTTTTCTTCCCCTTCTCCATCTGAAGGGCTCTAGGGAAGGGGATCACAGGGTCCTTCGCAAATGAAGGTCTAGGAAAAGGCCTAGACGGCTCGACGGCCGGATCCGCACATACATCAATCACCACAGTTGGACCAGAAGAAACTAAACCTTTTCCTTTATTCACAACAGTGTTCTGAGATACATCAGCATGAGGAAAAACAACATCTCTCTCTACGAAAATACCGGTGGTCTCAATACCACCACGGGCTGGCTCTGCTGCTGGACGTCTCGCGGCCTCAGTACCGCAGGCTGGCTCGGCTATGCTGGTGGCATCAGTACCACCATAATCATCGTGTGCGGCCTCAGTACCGCTCTCCTCCTCCTCATCTGGCGCCCTGGGTGGATCCTCGAGTCGTCGCTCAGATGAGGCGCCGCCTGCTGGTGCTCTACCGCTCCTAAGTGTAACAAAATCAGCATCAAATAGATCCGAAGACATATCATCAAATGGATCACTAGGAGTGGCATGCTTAGTGGAAACTACCTGCTCAGATTTCCTCTTCAGGCTGTTTGGATTCGGCTCTATCTATGCAGGGATGGCGGCCTTCCCTCTCATCAGGTCCCGCATCTCCTGGCGGAACTCGTCCATCTCCCGTCTGAAAGTAGCCTGCTGATCCGTGAGGATGCGGTCTATGTCGTCCAAGGCGGGGCTCTCATGGGAGCCCGACGGGTAGCCTCTCTGGTGCTGAGGCTGCTGGAACTGGTGTTGCTGATGCTGAGAGGGGTAGGAGGAAGGATGCTGCTGCTGGTGTGACTGGTGAGCCTGTTGCTCACGTCTCCAAGACTGTCCCTGCTGCTGATAGGGACGAGGAACGAAGGACGACTGCTGGTGTGGCTGGTAGGCTGGGGGCTGCTGCTGCTGGTGATCTCTCTGCCGGCTAAACGGCCCTCCCTGACCGGATGACTGTTGCTGGGGCTGGGTACCTCCACTCCCCCACCTGAATCCGGGATGGTCTCGTCGGATCCCAGGCTGAGGGCGGTCATACCAAATCCCGTTGACATCCATCAACGGCTCTGCATCGAACTGGGCTGGCGGGAGTACTGCTAGAGGCTGATCCGGCTGGTATACCACCATCTGCAAGTCTAGAGATGGTGGGGACTGGTAAGAGGGTTGCTGCTGCTGGTACGGTTCCGCCTGTACAAGGTGAACCTGTCTAGGCTGCTGAAAGGAGCTGGAGCGCTGGTACAAGCTGCTGCTACCGCCGGTATCGCCTCGCGACTGAAGACGGGGCTGGGAAGCCGTCTGTGCCTCCTGAAGACACATGAGCTGGGTCTTCATGTCGCTCAGAGTCTATGCCATCTGCTCCATCTGAGTGATGCCCTGGCACTGCTTCTTCTCGATCAGCTCCATGCGGTCCAACTTCTCGCTGATGATACCCATATCCGCAGCGGACGACTCTACCTGTGTTGCTGCAACTGTGGATGAACTGGATGGACCGGCAACGACCCGTGCTATCCTCTGGTACTGCGCGGGTCATGGTTGCTGCTGGGGTCTGCCCTGTGTATACAACCGGGTCTGGGACATCACCATATAGTTCTCGGCCATCTCCTCGAAGATGGCCCAGACCTGGTCGTGATCCTTGACGAAATAGGACCCGCCACAAGAAGCGTTCACCAAGCCCTAGAGCTCTGGTGTCAGCCCGCTGAAGAAGCTCTGCACAAGGTTCGGCTTCGAGATATCATGGTGCGGGCATCGGTCTGTGAGCTCTCGGAACCTCTCCCATGCCTCATGGAATTTCTCGTTGGGGAGCATGGAGAAGTTGCTGATCAGGGCCCTCGCTGCATTGGTCTGCCCGAGTGGATAGTACTTGTTCAAGTACTCGGTGTGGAGCTGCTCCCAGGTGTAAACAAACTTCCCTAAATGCTTCAGCCAGGTGGCTGCTCTGTCTGCTAGGGAGAAGGGGAAGGCGATCATCCGAATCGTATCCTGGTCCACATGGCGGTCGTGGACAGTACTGCAGATCATCAAGAACTCCTGGAGGTGGAGATGGGGCTCCTCGGTGGCAAGTCCGTGAAAACGGGGAAGCATCTGCAGGGTGTTCTGGGGGAACTTGAAGTCCCCCACGATAGCAGGTACCACCACCCAATGATGCATCAGTGTAGATCCGGGGTTGTGCAACTCCCGCTTCGGTCTCGGTGGTCCTCCTGCCGCGGCAGCTGCCGCTGCGGCGGCGGCTGCTGCTGCTGCTGCGGCTGCTGCGGCTCGTGCCTCTGCATCTGGTCCGTCCTCAGGCTCGCTCTAATCTCTCTCTGCTCTGAGTCGCTCTAACTCTCTCCTCATCTCAATCATGAAAGCTCCATGATCCCTCAGCTGCTGCTGCACTGTCTCTAACGAGGCGATCAGGGTGGAGTTGATCGCTCCCTGGTCCATCACGATGTGCTCTGTCCTGGAGCGGTCCTCTGAACTACCGGCCATGACGTCTGCAAAATCAAATGAGCCATACTCAGGTGCTGTCAAATCTGTTATTCTCTCCTCTGGCTCATATCTCTCAAAACCAAAAGAAAGGGGGTCGAGAGGGAACAGGGCGGAATCATACTCGGGCTCGGAGAACTGGTCTCGGCTCTCACGGGCCAACCTAGATGATTGGGTAGACGTGCCCGAAAGCGGTGCAGCCAGAGGCTGCCTAAGAGAGCGTCTACCCATCATCGTGATCTGGTCGAGTAGGGCGGATGAGATCTGGAAAAACTATGATCAAAATGCAAACCCCCGGTTCACCAACGCAACGCGAGCTGAAGACCGTAAAAGCTCGGTCAAATTATCTTGTCAATTTTTATTAGGTGAACACACAAGATATCAGAGCGCTTACGTGACCTGTTAGGATACCCGATACTATCCCAACCGACTGGCCCGCACGGAAGAGTCGGTAGTTAGCTGGAAATAGCATCGAAGGGATCTACCTAGGGTGCGGGTCACTCTCTCGCGCAATCAAACCAAACAAGGAGGGGGTTGCTCTCCCCAAGACAAATTTTTTAGGTGAGCGTCTTTTAGGGTCAATAGTTTTAGCCAGTCCCAATTTTATGGTTTTTCTTTTTAATATTTTTCAAATAAAAACAAACGCCTAACGAATTTTTTGGTTCTCCTGATTATTAAGTCAAAAACAGGGGGAGAAGACGAAAAAGCCGATGCACGATAAATCAATGATGCATGCAAAGTCAGAAAGGCGTACCTGTCCCCAGCACTCTACATGCAATATGATCCGCGCATAAATGTAAAGGCAGAAAATAAACTACATAAATGATGCAGCGATGAAAACCGAGTCCTAGATCAGCAATTCTACTCGCAGAACCGTCTAACTGGTCACCGTCCTACAGGCCAAAGGTCCGGTCTTGGTCTACCCCTCCTCTGCCCGACAAATCGGGGGTAGGAGAAAGCGCTTTGTGGGGTAGACTACGGCACGTAAGCCACGAAGGAAAATGAGTCAGTTATTTTTATTAATTGATTATTAGTAGGTCTAATTAAGCGCACTATAGGAGCAGGCAGATAATTAAGTGTGGAGACCCTAATAATTACGGCACAAGCAAGCAGAAAATCCTAAGTCTAGGGGCTCGATGAAAAACCGCGTAAACACCGGAAAAGGCAGTAAAAAGGAAAGAAAACAAAACCGCGAAAAAGCCGCGAAAAACTCCTAAGGGTCCCCCGAGCACACTGGTGCTCGGCGAAACAGACCCGCTAGTTCAACCACAGTCCAAAGGTCCAGTCTCTGAGTCCCTGTATTATTACAATAATAGTCAAATAAAAATAAAAATAAAACCTCTCCCACTCAACTCTCTCTCTCGCTCTCTCCTGCGGCTCCGTAAAGAAGGGAGCCGCCTCCAAGTCCTGCGGTTGCGTCAGCTCCTCGAAAGTCGCCTCCACGGTCCTCGGGCCCTCGCAAGAAATAGAGACAAGTGGTCAGACCAAAATAATCAAATAATGATAAGAAAAATAAATGGAAATAAAATGAGGGTATATATGCAAAAATGCAAAATAAAATAAACACTCAAAATAAAACAAGAATAAAAACAAAAGAAAAGAAAATAAAACAAAATAAAACAAAAATAAAATATAAACAAAAAGCCGTGAAAAAGCCGCGAGCTCTGAAAGAGCCGCGAAAAGCCGCGAAAACAAAAACGAGAATAAAATGAAAACTACTAAGCCGTGCTCCCCAGCAACGGTGCCATTCTGATGAGCGGTCTGAGCGACTAAGGTAAAGAAGCTAATCAGTCGTTGCGACCTCAATCACTCAGATAGGCTCAATCAAAAAGATTAGACCACCAAGATAGATAAAATCGATCAAAAATAAGCTAGCGGTCTTGCTATTATATTAACCTAGTATAGCGACCAGGGTCGATCACAAGGAGCACGGGTTGGCTTCTCGGCCTACGAAGTAGTCAAAAAGGGGTAAAAGAAAATAAAAGAAATATTTTTGGTGGTTTTTGAATATTTTATAATTTTTTTTGGATTTTTAATGTGTTAAGAAAATAATAAAAGCTAATAAACTACTCACTTCAACAATTTATTCAATACACTAAAAATCAACCAAAAATTCAAACAAAAATATTTTTATGTGTTTTACAATTTTTAGTGTTTTTGGTGAATTTTTGAGAATTTTCTGAGATTTATTTAATTTTCTAAAAATCAAAAAGTGACTAAAACAGTAGGTACTGTCCATCCGAGCTAAAAGGGCCTAGATAAAATATCTAAGGCCCCCAAATTAGCTGGGAGTAATTTTCCTGTAAAGAGAATAAAGCAAGGAAAATTTAGGCACCTATTTTATTGTTTTTGGATTTTTGGTTTAATTATTAGAATTTTTAAAAGCTTTTAAGTGTTTTTCAATTTTTAGTGGTTTTTAGTAATGAAAAATAGCCAAAATTGGCTAGAAAATAAAACACAACAAAACAAACAGTAGACAATTTTTTTGTAATTTTTAGACACTATTTAATATTTTTTGTGATTTTTAAAGTTAGACAGTGAAGAAAATAGATGTTTTTGAATTTTTAAAAATATCAAATGAAAACAAAAATGTCCTCAAAAATCCTCAAAAATTTTACACTATGGCAGGAGCCATGTGTCCAATTTTCGTTGGATTTGGAGGTAATTTGCTATTTTATCCAAAAATAAAGAAGGGGCACAGTGCACAGGGACCAAAGTGCAAATACCCGAAAGTTTGGGGGGTCTGGTGCAATTAACCCAGCGAAACACGTGTTACGCGCGTGCCTGCGGCACTCAGGGACCCAAATGTAAGAAAAATAAGTTCTGATGGCTATTTGGTAACAGGTACCAAAAGCCCAGGGGCTTATCTGCAAATGGCCCAAAAAATCACGCACATGTTCAAATGTATCACGTACAGGGGTATAAATGCAAATAATTAAAAACTTTCATTCATTGAAGAACAACCAGAACTACAGGGTAGGTAATGTAAAAAGACCAGAAGATCACGTGTCGATGCACGTGTCAGACCACACACAGGGGCATATCAGTAAATAAATGCAAGCACAAGGGTCTCTATGCAAATATCCCAAAAACTAAACAACTATAATAACTAATTACAGGACTAAACGCGAAACGCAATAAACAGAAGGGCCTAAGGGTAGTTTACCCTTTATTAATGGAGCGGCTGGATGGATGCCACGTGTAGCATCTAACGGTGGGGAACGACAGGGGCTCCAACGCTACGCTCCCCGGGGTGATCCAACGGCGGGGCTAGTCCACGTGGTGCATCGGATGGTGTAGGGCGCAGGTGGCTAACCCTCGAGCATCGGACGGTCCAGATCTCTCCTCCTCAGATCGAACGGTGACTGCTACTCCAGCACGGACGACCCAGATGCAAACTAGAGCTGGAGGGCTGATCGGACGGCGGCTGAAGGTCGAGGAAGAACAGGTGGCCGGCGAAGTTCGCCGGCCCAGTGCGTGCGCTCCTGACCTCCCCTGCTGTGCATGAAGATCGGAGAAGCTCCGGCGTGGTGCTGTGCAGCTGCTGATGGCCTCCGATGGCCCAGCCGAGCTCTGGGGAGCTCCGGCGAGGTCGGCGGAGGCGAGGCTCCTGGCCAGAATGACGCAAGCCCTCAGATGGGCTTGGTAGTACCTGCAAAGATAACCAAGAGACTCGCGGGTCGAGGGCAAACTGCCTCGACCCGGTTAGGCGAAGTGACGGTGAACGATGGGGCGATGTGGGCGAGCTCCGGCGAAGGGGGGACGGTGGAGCTCGAACCCCAGCTCCTTTGCGAGCTGGGTTGGATGGGGATATGGAGAAGGTGCGCGGGAAGGAGGCGAGGGCGATGGTGAAGCCCGATGATCGATTGGGGGTCGGTCGTGGACGGAATCGGCGAAACATGACGGAGCGGCGATTTGGGCGTAATGGAAAATCAAAGGAAAAGAAGGGTCTAAGGGACTACCTGGGTGGACGAGGAGACTGGGGATGAGCTGAGGATGCTCTGGGTCTTCTTCTCGAGGAGCGTCTCCCTCCGAGGCTCGAGCTCCAACTGGTGGCAGAGCAACGGCGGCGAAGCTTGCCGGATCAGTGGTCACGCTCCCTCTCCTCGCTTCAACAGCACCGGACGTGAGCTGTCACTCTCACGAGCACGCTGGAGCTCACAGGGGGTGGAATCGAATGGCCAAAGATGATCAATGAAGGTGGCGGAGCTCGGCTTTATACGCAGGGATGATCCGGAAAGAAGCGCGTGGGTAGGGAAATCAGGAGCGCGGATCTCGATGCGGTAGCTCCGGCGAGGGTCTCGGGTATGTCGTGAAGGAGTCGGACCCGGGGTTTAGGCGAGAGGGATTCGGGTCTGTCTGGGAAAAATCCGAGAAGGAGAGTCGGGCGTTGCAGACCCGCGAGAGGTGGTCCTGGGGGGAGTTGACCGGGCGGTCAACATCCCCCAGAGCCAATGGGTGGCGACCACGTGGCTGGATTTTGAAAGTGAAATTAAACATAGAAAATGGCCGATTTAAAGGAAAATCAAAACATGAAATATTTTTATTTTATTTTTTTCTATTTTTAGTGATTTTTAATTAATTTTTCGAAATAAGAATAAGATATATACATAGTAGGTTCATATATAGGTATATATACAATATGTAGGATTTTGATTTTTGATTTTTAATTTCTTATTTTTGTGCAATTTTATTCCTATTTTGTATTTTATTTATTTTCATTATAAAATAAGGAATAAAAAGATATTTTTATTTTGTTTTAATTATTTATATACATAGGTGAAATAAATACATATATACATTTATATACATGGTATATTTACAATATATTTTTGTGTTTTTAATTTTGTTATTTTTATTTTGTTTTTGTTTTAATTGATTTTATTTAATTTATTACATTATATAATATAGGATATTTACAAAAATTTTGGAAATTAATTTTATTTATTTATAAGGCTTTAAATAATTAAGTGGATGGTCTACATACAAGGTGACTATACAAGTTGTGTTTTTGTTTTCTTTTTTATTTTTAAATTTTTATTTTGATTTTATATTTATAAATATATACAAATATTTACAAGCCTATTTTTGTGAGGAAAATACTTTTTATTTTATTTACATAAATATTTACACACATGAGCCCCTATCTCCCTCTACTTTGGCTTTTATGCGGTCAGGCCCATGCTGAGCCCTCCCTTGGGTTAGGTTGCTCAATATTTATTCTAAATATTTCCCTCTTTTTCTTTTTAATCTTTATTCTTTTATTTTTGCACAAAAACATGCTAATTATAAGTTTTTACACAATGCATGCTTTTGGTAATTATTGACATTTACACATATCTACATGCATTTGCAAAGGTTTGTGTAGCTAAAATATAAGAATAAAGAGTGATGAATGAGTATTCATCATTGATCCCCCCACGTGGCGTACCCTCCACCGTTGGATCAGAGCCAGGGCTTCTTTGTTGAGGCGCAGCGTACCGCCATCGTCAGATTCGCCACGCGGCGCCATCGCAGCCCTTGGATTTATAATGAGGGGTAATTTCCCTTAGGCCCCTCCTGCTTTGTCATTTATCATTTAGTCCTGTAAATAGTTTTTGTAGTTCATTTTATTTTGGTAAAATTGCATAGAGGACATGTTAGTTTCTTTTAATTGCATTTCTACCCCTGCATGTTGTGGACACGTGCATCGACACGTGATTTTGTTGTGAAATTGCATGTATGGGCATGTAGTTCTTGATGTTAATGGAATGAAATATCTTTTTGGATAATTGCAATTATGCCCCTATGAGTGCTTTTATTTCTGCATGTGTTGAATATCGTGGGCATTTTACACTTAAGCCCCTGGACTTTTAGTACCTAGATCTAATAGGTCCAGGAACTTAAAGTACTTGCATTTGGGTCCCTGAGTGCGCAGAACACGTGCGTGGCGTATGAGAACCTGGACTTTTTGCACCTGGACCCCCTGGGTTTCTTTTCTTGTTACTTTTCGGTCGTCCAAAGATACTTTCATTACGATCAGGTCCCTGTGACTGTGGGCTCTTGATTGTTTTGAATAAAATATCAAAGTTCATCCAAATTAGGTGAAAATTTGAAACGTGGCTCCTGCCACTGTGTAGAATTTTCACTGATTTTTGAGAAATTTTTGAACCCTTTGATTATTTTTAAAAATTCAAAAACCCCTCTTTTTCTCTCTGTCTAGATATAAAATTCACAAAAAAATATTAAAACATCTTCAAAAATTAAAGAAAATTTGGATTCTGTTTATTTTAGTGTGCTTGATTTTCTGACCAAGTTTGGTTATTTTTAGATTAAGATAAAATATAAAAATTGAAAAACTTTGAAAATCTCATAAAAATTCTAATAATTAATAGAAAATTCTAAAAATAATAAACTCAGTCTCTAATTTTGCCTTTTTGTTTCTATTTTCAAGAAAATTACCTTCGGGTTCTGATAGGGCCACTTTACATTTTAATTTGGCCCTTGAAGTCTGATTGGACAGCAGCACTATTTTGCAACCTTATTTCATTTTTAGACAATCCCATAAAAATCAGAAAATTATCAAAAATTCAGTAAAAACAGTAAAAAATACAAAAATTATAAAATCATTTTTGTTTGATTTTTTGGACCTTTTTAGAGTAATTAAATAATTGTAGAAAGTTGCTTGTTTTCTTGTTTTATTATTTTCTTTATAATTAAAAATTCCAAAAAATATAAAAATATTAAAAATCCACCAAAAATCATTTATTTTTATTTGTTTTTATTTTTGAATACTTCGTAGGTCGCGAGGTCATCTCGTGCTCCTCGAGTTCGACCTTGGGAGCTATATCAGGTTAATCCTATAGCTAGGACTGCTAGTTTGAGTTTCTCGTGTTTTATCTTTATTTGGTGGTCTGAATAATTTTTCTTGTTGAGCTCTAAGTCCTGAGCGACTGAGGTCGCAACGACCGCAGATATACCTGATTTACCTTAGTCTATCGAGCGGCTCATCAGCGTTCGGTTCGGGAATAAGTAGGAATAAGGATGGTGAATAAGAAGAATAAGGGTTTATTCTCTCTTCGACTGTAAAGATAGGAATAAAGAGAATAAGGTGCAATAAAGATAGGAATACTGATGGAATAAGGTGAAATAATAGAATGTGAATGGGAATAGTCATACTCTTGGAAATCACGTTGAGCAGGTAATTGACAGAGCTTATTTTATCATCCTTAATTGAATGAATTCAATGTTTCGATTTTACTGTGAATGATCTCTTTGAAGTTTAATATTTCTTTAGGATCATGAGTGCTAGGACTCCAATTTACAATATTATAGCATTTGATGTTAAGTATGTTTGATGTTTAAAGTTGAGACCGAATTACACATTCATAATTAACTATTAACTGTCCATATAGCAGTGATTCTTCAGTGATATTTTCCTTGAAATCCATACTAATCATAACATGAAACTTCTTGAGAAAAAAATATGCGTGGCAGATTTCAAAAATCAAATCGATTTTACTACGAATAATATTCGTTGCACTACAATCAAATTTATGATACTGAATGTTGTTCTTTGCTGTATAGCTAACAATTAATCACAGGATAATACAAAAAGGAGCCCTCATTGTACACAAATTCCTAATTAGGTACCTCAGTAATAAAGAAGGTCCTAATTTTATTGTTTTGTCTCAAATACATGGCTATATATGAAAGCTCCACGACCCACCTATGTCGACGCTAAACTCTAAATTTTAAAGATCAACATTTTATATATTACATTTGAATGGAGAGGCCCTTAATTGGAAATTGACACAAAATTGAGTTCCTTTTTGTAATTTACCCTCAATCATATAACAATGAGATTTTTACCCCACGAACCCTATAAATTTTATAAATTACCTTCTCGACCTTTGGAACATCGGTATTCCTCTCTCGACCCCCGTAAAATTGCTCCGTCTTACCCCACAGACCCTGCCTTGATTTGGCACAGCTTAAATTAATTTTCTTGAGTTAAAAATGAGTTAATCAAACAACGTGAAATCCACCGGATGGATTTCTTCCTCTCTCCCTCATTCCTTTATCTCTCCTCCTTCTTCCTCTTCATTTCCCTTCCATGCAACCCGCCTCTGATCTAAGGCAACAATGGCAAAAAGCGGCATGGGAGAGGGGCGGAGCTTTCTTCATAGTTGGGGGGTAGGGTTTCTGAGATTAAGGCGTCGTGCAGGGAGGGGGCAGAGCTTTGGACGATGTTGGGGGAGGGTTTTCCAAGCTTTGGACGTCGTGTGGGGAGGTGGGCGGCGTTGGGGAAGGGGTTTCCGAGATTTGGTGGTCGTTCTGGGAGGTGGGCAGCAATGCATCAACAGTGGTGACCTAGCATCACCGTTAGGGCATCAGTGTCCCCCAGCGCATCGGGGATGCATGCGGTGATGCCCTGCACCACCATGTCCTCCATGCCGGTCATGTTCACCCGTCACAAGTCGATGCCTAGCTCCTGCAGCACGCCAAACAACCATGCAGACGAGTGATTGCACTCGAAGGATCGTATGCATATCACGGCCTCGATTCTGTGGATGCCCATCACCTCCACCTCGAGCTTCCCTTCATCTTCTCATTCCTCCTCCTCATCGAGGCGTTGCACCGTAAGTTCTAACTCCTGAATCCAGGTGATGACATCAACGGGGAGCGAGTCGGCTTCTGTCGGGACAAAGGTCAGGGAGGTGGGTGGAGGTCGGTAATGGATAGGGAATGGGAGGTGAGGAGGTGGTGAGGTGGGAGAAAAGAAGAAGGGTCTTCTTTGTAATTTTGATAAATAAAATGGATAGTATGGTAAAAAAATTAACGGAATCCGATTAGTGTTAACAACCAAATAGATGTAAGTTAATCACATGATTTGTGGGGTTAGAGTTATCAAGTTTACGTGATTGATGGAGTAATATCGATGTTTCAAAAGTCGAGAAGGTGATTTACAAAGTTATAGGGTTTGCGGGGGTAAAATTCCCTATAACAATCGATATATGTTGAAATATTTTCTTCTAATTGTTGTTAAATTTGTAAGGATTAATGCAAATTTTAATGAAAAAATTAACGAAGATCCATTGTTATGTGAACCTTTACTAGCGAAAATGACTCGTTGAGAATTGTAAAAATAAAAGGTATTATTTAATGAATAACATTTACTAAATTCAACATCGGAAGATATAATAATAAATATTAAATTATTTACTGTCATCTGTCGTCTGCTAATTTTATTGTTGTGATATAAAAATAATTTTGCTACATTAAATGACGAAAACAATCGTCTCATATATCAATTTTGGTGTTGTGTCTCTTGGTAGCCTTCTTAATATTAATCTTGAGATTATGTGATGTGCGTACAATTTAAGAGAGTAACGGACATCCAATAATTATATCAAACGTATGAGTTTTGTCTTTAATGTTTTTTTTTCAAAAGATTACAAAGCGAGAACTGTTGTATGTACGGGACTCAAAATAGACTATTCGATCAAAATAGACTAAAAAAATGGTGAAGCATCGAGTCATTGTACGAGATGGTTTTTGGAAGTAATTTGATGTAGACTTTCCATGTGATTTTTTCTAAGAGATGGAGATGTGTTACATATAAGATTTTCAAGTCAGAAGCAAATTGTCGAATACCACCATGGAAACAGTTGTTACGTTATTTTCATCCATTTAAAATATGACTACCAACACTGGAGGATAAGACAACAACAACAACAAAGCATTTTCTCACAATTAAGTAGGGTTGGCTACATGGATTCTTCGCCTCCATCAGATCTATCTTGGGTCAATCCCGGGCTTATATCCACAAAATAAAGATCCTTTCGTATGGTCTCTTTCCAACACTTCTTGGGCCATTCTCGCCCTCTCTTAACCGGCTCAACATCCCAACACTCGTATCTCCTAACTGGTGCATCAGCTGATCTTCTTTGCTAATGACCAAACCATCTTAAGCGATTTTCTCGCATCTTGTCCTCGATCAGAGCAACACCAACTTTCTTTCTGATTACATCATTCCGAATCCGATCTTTACGTGTGTGTCCACACATCCACCTTAGCATTTTCATTTCTGCTATAGCTATTCTCTGCACATATCTATGGTTCACAGGCCAAAGATGATATCGTATCTTTAAAAATATACAAATGCTATATACCATTGTTATTGTTATTATCATAACATATACAATGTTCCTTCAAAGCTTTGATAATGGTAATAATAATTAAATAAATATATATATAGCCGATCAATTTGCAAAAACCCCGAATTACGTTCATATTGTAAGGTCAGTTTTATCATTTTCTTGAAAATATAGAATGTCATTGGGAAAGTAATATAATGTTGAAGTCGAGATCTCAAAGTGTTGTGTTTTTTAATCATTCCCCCTTTTGTTATTTACCTAGACTTTGGATTTTTTTTAGTTTACCTTATTTTTAAACATGCCCTTAAAAATGTAGCTTTACATGGTGATGAGCGAAGAATTTTCGGTATTACATGAATGTAATTATACTTTCTTTTACAAAAGAAGAAGAATCCCATGGGTGTCCACAAAAGGTCCTATTGATTTTTTTGTTGTTTGGAAGTGAAGGGAGAAAAGAGGAGGTCATTGGCTAGTACATGATGACAAGGGGTATGCATTATTAATCCCAAATAATGGCATATATGTGATCTATGGGTATCAAATTGTGGGCGAACCCATGGGATCTTTAGCTGGTTTTTTTTAGAATACCCCCAAATGAAGATGCACCCCCACCACTAACTTCCATTCTCAATTCCTTTGGATTCTCTTTGTGCTTCTCTACAATAAGTTCCCATGAGGACACCTACCCAATTAAGTTGTGACAACACCTCCAAGTACATGGAAGTATGTCTGGTGGATGAGGAGCAAGAATGCAACAATGCAAATGCACATGCATGACATCAAACTTAGGTACAGTGCACTAGTCTCTCATATCTCCATCTAATTTTCAGAGATAACATGAAGTAGCTTTGTAGTGCATGTCCGATAAAGTTGTTTATCTCTACTAGCTTAAAAAAGCTTCAAACAATTTAAGGTACTTCTATTAGGTAGAAAACAAATATATCATTCTCTATCATTTAATGTTATTATTGGTGCATGTATAGTAGTATCATAGCATTATTCAAAAGGAAATTGAAAGGAATCAAGTTCGATCGGTTTTCTACTTGTGTGAGAGGGGACCAGAGAGGTGGATATATGATAGGGAGTAATGGAAGTTAAGGAGGAATTTGAAGTGCCAAGAATAGAATCTTTAATGAAAATCAGAAGATCATCAGCATGTTGAATATCACAACTTCAAGAAATTGCAGATAATGCGAGCACGAATGCAGTCTCATTGTATGTGCATTATGTCGTAATGTAGTTGTATTGGACATATGCGAATACAAGTCGTCAAAGGTGCTATGGTCTCATGGGTTGGACAGCAAAATCGATTACGACCACAATGTGGTTGTATTGTTCTCATAGCACGTGAGCACAATGGTCCTTTGAGCTCGTAATATCTAATACCAGTACATAAAAAACGCACCAAAATGCAACTACAAAGTGACTACATGTAGTCTCATTTTATGATGTCCGAATGAAAAAATTATTACATGTTCATTTTCATCGATCCTTTCCCGCTTCCCTCGCGATTACCTATACATGTATAAGCATATAAAAATTGTACATGTACAAGAATACACTAATTCTGTACATGTACAGGAATACACTAATTCTACATAATCTGCATTCACAATCAAGCATCAAAAGTATATCCACATACAAAATCAAGCATTACAAGTATATCCACATGCACAATAAAGCATCATAAGGTATTTCACATTTACATACACCACAACACAATATATCGGAAGAACAATTTGAACTTAGGATCATAATATTAATGACAAAGAGTTGTGAATACTAAATTATAAGTCACATAATACTATAGGCCATCGAGTGTCAAATCCTTCACTTTTTCCATCGATGAAAGATGTTCTTCCTCTTTTCTTTCCTTCCTTGGCTTTGCCACTCACTTTCTGCTCTCTCCTCCACCTCGACATTCCTCTCATGGATGACGACTCCATTACGAACCGGCCACTACGTCACGACCTTAGGTTGCTCATCATCTTCATTGTCGTCCTCATCCTCGTCACTTCGAACATCGTGACGGGTCAATGGTCTTCCCCTATATTTTTAAAAATACATTAGTAATTCTATCATTCAATATAAATAAAATATGAGATATATAATTACCGAAAATTCTAGGACATTGAGTCTATTTCTCCTCCCCACTCATGAAGTTTAAAATACGATCAATGTCGATAGATATCATGCTAATATACGCAGGGTCTAGAGGAGGTGACATGGATGCCTGTGTATACTGTGATGGTGGGGGACCATATATGCTCGTGGCACTTGAAGTGTCACAACTAGACTCTGACTAGAATTTGGGGTGGAGCATCCCCTCCCCCCCAAAGCCCGCTGACAGTTGGGACTAACCTGATGTCTGTCAATCACCTCCTGCCAAATCCTGATGTCAAATAGTGGACGATCCTCATCAGAAAGGGAGTCATACTTCTCCAAGAAGAGTTCAACGTAGCATTCATGCATGTTAAAGATTCTTTTTAACAATACACACTTAAAGATTCTACTCAAAAATTAAAAGGATAGTGAAAATCCAAGAAGTACTCATTGCCACAACCTGAGATTCTTGTGTGGACCACTGATCACCCCGAATGTGGGTCTTCGCCCACCATTCCCCCAGTGTTAGCTCACGTCGGAAAGCCTCGTGATGTTACAAAGATTAACATTAACAATCAAAATGAAGCAAGCGAGATTCTGAATTGTGATGAATACTTACCAATTCAGCACTCATGATTTAGTACCTCTCAAGAGTACGCCAAGATGGGAAGAATTCCTTGACCCTCTCCCAATTAACCTCTCAAGAGTGCACTGCCACATAGGAATGAAAACGGTAGGATACAGATACAAATATAAGCATAATCATATCCTTATCCATTTTAAAATACGAATATGAATGCATATACAAATATTGACGAATATGAAAAATGTGTCATCATATCCTTAAAAACGAATACGAATGTAAAACAAATACGAATCAGATACGAATAATAACGGAAATAATTTATAAATTAACTAAAAGTATACATGTTTAGGATGGTTTAAACATAAAATGGATACACCAGGTATTGTAATTTCATAACAATTATATCAACAATGGTGAATGCCGTCATAAAATATTGCTACACACATTTATAAATAAATATATTACTATACTAATGTTTGAAAACGAATATATGAATATGAACGTGAATATTAGTGAATGTCAAAATGATATCCATATCCGCATCCATTTTAAATTGAATACGAATATGAATGTCAATATATATATAACAAATACGATAGAGGATCTGATACGAATATATTCACAGTAATTTTCATCCCTATTATCACACCAATGGCAAATGGCAATACCAAATAATTTAATACTTTGATCATAATGTAAGTTGTCAAATTTATAATAATGAATGTTATTCTTTACTATCTTGCTAACAATTAGTCATAGGGTGATACAAAATGGGGCCTTCACTATACGCCAGTTCCTAATTAGGTGCCGCATCTTTCAAATGTAACAAAGAAGATCTCGTTCTTATTTTTTTGGCCTCAAATAAATGCCTATGGAAGCTTCCACAACCCATCTATGTCGATGTTAAACTCTAAATTTAAAAATTCAACCCCCTATATGTTACATTTGGAAGATGATGCCCTTAATTGAGAGTTGACACATAATTGAGTTCATTTGTTGTAATTTACCCTTAATCATATAACGATTGATATATGTTGAAATATTTTCTTCTAATTATTGTTACATTTGCAAGGATTATTATAAGTTTTAATGAAAAAGTTAACGAAGATTCATTGTTCTGTGAACCTTTACTAGCGAAAATGACACTCTTTGAGAATTACAAAAATAAAAGATAATTATTTAATGAACAATTTATATTAAATTCAACATCGGAAAATATAGCAATAAATATTAAATTATTTATTATCACATGCTAATTTTATTGTGGTGATTCGCTACATTAAATGACCAAAACAATATTCTCATATACCAATTTTGTTGTTGTGTCTCTTGGTAGCCTTCTTAGTATTAATCTCGAGATTATGTGATATGCGTACAATTCAAGAGAGTAATGAGCATCCAAATATTATATCAAATATGTGAGCTTTGTCTTTAGAGTTTTTCTTTCAGAAGATTTCTATATGATCAAAATAGACTAAAAAAATGTTGAAGCATCGAGTCATTGTATGAGATGGTTTTTGGAAATAATGTGATGGAGACTTTCCAAGTGATTTTTTTCTAAGAGATGGAGATGCTGCGTTACATATAAGATCTTCAAGTCAGACGCAAATCGTCGAATACCAACATGAAAACAGTTGTTACGATATTTTCATCTATTTAAGAATATACGTACTTATACTGATTGATGGACATGAAAAATGCATTATCATATCCTTAAAAATAAATATATGTATAATATAGATGCTATATGTCATTGTTATTGCTATTGTCATAACATATATGACGTTCCTCCAAAGCTTTGATAATGGTAATAATAAATAAATAAAAGTATATATAGCCGATGAATTCGCAAAAACCTTGAATTACGTTCATATCTGCATGGTCAGTTTTATCATTTTCGTGAAAATATAGAATATCATTGAGAAAGTAATATAATATTGAAATCAAGGTCCCAAAATGTTGCTTTTTTTATCATATCCCTTTCTGTTATTTACCTAAACTTTGGATTTTTTTAAGTTTACCTTATTTTTAAACATGCCCTTGAAAGGGTAGCTTTACATGGTGATGAGTGAAAGAATTTTCAGTATTAGATGCATGTAGTTGTACTTTCTTTTACGAAGGAAGAAGAATCTCATGGGTGTCCCCAAAGTACCTTATTGAATATTTATTTTTGTTTGGAAGTGAAGGGAGAAAAGAGGAGGTCATTGGCTAGTACATGATGACAAGAGGTGTGCATTATTTACCCCAAATAATGGCATATAATAATGGCATATATGTGACCTATGGGTCTGGGAAACAAATTGTGAGCAAACCGGTGGGATCTTTAGATGGTTTTTTTAGAATACCCCCCAAATGAAGATGCACCTCCACCACTAACTTCCATTCTCAATTCCTTTGGATTCTCTTTGTGCCTCTCTTCAATAAGTTCCCATGAGGACACCTACCCAATTAAGTTGTGACAACACCTCCAAGTACATGGAAGCATGCCTGGTGGATGAGGAGCAAGAATGCAACCAATGCAAATGCACATGCATGATGACATCAAACCTAGGTCCAGTGCACTGGCCTCTCATATCTCCATCTAATTTTAAGAGATAACAAGGAGTAGATTTGAAGTGCATGTCTGATATAGTTGTTTATCTCTACTAGCTTAAAAAGCTTCAAACAATTTAATGTGTTTCTAAGAGGTAGAAAACAAATATACCATTCTCTATCATTTGATGTTATTATTGATGCATGTATAGTAGTATCATAGCATTATTCAAAAGGAAATTGAAGTGAATCAAGTTGGTCGATTTTCTAATTGTGCGAGAGGGCACCAAAGAGGTGGATATGTGATATGGAGCAATAGAAGTTAAAGAGGAATTCGAAGTGGCAAGAACGGAATCTTGAATGAAAATGAGAAGATCATAAGCATAGTGACTATTAGAACTATACGAAATTGCAGATAACGTGAGAACAAATGCAGCCCCATTGTACTCACATTATAGTCCTATTGTAGTCGTATTGGGCATATACGACTACAAGCAGTGGAAACAATTGTGGTCACATGGACAGGGCCGCAAAATCGATTATGACCACAATGTAGTCATATTGTTCTTGTAGCATACAAGCACAATGGTCCCATGTGCTCACAATATATGCTGCCAGTATATAAACAAATGCATCAAAATGCGACTACACATGGGACTACATATAGTCATATTTTCTAATGCCAGAATAAAAAAATTATTACCTGGTTCAGTTTCGTCGCTCCTTTCCCGCTTCCCTCATGATTACCTATACATATACAAGCATATAAAAATTGTACATGTACAAGAATACACTAATTCCATATAATCTACATTCACAATCAAGCATCACAAGTATACCCACATACACAATCAAGCATTACAAGTATATCCACATTCAATCAAGCATCACAAGATGTTCCACATTCACATCCGCCACAAGGCTCACAACACAATATATCATAAGAATAATTTGAACTTAGAACTATAATGTTAATGTCAAAAAGTTGTAAATACTAAATTATAAGTTACATAATACTATGGGCCATGAAGTGTCAAATCCTTCACTTCTTCTGTTGATGAAGAATGCTCTTCCCCTTTTCTTTCCTTCTTTGGATGTGCCTCTCCCTCTCTACTCTCTCCTCCACCTCAACATCCCTCTCGCTGATGACGACTTCATGGGGAACCGACCACTACGTCGTGACCCTAGGTTGCTCCTCATCTTCATTGTAGGCCTCGTCCTCATCACTTTGATCATCGTGATGGTCAATGACCTTCTCTCCACCTCGACAAGTACCCCTATATTTTTAAAAATACATTAGTAATTCTATCG
Source organism: Ottelia alismoides (assembly GCA_037367405.1). Classification (NCBI taxonomy): domain Eukaryota; kingdom Viridiplantae; phylum Streptophyta; class Magnoliopsida; order Alismatales; family Hydrocharitaceae; genus Ottelia; species Ottelia alismoides. Next base: position 67,136 of record JAZKJV010000960.1, read on the forward strand.
TGTAATATAAATAAAATATGAGATATGTAATTACCGGACAATGAACCGAGATTTTATAAAATTGAGTCTTTTCTCCACCTCACTCATGAAGTTTACAATGCGATCAATGCCGGTGGATATCTGATGAATCTCCATTTTGTAACATTTATTCTTTTATTTTGACCTTAAATACCTAGCTAAATACATATATATATAGCATTAATTTGTCAAGATAAACACTTTTTAAATGGTACAAAATACTGTACAAAATACTATATATTTAATGTATTAAAATCCAAAATAAAAGAATAAAGGAATAAAAGAAAAAGAAATGGAATACAATAGATATTGAATGACCCAAGACCCTAAGACCCAATCATCATGATGACTTGGTCAATAAGAAATAAAGTAGGGGTAGATACAACGGATAAAGTGTACAAAAAATACATCAAAACCTTAATTTTTAATTCATCAATAATTGTGTTTTGAGACCTATTTAATTTTATTACGTTTACATCTCAAATAATAGAATCTCCTACATGAATATTGTAGATAAAAATACACAGAAAAATACAAAATTGATTTCACTAAAAAATAATGCATAGAGTGCCCGGGACACACAAAATAAAAAGCCAAAATAAAATTTCACATATATGTATCTTCTCCATACTGTATCAAAATTGATCAAACTTATATCTAATTATAGATAAAATTTAATACGCTATTTAATGAAGGTGATTTCATTCAATTTGGAGTTAAGATGCAAAAATTAGATTTTAGACCCCTATTGTGTATACATGTATATACCATTCAATATAATTATTCCTTTTTTCAAATTCTTTTAATTTTATAAAACTGTTTATATTATTAAAAACATATGTACATAATTAAACTAATATAAAATCTTCAAAAATATAATAAATACATCTCAATACATAGGTAAAGTGTACCTATATATAAATATAATATATATGTATTATTTATTTAAGTGTACATATAAATTCAAAAAAACACAATAAAAATACCTAAATATGTCTTTAAATAAATTAAAAATATATATAATACATGTATTAAATGAAGAATGTAAAATACAAATTAAAATACTAAAATACATGTATTTTTACCTATGTTTATACTTGTAAGTATTGGTCCAAATAAAAAGCTTCATAAAAAATAAAATTAAGGATAAAATACTACATTAAATTACACACATTTTTCATATTTTTATAAAAATTTAATTAATTCGGTTATCATTTATTTCTAATTTTAAAAGGTATTTCTACTTTAAAATTTTTTAGTTGGTCCACGAGGACCAACCAGAATCGTTCCCCTGTTGACCCTCGTCAACTGCCTCCTTCTCTCTTCCTCGAACACCGGGCATGTCAGACCCGATTTTTCTCCATTTTTCCTGCTCGAGGCTATCATCATCTGCCATGGTATGCCACGTTATTCCCGGAGATGTGATCTCCTTGATCCACGCCAAGACTTGAGATCCTATTAATCCTTCTCGATCCGATCAAGCGGAGGAGTCTTGAGATCCTATTAATCCTTCCCACGTGAGTTGGCATTTTACTCTAACAAACCCCGGTTTTGTAATTTTTACTTAGTCTTTAAAAATCAGGTTACCATTCAAAGTTTGTGGTTATTTTGCATGTGAGTCCCTAGAGTTTATTTTATTTGCAAATATGCCCCTACTAGCTTGATTTATTTTTGTTTTTGCATTTCTATTTACTAAAAACAACTCTTTTGTTCCCAAAATTATGAAAAAAATAGGTGTAAGTGCTTTATTGGATGCTTGTTCAACTTGCATATTTTATTTAGCATTTACCATGAATTTACTATTTATTAAAAATTAAAAAGAGCTATTTTATTTCTTGTTAGCCTTAAAAATACAAAAAATTTAAATCTTTTTTCTGAAAATTCCAAAAAAATACTTAATGTTTATTAGCCTATTTTATCACTCCAGACCAAAAAGCACAAAAAAACAAAAGAAGCTCTAAAAATTAACAAACCCTTGCTATCCCTAACAAAGTTATAAAATATTTTTTAAAAATCTAAAAAATAGTTTTCTAGCCTATATTTTTATATATACTATATACTATATATTAAGTTTGGTTTTGAGGAATTTTGAACCTCTTTATTATTTTTAAATCTCAAATCAATAGACCTAATTTAAAAGTCATCGTTTTAGACCTTTTCTAATTTTAAAATACAAAAATAATTAGTAAAAAATCCCTATACATTCGCAAAACATAAAAATATATGAAAAACACAAAAATACTTTATTTTATTTTTTTGATTATTATAATTATAATACTTTATATAACTGATATATCCCAATATATTATTATATATACTTATTATTATTAGTAATTATTATAAATACCTTAGAATATTTTAAAACCTTTAAAACCTAAAAAGGTCTATTCTTTTGGATATTTTATGACTTTTGTGTGTTTATTATATATTTATTAGTATATATTGCCCATTATATATCACTTTATATACATATATATTCATATATATATTATATTTAAAAGAAATTAAAATTCAGAAAATAAAAAAATATAATTTAAATTATATATATAATATTATTTATTTAAAACCCCACAAAAACATTGATTGAATAGTGTGCATACTTATACATACACATACATTATATTATTTATTAATAAATAATATACATGTTACCTCCCTTGTTCCTCATGTTCGATACCCTACCATATGTGTCGACAATACACATTTTACTATAGGGTTAATAATAAAATTTGACCCCATATCTGCTATTCATTTCTTGATTATTTCTCTTGTGTGTTGACTATTGTTTGATTCTTCAGCGCTTGAGACTGGTCACTTCAGCGATCGAGATCCGTCTTATGTGTCCTCATGATTGCCTCCTCGATAATTGACGATTCAACAAATGACGTCGTTATCGGGGAGTAATAGATAGCGTAGCATTTTGTTGTATATAGCTTTCTCATTATTTCTCTTTTATTTCTGCCTTATTTTTTATAATTATTTTCTCTGTTCTGACCCATTCTTTCTTTGTTTGCTTTTCTTATGAAGGTCCATGTGGCGATGACCGCTTCTTAGGAGGTGGATACACCTGATCCACGAGGAGATTGACTCATTCTCCCCTTGAGTCAATTGGAGAGAGCAGGGGAGGAGACATATAGAGAAAGAGAGGAGCAACTTTTCTCGCTATTTTTTGCTTTATTTTATGAGAGAGTGATTTTCATTTTATTTTTGTATAATTATTAATAATAATTTGGCCTTTGGAAACTTCAACTTCATGAGGTCCATTGCTCGGGTGTATGTTCACCTAGGGGCCTCATCAGGTTTTTTGTGTTTTGATTGCCTTTCTTTCATTTTGTTTCTCATATTTTGAGCTTTCTGCCTTTATTTTCCTTTATTTTATGTGATTGAGCCCCTAGATCTAGGATTTCTTACGTCGGTAGGTCCAAGGCCTAAACAAAATCATGTGCCTATAGTTCTTCTCACATGGACTTAGTCAAATTTAATTTCTAATTGCTTGGTTTTGGAACCACGAGCCATGAGAGACTCCACGCGGTGCTGACAGGACCATTGTGGCAAGCACTGAGGAGTCTCCACGACCGGACACTTAGTATCTATTTTTTAGTAGTTAGCATTTGACTCTTCACATTGATAGCAATTTCTGTTTAGGGCACTTTCTCGCTTTGCATACTGTGCATGTAGTGTAGATATTTATACATTCTACCTTGCATCCCGCATGAAGAGCGATGGGAAGTACTATGAGTTTTCTTACTTTGCATGCATCAGTTAGTACGAGAGTGAGATTCCACTCTAGTATCCACTTGCATTGCTTTTCCACTATCTCCCTCTATTTTTGCACATATAGGTTCAAAAAGAAAATAAACAAATATTAGAGCATTGCTATTGAAAAATACCAAAAAAAATTTGTTGTGAATCGCGGAAGCAAACAAACACAAAAACGATCAAACAAGCAAGACACAAACACAAGGATTTACAAGGTTCACCCGTAAATGGGCTACGTCCTTGGGCGGTGACAATCGATTTCACTATTTGGAGAAAAATGTAATACAAAGGGTACTGAGAAGGTACAGATATGAGATGAAAAATATGATCAGAAATGAGGACTGCAGTATCTGATGGCTCTAGGGCCCTTTTTATACTGCAACAGAAGAATATCATCTGTATTCAGCAATCCATCCCAACAGCTCTCAGCCAATCAGAAGACTGGAAACGGATCAGACATGTCAGCAATCATGGCCCAACAGCTCTCAGCTAATCAGAAGGCAGGACACAGATCAGACTTGTCAGCAATCCTGACCCAACAACTCTCAGCCAATCAGAAGGCAGGACACAGATCAGACTTGTCAGCAATCCTGGCCCAACAGCTCTCAGCCAATCAGAAGGCAGGACACAGATCAGACTTGTCAGCAATCCTGGCCCAACAGCTCTCAGCCAATCAGAAGTCAGGATACAGATCAGCCACATCAGCAACCTAACCAGTGGTTAGGATTCAAGTCAAATTAACAATTTTAAAACCAGAAAAATTTAAAATAAGGGGTCTGCTAATAAAACTTTGACCTTGATTAAAATATGTAATGGACATCATTGTTTTGGGTTCGTAAAGCCCTCGTTATTTTTAGGTACCGTTCAGATTGAGTGAGGTGTGACCCCTAAGGATGATAGCCCCAAACCCGATTTGTGACAGCCTTGATTATCACCTAGAGCAGTGAAGTATTTGTGCTTTTATCGTAGGTGGGTGAGTAGGACCTTGTAAACGACGTCGTTCCTACCTTGTGTGGAGCATCTTGCTTGGTCTGAAGTATTGAGCATAGGCCACACCCTCACAGGTGTCTATCTCACTTACCAAGCATCTAACTATGGAGGATGCCCCAATCCAAAGATTCAATAGTCTTATGTAAATCAATTTTGATAAATGTCTCTCTAAGTGTCCGCAAATGTTTTTTAACTATTAGCCGAACCATTATTTTGGAAATTTGACCATAACAACTTATTAGACTTCAAACCAACTTAATATGTTACAACAACCCAAAATATTTAAGCCCATACTCACACACACTATGTGAGTTTTACATACGGGGCTATATTTGGGATGTATTACAACTATAAAAAAAAGGTCGCATGAGATAAACCGTCCATATATAGTGGATCTTTCTGAAAATAAAATACAAAATTTATTAACGAGCCATAAATTGTCTCTACCCCACATGTTAATGTCCTCTTATAAAACCATTCTCTCGTTTGGTAAGTGGGTTGGGATGAGTTATCTTGGAGTAAACTTTGTTGGAAGGGGTAGTAAGATAGGTAATTTTTTTGTGAATAGTTGGTGTTTGAATGGTACAGAAGATTGGATGGTAAATGTGATGTGGTGTGTTATTGTCTGCGAGTGGTAGATGTAAAACACATCATATTTCGAACTCTAGAATTGAGGTGTAATTGTGAGTTGAACCGGTACAAACATAGGATAAATTTTGAATAATTGACCCTTAAACCGAAAACCAAACAAGCCCTATATGGTCTGTCTTATGATCGACAAAGACTCAAGTATGGTACTCAATAAAGGACAACCTTGAGTTACTTATGGCAACAACAAAAAAAAGAACAACATCCCATATACATGTGTCTTAGAAGTTATCTTGATAGCTATCATACCTTGTTAACTTAAAACATTAAATGGAGGAGAGATAGCTTTTCTCACTCTCTTTCCATGTCTCCTACGTCCCATCTTTAGAGCATGCAAAGTATATTGCTCGATGGTCCATAACCTTAAACCCAAACATCAACGTCTCCATTAGCGTGTGGAATTGAAACCAACGGTGAACATGTGGTTGAACATTTCATGTTTTAGATACGTGATGGACTATGAGTCCCTACATGGACACATCTTATTACACCACGTATCAGTTGTTATATTATTATTAAAGATGACTGTTGTTGATGCAATCAACTTGCACGGCACATAATTGCATTTCACATACAAAAGTTATGGAGTAATTTTATGGTGTCTCTTTTGCAACGAACTTTTGGTTGTCACAAAGTAAGAGTTATCTCATATACAACACTATATAGTAAACTTCTTCTTACAACATATTGTCTAGCTTTTGACAACTGGATTTTCTTTCTCACAAGTCGTGCAAACATTTTCACAACGAAAACTTTCCTTTCGAATGTAAGTATGATTAATCAATAATCCCTCAACTGGATAAAATCACTTCTAAATAGCTTTTGAGTTGTTCTACGGATCGATCGCTCAAGATCCTTAGTATCCCCTTAGACCCAATGAGAAAAATGGGATCACATCCAGAATGATTTTAATCTAGTTCATGGCTTGTTCATAGTAGAACGCGTATGTGCTTTAATCTAGAATACTACTATTATTCAAAAAATTAACATTGTTCATAAAAAAATAAAATAAAAAACTTATCCAAATATTTAAAAAAATATCTTGTAGCAACGTTTTGGCATCATTTGATTATGTAATTGTGGCAACAAAAACATTGAGGTGTGAAAGTCTAACCATTGTACAAAATATAAAGCCAAAGCATGGTGGTCAAAGAATTCTATCAACGGTGTAGTCATTGCCATTATTCTGACAATATAAAATTAATTGCATGTAATGTCTAACGAATCTGCAGGTAAAATATATCTTAGTTTATGGCAATCAAAAGTTCATTGCATAAGAAACTATACCGGGTTAAAAATTTCCGTTGCCACAAAATTTGTTGCTAACATGGTAATTTGTTGTAATGCGATTTTTTTAGTAATTACATGCAGTAAATTTTCCGTGGATCGGAGTAATGGTAAGGGATACATTTTTGTTACAATTCTTTGGCCACCCTACTTTTAAAAATGGATTTTTTTATTATGGTTAAAGTGTCGCGAACCAATGTTTCTATTACCACAATTATAGAATTTAACAACATAGATCGTCAATACAACATTTTGAAAAAAAAAATTATAATTTCATCGATGATAGTATATATAACACGTATTTCAAGCTAGCTAATTCAATCTATTATCACTATATAATGACTATATAATATCGATCTAAGACAACGAATAATTAGAATAAGTATTGCATATCTTCCGATCTTAAAGATGCATGAATATTATTCATTGTCAAATTATCTTTTGTTCTTGTAATTAACAAGTGTCATATTCATTGATAAATGTTCATATAACGATGATTTTTCCGTTGACATATTCGTTAAGAGAAAAAGTCAATGAATTACTGTAGTTATATGATTTTTCCATTAACAACGATCAGAGAAAAAGTCAACGAATAAATGTCGTTATATGATTTGTTGTTAGAAATATAGCAACGAATATGATATTCATTGAAGAATTAATAATGATTATTAATATTAGGGGGAGGGAGAATGGGGTTGTCCCCTCGGGGAGCTAATTTGGCTCATATGTCCCATTTTCCCTATATTTTTTATTTTTTTTTGAAAAATAAATCCGTGGAAATTCACCACTATATCCCTATATTATGTCATTCAAGTTTCGTGAGAAATAGAGGCTTCTATGGCATCCATCTATACAGTCATTTTTTAATGATCGTAAAATTGTTGAAATCAACCACGTCTGGATGGAGGTCGTATGAGTCTTTATTTCGCACAAAACTTGAATGACATAATATGTGGAAATTGTAATGAAAATCGATGAAAGTATTTTTTAAAAAGGTGGAAGAAGCCAAATTTGCTCCCTCGAGGAGACAGCCCCACTTTATCCTGATATTGATTGTTATACATTTCATCACAAAAGATATGACAACAAACATTCAATTATGTGTTGCCTTAGCTCAATTTTTGGTAAAGATTCAACTTATTCTAGAATGAGAAGTTTTCATTGCCACAGGGCTTAGCTTGTGAATTGTCGAAAGTTAGATATTTCGTATCACGAAAAGTTCTATTTTGTAATGTGAATATGTATACAAATCATGTACCCTGCATTATAGCATCGTCAATAATGCAGTTCATGAGACTAAAATATAACTTATAAAATTTTATTTTTAGATATTATAGACGAGATTCCTCTATGTGACGTAGGGAGGATAGACGGTCATGAATGTTTGCATATTAATTAAAAATGTAGGAGTGCAACCTTTGATTAGTGCATCATTGATCGAGATGTACTTTAATATGGTATCCAAATCAAGAAATTCTATAGCAGACAAATATCCTTCGTCGTGTTTTGGCTCAGTTTAATATATCAGACGTTCAACCCCCAATGGTATTTTAATGTTTATGCATTTTATGTGTCACATGACACCAATCACTGGAATATATTCTTGGGATTTTATCACTTGTGTGTCTTTGAGATGTTGCAATATTAGTTATATCCCTATCTTTTTGATAATATCAGTTGTGCCCATCGAAAGTTTCGCCGTTAGCAAATGTGCCCCTCCGTAACATCTCCGTTATTGGGAATGGTCTAACCGTGGTTAGACATGACTCAAGTGTATTAACTCAGTTGATTCCCGAGGAAAACTTGTAGGCGGGAAAAAAGAAGGTGCCACGTGTCCTAACCCCGCGCAAGTGGCGGGAGAAGAGGACTAGACGAACCGTTTTCCCCTCAAAATCCTCATGCCATCGTTGCCATCGTCTCCTTTTGTCTCCCTCCCATAGAAGCTCAACTTTTCTCTCCAGTTTTCTTCCGCATCACGCTGAGGAGCTCCGCAAGCTGATCGAGTCCTCGTGGGTGGGGATTTTCATATTGACGGTTGTAATCGAGTGGGGAGATTCTCCATTGCCTTCTCCAGGTTAGTTAGGGTTTGGAGTTTTTCGTATTGACGACGTTAATCGAGTAGGAAGCTTCTCATTGCAATCGTATTGACGACGTTATTAGGGTTTGGGGTTTACCGTATTGATCGATTTTAGGGTTTTTCGATTGAATGTTTTTTGTGTTTTGATCATACTTTTTTGGGATTGATTGGGAGCAAATATTCTCGAAATCAAGTTAGAGGCATATAGATGGTGCACCATTTCCATTTTTGATGATCTTGAATGTAGGATGGTTTAGTACAATGGAGAACAAAGTGTGATGACGGTACGTGTGAGACACAGCGGGCGCTTTAAGGACACCAAGGGATGTCGGGGTGAAAAATATGTGGACTTCGTGGAGGAGGTGATTGGAATCGACCCTGATTTCACTACGTGGAGGAGGTGATTGGAAACTTTAGAGCTATGTTTTGTAATATTATGTCTTTGGAGCTATGTTTTGCTATGTTCTACTATTTCGTGTGTAACAAACACAACACAAGGCTATGTTTTGCAGCAGAACACATACACAACCAATAGAGGTATGCAACCAAACCCAGCTATCTTTATTCATATAAAGAAATGAAGCTGCAACAAGACACAAAAACATCAGTATCAGCTTCAATATAAAAATTATCTCCCTTAAATGCTTATCTACTGCCACAATTCTACTAGATATTAATGCTAACATCTGATCTGTGCTTGGTGACTGATCCATGTGTGCAGCTTCCATCCACTGAAAAAAGTTGCAGATCTTGTGCTGGCATGTGTAGAATTCCAACCCTCTACCCCAAGGTTTTCCTGATGTTTTTACCACTGCTGGATTGTCGCAATGGCACCTTACTTGGGCTCCAGAATCACCACGATATGATGTCGAACTTCGCGAAGCGGACGCCATCGAATTGCAATGCATATGTTACCTGTTGGAGGGAGCTTCAACTGTGAATAGGATCATGAATTGTAACAACTATGTAAACAAATACCTGACAGTATTTATGTAAACTTCCTTCTCGGTTAATTTCATGAAAGCAAGCTTTCTGATTTCTCCTTCTTCTTTCCTTCAATGTGAGGAACTGCCAAGGCTTTTGGTGCTCTTAAATAGACCCTTCTCTTCCAACGGTCAAGGGACTTGATTTGCATTTATTTAATACCCACCAACTGTCCAACAAACCCTATTAATATATATATATACACAACGGTCTCTTGCTATCTTGTTGTCAGTGGGCCAATGTCACATCAAACTGCAATAAACGTCCGTTTGGGAGAGATACAAACGGCAACTAACCTCAGGGGCACAATTGATATTACTCCAAGTTTAGAGGGGCACAACTGATATTACCAAAAAGATAGGGGTATAACTGATATTGCAACATCTCAGAGGGGCACAAGTGATAAAATCCCTATATTCTTCTCTTGTTAGTTTCTTGACTTTGTATTGTATAATTGGCGTGCGAGATAACTCTAAAAGCAATTTGATAAGGGTGCGTAATCTACATTTAAAAGAAGTTCCTTATTAGGTTTCAAATGGAAAATGGGATTTTTTAAAGAAAAATTCTTCATTATTGTATATTTTACAATGATAAGTTTTATGTGATATCCTACTTTCTAATAGCCTCCCAACATGCAAGAATTGTTTTAAAGCAAACAATCAAGTTCCATTCATAGAAAAGAGTTCAGTGAGTCCAAGAGACCCATCTAGCGGCATGCAACCACTCACAATAAATAAAAACACAGGTTCCAACAGCCTTGGCATTAAGTACAACCAATGACTTAGATCACAAAAAAGGGAAGACCATACTTTGAAGTAGAGCTAGATAGTTGATGAATCACGTATTCATCATGCTAAAATTGGTCAATTAGACTCTGTCCCTCAAGATTCACATGCATTTAATCAATAATAAAGCATCATTAGCATACATACATGTGTAAATAATATTTGCATTTCATCATGCATAATTGCATTAAAAATTCTAATTGTAAAGTAGCCCAAAAAATCGCTAACTTCTCTTTTTTTTAATTAATTCTTCCTAACTCCGATTGACCCCAAACCATTCCATTGTGTAGAAATTACTTACAAGAATAAATAAAAAATATAAAAAATTACTAACTCAAATAAGTGTCAAATAATCCTAAAGTCTAATTTCACATTTGACGGACTAAAACGTGCATATCTCCCACATACAGTGTCCGATTTTGATCTACTCACTTTTAAAGTATTCCATTTTCAAATACCTTCAAAACAAGATAATTTCGTAAAATTCAAAACTCATATGTGAAAGTTGGGTTTTGGGCCTCTTTTGCGCATTTTGACATTTTGCTATTTTTGACCCGAATTTTATGTACTTAGTTAACCCTTTTACTTTTATTTCTTCTTCACTTGTGTCCTTTGATGAAAGTTTTATTAAGCAACACAAAAATTCAAATCCAAATTAAAACTGAAATCAAAGAAACTGACTGTGCCCGGGTATCCATTGTCGGTCTGTACAAAAATTGTGTGTTTCATACTTCTATTTTATTTTCCTACTTTCTTATTTATTAAAAATACAAAAAAATTAGATTAGTGTGAAATTAATTTCTTGTTATTTATCGTATTTTTTCTAAAATTTTTATCCTCTTTAAAATCATCAAAAAATACAAAACCCCAAAAGGCCAATTTTCTATACACATGGAGAACCACCAAAAAAATCCACTTCACACAGATGACCTCTTTTGCTCCCGCGTCCTTCATGAAAGTTGTAGATCTCGTCGAGACGAACAACTTTTGTGAAGGAAATTTTTCTATCTGATGTCTCTTCTTATTTCTTTTCTATTTTCTTTCCCTCTTTAATTTCGAAATTTTAGGGGTGCCACGTGGCCGCCCATGGGCGTGCCACGTGGCACCCATCTTCTTCTATCTCCAGCCCCAGTCACGCGCCTTGCACGTGACGGCACCCTCTCCAGATCGTCACATGCAAAGCACGTGACTCCCGCCCCTTCTCCTTCCCTGGAACTGCCGTCCCAATTGTTCCCCCTCCTCCCTCTCGCGCAACGGTTGTGCCGCTCAACCGGCCATTACGACAGCCATCAACTCCTCGTCATTACACATCTCATTCTCCTATAAAACTCCTTCCCACTCTGATGTTGAGCATCATCTGCCATTGCAAGCAGAAAAGGATAGTACGGCCACCTTCTCGACGGTGACAGCGTCAAAGTTGGTCGAACCCTCCTGCGGCGAGATCTGAGGCCTTGCAGCCTTGTCGCAGCCTTCCCCACCGAGGTCCGCTACAGCTCCGGTCAAGAGATCGTCGAGCACAGTCTTCTTCCCAGGTGAATGTTGTCTCCTGTATCTGCCATCACCTTCGCCTCTTCTCCTCGTCGCTTCCTCTCTACCTCCCAGGTCCCCCGCACCTCTGACCTTGCAAAGGTCAGAGTCTAGCTCCGATTCCCACGCCCTCGACATGGAGCCCCGACCACCTTCCTTTGTTTTCCTCTAACTTCTGTAGGAGAAGATCGATCCCTCTGCTGCTCCACCACTCGTCGCTGCTCGAGTGCCGCGGGCCCATCGTCAGCAGCTCCGACCGGCCTCACACCTGTGCCACTGCCTCTGCCACTGCCCTTACTCGCTTGGCCAGCCGCAGCTTGTCCTCCAGTCGCTCGGCCGTGTGTCGGTCGAGCCCGAGAACCTCCTCCGCCCTCGGTTGCATCGCACGACCTCCGCCTCCAAGCCTCGCCCAGTGGCCGTTGGATCGGGCCTAAGCCCTTGATCCAACGGTCACCAGTGCGCCACGCGCCACGCCCGAGCCTGCCGCCCCAACCTCGAGGCTCGATCCGCACCTCTGCCTCGGACAAACCGAGCCTTCCCCGAGGCTCTCGCCACCGAACACGCAGGCTCGGAATACCGAGCCTCTAGCTTAGACGCCCGAGCCTCAACATCAGCCACCAAACCTTCTACGCACGTGCACGGCATGTATGTTTGGGGGCAAATTTCATCCGTACCCTCGCCTTCTCAGAATTCCAAGAAGACCTCCAGGCGCATGTGCGACGCACGTGCGATGTAGGCAAATTGCATCAAAACCCTCAGAAGATCCTTAATTTGCAAATATACCCCCGCCTAGGGTAAATTACAAAAAGGTCCCTCTAACTTCTCGAAATCGCAGATAAGTCCCTCCAATGACCTCTTTGAAGGATAAACTTTTATTTAATTACATTTTAATCCCTATAATTTCATTTCATCATATCTTTTTCATCCGAACTCCATTTTTAGCACATAATATGCCATTTTGAAGCTCTTTTCATACTCTATTACTTGGCATAATTTATGGACAGATCCGAGGCTATTTATCGATAATTATTATTTGAGGATCTCTGTTGACTCTTGCAGGCTACTTTTGACATATTTGTGCTTGAGGAATTAGTGATATTTTTTGCAGGAATTCAGATAAGAATTTTACTCTGATTAAACCCTTGTAATCATTGTTAATTATTCTCAATAGTAAAATTTTCACAGGGGATTAATTTATATTTATTCCTCTAAGATTATTGTTGACTATTCGAGGAATTGAATCAAAGACATTTGGAGGCCAGATATCTTACTTCAAATTATTCTGAGCATCAATTGATTAGCCTGAAGCATTGAGTCAGTTTGAATAACTCTTGAGTTCGATCCATTTTGATTTGTAATTAATTTTGCGAAATTATAGATCAGATTATTTGGGGATTTAATACGTTTAAAAATCGCAGATCATGGGCATAATCTTCTCTGTTTATTTTCTTTGCATCGCATCTTCATCATTGCATTGTATTATATTGTCCCAACACAGAAATTGATCAAACGTTAATTAATTATTTAGTTTAATTTAAAACCATGCAACTAAGAATCAGTGTTCCCTGTGTTTGACCTTGGTAGACTTGCCAAGAAAAATTATCCACAACATTCAAAGTTTGTGGTTTTTGTTGAATCATTTTCTACCTCATATACTACAATTCATCATTATTAAAGAGATGGATTTCGCGTTCATCAATAGTGCACATTTAGCAAGAGTCGGGCAGAAGGGACATCACTTTTTGTTCGCTAATTGACAACGAGTGCGGGACGGATACTCGTACAGCTGGTAAGACTTTGGCTGCAACAAAAGATTAGATACTACTAGCATTTAATATTAGCACAAAAATAACAAGTTAAGGAGGGAAGTAGTTGGTTAAGAAGAATGAGGATAAGTAATAAGGCCTCTTTAGCAATTTGCGTCGGGGAGTGAGAAGTACACTGGTACATTCTCATACATCTCTCCTTCCAAGTCAATCACCAAATCAATGTCTACCAGTGAGAAGATGAATATGGTTGTGAATTGTAATGTTCAAAAAATTCAAGGATCCCACAAAAATTTTGAAACATTTAACAGGGTAAATATGCAGAATGCAAAAAGATAGTGCAAAATAGATAGGGATGAAGGCTAGAGTTTAGGCCTTAGCACATCACGGAAGTGTGAAGATCGCATCACATGCGATCAAGAGTGACTAGTTATACTAGTGGCTAGGGGCAGCAACAATTAGAATTTTTATAAAGATGGAACCACATGATATGAGAACCACTCTCATATCATTTCATCAAGATCACAGATGAGTAATAGAATTACCTCCTGAAGTATGTTTGTGATCGGATATGTCTCTAAGAGAAAAGTCATCCTGTCTCAAGTACGATCCAATGAAGGATGCACTTGCAAGCGCGTGGAAGAGATGTGTGCTTCCCGTAATTCGAGTTGAAGATCCAAGTGTGAATTCTCCTGATTTTGCCCCACGAAATCGAAAGCCCTCCTCACGAGCAAAATGCACTGAAGAAGGCGGAGATCCATGAGCAGTCGATCTGATAGCATAACGGTGTCGCGACAACTACGGAGCTCTCTAGATCAATATGATGGACGTCCACAATATTGAGAGAGTGAGAGAAGGTGTGTATTAGAATAGAGAGAGTTATTGCTCTTGCAATTGATGTTGTAAAGAAGAGTTAGGTCTATCCTTTCTTTTATAACAAATTGGATGTCCATGGATCTCAATCCATGTGCACACAAGAATCAACGGTGTAGATTATTTTGTGCTTTCAATCAATGACTATGATTTTATTGCATAAATTTGCAACAACAAATGATTAATATTAAATATATTAAATATTCATCGATATGATTTAATTTGAATTAAATCAATCAACATGTGGAATGAATGGAAGGAGAGCAAGCCTCCTTCCTGTCAAAGAATGGACGGTCATATTGAAATAGGACTCGATGTGGTCATCCACCCTCAATGTATGAAAGGTGGCTTTTTTATTCCAATTTTGTGAGATCTCATATCTCAACAAATATTCCACATGTGCAATAACTTTTGTTGCATAATTACTCATCAAAATAATTCTAAATTATTTTTTGATAATTTCAATCATGTCATTGACAATTATGAATCATATGCATACATCCAATATAAAATGTAAATTACATTTACAATTAATTATTCAATGTGAATCCAATTCACATCAACATTTAATTCGTAAATATTATGTACAATTAAATCTCTCCAGCATATTATAAATCACATTTATAATATTTTATGATTATTATGGATAGTGATATCCATATTAATAACATCTTTGATAATTAAATCATATTTAGTTATCTTAGATGACTATTTTCATGTGTCCAAATAATATGGATCATATTCATATTATTCATGATAGTCATATCACATTTAATAATTAGTTTCCTAAAGCTCAAATACATTATCTACAATGGAATTATTCTTGAAATCTTTCAAGAATAATGTGCATTCTTCGATGATACTTGGAGAAAAGGATAGGGCGATTGTACATTCCATGTATAGTGGTTTGGATACTGAGACTGTATCTCATATCTAGATCAAGGAGGCCTCTCAAAGATGTTTGATTAAATTAAACTATAAATCTAATCTTTCATTGCATCCGAATCACAATCAGATCAATGTCCAACATTTGGACAAAGATTGGATTACTAATGTACTGAGAGGAGTCACTAAAATCCAAACATGTTTCATCACTCCCTCAGAATGGAAGTGTCATGGTTATATAATTGTTTATGATCACATCACCATCGAGTATTCCCTATACCCATACATCCTGCATACTAAAAGACCTAAAATAAACCCGAAGTTTTATATCATCTTTAGATTGTCTTCTTCAAGGTTTTATCATTAAGTTTCTCATTCGATCATTGGGAGTTGGTATCGATCATATGCTTTCCAAAAGCATATATCATACCTATAAATACTTGTCATGCTTCCAAATCAAGACGACCATGCATGGAAATTAATCGATCCTAATACCTCATGAGTGAGTTCATGTCTTCCGATTCAGTAGTGAACCTTTATGATCCACTTGAGAGATCATATTACTCGTATGACCTTATATGTACACCAGCTCATCGGTGTATTAACCTTATTTAGACCATCAACCAAATGGTATGCCTAATGTACATACTTAGACATATAGTAATACATACGTCTCCGATCAAAGAATGCGTGCCTATATCGTGATAGCATACGACATAGGTCTTGGTTATCTCGATCTGACACCTCTGAATCTATTCCTATGCAGAAGATCTGCATCAAGAGGTCAGTTAGATATCATCCTTTAGAAAAGAATTGATACTTCCTTCCTATGCTGGAGATAATCTCTTAACAAACATTTGACGGTGCTTGATAAGTCATCAATCTAACTCTTTAAGTATCATCCAAGCACCAACTGCTATGATTCAACCATCGAAACAACAACTGTATGATTATTAAGGTGGACATGGTACACAATTCTAATTGTATGAAGGGACATTATAAGTCCATTCATTCCTTTAATCTCAGACAAGGGATGAAACAAATCGATAACTTTTTTATATATCAAATATTACAATAACATTGATTGTAGAAATGGTTAGTCCTGAGCTCGCATGGCTAGCAATCTCTCACTAGCCCTAAGAACCATTCATGTACAATCTTTAAACCCATGCTCATTACATGCTGGTCGAAAACCTTTTGGGGTAAAGGTTTGGTGAGGGGATCAATAACATTATCGGTGGAAGCCACCTTGGTGATGATCATGTCACGACGCTTTTGAAACTTCTGAATGATGTGGTATTTCCTTTCCACGTGCTTGCTCTTCTGATGCCATCCAGGTTCCTTCGCATGAGTTATGACTCATGTTTTATTGTAGAATAGTGGGATGGGGGTATCAGAGGAAACTACGCGAAGTTTCAGGATGAACTTATGTAGATCAATGCCTCCTTTGCAGCATCTGATGCAGCAATGTATTCGGCTTCTGTTGTTGAATCAACTGTAGTGTCATGCTTCCTTCTTCTCCAACTCACAACACCACCGTTCAACAAGAACACTAACCCTAAAGTTGACTTGCGGACATCTATATCAAATTAGAAGTCTGAATCTGTGTATCTTAAGACTTGGAGATCACCATCTCCATAGTTTAAGATGTAATCTTGCATCCATCTTAGATACTTAAAGATGTTCTTAACTACATTCCAATGTTGTTCTCCGTAGTAGGATTAGTAAGGGCTCACCACTCCCATTACATGGTAGATATCTGACCTTATGCACATCATGGCATACATTAGGCTTCCCATAGATGATGCGTAAGGGCATCCATCCATGGCTTTCTTATCCTCAACACTTTGAGGAGCCATCCCTTCAGATAGGTAGATACCATGTCTTATGGGAAGAAAGCCTTTCTTGAAATTCTTCATATGGAAACATTCTAAGATCTTCTTAATGTACCTATATTGTGGTAATCTCAAAATCATCTTTTCTCTGTTTCTGAGTAGCTTCAGACCCAAGATATAGGAGCCTTCTCCAAGATCTTTCATCTCATAGGTATGGGACAAGCAGATCTTAACCCTAGTCAACATCCATGTATCTTCTCAATGATAAGGATGTCATCTACATAAAGCACGATGAACACAATGATGCTCCCACTAGGCTTTGTGCACACACATGGTTCATCAGGATTCTAAACAAAATCATAACTACGTATAGTTTCATCTAATCCGATTTCCAGCTATGAGAATCTTGTTTAAGCCTATAGATGGATTTCTTCACTTGCAAACTTTGCCTTCCTCAATTATGAAGCTATGAGGTTACTTCATATAGATATCCTCCTCAAGATATTCATTGAGGAATGTCATCTTTATGTCCATCTGCGAGAAGTCGTAGACAAGATGTACAACTATAGCTAGCAGTACCATGATGGATTTAAGCATAGCCACAGGAGAGAATGTCTCGTCGTAGTCTATGCCTTCTCTCTATGTGGAGCCCTTGGCTATGATCCATGCCTTGAAGGTATCTACCTTCCCACAATATCCCCTCTTTCTCTTGAAGATCTATTTACACCCAATGGTTTTACCCCTTTAGGTGGATCCTCTAGGATCCATTCACCATTCTTGTACATGGAGTCTATCTCAGACTTCATCGCTAGCATACATCTATCCATGTCATGATCCGTGAATGCTTCATCAAATGAAGTCGGATCATTGTCAGTTTCACCTGACACATGGAATCCGTACATTTCAGGTGGTACAACCACCCTCAAACTCCTTCGAAGAGGTACGGGTGTTTCATCTTTATTCACATCTTCAGTTTCTGGTTCAGGAAGCTCAATATCCTCAGGGGATTCAATGAGTTCCTTTACTTCATTTTTGTCTTAACTCACAAGGAAGTCGTCCTATAAAAATTTACACCTCTAGAGACCTAAATCTTTTGAATCTCATGGTCATAAAGTTGGTATCCAATATCGTCTTTTACATATCCATCGAAGTAGCACTCTCTAATATGAGATTCCAGCTTACATGCATCCACGTTCTTCACATGGACCAAGCAACCCCAAATCCTCAAGTGTCTAAAGATGTGCTTGGTCCCAAACCAAAGCTCATGAGGGTTTTTGGGTACATATTTGCTAGGAATCTTGTTAAGGATATATATTGCAGTCTCTACTGCATATATCTAGAAATTAAGAGTTAAGTGTACTTTATTCATCATTGAACGGACCATGTCCATGATGTTCATGTTGCATCTTTCAGCAACATTTAGTTGGGGAGTTCCAGGAGGAGTGAAGATACAATTCTTCTCTCTTTGAGGTATTCATTAGATTCATCTGAGAGGTACTCATCGCCTCGGTCATATCGAATACATTTAATATTCATATCGGTTTTGTTCGTAACCAATGTCATGAATTCTTTTAACTTTTTAAAGGTTTCAAATTATGACGTAATAGGAAGATAAACCCCCTGTGAATGGTCATCAATAAACGTCAAATAATATTGATATCCAATTCGAGTCACAGTACTGAAGGGGCACATACATCAATATGTATTAGGTCAAGAATACCCTCGTATCATGTAACCTTGTTATGAAAGGGTGCTCTAGTCATTTTACCTCGAATACAATGTTCACATGTAGGTGAAGTTTGGACCTGTAGAAAAACCAAGGATTCATCCTTTAATTTATTGATCCTATCAACAGATAAATGACCTAATCTTTGATTCCAAATCATGTGGGAATGACATCCGTCCTCTCTAGTTCTTTTAGAGTTTTTATTAGTGGGTGTTACATTCATGACACATTTATTAATGCACATTTCATAGAGTCCACCGGAAGTTAGAATACCATCCGCAATATATTTATCATAACGACTTCTGACAAATTTATTACATAATAAAAACAAATATCCATTTCTAACTAACTTAGATATAAATATAAGATTCCTTCTAACATCTTGAACATAAAGACACTCTTTAAGTACAAGGACTCTCCCATTAATAGTTTGCATGCCCCGACGACGATTATTACAATAGTTGCATCATATCTCATCTGGATGATTATCTCTCCTTCATCAAAATTCCTGGTTTCCTGAAACAGAAGCAATAAATTGCATACATGAACAGAAGCATCAAAATCAATGATCCAATTACCCCCTCATCTTACAAGAAAATTGATTTCAATGATGAAAGTAGATTTTATACATGCCAGTGTATTATCATTGCCCTTCTCTAAGTTTTTCAGATAATTTAGACAATCTCTTTTCCAGTACCCTGTTCTTTTGAAGTGATGAGAAACATTTGTTTTATTGGATGTCAGATGTGTGGAATCTTGAGAAGATGAGTCAACACTTTGACTCTTCTTCTTTACCTATTGTGTCAGACCCTTCCAAGATCTACGCTTCCGACCGTAACCTATGCAGTTCACATCATCGAATATCTCTTTTAAATTTAGTATGATATCATGGATATGCTCTATGTCCATATGTTTCTTCTGAAGCACATTAGATAGAGATCCTAGAATATAACATCGAACCAATGAGTTGTCCTTATTGAAATTTCCATTAAATTTTAGTTCTTCCATTGACATAGGGTTTGTATGCTTATTCTTAGTGAGCACATAATGGATGCGCTTCGGAAAGAAAACAAGCTCTAAATTACGTATCCAATCTGAATAATATGATCCGATCAATTGATTGAACTCCAAAACCTGCTAAAGGGGTTCATGGATTTCACATCTGAGATTAAAAATACATTTATATTAGAACATATAAATAATTATATATTCAAATTTAAATTCTTTGATTAAGGGATTTTATTCAAATTTGTCGTCTTTTAAACTCTGAAAGTTCATTCCCTTATTAAGCATTCAAAGAAAGCGATATACTTACCGCTATATCTCTAGCAAGGTCTAGGACCTCCATTTTACCTTTGTTGCATCCCAACTATATGAGAAATTGTAAATTGGGCAAAAGAAGTGGGAACTAATTCTACCTTGCAAATCGAACATGAGTTTCCCAATTCAGTCATTAACATCTGAACCCATCACCCCTATGGTGATGTTGACATGTTGTTAATTGAATCAACTGTCAACATGAATAGAACTCGCTATGCTCAATCCAATATACCATCGCAATTATATGAGGAGCAATATTGGGGACACTGTGAATACGGCTTACTCTTTCAAGAAGCAAAGATCCCGATACATGTGCATTTGTATATAGAATCTATCACTTCGTATAGGCGTCTTCGGCATGCAATGCATGACGACGGAGCCATTCTCCTTGATGGGAGACCATCAATGACATTTATATGATCCTCCATATCTCATTTAAATTTTAATTAAGCATTACGAAATATATTCATTTTGATTAATTCTTCCAAGGGAAGTACATCTTTATTTGAAATAAAATGTTTATTTTTAATTGGATCTAATTATTTTAATCATATTAAATTAATTAACAATCTGATTCAAACAACAAACAATTAGTGTTTCCTTGATACTACTATATAGTATACACACTCATATTGTACCATTGCATTATTTCAATTATTTGTTTAAAGTACTAATGAATCTCTATTTCATCACCTTTATTCTATCATTTCAACCTTAAAAACCTTAACTGAATACATGTAAATAGCATTATTTTGTACAAATTAATATTCATTATTTATTCCATTTATTATATATAAAATATTTTTTTAATACCAAAATTATAAAATAAAGGGAAAAAGAAAAGGAATAATATTTCAAAGGTATTATATGACCCTAAATTTCGAGACACAAGTCAAGAATTTATTTGGTCAATAAGGAATAAAGTAGGGAGAGATAAGTACGAAATATACAATTAAATCCCATTTATTTATTCATCAATAATTTATTTTTGGGATATATTTTATTCTTTATTATATATAACTCAAATATAGAAACTTTGACATGAAAGTTGTAGATAAAAATGCAAATAAAAATACAAAATTGAGTTTGCACAAAAACGATGTACATTGTACTTTTTATACTCAGAATAAAAAGGCAAAATCAAAAATTTCCAAACCCATATCTCCTAAATAAAAACTCAAAATGCATTAAATCAGTTTAATTTATATAACATTTAGTTAGCTATTTAATGAATGTGGTATCATTTGATTTAGAGTTAAATTGTGAAAGTTAGGTTTTGGACCCTTATTGTACAAGATGCCTAAATAAAATATTCATTTTATTTGTTCTTTATAATTTTTATAATTTTATATTTTTATAATTTTGAATAATATTTATCACATATGTACATATTTAGAGTACAATAAAATCATGAAGAAAATACAAAAATAAAATAGTCTATATAAATACATAGATGAAATACCTATACTTATACATGTATAAAATATACCTCTATTTATTTAAGAGTACAAATAACATCATAAAAATATAATAAAAGTATATTTATGTGTATAGAAATAAGCTATAAATATATAAATTAAGAAAATAAAATAATAAAATCAAAATTCAATATAAAAATAAAATACCCAAAACATAGGTAATTATACATATAAATATACTTGTAAAAAGTAACTTATAATAAATTAACTCATAAAAATAAATAAAAATACTACATAAAATAATAAAAATTTCTTATGTTTTACCTTTTTCGAAAATAAACCATTTATTATTTTTTATTCAATTATTATTGAATAAAGACACTCTTTTGTCCTGTAGCATCCTATGTGGACCAATCAGGATGCAAGGATTGTTGATCCAAGTCAATTGTCCTTCTCCGCCTCTAACCCCTGTAAGAACCTCGAGCGCCCCATCTTCTCCGCCTCTGCCCAATCGCTCTGATCGATGGTTTGCCTCGAGTCCTTCATGAAATATCTTCTCATCACAATCGACACCCACACCTGCTTATTAGATTCCTCTGATCTTCATCGAGCCTCTCAATAATCTTGATCTTAATCACAATCGACATCCACACCTTCTTTCCTTTTCCTTTTGGTCACTTTTCCAAGCCTTGAAGCTCTCCACCTCGGTCAAGAGTGTCACCAGGTGACAGATGGCGTACCCTTGAGGATCTGGAGCAGCTGACAGAGGAGGAGACGTGCCCCCACGACAGAGCTCTGGCATGTCCTGCTCCTTGGCTTCCCGACCATGTCCGAGTTATGCATTTATCTTCTTTAGGTAGAATTAGTTATTAGGTTTTGTTTAATGTATTTTATTTCATGTTTTAATTAATGTATTATTAGCTTAGATTAGGGAGTAGACCTTACCGAAGCTCTAGAGCTCCATCCACTATTTCACGATGTCCTACACTTGTTCCGACCACCATGACCATCCCACTTCCTTTTCCTGTCATTTCTCCATCTTTCACCCTTCACCAGCCACCCAGATCATCCCTTGATAGGATTCTGATGCTCCACTGCCACGCTTTTCTTAAGCATCATCACCCTGCTCCATCCTACATAAATCCCACCAAATAAAAGCCCAGATACTATCTTCCCTGTATTTCCATGCTTTCTAGCTCATTTACAGGTCTGGAAGACCTTGACTGAGGGGTTTCAAGGGTCGAAGAGCACCTCCAGGAAGATCAAGGCTCCAGGCCCCCTCCGACATGGCCTGGACATTTTTGAAGCCTCAACTCATTGCGGAAGACCTCCCCGAGCTTGTGGAACAACTCAGCATTGAAGAAGGAGCTTGGGGAGGAGAGGACTTGACGAACGAAGCTCGGAGACAAGGACATTCTTCCCTGTTCTTCGAGGGAAGCAGTAGGCATCGGATGGAGGAGGAGCTCCAGTTCTAATCTCAGCCGTCCAATCTCTGCAATCCTCAGTCGTTGATGAAGGTTCACGACCAGATCCCACGCGTTGATCGCCGAAGGGGTTTCATGTGTTGTACGGGTGTCACGTGTCTAAGTGAACCATCTGCAGCTGATGGATCACACCATATAGGGGGTAATTTGTAGATCTTTCCATGCTTTATTTTCTTATATTTTTAGTCCTATAAATAAATTTATTAGTATAAAAATGATTGTAAATATTGCATAGAGACCTATGATGTTTATTGATATTGTACATTGGTCTAGTCCAGCTCAGCTCACATGCCATCCCACATGAGTTGGCCATTTTCCATGTATACCCTTGTAGGTTTTTTATTGCATTTTAGTATTTAAATTTTAAATAATAGTTGTAAAGTTTTTTTGTAATTTGCATTGTAGCCCTCTCCTTTAATTATAGTTGCTAATATGCCCCTGCCAGTACATGTAATTTTGTGCTTTTATTTCATTTATTAAAAATCACATCTGGGCTCCAAAAATTAAGCAAAAATAGGGATAGATGCCTACTAGCATTACTTTAATGCCATATTTTTTTGAATTGCATTTCTAGGTATTTTACCTATTTATTACAATTCAAAAAAGAGCACATTTTATCTCAGTTTGACTTTAAAATTACCAAAAAAACTAAAAATATTTTGAGAAATTCCAAAAAATTTATATTTTATGTATTTTATTACTTTATATCTTAGAGCAAAAATCCCTAAAAAGAGAAAAAGATAAAGATAAAAAATTTAAAACTCCAAAATCTAGTAAAAAAAGAGGAATAATCCCAAAAATATTTATTTTGTTTCTAAAATTTTCTGCTATTATTATCTATATATTAAAATTGATTTGAATAATTTTGGACTTTATTTGTTATTTTTAATCTCTAAATCAATTCAGAGTATTTATTAAATCCCTTTTTTGGGATATTTTTTCCTTTAAAAAGCAAAAAACTTAGTAAAAAGATCATCAAAATCACAAAATAGTAGAAAATATATAAAATCCAAAAATAAATTATTTCCCTATTTTGATCATTTTTAGTAATATCTATAATTATATTACCTTATCTTGAATATATGGTTATGTATTCCTATATTATATTTATTAAAGGAAAAAAGAATTAAAATTCAGAAAATATAAAAAGAAAATAAAATTTATAAAATTAAAAATAATATATATATAAACAAAAATCCAAAAAATACATAATTAAAAACTCACACAAAATAATAAAAAGACAAGAAGAGGAACAAATTTTGTGAATTATTGCCCAGTATGTCATGTTTGATCCTTCTGTTCGATACTCTACTCATGCTTATACGTACACATTTTGTAGAGTTATAAAAGAATTGGGATTTTTACTCGGCAAACCCTATAAACTTTGCCAATCACCTCCACGACCTTTGAAACAAGCTAATCCCCCCCTTGACCCTGTAAAATTGTCAACTCTTACCCCATGAACCCTTCGGGTAATATGTTTTAAGCCTTTGAAGGTTCTTGGGGTCATTTACAGGGTCGATGGGGTAATTACGTTGTGCAAAAGGTTGTAGAGGTATTTTACAACGTTTATAGGGTCTGCTGGGTAAAAATCCCAAAAGAATTTAAATCCACATTTTTGCTTACATTGCTATATTCATTTGTGGGTTGATTATTGTCTGACTCTGAATTTCTCATGGGTTGCCTCAGTGACACTCTATCTTCGCCTTCAGTGAGGATATATTTTTTGACCCACGTGAAATAACTCGTTAAACAAATGGTGTCGTTGTCGGGGAGCAATGCCGCCTAGATTATGTATCTTTGTTTATGTGTTTCTTCTCTTTTTGTCTATATTTTTCATTCATTTATTTTCATCTTTATATGGTATTATTGTTGATCTATCTAATCATCCTTCTTATTTGATCTTGTTGTGAGAGATCTCAGATCAAGGGAGGTACTCCTAGAAGCACCTACGCATCCACGTAAAGCAGGCTCAACCGTTTGACCTAGCAACAGAAGAGGACTTGAAGGAATTTTGAAGACAGAGATTTTTGTCCTTTATTGTATTTGATTTTATTTGTAATTTAAAGTGAGAGAGAGACGCTATATTTGTAATAACTTGGTCTCTCCAAGACTTTCATACTTTATGAGGTACACTGCCTGAGTGATTGTTCACTTGGGGGCCTTGTTGTTTTTGTGGTATTTTCGTCGCTTTTATTTTCTTTGTTTTTCGCTTTTATTTTTATTTGTTTACTGTGATTGAGCCCAAGCTTAGGATTTGCTTGATCGATAGATTAAGGTCCAAAGCCCTAATATATTTGTATGTACCTATAGATTCGCTTTTGAACTTAGTCAAATCTAATTGTTACTGTTTAGGCTTGAGACCACAAGCCGAGAGAAGCTCTATACATCGCTTGCAGGATCCGCAATAGGAGGCACCGATGAACTTTCGAGATCGGACCCTAGGTCTCATATCTAGATAGTTATCATCCAGTGCTTTATGATAATAGCATATTCTATTCTTGGGCAATTTCATCAGATTGTATTTGCATATAGATAGGTTTCAATTCTGCTTAGCATCCTTGCATGAAGAGAGTTGGAGGCAAGATGAGCATTTCTACTTAACATTCATAATTGATTTTGCCTCGCATTGCTTTTTCGCTCTCTCCCTCTGATTTTGATCACATATGGTATAAAAAGAATTGATCCCTCATTAGGTTCGTGCATTCTCATTAAAAATACAAAAAAATTGATAACCAATAAAATTGAGACTGCTAAGTTTATTTGACCTAAAAAACCAAAAGAAAATTTCTTGTCTTGGGGAGAGTAACCCCATTGTATATGCATTTTATTCATACGTACACTTTAAGGATTAGTGCCCCCATCCTAGACCTTCCTGCGTGCTTGTAAAACTTTGTATTGCTCACCTAACTCTAAAACCGAAAAGATAAATAGATCGAACTTTCACCGTCATCACTTTATTGAGTAGGTGAATTTAAGGGATTGTTTTGTGTATATTTGTTTGTGTTTGTGCATACTCATTTTCGTTATGCATTTATGCCTTTTCCTTACATATCTTGATTTAAATATCGTGTTCTCTCGACCTATCTTTTGTTTCAAAAATGGCAGATTTAAGTAATTTTTATATGGACTTTGCGGATCCCTCGTACCCTTCAACCGGTCCACCTCCATTTTACCAAAAGGACTTTGCTCTTGATTTTCCTTTTTGTACATATCCGCCACAGACACAATATCAGGCTTCAGACTTTTACCCACCACCACAATCACATTGCCCACCATCTCACCCACCCGAGATTGATCTGTTGGAGTCACTTCTCATGGAGTCCACTCTTGAGCACTTGACCTAGATGATGGAGCATATGAAGAAGAGGATTGATGACCTCACTAGCATAAATAAGAGCCACAATGCAGCTTCACTATTTGATGGTATGGGTTCATTTGAGGATTCCTGTAAGAGCTTGCAATCATCCAAAATACAAAAAAATGAGAAAAACCTAAAAATATAAAAAGATTTTGGGAGACACAAAGTCGAGTCATTTTGTGAGGAGAGGGCACACCTATCAGATCCTTTGACCACATAATGACACACCCCAGTTCCCACCTTTGATCCCAAGGATGACACTATACAGACTGCTCTTAGTCATCCGTGTGTAGATGATGATTTTAATCTTCTCCCTTCTATGGAGGAGATCCAAAATCTTAAAAAATATTGACTGAACCTGAAGTGGTGGCAGCTATTCACGAGATTATTGAGGCCCCACTTCGCTAGGCCATGACCCGATTATCTGCTCCTAAACCCAATTCTCCGCCTCTGCCCGATCACTTTGATCGACGGTTTGCCTCAAGTCCTTCATGAAGTATATTCCCATCACAATCGACATCCACACCTACTCATAAATTCCTCTGATCTTCATCGAGCCTCTCAATAATCTCGATCAAAAATCGCCCAAAACTTAGTCTATAAATAAAACCCAACTTGTTTCAGTTCCCTTTTGGTCCCTTTTCCAAGCCCTAAAGCTCTCCACCTCAGTCAAGATTGTCACCATGTGACAGATGGCATACCCTTGAGGATCTGGAGCGGTTGACGAAGGAGGAGAGGTGCACCCACGGTGGAGCTCTGGCATGTCCTTCTCCTTAGCTTCCCAACCAGATTCGAGGTGCGCATTTATCTTCTTTAGGTAGAATTAGTTATTAGGTTTTGTTTAATGCATTTTATTTCGTGTTTTAATTAATGTATTACCTTAGAATAGGGGTTAGACCTTACCGAAGCTCTAGAGCTCCGGCCACTGTTCCACGTTTTCCTACACTTGTTCCGACCATCGTGGCCATCCCACTTCCTTTCCATGTCATTTCTCCGTCTTTCGCCCTTCACTAGCCACCCAGATCATCCCTTGATCTGGATTCCGATGCTCCTCCGCCACCATTCGCTTGAGCATCATCACCTCGCTCCATCTCGCATCAATCCCACCAAATAAAAGCCCATATGATGTCTTCCTCATCTTGACATGTTTTCTATCTCATTTGCGGGTCTGGAAGACCCTGTCTAAGGGGTTTCAAGGGACAAAGAGCGCCTCCAAGAAGATCAATGCTCCAGGCCCCCTCCGATGGGGCTCAGATGTTTTTGAAGCCTTGACTTGTTGTGGAAGACCTCCCTGAGCCTGTGGAGCAGCTCAGCATCGAAGAAGGAGCTTGGGGAGGAGAGGATTTGACGAACGAAGCTCAGAGATGGGGACATTCTTCCTTATTCTTTGAGCGAAGCAGTAGCCGTCGGATGGAGGAGCAACTCCAGTTCTAATGTCAATAGTCCAATCTATGCAACCCTTTGCCATTGATGAAGCTTCACAATCAGATCCCATGCATTGATCGCCGAAGGGGTATCGCGTGTTGTGCGACTGCCATGTGTCAAAGTGAACCATCCGCAGTCGTTGGATCGTGCCATATAGGGGGTAATTTGTAGATCTTCCCGTGCTTTATTTTCTTTTATTTTTAGTCTTCTAAATAAATTTTACAATATAAATAAATATGTAAATATTCCATAGAGACCCATGATGTTCATTGATATTGCACATGGGTCCAGTCCAGCTCAACTCACATGTCGTCCCACATGAGCAAGGCATTTTGCATGTATACCCTTGTGGGTTTTTGTATTGTGTTTTAGTATTTAAATTTAAAATAACAGTTGTAAAGTTTTGAGTACTTTGCATTGTAGCCCTCTTCTTTAATTTTAATTGCAAATATGTTATGCTTGTACATGTATTTTTGTGCTTATATTCATTTATTAAAAATAGAATCTGTACTCCAAATATTATGCAGAAATTGGGATAGATGACACGTACTTTCATGCCATATTTTTGGAATGCATTTTAGGCATTTTAGCTATTTATTAAAAATAAAAAATAGCATATTTTACCCATGTTTGACTAAAAAAATTACCAAAAAATATAAAATTGTTTTAAAAAAAATCCAAATAATGTATTTTATATATTTTACTACTTTTGTATCTCCAGACTAAAAATCCCTAAAAATAGAAAAAGATAAAAATAAAAAATCTCTAAAATCTAGTAAAAATGAGGAAAAATCGCTATAAATCCCAAAAATATTTACTTTTGTTTTTGAATTTTCTTTATGTTATTATCTATATATTAAAATTGGTTTGAAGAATTTTGAGACTTTATTTATTGTTTTTAATCTCTAAATCAATTCAGTCTATTTATTTGATCCCCTTTTGGGATATTTTTTACTTTCAAAATACATAAAAATTATCAAAATGTCCTCAAAAATCATAAAAATTGTAGAAAATTATATAAAACCCTAAAATATTCTATTTCATGTATTTTGATCATTTTTAGTAGTTTTTATAATTATATTACCTTATCTTGTATTTATAGTTATATATATATTCCTATATTTTATATATATGGCATGGAGGTCTGGCGATGAAGCTTGAGTGGCAGAGAAGGCACAGGATTTACTGGAGAAGTCCACCAACGAAGCCTTGCCCGAGGAGAAGCTCTAGAATGGAGCTCCACCCGAAGTTCAACAAATGGAGAGGGTACCTGCAAAATGGATTAGCTAGGGAATAGCCGACATGAAATGGATGGTATGGCGGGCGTGTGAAACGAAGAGGGTGGTGCCCGAAGCGAGTCCTCTTCCGTCTCCGACGAAGGAGGAGGCCTGGAATGGGGAAGATCGCCGAGGAAGGATGGCGGGGGTCTGGACCATCGACGAAGAAAAGGGTGGTCCGGTGAATTGAATAGTGAGTTTAAACAATTGTAAAATGGCATGTGTGAGGTCATGAAATTGGAAGAAAATAAAATAAAAATAAGATTGGGAAATTTACTTGATCGGAGGTAATCGATGGCAGAGGAGGGGCTTGGGCTGAGCTTATTGTGAAGCTCCAGTCATCTCTCGGATCTGGGTAGCCATGCCAGAGAGCTCAACCGTGCCTAGGACAACCATGGCATGGCCATGGTGGCCACGAGTCATCACCTGAAGAAGACGACCATCGTCATGCTTCGATCCCACCTCCCCCTGCCATGGGGAGGGGGAGAAGGCTAGGGGCTACCCCGATAAATGGTGGACGGGTTGTGATGACGGTGGAGGAGGGCTATTTAAGGTGGAGGAGCTCCGACCGTTACATGTGGAGGGGATGGGTTGTAATGGTCGGATGGAGCAGGGGGTACGTGAGTTGGTGGCTTTGATGGTTGGCGAGGATTACCAGCCTTAGGGATACGTGTAGGAGGCGTTAGATTGGAGAGTGAGTGGTCGAGGTGGTGGCCAAAATGAGAAGGGCGAGAGGGTCGCGACATGCGTTACATGGGAGAAGGGACGGAGCTGGAGGTGGAAGATGTGATTCTAGTCATTGGATCTCATGATCCAACGGTCGATGAGGGGGCTGAAGACTAGGGTTGAGATCAGATCTAGTGATCTGATCCAACAACGGATATCACGACACAGAGGAGCGAGAATGTGCGGTCGAGATGGGGTGATGGATTCAACCTACGGTCGGGAGATGAGCGGCTATGTGTAGGGTGTTGGAGCATAGAATGGGAGGCGATCGTGTGGTTGTGGAGAAAGCGGAAGGGGGAGAATATGATGGATCGGGCAGAATGAGATGGACGGTTAGGAAGAGACGAGGATGAACAGTGGAGATGGAGGCGGGGGAAGTGAGATGGACAGCCAGGGAGGAGGGAGAAGGGGCCACGATCAGATTATTCAAAAAAGGAAAACCAAGAAGAAATTAGAAAAGAAATAAAGGAAGCTGAATTAAAAAAATTCGAAACATGAAAGTTGTATATCACGACGAGATCTACAAGTGCCATGTTGACCAAAAAGTCAAAAGAGATTAAATAAAGAAGAAGAAAATTTTGTAAATATTTTTAAAGGATTAAAACCACTTGATTTAAATGTTTTGTTATTTTTGTATTTTTATTTCTTTTAAAAGCCCAAATAATATCTACAATATTTAATCTAATTTTATGGGGTTTTTAATAGGGAATAAAATAAGAAAAAAATAAAGAAAATAAAAGGGATAATTTATAGACACGGTAATTGGGGATATTTACATGAAAAAGGTTAGTTGTTAATGATGTGGAATTAATGAAGATTTGGATTTGGATGATTATGCTCAGAGGATAATAAGTGAGTATAGTAATTAGTAATGATAAATCAAATATTCATCAACCTTATAAAATAAATTCGTTCATTTAATCTCAAACAAGTAGTTCAATAACCTTTATTGATATATAAAGCATTGCAATAACATTGATTGTAGAAATGGTTCACCTTAGGCTCACATGGCTAACATGGGAATGGTTTCTACGTGAGACGAATAAAGGGGGCAACCATTCTACGAGGGATGTCAGGTATCAAGGATTTGTCTTAAGCCCTTAGCTTACTGTGGCAAAATGACCAAATGAAGAGTGAGACGTGTGGGTGGAAGTGTCTTTACCAGAAATGAATGTTGAGTTTGATGTTTAAGCCACAATGAGCCATAAGATTGTAAAGTTGATTGGACTGTCTTATATTGGATGTCTTACGTTGGAGGGAAAGAGAGTCGATGTTGTTTGGCTGAGAAAGGTGTTTGGATAGGAATACTCTAAGAGTATATTTGGATAGTGGGTTTAGGTGGGTTAAACTGGTTGCATGTAACCTATTTTTGGATTTTGATGTTTGGATAAAGAGTTAAACTGGGGGTGTGTTAGAAGTGGGTTTGGGGTGATATGATCGTATTGAAGTTTGAAAAAGTGAGTAGTTATTGTGATGTGATTGTATTGGAGTTTGAAAAAGTGAGTAGAAGTGGAGTAGTTTATATTTTTTATATGATATGATGGTATAATATATTATTTTTTGATAGGATTGTTGATGTAAAATTTATTTATTTAATTTTTTAAAAAAGGAATAAAGTGGGGCCCATGTGGAGGGAGAAAATATGGGGTAGGGGAGTTAAACCACCCCGAGGGTGGTTTAACCTGGTTGCCGAACGGCACCTAAGGGTGTGTTTGGATAGTGGGTTTAGGTGGGTTAAACTGGTTGCAGGTAACCCATTTTTGGGTTTTGGTGTTTGGATAGAGGGTTAAACTGGGGGTGGGTTAGAAGTGGGTTTGGGGTGATGTGATTGTATTGGAGTTTGAAAAAGTGAGTAGTTATTGTGATGTGATTGTATTGGAGTTTGAAAAAGTGAGTAGAAGTGGAGTAGTTTATATTTTTTATATGATATGATGGTATAATATATTATTTTTTGATAGGATTGATGATGTAAAATTTATTTATTTAATTTTTTAAAAAAAGGAAAATGTGGGGCCCACGTAGAGGGAGAAAAATTGGGGTAGGGAAGTTAAACCACCCCGAGGGTGGTTTAACCTTGTATCCGAACAACCCCTAAGGGTGTGTTTGGATAGTGGGTTTAGGTGGATTAAACTAGTAGCAGGTAACCCATTTTTTGATTTTGGTGTTTGGATAGAGGGTTAAACTGGGGGTGGGTTAGAAGTAGATTTATTGTGATATGATTGTATTGAAGTTTGAAAAAGTGAGTAGTTATTGTGATGTGATTGTATTGGAGTTTGAAAAGGTGAGTAGAAATAGAGTAGTTTATAATTTTTATATGATATGATGGTATAATATATTATTTTTTGATGGAATTGATGATGGAGAATTGATTTATTTAATTTTTAAAAAGATAAAAAGTGATCCCCACTTAGAAAGAGAAAGGAGTGGGTTAGGGAGGGTAAACCACCCGAAGGGGATTTTACCCCCTAACCGAACAACCCTTAAGCTTTGGACTGTCTTGTTGTGAATTTTAATCTAACGTGTAAAATTAGAGAACAATTACTCATGTAATCACGCATTACAAAATAATATTTTTTACTCTAATTTAATAGGTTTAATTTTTTAATTTGATATATTCTAATTTTAAAATATATAAAATATTTAAGGTGTTGAATTAAAAATGTTAAATATGAGATTCAAGCTTCTGTAAGAGAAACTAAATTAAATCCATCAAAAGTTACATAATCCAATAACATTTCTCCAAGATATCTCACAAAAAATATGTTTTTTTTTCTAAGAAAAAACTCAACAATATGAAAGCTTAACGAGAAACTAAGTTAAATCCAGCAAAAGTTGCAAAATCCAAAAAAATGGTTCTCCAACATATCTCATAAAAAACATGCTTTTTTGGGGAAAAATCTCAAGAATTTGAAAGAGAGGCATATGAAGAGAAAAAAAGCCTTGAAGAATCTCATAAAAGTGATCGAAAATTAAATAAAATAGAGATCAAACATTAAGTTTCCTCTCAAAATGCCCACAACTGTAGCAAATACTCACGCACGATATCAAACCTTACATCGAATGTCGTGGTGGAACGAGTTACTATTTCTTAAAAAGATGTTCATGTTATTTTATTATAATTGTTTGGTCCATAACTCAAACTAAAGGGTTTGGCTGTGTAATTTTAAATACATGAATTAAAAGGCAAACATGTAAGGGATTTTATCACTTGTGCCCCTTCGAGATATCGCAATATCAGTTATGGCTCTATCTTTTTGGTAATATCCGTTGTGCCCCTCACTTCTTGTTATTTTGTCAGTTGTGCCCCTCGGGTTAGTTACCGTCCATCCACAGTGCAAACGGACGTTAACTTTGAGGACATATGCGGAATTACTTTTAAAAAAAAGGTTACGAGGTCATTTTGCATCATCTTCTTCATCCTCTTCTTCTTCCTCCTCTTGCCCATCTTCTTCCTCCTCTTCCAGCTCCTCCTCCTCCTCCCTCCCAGCCCCGCCCCCTCCCAGCCCGTCGCCCCCGCCGCTGCCCCTGCCCCCGCCCCCGCCCCGCGCCGCCTCCTCCCGGCCCCGCCCCCTCCCAGCCCGCCGTCCCCTCCCAGCCCGCAGCCCCGAGCCATTCCCCTGCCCCCTCGCCTCCCCGTCCCTGTGCTCCCTCACCTGAGCCGCCCCCCTCCCGGCCCCGCCCCCTCCCAGCCCGCCGCCCCCGCCGCTGCCCCTGCCCCCGCCCCCGCCCCCGCCCCGCGCCGCCTCCTCCCAGCCCCGCCCCCTCCCAGCCCGCCGTCCCCTCCCAGCTCGCAGCCCCGACCCATTCCCCTGCCCCCTCGCCTCCCCGTCCCTGTGCTCCCTCACCTGAGCCGCCCCCTCCCAGCCCCGCCCCTCCCAGCCCGCCGCCCTCGCCGCTGCCCCTGCCCCCGCCCCCGCCCCGCGCCGCCTCCTCCCAGCCCCGCCCCCTCCGAGCCCGCCGCCCCCACCCCTTCCCCTGCCCCCTCCCCTCCCCGTCCCTGTGCTCCCTCCCCTGAGCCGCCCCCTCCCAGCCCCGCCCCCTCCCAGCCCGCCGCCCCCGCCGCTGTCCCTGCCCCCGCACCTCCTCCGGCCCCTTCCGTCCTCCTCCACCTGTGGCTGAAACTGGGGTTGAGTTTTTTCTTAAATATTGATAAATTTTTGACTAATTGATTCATAAAAAGTCATCCAAAAATTCAATAAAATTCATCGTTTGATTCGTAACGAGTGATATGTCCGTGGAAATGTAAAAATTTTAGAGATTCGATGGATGCATGAAGGTGTTAGTAAGAGAGAGAAATTATGAATAGAAGGAAGAAGAGCAAATGGAGGAGGAAGAAGATGAAGAAGGGTATGGACCATAATACCCTTCTTAACCACACTATGATTTGAATAAACCATGGTTATTTTAATTTTTTGACGGTCAATCTGACGGAAGGGCACAACTGGTGACGGAGCAAGAAGTTAGGGGCACAACTGATATTACCAAAAAGATAGGGGTATAACTGATATTGCGATATCTCGGAGGAGCACAAGTGATAAAATCCCAACATGTAATTACGAAGAGGCATACGTGTATATTTCCCCATTAATGAAATTCTCAGCCCAACATCCTCACAACGAACAGGACAAGAAAGATATAGAGCCACTAGGCAATCACTGTGATGAAAAAGCATGCGTTTAATTAATACTTTAACACGGTAAAAGCCAAATACAAATCAAATCGTATCACCACTCAAAATATCCCACACCAGTACACCACAAGTTCAGAAGTAAAAAAATCCCCGCCTCTCGCTTCCTCGTAGCCAACTCCCCCCTTCCAGGAATCTCGTCCGTCCGTTCCCTTCTTACCGACTGCTCACGGTAACATGTTCTCCGTCCCTTCTTGATCTACCACGTGTCTGTCAACGGACGTCCCGATCGGCGCCTTCCCTCCCGAAAGCGACGGTCCTGATATGCGGAGCCTCGTGTCACAGTAGGCGAACCCTCCTCTCTGCTTCCTCCGCGGCGGAAGTGCGTGGGGCCCGCTATGCTTCTCGCCTCCCCCGCTACGCGATAGATTTCTCACGCAGACCAAATGTGGACCTCCCTCTGCCATAGCCTACGGCGTACCCTGTGACAGACTCACACGGCAGGGCCCATTGTCTGCCGTCGGATCAGGATCCTACCGTTGAGATGCGAGCCTGATCGGGAATGGGATCGGATTTCGGGATGGGTGGGAGGATCCTCCTTGTGGAAATATATTGAATGCGGATGGATTTATAGTCCGCTTTCTGTTTGAACATCAAAGACTAAAAATTTTCTTATTCGTCCTCGAGTTAAGGTTTTGTTATATAGATCTACATCTCATTTTATATATGTTGGCGTATATATTTTATACAGTTTTTAACAATTTTATCTGTATTCATTTTCAAATGATACATATACGAATATTATTTCGATGTCTTCAAATATTTGTATATCTTTGTAGTATATCTGTTTTATGTATATACTTATTGTTAAATAAATAATTTTTTATATATTTATTTGACGTAGAAGCTATCTGCTATATGTAAATTTAAGATGTTCTATATAATATATCTGATTCAGATCTATTTTTAAGAATATTGTAATGCATTTTACTTATTTATCAATATATATATGAGGAAAGGGAGCCTACATCTTGATGTAGGTAACTTACCAACATCATGCTTGTGTTTTTCTCAATTTTTTATTTTTTTGAAAAATGCTTCCGTGAATTTTCATAATTATATCCCTTTAATATGTCATTCAAATTTCGTCAGAAACAGAGACTCATATGCCCTTTATCCAGAACATGTAATTTTAACGGTCTTAGATTTGCTGTAAATTGCAAGTTCTGGATGGAGGGCATAGGAGTCTCTGTTTCTAACGAAATTTGAATGACATATTAGAAGATTATAGTTATGAAAGTCCACGGAAGTATTTTTCCAAAAAAAATAAAAAAATGGGAAAAAACATGATGTAGGTAAATTACCTACATCAGGATGTAGGTTCCATTTCCCCTCTCGCTCACTCTCTATATATACACACACACACATACATACATACATGCATACGTACACATCTGCGTCTATATTCTTGGTCTGAAACAGGTAAAGAACGACGACATCTATATCAAATGTATTCAACCATTTACAAGTTACAATCATGTTATTTGTTTTTAGCCTCTTCTTCTTTTAATTTCAGTGGAAGTTTGCTTTCGTGGTTTGACAACGGATTCAATTAGACATGAATCTAATAAATTGTTAGGATTAACTTTACTTGATAATGATTCGGGATCTAAGACCGATGTTTTGCACAAAAACATCCTCTACCTTATCACATTTTTATAAAGAGAGAGAAGGTGATGTGTGAGTATAAAAGAACTCGTCCGAGAAAAAAAAGATAGTTCAATGCGAGCTTATACAAAGTTTAAGCATTTAAGGGTCTAAATATTTAATTCATAAACTTTTTGTACCAACTAAAATATAACGAGTATTTTTAGACCAACTCCCACAATTCACCCCCTTCCCGTCTTTAAAAGGAGGACCCCGACCCTGAATCGAGACGATCGACCCACTCCCCTCTCGCTGCCGCCGCTATTACTCCGCCGCCACCTCTGCCGCGATCCACCACCTCCTCGGCGAATGCAGAACGATGTCGAGGCCGAAGCCTAACCTCTGCAGCAAGCGCAAGCGCTTCCTCGGCCGCACCTGCCACCGCAAGCACGTCGAGGACGGGTAGCCTCCGCCGCCGCTGCCGCCTCACCTCCGCCACCAGTTGACTCCTCCAAAGATTCGATCTTGACGCCGTCCGCAATGGAAGCCGATGGCAAGACGCTCCTCCACGGCAAGTACGAGCTCGGCCGCCTCCTCGGCCACGGCACCTTCGGCAAGGTCTACCTTGCCCGCGACCTCCGCTCCAACCGCAACGTCGCCATGAAGGTCGTCGGAAAGGAGAAGGTCATCAAGGTCGGCATGATGGAGCAGGTCCGTCCCTCCCCGTTCCATCTTGCCCTAATCTCGAAGTTTTTATAAACCTAGATTTCTCACCCCGCCACCGCTTCCCTCAGGTGAAGCGCGAGATCTCCGCGATGAAGATGGTGTCCCACCCGAACATCGTCGAGCTCCACGAGGTGATGGCGACGAAGTCGAAGATTTACTTCGCGATGGAGCTCGTCCGCGGCGGCGAACTCTTCTCCAAAATCGCCAAACATGGGAGGTTCCGCGAGGACCAGGCGAGATCCTACTTCCGCCAGCTGATCTCCGCCATCGATTTCTGCCACTCCCGCGGCGTCTACCACCGGGATCTGAAGCCCGAGAACCTCCTCCTCGACGAGAAGGGTAACCTCAAGATCGCCGATTTTGGCCTCTCCGCGCTCGCCGATCTCCACCCCGATGGGCTTTTACATACGACCTGCGGCACCCCGGCGTACGTCGCGCCAGAAGTGATCCAGAAGAAGGGCTACGACGGCGCCAAGACCGATCTGTGGTCTTGCGGGGTCATCCTCTACGTGATGCTCTCCGGGTTCCTCCCGTTCCAAGATGACAATTTGGTGGTTATGTACAAGAAGATCCACCGGGGGGACTTCAAGTGCCCGCCGTGGTTCTCGTCGGAAGCTAGGCGACTCGTTACGCGCTTGCTTGATCCCAATCCTGCGACGAGGATAACGGTCGCTAAGCTCATGGAGACGTCATGGTTCAAGCGGGCAAAGACAACGGAGGAGGTGGTGAAGGATGTGGAAGGGAGGTGGGGGAAGGACAAGCCGGAGAGCCTCAATGCATTCCATATCATATCCTTATCGGAAGGATTCGACTTGTCACCGTTGTTCGACGAGAAGAGAAAGGAGAGGGAAGAGGGGATGCGGTTCGTGACGAGGGAATCAGCAAGCGGGGTGATCTCGAGGATTGAAGGGGTGGCAGAGAGGGCTAACGGAAGGTTCAAGGTGGTTAAGAAGAGCGAGAACGGAATTATGAGATTGGAAGGGCAAGAGAGGGGGAGGAAGGGGAGGCTTGCGGTGGCTGCGGAGATCTTCGCGGTCGCGGCAGAGGTGCTAGTTGTGGAGGTGAAGAAGGAGGCGGGTGATACGTTGGAGTATCGACAATTCTGCTCCGACGAGCTCCGGCCGGCCCTCCAAGATATTATGTGGGCGTCTCCTAATTTGGAGGCCATCGTGGCTTGATCATGATAGCTGAGGATAACCGATCGCTAAGTTGCACGGCTATTTGAGAGAATATTTGTTATGAGTTTGTAAAAAGTTTGTGGCTAGTTGAAATGAAGGTAGATTTTCATGTGATTGTGAAGTCGGTTTTCCCTGTAGTATGTGGATGTTGGGATGTGATTTGATGTGTGATGTGGGAATCTTTGCTGGACTTTTTGTCAGTTTGTGATTGTTATTTGTTTGCCAATTGAAGTTATGTTTAAAAGATGTCATTTTTATTCCTTTGAGAGGAATAACGTTTAATTATGGTTTTTTTAAGGGGAATTCTCCTCCAGGAATAACGAGAACTAGTAGAAACCCGTGCTATGCACGGGAAAAGAAACTCGGTAGAAGTTGTTCAAGGAGTAACTTGCAACATCTATATACAGAAGCCATCCTAGAAAAAATACGAATGGTATGCATATTATAATATGTTATGTTAGCTGCCTTCATATCCAGTGAATATTCGATGCTTGAGATGCATGAATGTGGGCAGTGATATGGATAGCTGATAAAACATTCAAGGCCATATGAATTGCACATCTTAAGAAAGAATGATGTGTATGTTGAAATCAAGATATACTGCTCGGATCAGAAACAGTAGGCAAGCGTTAATTTATGCTTTCCATTTTGATCTCCTTTTATGTGGACATGACCCATTGGCCCTCGAAAAAAAGTTGAGCCATTTCCATCGCACTCAATAATATGTGGTTTTAGGAAAAGACCAAGCAATTAAGTTATACTTTTCGAATAGGAACTAATAGGTAAGCATTATAAATTTGTAGGAATGTTCCACCGATGCCCTCTCCTTGTACCTCATTGCCGGCCTCGACGACAGAAGCAACAATATCCCTTCTCATGTTGAGGCACCTATTAAAGATTGTCATATTATTTATTTTTTTTTCATATTTGCAGTTCTTTCAATTGGCCATGCATATGTACAATATGAAAAATTCAATATAATAATTACATTGAATTAACGTATACGTTTACTTATGATAAAGTGTTGAGTTTTTTTAAATAATAAAGAAGTATCATTGATCGAGTCATGCAAGGTTGCATGTATTTGTATGTCCATTCTGCAACCTCAATGTGGCAACCACCCCAATCAAGGCCCTTGCACATTCATGGTTGTGAATAGTTGTGGGGAAGGGATTCTCCTTATGCCCAGTAATGTGTATCTTAATCCTTTCTTTGAATGAGAAGAAAACATGCCAGGAGCATATGGTTAAGTAAAGCATTTACCCATTTTTTCGTGGGGGTGGTTCCGCCAATGGCAATAGTGTTGTTGACATGGGTCATCTTGTTTGAAGCTCGACGACTATACTGAGTTTGATAAACTTAACCGAATGAGTCAGAAAAAAGAAGATGATGATTCCTATCGTTTTTTCTTGAAGAATAAAACGTCAGGTTTTAGTTATTTTATAGATTCAGGAGGTACATGGCATTCACAAAAATGACAATGTTCATGATAATGTCATCGTCTCACTGCCAGTAATAGAATGCTCTACATGAAGAGAAGAAAAGACGTTGGAATGTGTATAGCCGAGACGTAGAAGAAAAAATGAGAATGAAGTTGAAAACAACTATGATAATTACAAACTAAAAGGAGCAGTAAATCATATTCAGTCAAAAATTATTCATAGGAAAAGACCGACATGCAAGCATGTAAATGGAGCTACCATTAGTTAGGTTTGATCGACTATGACTCGAATTGCATTGGTGCTTGAAGTGATGGTGATATAAGGAAGTTAAAGCCTCAGACACATGCAAATTTATAGACAAATCTTTGACAGGGAGCAGAACTGGGAGGAAATTAGTCTACCCAACCATGAACTCAGATGGATGGAATGCAACTTTTCTCAGCTGCAATGCATTGTTCATTAACTACACTTACTGTCGATGTTGTTGTTACCAGAGAGATGCATTTACTTGAGAAGATGCAAATCCGTTACTAATGTATGGGTGTGCATTATGAATTTTAATGGATATTATTTATTGAGAAATTATTTTTCATATAATAAAAATACAAATTGATGAGAGAATGATGCAAATTGTATTTCATGCATGCTATTCTGAAAGAATTATCATAAGATCGGCACTTCTATTGCATGCACCTATCCCAAATCTAAGTTGAAAGCACATATATATAAGATCTGTATCGAGTTCACATGGTGTTGATATAGAGCACGGTCAAGATTAGTTGTTATATATGTAAAATAGAGACCACATTACATGCACAATCTAAAAGAATCCGTTCTTTTTGAAATATCTGCATAAAATTACACCCCCTCCTTAACATAGATACAACTCTTTTTTTATTCTTCACGCCCAGGATTACGTCCTGGATCATTAGATAAGAATCCGAAAATGAACAGAGAAACAAAGAATATCACTACTGTGTAAACAAAGAGTTTCAGAGTAAGCATTACACAATCTCCAAGATCTTTTTTTCGCAAAAGGGAATAGATTATCTATTTTTGTACTACATATTTTTTTTGACATGACACCAAAAAACAGAAAAAATTTCTCGAAAAAACCAGAGAGATGCATTTACTTGAGAAGATGCAAATCCGTTAGTAATAATCTCATATCATGAGCGACGCCGATTGCGATCTCAAAATTCTGCAACCTCCCACTGGAGGATACGTTCAGGCTTTCATGTCGATATAGAACCTGGGCAGAGCATGCAGTAACCTCGATGTTGTGAGGTCATGATGAAAGGTATTATTTCGCTAAGGATTATATAGTATCTCGAGCATAAGATTGAAAACCACCAACCGATTTCTACTCAATCAGATATATCCAATCCATACATGAGAAAATCTACCATAAACTAAAGACGTAGGAAAGCTATAGTTTAATAGGAGATAACTTCCTTGGGCACGCCTCCGACGAGATAGAGGAGCCGAGGAGCGTGGCGGCGGTGTACCGAACAACATCCGTCGATCCGAGCTCCACCACACCGCCTCGCACGGGGACGCAGACGAGCGCGCGGATCCCGAGGGATCGTGCCTGGTGAGCCCGCTCGCAAGCGCGCGCTCCAAGGGCTCCGGGGAGGCTGCAGCCGTTGACGAAGGACTGGGTCATGGATATGAGGAAGAACCACTCGGCGTCGGTGACCTCGTCGCCGAGAGCGTCGTGGGAGGCGGAGTTGCCGGAGATGAGGAGATTGAGCTCTCGGAGGAAGCTCTTGCGGTGGTGCTGCTCAGCGAGGTAGGAGGGAGTGGGGAGGACGTGATGGCGGGCGGCGGTGGAGGGGCCTTTGTAGTAGCCGTCACCCCACGCGAGGAAGGCAGGCGGTGCGAAGGGGTCGGCGGACGACGACGACGACTGCCAGAAGATGGTGTAGGTCCAGTTGCACGGGGAGGAGTCAAGGAGGGGTTGCAGTAGCTGCTAGAGGGAGTCCTGCGAGATGGGCGGCGGAAGGGAGGTGGTGGTGGTGGAGGCGGCGGAAGGTGGCTGCGCCGGCGGAGGTGGCAGCGGAGGTGGGAAGGAGGAGGAGAGGAGGAAGGTGGGGTCCATGAAGGAGGTGGAGCTGGAAAATGGATTCATGGCGGTAGTGCGTTTGGGAATGATGACAGGACACAGGGAATCCAAGGGCAAAATCGGAATTTTTCGGACAAAAATTAATGGAAGCAGGTGAGTTGACGGGCTTTCGTATATGTATAGATAGATAAGAGTTTATTTTCTATTCGATTTAAAAGATAAGATTAAGGAGAATAGTGTGAAATAAATATAGGTAAGGTAGAATAAATATATAAGTGTGGAATAAGGTGAAATAATGAGATATTGATGAGAATAGTCGCACTCTTAGGAACGCATCGGGTGAGGAATTGACCTCTTATTCTAGTGCCTATTCTCTAAGGTAGTGTTCAGCTATCGGTACTCCCCTTAACCTACATCCCCCTCTCTCCTCGTGGGTCCCACTTTATTCTTTTTTTAAAAAATTAAATAAATCAATTTTACATCATCAATCCTATCAAAAAATTGTATATTATACCATCATATCATATAAAAATTATAAAGTACTCAACTTCTACTCACTTTTTCAAACTTCAATACAATCACATCATAATAACTACTTACTTTTTCAAATTTCAATACAATCATATCACTCCAAACTCACTTCTAACCCACCCCCGGTTTAACCATCTATCCAAACACCAAAATCCAAAAATGAGTTACCCTCTACCAGTTTAACACGCCTTAACCCGCCAACCAAACGCACCCTAAACGAACAGGGCCAAAGTGTTTCGGAAACCTATCTATTTTTTGAGTGATCTAGTGATTTAGGTCAAAACGTAGCCTTCTTATGATATGGTGATCATTTGACTATATGATCCAATGGTTGATAGATTTCAATATATTATATTGTTTTCATCCCAATGTCACATATCAAGTAATGATATTTCTCATTATTAACCTTCCATTGATCATAACTACCTTCTCCCATCATTATCAGGTCATGGGTTAATTCCACTCATTCTTACATGTGCTCAGTTTCTAACTAGCATTCGATTTATTTCAATGATTGATGAGTACCCGTTGGATGCGATTTGATGTGTGAAGTTGCGAATCTTCTTAAGACTTTTGTCATTTTGTTATTGTTATTTATTTGCAATCATTGAAACTGGTTATGTTTAAAAGATGTCATTTTTATTCTTCGAGGAGGAATAAGTTCAACTATGTTTTTTTTAAGTGTTTTGTAATCCCATCTAATTTTTGTGTGATCTAGTGATTTGGGTCCGAACTTAGCCTCCATATGATATGATGACGATCAATTGTCCATATGATACAATGGTTGATATATTTTAATATATTAGATTGTTTGCATCCCAATGTCACATATCAAATTGTGCTATTTCTAATTATTAAGCTTCCATTGATCATAGCTATCTTCTCCCATCATTATCGGGCCATGGGTTGATTCCACTCACTCTAACATGCGTTGAATTTTAACAAGTATTCGATTTATTTCAATGGTTAGGTTAATATATGCTGAATTCTAACAGGTTTTCGATTTATTTCAATGGTTAATGGTACTCGTGTGAATATCACCTCAAATAAAAGAATATCAAGTATATATTAGATAAATAACCAAAAAACACAAATTTGATAAATTATTTTTTTCATTTATTAGTCAATCTTAATTTTCGGGTCATATTTTTGTCGTCACTCCTTCATGGACCCATTTGTTCAGAAATTCATTTGATCAATTGATTTGGCATCATCACAAAATTTATCAAAAATCTAATTATCATATCATTGCACAAGTTTTCAATTAAAATATTGGGTATGAATTTACGGAAAAAATATTTATATCATTGGATTTGTGGGGATCGACC
The DNA here is from genome assembly GCA_037367405.1 of Ottelia alismoides. Taxonomy (NCBI): domain Eukaryota; kingdom Viridiplantae; phylum Streptophyta; class Magnoliopsida; order Alismatales; family Hydrocharitaceae; genus Ottelia; species Ottelia alismoides. The sequence goes on from JAZKJV010000960.1 coordinate 110,851, forward strand.
GGATGTTATTGTTGGGAAACGTGAATGAGATGTTTATTCCATAGCCCTAGGCTCTCTTATATAGGAGAGTAGCCTATGGGTAAATTACATAAAGAGGATAACAAGAAAATAAAATAGCAAAAAGACACAATAATAAATATGCGTCAACACTCCCCCTCAAGATGGAGCATAGATGTCAATCATGCTCAGCTTGGAAGCACACTTCTGAAATGGGCCACGTAACAATGCCTTGGTGAATATATCTGCAGTCTGGTTCTCTGAAGTAACATGGGATGTGGTAATGAATCCTTTCTGAATCATATCACGTATGAAGTGGCAATCCACCTCAATATGCTTGGTCCGTTCATGGAATGCAGGATTGTTTGCAATGAACAAATCAGCCTGATTATCACACTCCAAGTTCATAGGAAGTGGTATATCTAAGCATAAATCTGTCAGCACCGCTTTCACCCACATCATCTCTGTAGTAGCCTGGGCCATAGCCCTATATTCGGATTCAGCACTGGATCTAGCTACCACAGTTTGCTTCTTGCTCCTCCATGAGACTAGGGCATCTCCAACATAGACAGCATACCCTGAGGTGGACTTCCTATCCTTAGGACATCCTGCATAGTCTGCATCTGCGCATGCTGAGACAGAAATCCCCTTTCCTTTCTTGAATAGCAGATCTTTACCTGGAGAAGATTTGAGATATCTAAGTATCATGTGTATTGCATCCATATGCACCTGGCGTGGCTGCTCCATGAACTGGCTCACACGGCTCACTGCAAATAATATATCTGGCCTAGTGATCGTGACATATAACAATTTGCCTACCAGCTCTCTGTATCTTCTCCTGTCAACCTCCTCTGTGTCATCATCATATAGCTTCATGCTAGGGTCCATTGGTGTCGTAGCAGGTCGACACCCTAGCATACCTGTCTCACTCAGTATATCTGTGACATACTTCCTATGTGACATGACTAATCCATACGGATTTCTGGCAAACTCCAGCCCCAGAAAATATCTAAGGACTCCCAAGTCCTTGGTGACAAACTCGGTCCCCAGCCTTTCCTTTGCCTTCTTAATGCCCTGGTCATGATCACCTGTAATCAAAATATCGTCAACATAAACCATGATTACAACAATACCTCTTGCCGTCTTCTGTACAAACAAGGAATGATCAGCATTGGAGCGTTTATATCCTTGTTTCTCAAAGAGGTCTGACAGCTTTTGGAACCATGCTCTGGGGCTCTGCTTAAGGCCATAGATAGCCTTATGTAATCTGCAAACCTTGGAACACTCCCCCTCAACAGCAAAACCTGGTGGCTGTTGCATGTAGACTTCCTCCTGCAGGTCGCCATACAGAAAGGCATTCTTCACATCCAGTTGATAGAGTGGCCAGTCTCTAGTAACTGCAACTGATAAGAGGATCCGCAGAGTGGAATGACGAGCCATCGGGGAGAACGTGTCAAGGTAATCTACTCCATATGTCTGTGTGAATCCCCTTGCAACTAGGCGTGCCTTGTACCTGTCAATGGAGCCATCTGCATTATGTTTCACTGTAAATACCCACTTACAACTCACCGGGTTGACATCCGGTGGTATAGTAACCAAGCTCCATGTTCCTCTAGACTGAAGTGTCGCCATCTCTTCCTCCATTGCTAGCCGCCATCGAGAATCCTACAAAGCTTCATGGTGGTTCCGTGGAATATCTGTAGCTGAAAGTGCCAATGCAAACGTCCTGAATGGTCCAGATAGCCTCTCAAACGAAACCGCTGCTGATACTGGATACTTGGCACAGCTTCTCTTCGGCTTGCGTAGAGCGATTGGAACATCCAGATCCTCTGTGGTATCACCCTGCTCCTGTAATGCATCCTGCTGAGAAATGTCGTCAGATCCATCAACATTAATATTTTCATTACATACCATAGGCGAGCTAGTTGACTGGTCAGGGCCATGAGCTTGATTCGGCCGCCTGGTGTAATGGAATGGTAACGGGGATATTATTGGTGGCGGCGGCGGCGGTGGTGGTGGTGGTAATGGTGGTGGCGGCTGTGATGTTGGTGGTGACGGCTGTGTATTGGTGGTGCCATGAATACGGTCTCAGGAGATAATGGTGGTGGCTGCATGTTCCCGGATTCTGAAAAATACATAATGGATTCAAAGAATGTAACATTTGCACTGATCATATACCGCCGACGCACAGGGTCAAAACACTTGTACCCCTTTTGAGTTCTGGAGTACCCCACAAAGACACACTTGACAGCCCTAGGAGAGAGCTTGTCAGAACCAGGCAACAACTGATGGACAAATGCGACTGACCCAAACACACGAGGAGTAAGAATGAACAGATCCTTGTCCGGATAAATAAGTGAAAAAGGAACCTGTTCATTGACGACAGACGAGGGCATACGATTTATAAGATAACATGCAGTGAGGACTGCATCACCCCAGTAGGAATACGGAACATGACTCTGAATGAGAAGTGACCTTGTAACATCAAGAAGGTGACGGTGTTTTCTTTCTGCAACCCCGTTTTGTTGAGACGTATGAGCACAGGATGTTTGGTGAACAATTCCTTTAGAGGAGTAGTAGTTGGCTAGATTGTTAGTGCACAGCTCTAAGGCATTGTCAGTTCTCATAATTTTGACCGTTGTGGAAAAAACATTCTGAATCTCATTTAGAAAGTGAATAATAATATTTCTAGCCTCAGACTTATTTTTCATTAGAAATACCCATGATGCTCTAGAAAAGTCATCCACAAATACAATATAAAACCTGTGCCCCTGATGATCGGGAACACGACTCGGACCCCAGACATCGACATGAAACAACTCAAACTTGGAGTTACTACTCCGACCTTGACTACTGGGAAAAGATGACCTGTGATGTTTTCCCAACTGACACGCCTCACACTGGATAGGTGTGTGAGGAAGACTATAAGGTAGGACTAGACGCAACTTTTGAAGCGGTAAATGACCAAAACGCAGATGCCACAGGAGAGGAGATACTTGTTCTGCGGGGGAAGCTGTGATTCCGGCAAACGGGGTCTGGTTCAGACGATAAAGGCCTCCTTGCTCATAGCCATGACCAATCACGTTTCCCGTACGGATGTCCTGAAAAATCAAGGAAGATGAATCAAAAATAGCACGACAATGAAGATCCTTCGTAATCTGACTAATCGACAACAGATTCATAGAAAAATGCGGTGCATGCAAAACATTCTTAAGCTGCATAGAGGATGTCAATCTAATCTCCCCCTGACCCGTGATAGGAGAATGTGTGCCATTGGCAATCACTACTGTCCGTCCTGGAGGAATCTAAGTATATCCTGTAAGTAGACCCCGGTCGCCACATAGATGATGTGTAGCGCCCGAGTCCATGATCCATGGCAATGTATCCGATCTACTACTGTGAAGAGCAAGTATACTACCTGAAGTAATCGTAGAGGCAGAAGCAGACGCAGCAGCATCAGTATGATTCTCTGTCGACGGTGCTGGGCCAGATGGTGGTATAATGCCCCTAAGACGGGCAACTAGATCATCAAATCGTTGATCCAGTGTAGCTGCAGACGGGGGCTCTATCTGCTCAGCAGCTCGTGCGGATGCAGGAAATCCATGCTTTGAGTAGCATATATCTTCAGTATGTCCGACTCGGTGACAATATGAGCATGTTGGCCTAGTGCGGCCACCCCTTCCACGGGGAGTACGTCCACGGCCCTGGTAATGAGAACCACGGCCTCTGTTGGCCGCCATGGCAGAGGGATTCTGACTCGCAACTGCTGAAGGTACTGTGATCCTACTCAATCTGTGAAAAGCCTCCTCCATGGGAGGAATAGTCGAGTCTGCCAAAATCTGTGAACGTGCTGCCTCATATTCTGGATCAAGTGCAGCGAGAAACACACCCACCATCGTCGCATTCCTATAAGTCTTCTGCTGTTCTGGCGTGGCGGTAAGAGGCATGAAGCTGTGGAGCTTCTCAAACATCCCTCTCAATGATGTATAGAGAGAATGTAAAGGACGACCGTTCTGCTTTATTGTGAATATGTCATGTTGTAGCTGCAGGATCTTCGTCTCATTTTTCGCCTGAGAATACGTGGTTGCCAGGATATCCCACATGTCTTTAGCCGTGGGTTGATGTAAGATGTCATTGGCAATTTCAATGGCCAATGTACCGGATAGCCACACCTTGGCATATGCATCATCGGCCTCCCATGAGGCATGAACTCTAGTCTTCTCTGCAGGCTCGGGCTCGGTAAGAATATGCTTCTTACCCGTAGACTTCATCATACTCATGAACTGCATTGCCCACAGTTCATAGTTCGTACCATCCATCTTGACGATGGGCGCTGGACCATGAAATGCGCCCATAGATGGGATATCTGCCTTGCTTTCTGACATACTGGAGATGGAAGACTGGAGTGACCGAGAGACAACAATCTTTGTCTACAATGACATAGACGGGATCAGTTGCGTGTGTAGACGTCAAGCAACCAACCCCATATACATCAAGATATGTGCCCTAGAGTTTTAGGGCGTGGAGCACGCAGGCACGTGCAGGAAGCACGTGCGAGCAAAACTGGATGTAGGTGCACGCTGCGCGGAGGCTGCGCGCAAAGTGCTCGACCAGGGACTGGCTGGAGGATGCGCGCAGTGGCTGCACGCAAAGTGCTCGATCAGGGCTGGATCTGCGCGCAAACTGGATGTAGGTGCACTAGGCGCACATGCGCTGGAGGCGCGTTAGGCACTGAAGTGTCGCCACACGCTGAAGGTGCTGAAGGCGCTGGAGAATGCGCGAGATGCGCTGTGCAGATCGACGAGAAGAGCGCGAGAAGCGCTAGGCGATCGGGTCCAGCGCTAGGTGAGAAGCGCGAGAAGCTCTGAAGGGCGCCGCAGGTCGGCGATCGGATCGGATGGGCGATCGAAGAGAGGAGCGGCGCCGAGAGGGGAGAGAGAGAGAGAGAAGCGAGGCCGGCGGGTGGGGCGGGTTAGGGTTAGGGTTTCGAGAACTCCGGTCTAGGACCGTCGCTCTGATACCATGTTGGGAAACGTGAATGAGATGTTTATTCCATAGCCCTAGGCTCTCTTATATAGGAGAGTAGCCTATGGGTAAATTACATACAGAGGATAACAAGAAAATAAAATAGCAAAAAGACACAATAACTAAATATGCGTCAACAGTTATCAAGTGAAGTATAGTCATCTATATAAAGGACGATGTTATAGGTGAAAGGCAACATGATGTTATCAAGATAGAGTACAATTGCATTAGGGAAGAAAGGGATGAAAGGGATTGAAGTTTTGGATAAGGATGCATGTGTGTGTATTAACATATTCATATCCGATTCATAATCATGTCTGTTTATTCTAACCTTGACATCTGTATCTATATTAATTTAAAAGGGATATGGACATCAATATGAATATCATCATCTGAGACATCCAATATAAGTAAATTTGAGCTAATGTATGCAATATTTTTATGTATTGTTGGTATCTGATCATCATCTTTTTTATGCATGTATCTATTTTTTAAGGATTAGGTAAACAAAACTCAATCATCTACATCTGCATCCACACATGTATTCATTTTATAAAATAGATAAGAATGATATAACACATATATTTGTACTTGTACTAACTATGATTTGCATCATTTTGAATCAATGTGGATAGTGGAAACTCCCAATTGAGTACCCGTTCTTCCACATAGGTTTTTGGATGGGGCATGAGTTATAGTATAGAGAGCTCCTGACTTGATATTTTTCAAATGAGTACACATGAATTTAGGCCATTTAGGGTCAAATATGCATGGGTTCCCACCGATCCAGATATTTTTGAAAACCCTTAGTAATAGATTCAGTTTTATTGTTTAGAAGTGTAAGTCTATGGGGTGTTGAAGTTAGAGCTTCGCTATGGATAGAACTTCATTATCTCTTTTTATTGAAGATAAATATTTTTTATTAAATTGAACTCTGAACTTACAAGGTTGAGCTCCCATTTAGGGAGTACAAAGATCTCCTAGCAAGGGGAGTATAAAGCAAATGGTAGATAGAATTGAAGATAAAGGAACGACGTAGACAACCATGGGAAAGAATAAACTTTCGAGGGACAAGACGATAATAGACAGAAAAGAAAAGGAAAAAAGAAGCACGGTCTCTCAACCAGTAAATCCAAGCGTGAATGCTTGACTCTGAGACCTAGTGGGTTTAATCTATTCGCCCAAAAGAACCATTTCTCCTAAGGGAAGCTCCATCAGAAGGAAAGCACAAGACTAGAGCTAGACATCTTTCAATGCGATTCACAGGGGCAAGAAATTCGAGGCGAAACTACATGTGATATTTGAAATAAACCTTGAGGCTGAGGCTGACTCAAAGACTGACTAGAGGTAAATCCCAGAACCTGACTTAAGGTTAAAGGTGGACCTCGAGTCGCACCACAAGAGGAGACAGAGGTGGATCCACACCACGGGAGGAGACAAAGAAGGTGTATGTGAAGTCGTACCTTGAGTCGGAGGTGGAAGTGAAGTTGTACCTCATGCCGAGGTAAGCCCCAAGGAGACGACGGCAGAGTCGAAGTTGCCACACAACAAGGGGAGGCAGAGGCGAAGGCATGGATGAGATGGAGGCACAATGCTCCAGCCATTGCTAAGAGCAATCAGCTAGAGCCCCCCAATGCTGACGACGGTGAAGCTAGGATTTTTCACTCAAGAGGAAGGGGAGAGGGGGTCCAAGTCGGTTCGAGGGCAGATGAAACTTCATTCTCAAACACTATGCAATGTGACTACATAACTTAAATCTACATTTGTTGATTTGTATAATATAAACATGGTTGTCAAGGTCTCCAAAAACACTAAGCTTCCCACTCTTCCTACCTAAAGGGGCATATTCAAACTTTCCTGGACTCGAATTAAAGTCGTTTTCATCTCTTTACCCAATTCTTAGGGAATGCCTAAACTTGACAAAAGATGCATGAAAAGGAAAACGTGATCATTAAGTAAAGGTCTATGCATTTTTGGAGGCTAAGAAAATAAGTTATAACAAACTCTGCCTACTTTACCTAACAAGTTCTTAAATTGTTTTTCCTCCCCTGCAGGTGATGTTTGGAAAAAAATTGTGCATAGTTGTTTTTTTTATGAAAAACATTTTTTTTTTCATTTTAGACTTCAAATTTTTATTTTCTCCGCTTAGTATAATCCATTGATGCACAACCAAACTAAGCAGAAAAACTATATTAAAAAATCAAATCAGTTTATAAAATTTGTGGTAGTTAGTCGTCCCAAATTTGATCCTTTAATTTGCCAACACCAAATATGTTAGGTGAATTAGAGTTGAAAAATATATTTTAGTCCATAAAAATCAAATACTGATATGAGACAAATGATTCAGAAGGGCTGTTCATTGAAATAAGTTTATTTCAAATTTCTTTATTTTTCTGATATTACACTTTTATTGTTATATTCTTTTAAATTTCACCGTACTACTCCATCATTACAGCTAAACACCTATATTACATTAATGGAAGGACGATACTGAGAATTTTGTAAGAAAATAAGGGTACAAGTGTAACTCTAAGAAAATTAAGGATATAGATGTTATTTTAAAAATCAGAAGAGTAAAACGGTAAAGAAAATATTTGTTGGGTGTTAAATAAATTTTCTAAGGGAATAGCACAACCATGTAGATAGTATAAAATGTAAAATAGAACATAGCATAAGAAAATAGCATACATGACATTTCCTAAAGTAATAAATCAAATAAAGCGCGAAAATTTCCTATGTTTTTTTTTGTAAAACAAGTCCTACTCTCTCTTTTCGATGATGAACTGAGTGGGGTCTCTTACGCCGGTTATATTTGAGCAAGAAAATTGTGAAGCCCCCGAGAAGATTGTGGGTCAGACAGGTAAGGGTATTAATGGGGCGGGTACTTATTCATTCATTGACTCGCTCCAACCCATTATTACTAGGCCATGGATTGACTTGACCCATTTCAATGGGTACATGTATCTCTGATGGGTATTTAGTTCATTTGATGGGCAATGGCAAATGGTCCCATAAATTGTCCTGTTACATTTATAGGAATAGCATGTCCTTAAGTTGAGAAACATGCATGTGTTATTTGACAATTTATAGAAATGTTGAAAATGTGATAGAGATACATGTAGGAATAAAAATAAAAAATGTGCATGAATTAGAGTACGTAGCTCGTAAATTAAGAGGAGAGTGATTATATATTAGATAAGGGGTCATCGATCGACTTGATTCATTCCAATAGGTATCCAATTCTAACGTGTTTCATTTCATTTCGATTGGTAAAATATCCTAGTGGAAATATCATCTCTATTAGGTAGATATTATTTATACATTAGATAAATGATCAATAAAAGCACAAAATCAATAATTATATTTTTTTCATAAATTTCATTTATCAACCTTGAAATTCATAACATGTTTTTGTTGTATGGCATTATCACATAATCTTATCACAAAACTAATTCTTATTTTATTGCATGAATGTTAACAATATTTCAATAGTAAAAAATAATTTATATCCACATGCATGCATGCTCAAGGGTCTTATTCATTTTTTTTGAAAGAGAAGGGGTGGACTCCCAATCTGGGATGCACTACGTAGAAAAATGTATTTATATATGTTAAGAGAACTTACATAAATACGGGCTTGTCATACCTTACATTACAAAATAGAACTCCAAGCGCTAAACAGTGTCCTGCAGTGCGCAATCATATTTTCAGAATAGAAAGTTTGTCCCCTAAAAATGACATCATTCCTACCACACCAAATCGCCCAAAGTATGGCGAACAAGTAAACGTATCCACCCGCTGTCCCCCGCATTCGGCTATGACACAACTCCAGAAATTCTCCATATTGTCCACTCTTATCCAAGCAATATCTGCATCCCTCCACACACGCGTTGAGAGGAGACAAGAAAAGAAGAAATGGTCCAAATCCTCCGCCTCCTGCCCTCATCTATCACATATGCAATCTTCCACCTCCATAATATGTCCGCGACGACTCTTAGTTAGAACACTCCCATTGCTAAGCAGCCATATGAATACCTTTATCTTGCTGGGCACCCTGCTCTTCCAAATGATGTTAGCATCCAGTCTCGTGTCACTTCCCCCGTGCCCGTCCTCTCCCGTGAAGAACCGGTAAGCCTTCTTGATTGTGAACCTCCCATCGCCCCAAACCCAATGGTCCCGCCTCACCGTCGGACCCCCAACTCCCGCCAGCTCACTCCGTAATCTCATTAAATCCTCCATCCTACGAGAAGAGAGTAAAGCAGAGAAATAGAATTGCCAATCGCCATGATCCCACATATCGCTAACGACAGCCTCTTTCCTACTTGATAAGCTGAATATCCCTCGAAATCTCTCCTTTAACACCCCATCACCAGTCCAATCATCAAGCCAGAATTTGAAGCCGTCACCATTTCCCAACATAGGTCGCATCTTGATGAGCATATCTGGAAGAATCTTAACAATCGCCTGCCACAACACAGATGGAGCCCGAATCCGAGTGGTCTCCAAAGATGGAGCCGCACAATAAATCTTCCGCATGAGCCTACAAACTAGGTCCTCGGATGGCCCCCATATACGAAGCACCCACTTCGCCACAAGGGCCTTGTTCTGTCTCCCAATCTCAGGACCCCCAAACCACCCAATTTCCTTGTTGTTGTGACTTTTGCCCAATCTGCCAAGTGGATTCCCTTCTTCATTTGCCGTCCATCCGACAAAAAAATGCCTCTTGAGAACCTCCATCCTCTTACGGATCCCAATGGGTAATAAATGCGTGTAACAAAAGAAAATAGGTATGGCAGAGAGAACATGATTCAGCAGCACCAACTTACCACCCTTTGATAACGTAGATGCCTTCCAGCCAGCCAGCCGCCCCTCCAACCTCGCCAACATGGGTCTCCAGTCCGCAGTCCGCAACCTCCCTGCCACAAGAGGAAGCCCAAGGTAGTTGATAGGCAAAACACGAACGGGGCAGCCCAGAGCGCCCCTAATCACCAGTGTCTCCTGCTCTGACAAACCAAAAGGCACCACCGTTGATTTGTCTCTATTAATTTGGAGGCCTGAAACGAGTCCAAAAGTGTCCACTATTCTTGCCGTCCGCCTAATTCTGTCCAGCTCTGGTCCTATGAACAACACAGTATCATCGGCATACTGTAATAATGGAATAGATATCTCCCCATTATTATATCCACCGCACCACTCCCCCTCCGCCGCCAATCTCAACAGAACCGCCAACGCATCCGCAACAATCACAAAGAGCAGAGGGACAAGAGGACATCCCTGACGGATCCCTCTCTGCGGCTGAAAATAACCCCCTTCAGGCCTACCATTCACAAGCACCGTCAAGGAGACCGTCGAGACACATCGCTTGATCCATGCCACCCATAACGGTGGAAAACCCCTCTTCTCCAAGGCCTTCCAAAGAAACCGCCAATCCACACAATCATACGCCTTTGCAAAATCGATCTTCCAGAGCATGCCTCTTGTCTTGTTCCTCTTCCAATCCGCAATCACTTCTGACGCTAAAATCAACCCATCTGCCACACACCTCCCCGAGACGAAAGCCATCTGCTCTGGGGAAATGATACCCTGCATCACCCCCCGAAGCCTGTTGGCCAGCGTCTTAGAAACAATGAGATAGATGACATTAGAAAGAGCAATAGGTCTATAGTCCTCAGCCCTGGAGGGGTTCTCCCTTTTTGGCAACAGGAAAAGCAACACTTTATTCACTTTCCCGAACCCCTGATTACCACCGCTAAACTCCTGCAAGATAGCCATCACGTCACTCTTGAGCATCTCCCAGAACTCCTGTAAAAGCGCACCGTAAAACCCATCAGGCCCAGGTGCACCATCGGCGTTAAGCTGGAGCAAAGCAGCCTTGATCTCCTCCTCCGTGAACTCCCGGATCAGGGAATCCGCCTGAGCCTCAGAAATGCTCAAAATCCCCTTACTCTGCCAGCCCCAACTAGTCCGCAAACCACTCTGCTAGCAATCTGGAAGTGTGATCTGAGCGCTGCCCCCATGGCCTGGTCCCCATGCACAATCGACCCATCCACCTCAACATTAAAAATAGAATTCCTCCACCGCCTCCCACTAGCCATGGCATGAAAGAACCGAGTATTTGCATCTCCCTCCTTCAGCCAATGCTGCCTGGATCTTTGCCTCCAAGCCACCTCCTCTTTCTTGTCCTCCATGAGAATGTCAGCCATATGTCTGCTTCTCGCTTCGGCCTCCATCACTGTGATCTCCCTTTCATCCTCCAGCCTATCCAACCTACAAACCTCTTCAAGAGCCGTGACTCTTCTGGATTGCCTCCTCAGCCGATTCACCCTTGCAAATTCCACCAAATATCTTCGTAGAGCAATCAGCTTAGCCGCAAAACGACCCATTGCCGATCCATGGGGTCGATATCCCTCCCAAAACGAAGATATCAATTCTCTAAAACCATCCTCAAGTAACCAGGCCTGCTCAAATCGGAAGAAGGATCTAGGCCGAACATCCTCCCCTGATGACCACAACAACGGTGTGTGATCTGAATGAGATCTCGGCAGCGCAATCGACCCAGCCAACGGAAACAAACTAATTGCCTCACTGGAGATCAAGAATCTATCAAGTCGAGATCTCGATCTAGCATTTCTCCACGTGTATCTACAACGTGTTGCATCCCCATATCTAAGGGTCTTATTCATTACCGTATATGTTTAATCATATTCTTATTGATATCTGTTTTAAAATAAATAGAGATAAAGATACATATGTTTTCATTAATTAATACATCTAAATTTAACTTAATCAATTTATATCCTACTAATATTTGTTTTAGATCAGATTAATTTCATATTCATATCCATTTTCAGTATATAGTATATCCATTAATATATGTAATCATAACCATATTCATATTATAAAATAAATACCAATGACGTAATAATTATATTTGTATCATATTTAATAATCTTTACATCTTTTGAATCAATAAGTATAGTAGAAGCTTACAATCGGATAGCCAACATGTGCCTGATACTCCACATGGTAACATGAGCTTTTCGGATGGGTATAGGTCAGGGCATAGCTGGTATCGATCGACATTTTCAAATGGGAAGTTTTGAGTTTAATGTCAAAATGTATAGATCACACTTGACCCGGATATTTTGAACGACTCTAGAACTAGCATCACAACTATATATTCGAACGAAATTTTGCTTCATGCAAATTTCCAGCTTATGTGGGTGCAGAGAGAGGGGAAAAGAGAACCTACACACGATGGTGAGAGTAACTCCCTACACCCAACTCTTTTTTCATTATTTTTTTTTAAATTTTTTGAAATGAAACTTTGGGGGAATTAGATTACCATATATCACCATGATATCCTTCCAAGTTCTATTTAATTTGATACCCCTATCATCTCCATCAAGACTATCAAATTTTAACGGTCTTAAAATTACCGAATTGACTCATTCAAGAAGAACATGTTAGGAATATTTGTTTTGTATGAAACTTTAAACAAATATTCCCCTTAATATATTAAGTACTCGTCTAAGGTTCCCTTAAAAAATCCAAAATAATGAAAAAAATCGTGTGCAGGGAGTTGCCTCCACCCCCGAGTGCAAGCTCCGAGCTTCCACACACATGGGTTAAATGAGTGTTCTCCCTTGGAGCATATAAGAGCATGCTCCCAATTTTTTCCCACATTTTTTATTGTTTTGAAATGAAATCATGCGGGGATTTACTTAGAATAATAGTGGAATGAATGTTTAAAAAATTATATAAAACACATATTCCTAACACTTCCATCTCGATGGGTCAGTTTCAACAATTCCAAACTTTTAAAATTTGATAGCCTTGATGAATGGGGTAAAAGACTCGAATTAAATTGAATTTTAAATGTCATGGTGATGATATATGATGATCTAAATCTTAATAGGTTTCATTTTTAAAAAAAATAGGGAAAAAGGGTGGAAGCATATAAGTGATCTAAATTCCCTAATACATGCTTCCACCCTTTTTATCCGTAGTATTCGAGGTAAAAGTCTCAAATTAAAAAGAGTATGCTCCATCAGAGCGCGTAACTTACATGCTTCCATCTTTTTTCTCCGTATTTTTTTATATTTTTTTGAAATAAAATCCAAGGAAATTTAGATCATCAAATATCATCATGGTGTCGTTCAAAATTCAACTTAATTTGAGACTTCTATCACCTCCATTAAGATTGATAAATTTTAACGGTCTCGGAATTGTTGAAACTGACCCCTTCCATCTCTAAGTATTAGGAATGTTTATTTTAAGTGAAATTTGAAATACATAATCCACTTATTACTGGAAGTAAATCTCCGAATATTTCATTTAAAAAAATAAAAACAAGTGGGAAAAAAGATAGGAGCATTCCTCTATGCTCCTAGGGAACATACTCATTCAACCCCATATATACATACATATATATATATATATATATATATATATATATATATATATATATATATATGGTAAATGGCGTTGCCCCTAAGGGAGAGCTAACTTGGCTCCCCTTGTCCTAATTTTTTCCTATTATTTTGTTTTGAAAAATGCATCAGTGTATTTTCATCACTATATCCTTATATCATGTCATCCAAGTTTCATGCGAAACATAGATTCTTATGCCCTTCATCCAGACATAGTTAATTTAAACAATTCTAAGACCGTTAAAAAATGATCGTCTCGACAGAGGCCGTAGGAGTCTCTGTTTCACATGAAATTTGAATGACATAATATAGAAATATATTGAGAAAAAATACATTGATGTATTTTTCAAAAAAAATAAGAAAATGGGGCATAGGGAGCCAAGTTACTCCCCCAAGAGGGCAACCCCATTTTACCCATATCTACGGGGTTGAGGAGTATGCATCAATATGTGCATGTAATACTATATGCACTGGTGCCACAAATGGCTGTTTTTCTGATTTTTTTGAAATGAATGCTTGGGGGGATTTAGATCACAATAATAATTCCAATTTCAACTTAATTCAAGACTTCTAACTTATCCATTAAGACAATCAAATTTTAACGTTCTCAGAATTGCTAAAATTGACCACTTTAGATGGACATGTTGGGAATGTCTGTTTTGCACAAAATTTGAAACACATGATCTACTTAACATTCTAAGTAAATCCCCCAAGGATTCATTTCAAATACTTGAAAAAATCGGATGTTTGTGACATCGATATATGCCGACTTACATGCATCTTGATGTATACTCCCCAACCCCCATACACACATATGGGAAAAAGGGGCCTACACCTTTTTCCATTTTTTATTTTTTTGAAATGAAACCTTGGATGATTTAGATCACCATGTATCACTACGGTGTAAACCCAAATTCAACTTAATTTCAGGCCTCTATAATATCCATCAAGACCTCTTTTAGATGAAATGAAAGCTTTATCGATCTTAAAATCATTGAAATTGACATTTTCTAGATGAACATGTTAAGAATGCTTGTTTTACGTGAAACTTGAAACACTTATTCCACTCAACAAATTAAGTACTCCACCAAATCATTCTCTCTCTCTCTTTTATACAGAGAGATAGATAGACCAACTATTATATGTTGAGTGAATGACGTTGTCATTACATGCTTTTTTAACAACCATGTAGATGTAGTTACATCATTCCACATAGCCACTCTATCACATGATTTAATGTAATTTGTTTCAATTTATAATATTTGCATACTGACGTTAATTTCCAATTGTTTTAATAAGTTGTGTGTCTTTTATGAGTATATGATAATATTTGATTTTATTGTATGCCCAACTCGTCTTTGTTTTTATCTTGATAGAAAGGACACCTTATATTTGACTATTATGCGGATTAGACTTAAAATATGATGTAAGGTAAGTGTAGAAATTTTGCATGAAGACATCGATACATGTATTTTCTTTTATAAATTCAAGTTGGTGTATATCATATCAACTATCAATTAGAAGAATATACCTAAAACTATTGCCAAAATTCAGCTTTGGTTTTCAATGTATACAGATTCTAAAATGCTGGAAATTTGTTGTTTTTTTATATGTTTGCATTTTCTCTTAATACCTAAATGCAAAGTTGAGTTTGCACAAAGTACTTTTTGTAATGTATCAGGTTCATATCTCCAGTTTCGGGTTTATATTTCCAGATCGTTATTGAGAAAAACTAGTCTTCACAGTTTGTTAGGTTCAGACTTAACTAAGCTTGTTGTCAACCACTCAAACTGCTTAAATTCAATTTTTCAAGTAGTAATCCACCACTCTAGTAATACACCGTCACATTTCGTGAGTATTAGATGCGGAACTATATTTTGAAGTGGATTGTTATTTGGGTTAAAAATCATCCATGGTTATGATTTTCCTCTGATCAAAATTTTTTTATAGATGCAGTTAGAATTTTCTTGAGTTAAAGCACTTTACAGTGTATTAAATGGAGAGTCAAAATTGATAAGCATATGGGTTAAAATTCGTCCATTGGTGGTAGTTTTCATGTGATAAAGATGGTATATGAATGTGGTTACTTGATCAAAATTGAGTTCATAATCTCTCTTACTTTGGCCTCGATTTTTATTTATACATGGATTCACCTTTAAAAAATAAGCTATTAGGGTGGAGTAAGGAGTTAAATGAAATTTTAAATTTAAGCATATTCCTAGGTGAAACTTTGATGAGATTTCTCTTGTAGGTATTTTATTTACTACTATAAAAGATTTCTATATTTATTAAAATATGTTAGTGATCATTATTTTTGTGTTAATGAGAGAATGGAGTTCGTGAATGACAAGATCTGGATGCATTCAATATATAGCACATCTTATAACCATATTTTTGAATATGGACTACAAAAATTTATTGAAATCACAATTCAGAGTGTGGAGTTCATCCTTATTTTTTTAAGGAACGCATCAGTATATTCAATAATAAATTCTGAAGATGTATGATCATGTGATGATTAACGGATTTACTCCACGATATTTTGCATGGATGCATCACGGTGAATTAAGATTCAATAAAAGTAAAAAAATGGTCCTTCATAAGGAACATATCATTGAATTCAAATTTCAAAACTTGTTAAGATATGCTTATAGAAAATTTGTAGATAATGCTTGAAGTAGTTGTCATTATAACATTTTACTGGGGATGAAAACCGCAAAAAAGGATACAGAAGGATTTCCTAAACTCTTAAAGATGTGGACGAACCTCTTTGTAGTAGTTGTAAAAGATATATAAATTATCTTTTATTGTGATTTTTTTTGCATATCGAGGTTCAATATGGTTGGACAAACATGTCGTTTTCTGAAATATTATTGTTACTTAAAGACATTTTTCCTAATGGAACATGCAAAGTATCATCCTCATTATAATGAGGTAAAATTGGTACTTTGGAAGATGCCAAAAGATCGATACTTATCCTAACAACTATATGTTATTTTGAAAAGAATGGGAAACTAAAGAGTTCTGCAATAAATACCTTGTCTTGAGATACGAAGATCATTTTATTTTTGAGAAGAAAAGGAAATTGTACATATAAGATTATTAAGGTATTGCTCATTAATTTCATGATTACAATGCATGTTCATGCTTGTTAACATGTCATGCAAATTATCACGCATGGAAGATAATGGATAATATGTTTCATGAATTTTCTAGGAATCCTTCATATATTAGACTTGATATTACAAGTGATTAATTTTATCCATTTGGAAATATGAATAACACATATAGTATTTGATCACTCCTTATTATTCCATGTAATCTTCCGCCTTTGTTTTATATCAAGCAGTACGCATATCTTAACGTTCTTACGGAAAATTAATAACTATAGAATTTTGGAGTGCTGGCATATGATGTTCATCCAAAGAGGAAAATTACTTTGTGTATTATGGTCGTTTGGAGTGCTAGCATATGATGCTCATCCAAAGAGAAAGTTTACTATGTGTATTATGGTTGTGTGGACAATAAACAATTTTCTTACTTATGGAGACATATCTAGAAAGAAAGATATCCATGTTAGTTTATCATAAACACACACTATCTATGAGATTCAAATACAACAAATCTTTTTCCCACAATTAAGTAGGACCTTCTCTTAACCACCTCAAACGTCCCAAATCTTGCATCTTCTAACCGATGCATCAACTGATCTCCTTTGCAAATAGTCAACCCATCTTAAGCGATTTTCTCTTATTTTATCCTCTATCGGAGCTACACCAACTTTACTTCTGGTCACATCATTCCGAATTCGATCTTTTCGTGTGACCATGCATCCATATTAGTATTTTCATTTCTACTATTGTCATTCTCTGCATATCTCTATGGTTCACATGGCATACCATAAAAATAGTCATATTCTCATATAATAATTACTTCTGACTACATTTCAAATTTCATTACCAAAAAATCTCAATCTTCTTCTAATAAGGTTATGCTCTTATTTCAAATTATGCTCTTATTTTAAAATGTTGTTGTAATGTCTCGGGCCTCAGGCTCGGTCTATTATTGGAGATTACTGGTCCAGACAACCTATTAGACTTAGGCCTAACTAGAGCCATTGACCCCATCCCAAAATGCTTAAGTCCATGTTGACTAGTGGTAGCCCCCACTACTTATAAGATAGTACCACACTTTATGATTACTAAATGTGGTACTATGTTTGAAGTGCTATAATCACATCCGTGTATATTCGCAACATCTTGGTTGCCATGACCTATTCCTAGTAACAGTGGCGGCATCACCTCTTGGATAGCCCTTTCCTCCTAACTCTATGGCAATGGCGATGTCACCTTTTGGGCAGTCCTTTCCATTACTAGAGGGAACATGCTCTGATTATATATGTAACATCACGGGTCTCAAGTTCTATTCATTATGGGAGATTACTAGTCCAAACAACCTATTAGGCCTGAGCCCAACTAGAGTCCTTGACCACAATCCAAAATGCTCAAGCCTAGGTTGCCTAGCAGTAGTCCCTACTACTTATAAGATAATACCGCTTTTGTGATTATTAGATGTGCTACTATGTTTGTGGTGCTACAATTGTGCTGCAAAGTTATTTGTAGATGAATTTTCAAAGATAAAAGTTGACATTTTGAATATTTTATATGAGCTTGAACGTAATATAGAAAAGTGTGTTATATGATCATAAGGTGGGAGATGTGGATGAAAAGACAATATAAAAAAGCGTGTTATATCATTTGACGTGGTAACAATTTTGCATTATTTCCCAAGATTGATAGATTAACAATATATAAAAGGCATATTTCTAATCAAATTATTTGATGTTGATGTATACATTAGTTTTATTTAATTGAATCTTCACATATATAATAAGAATTATTTTTACAGTGCCATCATCCTCAATTTTTAACTCTGGTCAAGACGAAACATCATTTTCAATTGATTGGATGAAGCACATGATAATATTATGATCATTTTTAGTATTTTGATTGAATTGATGCCTCTTAGTGATTTTTTTTTCAAAATAGGCATCACATTTACTTCTTAAAAAGATGTAAATATATGAAAATGCCCAGGTGGTTAGTATGGGATTCTCATCGAACACCATTTCACGTGATAGTATATCTAACTGATGTCGATTTATTGTAAGAGATTGGATGTT
This sequence comes from Ottelia alismoides, assembly GCA_037367405.1. NCBI lineage: Eukaryota > Viridiplantae > Streptophyta > Magnoliopsida > Alismatales > Hydrocharitaceae > Ottelia > Ottelia alismoides. The sequence continues at coordinate 129,487 of JAZKJV010000960.1, forward strand.
ACATGAGAATCTCAAAATAGCAGAGTTTATTTATCTTGTTGATACTTCAATCGACGATAAAAAAAATAATAAGTCAGAAAAATATATGCAGTATGTCCAATTAGAAGATATATTTAAGTTAGAGTATGGATCAACTCTAAAAATAATTTCGTATAAATACACATGACTTAATAGAAAAATTGGAAAATGATGACAAGTATATAGATATGGCTTCACTCACATAAACTTTAAGCAGACTAAACACAAAGATGATTCATGTATATTAGCTTCTCAATCTCAACAACATTTTTATACATAAGAAATGTAAAGAAAGATTGCAAAGCTATTGTTCCATTCTAGATTTATAAGACATGCAATTGGTGGTGACTATGTAAATGGAATGCCTCAACTTAACAATATTAGGCTCGAGAGGGAGATAAGTTCTACATAGATAGATTTACCTAAAGATGCTGCAATGAAAAGCTCGGAATGAATAATTATTTTGTCATTCATTTTCTTCCCTAATGAGGTAAATATTTCTATAATTTTTTCTTTATTTATTCTTTTTAATATATTAATAATCTTATTGAAGGAAACATGTAATGAAGGATTGAATAAACTGAAAATGAGTCACAAAATGCGAGGAAGAATGACATGATCTGAGGATGAACTTGTAAACGGTGGAGCACAAGAGGATGATTTATTGCTTAATCCATCAGTAGTCGAGGAATTGTTTCATTGAATGGCATCAAATGTAAAGCCAGAAAACCCCAATTTTATGTAATCATACTCAAGCTATAAGAAAGATTATTGTGCATATATAAAAGAAGCACGTGACTTTTAAACAGATAAAATGCAGAATCTTGACTTTCTACTCAAAATTTAGATCGAGTCAAGCTTAGGGCCTATTTGGTACTTTGGTTGGGTTGGGTTTGAGGTATCTTTGTGTGAATAGTAGTTGTTTGGATGGTTTGAAGGATTCGAAAAGGCTGCAATGATAATTGTGATGTGACGTGACATTGATTATATATTATATTAACTTTTTTAACGATTATAATGTGTTTATAAAATATTATAACAAAGAAATTGTACTCCCATACAATTAGTTCCAATCAAAAAATATAGGGATAGAACATGAAGGTATGCCAGGTTATCTCGGTTAACATAGAAACTAAACAGACCTGTTAAATATGTGCTTCGTTAGAAGTGTCTGGTTGGAAGGTATCTACATATTTGAATTATTTTAATTCCAACATCGAACAAGGAGATACAACTGTTATTGCAAATATATCTTCACGTTTTTTTGGATGGAAGTTTTAGCGAAGCCATGGAATTTGGAACACCCATGTCCTTTAAAAAGGAATAAGGATGGTTATGAATGACGTGAATCGTGGAACCACAATCACATGGTCGATTAATACCATAATCCTTTGATTAATCTATGTAAAGATGTACCCCATGGATCATGCATGATATATAATCAAATATTGATCATATAATTAGAATATGCTTTATAAGTATACTGGATATTGGTTAGGGCTGAGAGTATTGTCCTTGTGATGTAATCCCGGTCTAGAGCATTGAGGAAATCTGAAGTTTATTATGTTCTAATAATTTAATTGGATAAATTAAAAGAAAAATTTTATAGGATATAATGAGATAATATAGGGAGGGACATATAATTCTGTAGTAAATGAAAGCTTTTTGTTTCACTTTAGTCAACAGTGGCCCTGTATTCTTGTCTCCATTTTCGACGAAGCTGTTACGCCGAGGGTACATATAGCACGGAGCCAAATGACATGTTTTTCCTCTCTGTTGTTTGCACTAAAGATCATACATGCTTGAGAGCAGATCCTCCGCAGAGGTCTGTTGTAAACCATGATCTGCTCGAGCTGCTCGATCTTGATCAAGCGGTTCGCACGAATTTGGTGTTTTTGTGGGCCCACAAAAACATCGAATTCGTGCGAACCGCACGATCAAAAGCGAGTCGGTTGGGTGTACCATGGTTTTATAGCAGTCCTCTGCAATATTGCATTGGATCTGCTAGCATACATGCTTGAGTCAATGTTCTCTTTGTCTTGCCGACGTAGGCATGCACGCTAAAGGAGCCCTCTCCACCTTATATTACTCTAGTATTGTTGAGAGCTTGCTACAATGCTTGGAGCTTCGAAACTCGATCTATCACCCATATTTAATGGATGTTGTGGCTTAGTATGACATGCAAGTATGGAGATAAACAAATAAGTGATAAGCATAGATAGTTTTAATATTTTGATGTGATCTAGGAAAATCTATTAAAATGAATAATGTGTAATATTATATGGAATATGTGATGGTATCTTATGCGAATCATGTATTAAATCCTCGAGACATGATAGTAGTGAGTTCGGTCAGGTGTGGGTCATTATCATAAAAGCCCCTGTGTAACAAAAAATGTTTAGGTTGGGGGGGAGTGTAGTAGCACCTTTTTTTTCAAACAACAATCGACTCTTTATTGACAGTATAGGAATCATGGTGAGAAGATGTGATTGGTAACTGAATTGAATAGCTTGACAGCAAAGGCACGAACCAAAATGAATTAATGATAAACATGATAATTGCTCTTGTATATTTTAAGATTTGTTTTTCCTACTTGTAGGTTGCAATCATTTGAACTATCACCGTACGTTGCTGGAGTTTTATGAACTTTGTTAAGATGGCCAACCTCTTTTGACATTAATTGCGAAAATTATGAATTATTTTCATACAAATTGCTTCATGTATGTGTCCGTGCGCGCACACACACGTTGGTATATGCCGTTTGTGCCATTTTCTAACATTGGATCGCTTGGGTCCATCCCCTTTCTAACTTTGATTTCCTAATGGGGTTGAATGTCTACATGTAAATTAAGGTGCTTCGAAACAATATCTTAGAAGGCAATATTGATATCGATATCATTTTTGTATCGTATTGATACGATCTTTCGACGATATATCGCTAAAATATCGTTCATATCGACGATCTTTTGTGAAGGAATGACTTGAAAAAGAGAATATATCACCATATCGATACCGATATCGGTCTCATATCGATATCGATATATCGCGATATTTCCTTCTATGCTTAGAAGTATGTACACTTACATAAGATCTACAAGTCTTGGACATTTCTATTTTAGCTCTCTTTATATATTTTTGACATGTTGTATCTCCAATGTAATATTTAATAAAATTGTAGAATTGTACACGCAATCACTTTAGCCGATATCGTGAACATTCATATATTGTCTTTCTTCTATTATGTTTTATGTCTATGATGGATTGAGTATCTAGGTTCAAACAATTAAGAGATGATGTCGAGGATTAGGTGTCCGATCTCCTTCAAAATTTGCAAGGGAGTACGACAACAAAAGCTTTATTATAAGTACTGATTTACTATTTATAACTATGTATGAATAAGGAATATAGTTCAATAGAAATCACCAGTAACACAAACCCCATCTTTATATCAAGTCACTTCCCAAAAAAAGAGAAACACCTTCCGTAACATAGATATGCACCTCCAAAAGAAACCCATAAGCTAGCATGGAAGGAGGAGGAGCTATTGGAGTAGTTTCTACGAACTTTTGGTTTCTTATAGAGATCCAACATGGCAAAAAATGATTTTTTTATGAATGTTTCAACTCTCATTAAACCTCTCCATATGGATTTTATCGCTGTGATGCCTTGATAAACAAGCAAGACCATATGTCCATGAGACTTCCCCCTCTCCAATTTTCAATCCATCCCATACATGCAAGCGGATATCTGAACTGTGTGTCATAAACATATTCGAGGCAAAGCACGCGTAGTTGGTATATTGGGCAAAATTTCAGCTTCAACAATATATTCCACTTTATCTCACTCCTTGTCGTTGCAACAATGATTATTTTTTATCATCCGCAATGACTCACTTATCCCACATTCTCAGGAAGAGCACAAAAACTAGGAATATAAATAACTCCCTTTCATCACATTTATATCCCATCAAATTAAAACATTCTAGAGGAACATGAAACAAGAATAAACCTTATTATTCGTTATCCCATGATTATCGCATTCTTGTTCCACCTTCCTTAACTATTAACATTCTTCTCCTTGCATCAATTATGTTGTGTATAGTGAAGATAAACTTAGGTAAATCAAAACAAGCAAGCAAGAAATAATCACTACACAAGTTGTAAGGGGTTAACCTTTAACTGCGTCATCAACTACAAGAGCTTTAATTGAGCTTTGTCTATCAGTGAAGCCACTGCCGAAAGTAGTCGAATACCATATATATACATATACATTCTCATATCTTAATTCTTATAAGTTTATATACATATATCGAAAACATTATCACATGCACAAACATGAATAGAGGTGGACGACTCCTCGATGCCGCACCCATTTTTTTCCTTCAAAGAAACAAAAAAAACACAAAATGAGAAGGTATCATATAATCCAAGAACAATGCAAAGTACAGTCAAATTAAGCATCCCATTTGATCAATAGCTACAATAGAAAAACAATCAAGTTATGTAAATACTATATACATATATCTGTAATTAATTTTTTTATCTTAGAATGAATTGCATCTTATCCATCCGTTTAAAAACGAGAAATGTGGTTAGAAATTTGCATCAACGGCCATTCTAACGGATCATTGACAGATATAAGTCAACGGGGAGAGCAAAAAACCTCCAGATAAACGCCCCAATCAAATCGAGACCGGTGCCCTAATTTCCGATTTTGAGCGGGAGTAGAAAGTCCTCCATCTATTTCTCCTTCCCTCTCACTTGCATCTCCGTCTCTGAGCCTGATCGGCGAATTCCGGAATCCATCGGACATGGACGAGGAGGAGATCCATCGCGCCGTGATGGCGTACCTCAAGAAGAAGGGCTTCAAGGACGCTTATCGCGTCCTCCTCGAGGAGCAGAGCCGCACCGGCCCCTCCGCCGCCACCCACACAGACCCAAAAATTGCCGACAGCTCGTCGCTTTCGCTGAGTACGATAACACCGATTCTTGCATCTCTCGTTGTTAAAAATCTCATCTTTGTATTTCAAGGTTCGAGTTTCGGCGTTGGAATGGGGTGTTTTGATGGCGGCGTTCTCCAAAAGGATTGGAAAGGGGAATTCTGGAAAAAAGATTGCATTTTTTTGGTTGGTAATTGTTGGAAATATCGGCGATGACATCAGTTTACGGTGGAGGATTTGCTTAGTGGGATTTTCCGTAAATAACATGTAGACATTACTATTATTGTCAAGACTTTCTGAAGTTATGCATAGCTCGTGCTAGAATGTACTTAATATATAGCTCTTATGGGAGACCCCACATAACTTGATTAGGGCTTCTACACAGGTAATGTTCAGAGCAGCAGGTTTATAAGTGAAACCCGTGACCTGCATTTGTGAGAAAACGTACTGAATGAAGATGACATCTGTTTTTATAAATGCTTCAGCAGTTTTGATCAGGAAACCAAGAAACCATTTATAAATGTGGCAATTACATATGTTAGGTCCTTAAGAGAACTGGTTTTGCAATTGAGGAAGAAATTTTTAGTAGAAGTTGTAGAAATCAATGGGGTGTTACAGTGCACCCAAGTGTTTTTCCGGCAGAACTCAATGGAGCGTTGCATTGCACTAATTCACTGTACGCGAGTTTTCTAGTAATCGTGACTTGGCAATATAGATCAGGATGTCTTTAACAGTTATCAGTGTATGTTTGGGCCTCTCATGGTTAGCACCTTTGAACCTCATGTGTTCCACCGCTGGCTGTATTCAATTTGAAGTTGTTTTAGCTTTATCGCTTTGTTTTTTGAGTTGTCGTCTGAATGGAGGTTCATTTGTCGCAAGGTTCTGTGTATTCTGGGAAATGAACAATTGGACACCTTTGAAAACTTCGTATTAGCCATTTGCATCTTGCTTCTCAGAAACAAGTCCTGCTTTTACTTATATTTCTAGGCGATTCTTGCTGACAGACTGGAGAATGGTCCTATTCTGTATGAAGATGTCTACATCATGCTAAGATAACGGGCCTATAGCTCATTGGATTTGTACAAGGTAACATTCAACATGGCAATATTACCTTCCGTATATGACTTCAATATATGATAACTTCGTATACCGTAGGAAATTTGTATAAATTTCTACTGATATATGTCTGTCATTTTTTGTCAACTGTTAATTAATTTTTAAATCTCTTCTTATACCGTATGAAATTTGTATAAATTTCTACTGATATATGTCTGTCATTTTTTGTGAACTGTTGTTAAATTTTTAAATCTCTTCTTATACCATAGGAAATTTGTATACATTTCTACTGATATATGTCTGCCATTTTTCTTGTGAACTGTTGTTAAGTTTTTAAATCTCGGTTTAATCACGTGACATTTTTACTTAGAAACATATATTAAATGGCGCATCTCTAAAAAAATTAGTGCTTGGAACTTTATTTATGAGATTTCCCTTGTGAGGACATTAGGGAAGAGAACACCAGCGAGGAGAATTCAGGGTCTGATCTCTTAGTTCAGAGAACCAAATTCATTGAGCATGATTGTAATTATGCTTCTGGATGTTCTAGATTTGACCCACAAGTTGTAAGCATCTCAACAAGATCTTTTCTGCACTTACTATAGTTTGCTAGCACTTTACAACTTCTTATGATATAAACTATATGTATTTCCATATTTTTAAGCAAGCATGGTCCCAAAGAAAACCAACTGGGGGCCTCTCAGTAGACATTGAGAGTAGCCATGGTATGAATGCACCATAAAGCTGGAGAAAGTTGGACCTGATGGCGTTTGTTATTTGACGGAGGATGGTTATCGGTGAAGAGCCTGTAGGATGAGGGTGCTTTTTAGAATTCATAGGGTAATGTGCAATCCTCAACACTTACATGGTAAGAGTCTTCTTGGGCGGAGTCATTTTGTTGGGAAATGGTTGCTCTTTGGAAAGTCATCTAGAGAGATGTAATGTTGCACGGTATTGAAAGGATGTCAAGTGATGAGATGACAGATGGAGGTCGAGAATTTAAAAGGATTTCTTGAGAGGAGACGAGAGTGGTCACAAGCGAGATTGCAGTAGTTGTCTGACTAGTTAGAGTGAATATGTGATTCAAATGAGGGGGGTTAAAAAGATAATGCTATCCGATCATTAGTTGTGAGTTCATCTTAGTCAGTTTGACCAGTCAGCTACTTAGCTGACCCGATCGCTCTTATTGATTTGTTTTTGAACCTATTTAGGGATATGCACTAGCTAACTCTCATGTAAGTTTTAATCACAAAACCCTTAATGACTTTTAGTCATGTTGACAAATCCTTTCATTGGGACTAACATGCAAGACTCTGGGTGATGCAAATGAAAATTTGCGTCGACGGAAAAATAATTATTGATGGTGGAAATGTTTGGTGGAAGAAGAAATTAGAGGATGAGAGAAGAGAAGATCGTGCCGGTTGCGCGAGAGTCGAGACTTTGGAGAGGAATCGCGAAGAACACGTTGAGAGAGAGAATAACGAGAGAGAGAGATAAAAGAGATAAATATCCAATTTCAATATATTCTGAACTGTCCCTTACAATAGATTGCCATCCTCTTTATATAGGAGAGGTGGAATTACAAACTTAGAAAGAAATTCAAATAAAATCTGACTCGATCCTAACTGTTTATAATTGATCCTTAACTAATTTTATCTACCAAAAAAGTTGAGATTACAATCTCAATTTATTTAAATAAAATATGCAATTAATAGAAAATAACTAATTGAGGACGAAATTCCCTAATTTGATTTGAAAAACCCCCAAATCAGCCATCTGATTCAATTTGATTTGCCCTGCCAATTTGGGAAATATTGCATCGATTCTCCCCCGCTTGAAAATTCGTCTCCCGACGAATTACTCGTTCCTCGTTCCATCGGTGGAGAATTCGATGTTGAAATTGCAGCTTCAAATTCCCCCAATCATATCCTTTTCAACGTTATGTTTGTAATTTTTTTCAATTGGAGGGCGTCTCGGCAATTTTCGTACCCCTTCACTTAAAAATATTTTGCAAGGGGTCTCCTTTCTTTTGACCTTCTCATAAAAACTTGTATGGGGTTGGGTTTTTCCGCAATTTTTTCCATTTACTTCCCTTATTTACAGGGATCCGATTGAGGAGAACCCTCCAACCCTCGTTAGGGTTCTTCTCCCCATGAGATATCGCTGACGACGGTAACTTGGGAGCAAATGGCGGCGTGGCTTCTTCCGTAGAAGGTGGTAGTGCCGCCTATGACGGTGTCGAGCCCTAGATTTAGGGTCCCAACAGCAACAACGTGAAGTATAAAAGCACGAGGGGGCTCCACGATGACGCCTTGAGTCCGTAAGATAGCAACGACAATGAGGGAGACCTCGACGAAGGGTCTTCATGATCATGTGATCGAGTCTCCGTGCGAGGGAGGCTTCCCGGGGCATCAAGACTTGTTGATGCCACTCCCAGCGATGGAGATACCAGTTATGCGGGCCGCATTCAAGGCGGTGGTGGCCGCATGTCCGAGGGCTTCGAGGAAGGCAGCATGACTCATAGCATTGACTCGAGGACGCATCTGGGAATGTGATATAGGGCTGGCATGCGGATGGGGGTCGCTTGTAGGGGATCCCAGGGAGATCAGCATGCTCCTCCGCGTTGCATTCGTCATATAGGGGATCTGTGTTTTTCTGGACAACAAGTTTGTCTGCGAATATATTGAGATTTTCGCCTTTGCCATCCACGGAATCTTCATCAAAGATGGGCCCTGAGTCTTCGTTGCTTCCTTGTACAATAACTGTATCTATAAAATCTTCATTGAGATTGAAAATACCTTCATATTCTTGACCAAAATTGTGTTGAACAGCAGCTACAACGATCTGAATTTAGTTGTTGACCAGCGGATCTTCATCGGTTGTCGTGCCCAGCCATACTTGTACCTTGATGCTTGATATAAGTCACTTCTTGAACATTCGTTGCTGCGAACGAGCATGCGAATCATGAGATATGCAACTGAGATTGAACTTCAAACGCCAATATGCGACAAGATCGTCGAATCGTGAAAACGATTGGTTTCCATGCTCTGATACCAATTGATGCAAATGAAAATTTGCGTCGACGGAAAAATAATTATTGACGGTGGAAATGTTTGGTGGAAGAAAAAATTAGAGGATGAGAGAAGAGAAGATCGCGCCGGTTGCGCGAGACTTTGGAGAGGAATCGCGAAGAACACGTTGAGAGAGAGAATAACGAGAGAGATAAAGGAGATAAATCTCCAATTTCAATATATTCTGAACTGCCCCTTACAATAGACTACCATCCTCTTTATATAGGAGAGGTGGAATTACAAACTTAGAAAGAAATTCAAATAAAATCTGACTCGATCCTAACTGTTTATAATTGATCCTTAACTAATTTTATCTACCAAAAAAGTTGAGATTACAGTCTCAATTTATTTAAATAAAATGTGCAATTAATAGAAAATAACTAATTGAAGACGAAATTCTTTAATTTGATTTGAAAAACCTCAGCCCTCTGATTCAATTTGATTTGCCATGCCAATTTGGGAAATATTGCATCACTGGGCCTCTATATATACATTCATATAGTCCTCATCTCGGATTGTTGTCAAATGACTTCGCCTCGTCTGAAGGTTACTGTCGCGACCCCGATTTTCGGGCCGTCGGATCCTCCCATATCCAGATCTGGTTACTCACCAATAATTTATCCATCAATCACAATTAACATTTAGAAATAAATTGCAAATAAAAATACTCAAAAAGAAGTATTTAGTACTCTTCCATTCACAAAATAAAGTTTGCATGATCCATTATCCCGCTACAACCATTTACATGTATATCAACTGAAAGGGAATAAACAGAAAGATTACTAACTACCTTACAAAGTAAAGCTACCTTGGCTGGCTGGATGTCTACTAGGTAAGCTGTCTAGATTACTAAAGTCCTTGTGATGGCTCACCGACACCTGTTGGGTTTTCCATAAATCATAGGATAAAAATTAACGAATGCTAAGTAACGAAGAAGAGAAAAGTAACCAAATTGTGTATTTTTTTAAAACTTGTTATCATAAAAAGTTTTATTCCTTCTCATTAATTTAAGTCCTATTCTTTTCTATTCCACATCAGGGATTAGTCCAGGAGAACCCCACCATTCTTGGACTCCGAAGCTGTGGACCCTTCGGGATTGAAGATTGTGTTGATCTTGGTAAGCTTATGCCGCCGCACGTTGCCTCAACCAATCCTCCAATACTACCCTGACAATTTCCTTTTCTTTTATTAATCAGGGTCTCAAATCCTCAGCCTGGAACACAAAGGAGCACACCATCCTCGAGGACCCGGTTGCTTAAATCCTCAGGCTAACCTTTAATCACATAACCTAGCGGCTTTAAATACATGTTGTCGTGACCCAGCCGCTATTGAACCACTCGTGCCTGAACATGGCACGGCCACATCTTCCGCCGTTCAATCCGAATATATTGGCTCCCGGTACCACGCGTTGCAAATCATTTATTTCGTGCGCACTTATCATAAAAGGGCAACCGTATACCACCTAGGTAGGGAAACACCAATACGGGTTCCTTCCGACAAACCTACAGGTTGCATGCCCGACCTGTAGTTCTACTCCCAATCATCCTTAATGTGACTCACGACCCTTTTCAGGATCCAACTTAAAACACATCAATTCTCATGATGTAAATTCTCTGTTAAGTCGTGGATTAGCTTCACCATAAATACGGAGTATAGACTTACACATGTATTAATTCATATATTTATATACTCAATTTATGCTCTTTTAACTCCCAAACCCTATCTTTCCTAACCACTGCATTAATTTGATGTTTAAACCTTATTTTAGTGGGAATCATAAAGCAACTTTTCATATTTCTTAAAAAATAGCCAAATTAGGGTTCTTTATAGCGAAGAACATAAAATCAGAAATTTCAATAATCTCGTATGAAAACCCAACAGCAAAAGGAAATATTTTGTTACCTAATCGAGCTCTCACTCGCATATGCAGTGCTTTATCATTTTTTGTTTTCAGAAAGGATGATTTAAGGCTCCTGAAACGATCAAATTTCATTTTCGTATCAAAAACGCTAATAACGTGTCAAGAGCACGAAGAACGAACGAAGAACACGAAGAACGCGAAGAACACGAAGAACACGAAGAATGCTAAGAACGCATTTTCTCTTGAAATTTCTGCAGAATTTCCCCTTATATCGGGACATATTTCTCGGAAAATTTCGGCAGAGTTTCCCTTTATATCGGGACATATTTCTCGGAAAAAATTCGGTAGAGTTTTCCCTTATATCGGGATAGTTCAAAATAAAACGAAAAGAGTTTCCTCTATAAAATCAATCGAAAGGAAAACAACAGCGAAACTGAATCAAACTGCAAGCGATGGAGAATCGGTAGACACCGCGCGTCTTAGGTGAGTGAATGTGTGACGAATCACATGGTTCACTGACGTGCACAACCGCCCGCACCTAAGTAGGGTATTACACAGATTTCTCCATCAAAATAACTATAAAAGGGAGAAGAAAGAACAATAAGTAATGGAGAATCGGTAGACACCACACGTCTTAGATGAGTGAATGTGTGACGAATCACATGGTTCACTGACGTGCATAGCCGCCCGCACCTAAGCAGGGTGTTACACAGATTTCTCCTCGAACCACAATAGGAAATGAATCGGAAAGAAAGATGAATCAAGAACAAAACTTGGAAGAAAAGATGATGAATTAAAAGCCTAGCTTACGAAGCAGCTAAGAGAGGATCGTACCTTCCTCCTCCTCGTTCTTCCGGCAGCGCTTCGCTAGCGCTCCTTCCTCGCCTCCCACTCCTCCTCCCAACCTCTCGACCCTAGCCCTTGGAGTGGTGGTGGTAGTGGAAATCGTAGAGAATGAATGGGTAGGGGGGGCTATTTATAGGCTCTAGAAAACCGCTAACGATGGTTAGAAAACCATGGTTTAGACCTTAACCACTGTTTAGCGGCCCATGGTTTTGGCCAAAACTTATCCCAAACTTGGGGCTTAAGTTAGAACATTCCAGAGGATTCTAGATTCGCTAATGACACTTAATTATCACTAATCGTGATTAGCTTTCATTAATCGCAATTTAACTTTCGCGGCTTACGCTTATCTTTTACTAACTATTGATTAGTGTTTGCTAATGATCATTAGCAGTTTTCAGTACATCATTAGTTTCTTTAATCATGCTTAATTAGTCTTAATGACAGTCATTATGGGTTAATGACGTCTTAACCCCCCTTACTTCTCTTTCTTCCGAAAATCATAACAAATCGAAACGAAGTCCGATTCACACGAAATAAATTCCGTTGATTTTCTCTTGACGAGTCAGATCTTATGATGTATGATCCGAGAGATGCCAAGTTCATGACTTTACAGTTACCCTCATTTGTCTCTAGTTAACCTTCGCTAACATCTTTCTCCGAGTGTTGATTGCAATACTGTAGGTTGCCCTCTTTATTTCTTTGAGAAGCGATTCCACTTTTTGATTTTGAAAGCCCATGGCCATTGTCAATTGCCTTGTGTGTTGCTTGCCATTATTGGTCAATTGTTGTGCTTATTGACCTTATTACCTTCACCAGGGGACACAATTAAGTGTGATAGTGAGATTACATATCATTGCTTTCCTCCAAGTTGACATTTTATTTACATATTTTCATGCTGATTTTGGACAACATTTAATTTCAATAGATAGTGTGAAGGATGTGTTTAAGATGATGATCATATTACTATACTTGTTTATTTGATCATATTATGTTTCTTTATTCTGTTTATTTTGATTTGTGAATTCTAGATGGTCTACATGGCAATTTAGATATCTTTTGAAGTCGGAGGATCCAAATACAATTATAGGTGGACTTTGCAAAATAGTAGTGAAGAAATGAATTTGTTGATTCGAACAACATCTTACTCATTGAAGATGAACATAGTCGTTTGTTTAAAGATGGATGGAGAGACGAAGAAACCCATAGAGGCCGTTCGGTTCATGGGTAACCCACCCCTTTCTCTCATGTGGGCCCCGCTTTTTATCTTTTTTTTTAAAAAAAATAAACAAATAAATTCTCCATCATCAATTCCATCAAAAAATAATATATTATACCATCATATCATATAAAAATTATAAACTACTCCACTTCTACTCACTTTTCCAAACTTCAATACAATCACATCACAATAACTACTCACTTTTTCAAACTCAATACAATCATATCACAACAAATCCACTTCTAAACCACCTCCAATTTAACCATCTATCCAAACACCAAAACACAAAATCAGGTTACCCTCTACCAGTTTAACCCGCCCTAACCCGTGTACCAAACACACCCATAAGATATTATGTGGAAAAAGATTCGGAATGCAAGGAAAATGTGTGACATTAGAAGTGAGGTATATATTATATGAGTTGTGGACAAGGTTGCAGAAAGTGGTAGTCGGTACTCGGTCGGTGGGGTCACTGACTAAGGATTAATCGGCAGTCGGGTGACTAATGGGATTTAGTCGACCGTTAGTCGGTTTTGAATTTTTAATTATTTTAAATATATAAATCGTTGTGTATACATATATTCTTATATATTTACATTGATTTGTACATTTTCTATACTGTCATAATGAAATAAAAGAAGTAATTGACTTTAGATATAACATTAAGCTTATTAGAATAAGTTTGCTTTTAAAAAAATCAAAAAACTAAAAACTAAAAAATTCTCTATGTCAAAGTCGGCCTTGTAGTCGGCCGACTAGGCCGACTAGTCGGACCGATTAGCCAGGTTGACTGACTAATGGCTGACTAGGCCAAGTCGTGTCGGCTACCCCCCCACTTGACTAGTCGGGCTGACTAATCGGCCTAGTCGGCTGAATTTTACACTTGTGGATAATAATAAGGAAAAATGTCTTTGATAATTTGAATTGACCTGAAAGGATATGGTAAGCCAATGACGTATATATCATAAGACAATCACGGATGGATGCTCTAAGGAGCATCAGGAAAGAGTCACCTCATATATATCACACTGTGTATATGTAGGAGCAATGATGCGGCATACCCATCAATATATGATAGGTAGGGCACCCGTGTTAATATAATGATTACATGGTTAAAATCTCAAACTCTATTTTTGGTGACTTAATCTTTGCGGCATTAGCTCCTTGCCTCCTTGTAAGCTAACCATCCTTTCTCCTGAGTAGAACGATCACAAATGCGCTTAAACTCTTCTTGGACTTCCGCTTGCTCACTTATCTACTCTCCAAAATATAAGGACCTACACATACAAGGACATGCACACAGCTTCTTCTCTTATTAGAATTGTGGGGCTCGCTCTCGAGTGAGGTATGGGGTGTCTGACTTGTTTCGTTACAAATGAGTCACCTACCGTCCTTATATACAAGACTCAAAAGAATCCAATGGACTCTCGTTATTGCATTTACATTAATAATAATATAAATGCACAAGACTTTTCAAGTTCTATGGCAACCCTTCGCATTCCACGTCAACTCTTCATATGCATGTCTCTTCGACTCCCTTGCTATTATTCCATCTTCCCACGAATGATGCCACATCACCTTCCCAATTATCAGCACACTCGTGCTCCAATGCCTTGCTGACGCGGCTTTTCAATTCTCATCAAGTGCCATCGAACACTAGGTCTTGTGCCAAAAGGAATCAGCGACCTCAAAGGCTTCGCCCGGTACCAATTCTTAGCTATCCACATGTTAAGGGGAAGTGCAGGAGAACTTCACTATTGTGACCTCTGAATCACTCTAGTATGTGCATCATCAAGCATGCTGGTTTACGCTCGTACTCAACACCTACAACACTCCATGCCTCTTTGGATCATCATGCCTGACACCAATATTGTATGCCTTTGTGCGTATACCTGTGTGCTCGCACCTTGCTACTCCTCAACATCTCTGATGCTCTATTGCGCATACCGCTAGTACGGTTGCATACATACCGCTGTGTGCATCTGCTGTTATGTATTACACTGTTGTCTTTACTTGCCACACACTCATACTACTATAAGCTCCATGAAACTCCACCTCCAATCTCATGTTCTCTATGATGCTATCCATTGTCGTGAACGGTTGATGGTGACGAGTCCCAAAGACTCTAATAGATAATCTTTGAGCTAACAACTCATGCAAACTCCTCTAGAAGTATTGCCACATCATTCTTGTTCGTGCATCTGCCATCATATCTGGATGTTCATTCTCAATCATGGAATTCGGGGTGTGCGGCAAGCATCCCCACCTGAAGATTCAGTTGTCCTCAATTGAGCCACCCTTCTCCAACTGGCATCCCGTCACGATCCTCTTTATGCTATATACCTCCTGATGCTTTTCAAGTGGAAGGATAATGCATGATTATCTTGTCCTCCCTCTACTTAGCCTTCATCATGAGAAGACGAGCTTCCTCATCAGTCCTTGTTTTGGTGTAACCCTTCTATCTCCATGAGAGGATCTGTCATCTTCGTAACTGTTGTGTGGCAGCTTCAATTTCACTTGTGGAGTATACATCTTTGTGCTTACTCGTTGTCGATCTCCACTACTATGTTTGTTGAGTGCCTCCTGCGATTCTAGCATTTTCAATACCTCGCTTCTTCGTTATGTGGTTCATCGCCAGTTCTCCCATACATACATCCATCGCCTTATTTATGTTGCACCACCCTCCACAACTCTATATTGTATTCTTGTGCATGGATGTTCTCCTATCCACGACTTCTGCTATACAACTTCATCGTACATTTTAGTGCTCGGCACACACCTTCGCACTCCTGTACATTTTCTGTCAAGCTTTGGCACCTCTAAAGCTCTTTGTGGTAGAGGTCCCTCCTTCCAGTAAATTTGTAGTGCTGGTATGAAGTGTTGTGAAGCAAACATTACGAAGAGCACTGATTGACCCCAATTGTACCTTGCCTTCTTCTTCTTCTCCTCCTTCATCCATATGAAGAATGGGGCTTCTCCTTCTTTGGGCGATCTTGCACATGATGTTGTATGTTGCATATGAAGCATCCCTTGCTCTTGGGTTGCTCATTCTTAAAGTACTCTCGTTCCTCCACTGGTGGATCCTACGAAACACCTTTGCCCTTGTCCTTCGACCTTGCCTTCATCTTGCTGGTGAACTCATTCTCTTCAGCGTGGACTTACTGGGAACCAAGGTTGCAGAAATCGGTAGTCGGCACTCGGTCGACGGGGTCACTGACTAAGGATTAATGGGCAGTTGGACGACTAATCAGATTTAAGCGGCCATTAGTTGCTTTTGAATTTTTTAATCATTTTAAATATATAATGCATTTTTATACATTATTCTTATATATTTGCATAGATTTCTACATTTTCTACATTATCATAATGAAACAAAAGAGGTAATTGACTTTAAATATAACAATAAACATATTAGAATAAGTTTGCTTTTAAAAAAGCAAAACAATAAAAAAAATAAAAAATCTCTATGTAATAGTCGACTGAGTAGTCGTCCCGATTAGTTGGGTTGATCGACTAATTACCGATTAGTCAAAGCCGTGTCAGCTACCCATCGACTCGACTATTCGACCAACTTTTATAATAGTGTTGGGAACTGTAATTGGCCAATGAATTTACCACCACGATTGCTGAATTCAGATCCTTCACTCCCTGCATTCGCAGTTTGACTTGAGCCCAACTTTACAACCGACGACCGTTACGTTGAACAACTTGTCTTCCTCTGATATTTTTTGGTGATCTAATCTGCGTGGTGTTAGCTCCTTGTAAGCTAACTAGCCTTTCTATCGAGTAGAACGATCATAGACGCGCTCCAACTTTTCTCGCACTTCTGAGCGCTCACGTATCGACGCTCCGAAAAAGCACAATCACTAACACTCAAGAACACACAAGAATATGCACAAAGATTCTTCTTTTATTAGAAGTGAGAGTCTTGCTCTGAGTAGGGTGCGTGATGTCTTTGACTTGTCTCCTTACCAAAATGAGCCACCACATGTCCTTATATACACGACTCAAGAAAACTCAATAGACTATCGTTATTACATTTATATTAACATAAAGACACAAGGCTTTTTAAGTTCCATGACAACACTTCACGGTCGACAACTCTTCATCTGCTTGTCTCGTCAACTCCCTTGCTAGTGTTTTGTCTTCTCGTGGATGATGCAACATCCCTCGCGCAATCATCAACACACGCGTGCTACAACGCATTACTGATGCAACTTTGCCAATTTCTCACCAAGTGCACCAAACACTAGGTCTTGTGTCAAAGGGAACTCATGCCTTTGAGCCTTTGTGCAGTATTCATCTTTAGCTGTCCACTTGCTACGGGGAAGTCCACTAGAATTTTGCTATCGTGGCCTTCGTGCCACTCTTGTATGTTCGAACATGCTCGCCCATGCTCGTACTCAGCACTTGTAACACTCCGAACCTCCTTGGATCACCATACCTGATACCAATATTGATACTGTGTGTCTTTGTACGTATGCCCATCTGGTTACACCTCGTTGCTCCTGAACTTTTTTGATGCTTCACTGTGCATACTACCACTATACCTGCATACGTGTCGTATGCATTTGCTGTCATGTTTTGCACCGCTGTCTGTACTCACTGCGCTCGCACTGCTACAAGCTCTACGACACTCGGCTTCCATGCTCATCTCCTCGATGACGTTCACCATTGTCGTGTACGGTTGATGGCGATGAGTCCCCCAAGTCTATAGTGGATAACTTCTGAGCTAACCACTCATGTAAACTCCTCTTGTAGTATTGCCACATTGCTTATGTCCATGCATTTGCCATCATGGCTGCACATACATTCTCGATCACTAAATTTGAGGTTATGATAGTTGGATTTTAACAATTTTATTATCATAAAATTCCTTTAAAGAAAGAATTTCAAAATTCAAGATATATGCCAATACAAACATAAAATAAGTTAATAAATAATTGTTGGAGTATTTGGTTGTGCGCAATTTTAGTTGTAGATGGGTAAATGGATACCTCCAGGATCCATTTACCCCATCCATATGTATAGTCCCACATTTACCAGTGGTGGGACTTGGAGGCTCTGTGGAGGCTATATAAGGAGCCCTAGACCTCCTGTATCCATTGAGAAAGTGCAATGCAACATATGGCCCTTTGAGGCGTTCTCCCGTGGTTTCATCCCGCTCCTTAGGGAGTAGCGTTCCACGTAAAAATCTTTATGTTCAATGTTGTATCTTTCTAGTTCATGCTCTGTTTATCATTTCGCTTCCGCATTCCTATTTCTAACATGGTATCAGAGCTGGTTCGATTCTCGAGGGTTTATTCTTGTGGAGTTTTGTTTTCTTTATTTGTTGTTCGAGATTCGATTATCATAAGTTCTTGAAGATCATCCTTAAGATTTATTCGTTCAAGTTCAATTTCTAGGGTTTCGATGGAAACCCTAATTTCTGTGAAGATTGCGGAAGAATCTGGATACAACAAGCATCATCGACGATTCCAGAATAATTAGGGTTCCATCTCTGGAACCCTAAATCCAGCTTCTGGCGGCACCCATCTGCATTGCGTGCACCTCCTTCGATAACGCACTTCCTTCCGGCGGCGTCAATTGAAGTTCAGACCTTCAGGGCAGCGCGTGGGTCTGAGGAGCATCACAAGGTGCTCGTGCACGTCCATCGCAGGCGAAGCCCTAACCCTAGCGGCTCCAGGTACAACCGCTTCTCCTCTCCAGGCACGATGCTCAAATTCCATGAAAAGAAAAAAACTCGCGTGAACCTCTAGGTTGGAGGTGGCACCATCGGGCGGCGGCATTAGCACCCCCCCCCCCCCCCCCCGCAGCCCCCAGGCGGAGTCCCAGCCCCGACGCCGCCTCCTCATCACCTGGTAGAGCCCTGCTTCTCCTCCCTCACGCAGGCGGCATGAGGCTCCTCTCCTGTTGGCGGCGTCGAACTTGCTCTAGATCTCGTGCAAGCGGTGCGCGAGAGCATGAAGACCGCCATGTCTCTTCTTATGAGGAGCCCCGGGCGGTGCTCTCCCTCGCACCATCGATGGCGACACTCTTGATTCGCAAAAAAGAAAGGGCTCCCACAATGGGAACCCTAGGTTCGAGTGCTGTATAAAAAGGGTTTTTTATAAACCCAAATGTTGGGCTCAAATGTTAGGTTTTTTATTTGCCCAAATGCGGGTTGCATAATATGTATATATAAAGGGGAGAGGGGGAAAGAGAAAGAAAGAAAGAGAAGCGTCCCATCCAAAAAAATAAAAAAATGAGAAAGAGAGAGATGGGTCGAGAGTTTAAAAAACGAGAAAGAAGATTGTACCCTTTGGGCCGTGTGGTTAAGAAAATTTGAAAAAGGTGCGCACATACAAAAGTCGTACGCAATTCCAAAAAGAAAGGAGAGAAAAAATGTTGCGAAAGCCGTAATAAATGATTGAACGGCTTAAAAAAATGATTTAAAAAAATGTTTGACGACTATTAAAAAATTTGGAAATAGCCGAAGAAAAAAATGACAAGAAAAGCTAGAAAAAAATATATAAATGACAACTTATTTAGTTTTCCCCCATGTTATTGTCTTCTCCCAACTTAGTCGATGTCATGTATTCCGATTAGTATGGGAGAAAGGGGGAGTATTGTGTAGAGTCACAGGTCGGTTCTAGATCCAGTTTCAGATTCTTCAGACCATTCAGATTCTAGACTCTACAGTTCAGACTCGACATCAGTTTCCGAGTATGTAGTTCAAGACGCACGAGTGTACGATGTTCAGTTTTGTGGTCCCCATCATTCTTGTTTTTCGACCAGAGTTTTCATGTGAGCCATAGGGACTCCAGAGTAGAGGACCACTCCTTATGCCATGTGGGCAAGGTTTTTCATATGGTATCATAGGTACTCCGGAGTAGAGTACCATTCTCTAAGCCGGATGCGAGATACCCAGTTAATGATAACCATTCTGATCCAGGTAAATCCCTCTCAAGTTTTTCAATATGATTTTACAGTTCATATTCACCTAATTAATATTGAACATGAAACAACTCATTGGTGGTCGTTACATGGAGGTGAAACCCCCAATTTACAAGTAGTGGCAATGAAAATTCCAAGTATGACCTCTTCATTATCTGGATGCGAGAGAAACCGGAGCGTTTTTGGAGCGATAATGGCTTTTATATTCGTACACTAGCATCCATTATACATTGACTTTTTAGTGTATAACATATATACGTGCGTGTGTAGTTTAGGTTCATATACAAAATAGAGCTAAATTAAATCCCAAGAGGGTGAATGATTTAGTATTTGTTAGATTCAATTCATTGATTAAGGATTGCTGTGAAAGTCAGAGGAGAGATCCACTTTCTTCAAAGGATCACCATTATGCAAGGGCATGGTTTTAAAATGCAGTTTGTGAAGAAGATGAAGTATTTCCTGGTGCAAGCTTTACATGGGGATCAGTTGCAGAGGCATGCATAGTTGAAAACATACTCGAGCCAAGGAGGAGTGAACGAGTACATTTGAGGGCTTCAAGTTCTTCTGGGCAAATTTTGCATACAATGAGGGAACATATGGGGATGCATATGGAGATGAAGAGCCAATGTTGCTTGATGACGAGTCTGATGAAGAATAAACTAACATTGGTTTCATTATATTTTGGATGAATGAATGCCATGCACTTTTGTGTTATCCATGATTGTTTTGGATTCAAGCTATGAATTGTAATTGTTTATATTATCTATTTTGACATTTAGCTATGGATTCTAGTTGTTTATGCTATCTATTTTGACATTTGGATGAAAAATTCTTAGAATTTGACAATATTTGATCTATATTGCGAATATGTGGTTATATATTTTTTTAATTAATTTATTTTTTATTAAATATATATGTAATATTTTTTATTAATTTAAAAATGTAAAACTACATAGCCAATTTAATTCCGTTTAAACTCCCGCATATCGTTTAATCAGTAATCAGTGACCATACCGATTAAATATTGACTACTGCTTTTGCAACATTGCTCTTGTGTTTCAAGATATATTCACGAGCAGGGTGATTGGATGTGATTGTGAGCAAGGAGATCTCTACAGACATGTGTGGTCTCCTAATGCTGGTGCTTCTTCCATTCCCACTGGGCCAATCTCGTACATATGGCATCTTTGGTCCCAATCGTGTTCCTGACCGTCGGGGGCACATGTTCTATCTAGTTGCTATTGATGATTATTTTAAACTTTCTTAGATCTTTCTTATGAGAAAGGAGTCTGAGATTAGGTTTTCCATTAGAACTTTTATTAGTGAAATAAAGAACATTTTTTTGCTATTGTTAAGTATGTCCGTTCTAAAATGCCGTGGAGTTTTGTATCATCCAACTCTCCAAGTTCTTCAAGTCCCTTGGCATCATACGTCAGACCTCCTGTGCTTATACTTCTCAGCAGAACGGTGTCACTGAGCGCGAACTTCATTTTCTTGATGTCATCATGACTCTTCTTATATATAGTCATGCTCTCTAATTTTTATGGGGTGATGTTATCCTCACTGTCTGCTACATGGTCAACTGTATGTCATCGTCCATGCTAGGAGAACATATTCCTTTTTGATAGTTTTTCTTGATAAGGATATTCTTTCTAACACCTCACATCTTTGGCTATGTGGCTTTTGTTCATCTCTTAACTCCTGGTCGTGACAAGCTCTCTCCTAGAACTGTCAAGTGTATTTTTGCGGGCTATCCCAAACTCAGAAAGGGTAGTGGTGCTTTGATCCTGTGAGACGAAAGTCCTAGGTTAGTGTTGACGTCATTTCTTTGAGTCTGTCATGTACTTTTCTCCTACATGTAATAGGATGACCCTGTCCGAGTCTGGTGAAGTGGTTTACAATCCACCTCCTTTTTTGCCACCACCTCCGCCTGTCGTTCCTCCACCACCTCCGCCTATCGTTACTCCACCACCTCCTCATGTGGTTCCTACCTTTGTGGCTCCTCCACTACCTACTCATATGCCTTAGACTTTGCCTAGATACTGCATTCGCATGCTGCCTTCTGTCCCTATTGTTATCGTGCCATCCCCATCATCCACATGCCCTAGGTAGATACTGAGCACTTGGTTTCTACTGATGGCACTGATGATTTGTTTATACACTCGGAGACTTTACAAGTTATGTTGGTAGCACCTCAGGCGGCTACTTTACAAGACATAGATCGTCCAGAGGATCTTGACCAACCTATTGCTCTTTGGAAGCAGAGGCGTACGTGTGCTACGTATCCTCTTGCTGCACATATTTCTTTGAGGCGTCTCTCAGAGGATTTCATGAGGTTCGTAGGACTTTCATCTATAGACATCTAGCGCACATATCACGAGGCTATGCGAGGAGACATTAGCATCTGGCTGTGGAGGAGGAGACAACTACACTCTAGTTATGTGGTACACAGAGCTTAGTTACAACCCAGAAGGGACTTCTGTGGTTGGTTGTAAATGGATCTTTATAGTGAAGCATCGAGCATATGGTAGTGTTGATCGCAACATATCTAGGCTAGTGGCATGTGGGTTCTTCCATACATATGTGGTGGACTTTTAGGACACTTCTCCTTCGTGGCTTTTCATTCTACATTCAAGTTCCTCGTCTAACTTGCAGTGTTATGGGACTGATCACTTTCGTAGCTTGATATCAAGAATGCTTTGTTGTATCGAGACCTGCAGAATGAGGTATATATACAATAGCCACCTGGGTTCGCTATTGAGGGGGAGTGTCAGACAATGTTGCAATAGTCGGCCGACTATCCCGAATAGTCGGTCCGACTATGCGGTGCGGGGGGGGGGGGGTCCCCAACTGAACAGACCTCTAGTCGGTCAATACTCGGCCCGACCGAATAGTCGTCCGACTGGCCTGACTATTCCGACCGGAGTTTGACTTTTAATATTTTTTTATTTTCAATTTTTAGTTTTTATGGGTTACATTTTACCACGATATTGTAACAAATGTCAAATTCTATATATCTGTTATATTGATTGGTACTTTTATCTTGAATTCATGTTAACTAATGACCATATATGTATAAAAATATAGGAATATATGTATTATATATAATTTTTATATTAAAAAATATAAAATCGAATAATTCCGAATAGTCGTCCGATTACAGATTATTCTCTATTCAGTGACCCCTCCAACTGAATACCGAATACCATCTTCTGCAACACTGGTGTCAGAAGATATACATACTTCATAAGGTGATTTATGGCTTTAAGCAGAGTCCCAGAGCATGGTTCCAGAAGCTCTCGAACTTGATAAAGCATCAATGTTTCACGAGATCGACTGCAGATCACTCGCTCTTTGTACACAAGATATGGAGAGGTATTGTTGCCATTTTAGTTTATGTTGATGACATTATTGTGACATGAGCTGACATGACATCCGAGTCCGAATAAATCAAATCTGACCCGATTAAGAGTCCGAAAGTTCATTTAATATTCAATTAATCTTGAATAACTTAAGTTTGATATGTAGATCACAGATCGAATCTCGTTTGAACGCAATCGACCAAAAGTTGATCACATCGTAATGTGTGCCATCAGAAAAGCCGTGACTCATAATCGAAAACTGTAAAACAAATCGAGACCATCAGAAAATTCGTCTCGACGAAATAAGGCCAACGAAATTGACCGTTCATCGATCGGAGGTCGTTTGATAATTTAAAATCACAAAATTTAATCATAAATCGAGAACGCATCTCGTCAATTTCGGAATTCATCTCAGATCTGAAGTATATGAATATTATACTCATTTTAATCGTCATTCAGAGACGATCGAAACGAGCCATTGTACATCTAAATCGGAGATTCGAGGTGCGAATATGGTCGACTTTAGTTTTTCAAATAAAAGAGAAGAAATGAAAAAAATAAAATAAATTTTTATTTTTTCTGCGCTGCTGTACTGCTGCCGTACAGATAGTAACCATTTGGTCCCCCTTCTCCTTTTATTTGGCCCAAATTTCTTCTCCATGTGGCAAGCAACAAAGCTTCTCTTCCCTTATATATATACCAACCCCTCCCCCATTTTATTCTTCTCTATTTCTCTTCTTTTTCTCCAGCCAAAGGAGCCCATTTCTCCTGCTTTGGCTACTGTCCTGCAGCTATAAGAGCTGCTGCTGGTGCTTTTGGAGCTTCCCCTTGTAGCCTGGAGCCTCTCTTGCTGCCAAGAAGCTGTAGCTATTGCTGCATGTTGCTGCCCAACTTTCAAATCCCTAACTCCTGCTGCTGGAGATCAATTTACAGCAATTGAGGAAGGCCTGGAAACCCCCTGGAGCCTTCACTTACCGCTGTTGGAGCTTCCATGTTAGCCCAAGGTTGCATGCAATTGGATCTCCAATTCTTGGAGCTCCAAAGGTACAATCTCAACCCTCCTCTTGCTGCTGTATGTGCCTTTGTATACATTGATTTAGTACCAAGATTCGTCTCTAGATTCATGATTTTAAAGGATGAAAAAATTTGGGGCTTTTGCACGCATTCATCTCTAAAATTCAGATCTGATTATTGGCTTCAGATTCATGTTGAGAATGGTGAACATTTGGGGTTTTAGTGTAAATTAAACATCAGTTTCAAATCTGTTCATTAGCTCTAAAATCCATGTTTTAACAACTTGAAATTTGAGGGTTTTGGTGTGAATTAAACCTCAGTTTCAGATCTGTTCATTAGCTCTAAGATCTATGTTTTAGCAACTTAAAATTTGAGGGTTTTAGTGTGAATTAAACCTCAGTTTCAGATTTGTTCATTAGCTCTAAAATCTATGTTGTAAAAACTTAAAATTTAGGGGTTCTAGTGTGAATTAAACCTCAGTTTCACATATGTTAAATAGCTCCATAATCCATGTTTTAACAACTTAAATTTGGGTATTTTAGTGTAAATTAAACCCAAGTTTCAGATCTGTTCAAAAGCTTCATAATCCATGTTTTAACAACTTAAAATTTGGGGGTTTTAGTGTAGATTAAACCCAAGTTTCAAATCTATTTAATAGCTTCGTAATCCTTGTTTTAAAAACTCAAAATTTGATGGTTTTAATGTGAATTAAACCCAAGTTTCAGATCTGTGCATAGCTCCATAATCCATATTTTAACAACTTAAATTTAGAGGTTTTAGTGTAAATTAAATCCAAATTGCAGATCTTTTCATTTGCTCAAAAATCCATGTTTTAGGAACTAAGAAATTTGTGGGTTTTGTGAAATTAAATCCTAATTTCAGATCAGTCCTTGGTTATAGATTTCATAATGTTAAGAGAAATTTTGGGTGAAGTTCTAAGTGTTTTACAATATTAATCATCTTCATCAATGATCGCTAGTATAACATACTATATGAATACGACTTATCACAAATGATGGAGTGAACCGTTCAATTAGACATGTAAAACCAATCATATAAGATTGGAGGTATGAATACATAATCAATGAACCTATGTGGTTTATAAAAATCAGTGACGTTTAATAATTATGCCAGTCATGGTGACCTTTACACCTGACCGTGCGAGGGTGCGGTGATCCTCAGCTAGGTGGAGGATAGGAAGCCCAGTTAGGGCAACGATCACCTAGTGCGCAGGTCTAGGATCCTAGTCCTTTTTACGATTTTTACGCGAGCTTGCAGTGTTTTTATGCTTCGCTGGGATCCAGGTTTTTGACCAGTTCTGCTGACCCTCTGTTCTTAGGGTGCCTAGGCTGGGGGACCATCGATTTTGGTTTTTCTTTACGAGCTCGTTAGCCCGTACTAGTCGGGCCGGTTTTTGGAGTGACTCTTCTAGAGAGTCTCTCCCACCTATCTCAGGAAAGCAGTTTTGGAGTAGGTCCAGCCCTCTACTGGACCGTACTCCTACTTAGAGGGCGAGACGGAAGAGTCTCTTAGGAGACTTCTTCACCGATTGAGTTTTGGTTACCGTTCCGCCAATAGGCTTGGCGATATGTTACAGCTGAGAGTTTGGTTACAGTTGAGTTGGCTACAATTGAGTTTGGTTATAGCCGAGTTAGTTATAGTTGAGCTTGGTGCAGAAATCATCAATCATCGTCTACCATCAATGATCAATCATCGACATCTAATTCGATCTTGTAACTACTACTACAAATGTCAGAAGAAGCTAGTAGACGTATTGGGAACTTAGGATGCATTATACTCCACCACATGCCTACGGAGGCACCCCAATCCTAAGGTATTCTTCACGCCTTAGAGTCATGTGAGGTTACGCTTAGACCAAGACCACAGACTATCCACTAGACTTGAGAAATTAGACAGAAATAAAGATCATATCAGATATTCATCATCCTCAATACTAAAAGGCATCAACATGAGTCATAAATGATAGAAAGATTATAACCTACATATGGATCAGTAACTAACATATAAAAAGGTTATATATATGGAAAATTATGGGGTGATGGGTGATCAGGGGATTTACATACATAATAACATGAAAACCAAATTTTCACGTAAGTAGCAATTAAATTTAAATATCAAAACCTATCTACTTTCTTTTGAAACCACCGAATTACCTTTTTTTTTAATAAATTTTGATTGTGTTCAACAATTGTTGACGTTTCTCTTGTTCATATCATGTATGGCAGGCAAGACGCCTGCGTCACAATAGATTGCCAGATAGACATTGAGCTTCTGCAGTCCTGTTACGGTACACATGATTGGATTTTGTTCAAGATAATGTACTACTTTTCCTTCTCTTCTTTTACATTTTTGAGATATATTTATATATTGCAGTTTCTTTTGTTATATGTAACTGTATATGGAAATTAATGAAATGTGAATTAGTGACACTTGTTGTTGGTTCTGTGATTGTTTACATCAATTGTGAATGTCAACTTGAAACGCGAATTTTTCCCTAAATTTCGGTAACCTAATGCGATCCATTGTGAATATAATACTGCGAGTGATGTGTAAACAGGTAACCCGGATCCGCGGGCGGGATTTCACAGCTGACGTACTGGGCATTAGTAAGGGTAAGGCGTTCCTTGGACAGAAGTTTGTCACGAAGGACCTTGGCAAACTATGATACCTCTTTCGGCTTGAATTTGCCATGAACCAACAATATGGTGATGATGCAGAGGAAGTATGTCGTAGATCTTCTCCTAGAGTTGTTGGGAAAAATAAGAGATTTGTTTATTCCTTGAGCCCTAGGCTCTCTTATATAGGGAGAGACCTATGAGCAAATTACATACGATAGACAAAGAGAAAAAAATAGATAAAAGATACAAGAACATGAAATAAACTTCTACACTCCCCATCAAGATGGAGCATAGAAATCTATCATGCTCAGCTTGGATAAGCACTTCTGGAACGGCCCCCGAAGTAAGGCTTTGATAAGAATGTCTGCCGTTTGGTCTCCTGAGCTGACATGGTCTCCTGAGCTGACATGGGATGTAGAAATGAAGCCTTTCTGGATCATATCACGTATATAATGGCAATCAACCTCAATGTGCTTTGTCCTCTCGTGAAATGCAGGATTATTGACAATGAATAATGCGGCCTGATTGTCGCATTTCAGCGACATGGAAAGAGAAACATCTATATGTAGATCCGCCAGGACTGTGCGGACCCACATCACTTCTGTACATGCTTGGGCCATAGCTCTATAGTCCGATTCAGCACTGGATCTCGCAACCACGGTTTGCTTCTTACTCTTCCATGAGACAAGTGACTCCCCAACAAATATAGCGAAGCCTGATGTAGACTTCCTGTCCTTTGGGCACCTTGCATAGTCTACATCTGCGCATGGGAGATAGTAATAGTACCCCTCTTTTTAAACAACAGCCATGCAATTGGAGATTATTTAAGATACCTTAGTATCATATGTATAGCATCCATGTGTACCTGACGAGATTGTTCCATGAACTGGCTCACTTTACTGACTGCAAATGAAATATCAGGTCTGGTAATAGTAAAATAAAGAAGCTTTCCTACCAGTTCCCTGTATCTCCTCCTGTCAACCTCATCAGTATCATCGTCATACATCTTCATACTTGGATCCATGGGTGTAGAAGCAGGTCGACATCCAAGTATACCTGTGTCACTTGGCAAGTCAGTGACAAATTTTCTCTGAGTCATCAGAAGTCCTTGTTGATTTCTAGCAAACTCCAATCCCAGAAAGTATCTGAGCGCTCTTAGATCCTTGGTAACAAATTCACGGCCCAGAAATTCTTTTGCTTCTTTTATTCCCTGCATATCATCTCCTGTAATAAGTATATCATCAACATACACCATAATGACAGTCGTACCTCTGGAAGTCCTCTGTACAAAAAGAGAATGATCTGCATTCGAACGTTTGAACCCTTGCTTCTTGTTAGAAAATAAGAATGCAGAAGCGATTTGATAAACATAGCACTAAATAAAGAAATATGATATATGAAGAACACGATTTTTACGTGGAACCTTACTCCTAAGGAGCGGGATGAAACCACGGGAGAATGCCTCAAAGGGCTATATGCTTCATTGCTTTTTCT
This sequence comes from Ottelia alismoides, assembly GCA_037367405.1. Taxonomy (NCBI): domain Eukaryota; kingdom Viridiplantae; phylum Streptophyta; class Magnoliopsida; order Alismatales; family Hydrocharitaceae; genus Ottelia; species Ottelia alismoides. Next base: position 157,942 of record JAZKJV010000960.1, read on the forward strand.
CAATGGATACAATGGGTATGGGGGTCTATATATAGTCCCCATTGAGTCTCTACATCTCCAAACTGGTAGATGTGGGACTAAACTCTTGATGAGGTAAATGGATCCTGGAGAGATTCATTTACCCATCTACAATATAAGAGACGCACAACCAAATACTCCAACACTCCCCCTCAAATTGGAGCATGCAATGCTCAGTTTGGACAATCAGAAAGAAACTCAACTCAAGCTACATGACACTACATACAATATCAACTCAATGCGCACAACTGTCGGTTGCTATCGAGGATGTTCATTCTCATGCCGTGCAAGTGAGGAGGACGAACGGGCTGGAGTGTGAGTCAACTGAATCTCCTCGTCGGATAGCATGTGCTCTGTACTGCACCTGTCAGAGTCACTGCAACTGAAAATGAGTCTCCATCTGGAGAACTCTGGCCCGCCACAACATGTGGACAACTGCTCCATCTCTGAAAGGGCCGAAGTGAAAAAGCCGTGGAGTGCAATCCTTGCCGAAGTCTGCGATCGCTAGAGAATGGAGTCTAAGGGCGCGTTTGGTTGGGGGGTTACCCCCCACTTTGGGTGGGTAACCCTCCAAACCCCCCACTTTTAACCCACTAGTGGGGCCCACTCCCTTCCCATCAAAAAAATTATATATTATACCCTCATATCATCTAAAAATCATAAAATACTCAACTTCTACTCACTATTCCAAACTTCAATACAATCACATCACAACAACCACCCACTTTTTCAAATTTCAATATAATCATATCATAATAACTACCAACTTTTTCAAATTCCAATAAAATCACGTCAAACAAACCCTCCCAACCCTTAACCCACCAACCAAACACACAAACACAAAACCGGGTTATCCACCCCTGGATAACCCACGAACCAAACGCACCCTAAAAGAAGTCTCCTCGTCGGAGAACTGCGTATCTCCCATTTGGTACAGAGAATGGTGCTCTACTCTAGAGTCCCTATGAAACCATATTGAAACCCTTGCCCACATGGCATAGTGAATGGTCTTCTACTCTGGAGTCCCTATGGCTCACATGAAAACTCTGGCCGAAACATAAAAGATGAGGACCGCACAAAAGATGGCAAACATGTGCACATCTGAAAGAAGACCGCATATATGTGCATGTTTGAAACTAAAGACTCGGAATCTCTGATCGTCGAATCTGAATATCAATTGTAGAGTCTGAACATCCGGCTAGTCTAGAATCTGACATCTGAATCTGGAACAGACTTGTGACTCTACACAATACTCCCCCTTTCTCCCATACTGGTCGGAATGACAATTGTCGACCAAGTTGGGAGAAGACAATAAAATGGGGGTACAAAACATCAATAAGCCGTATCACAAATTTTCTTCGGCTTTTTAAATCTCTTCTTTTTTTATTTATAACATTTTTATAAGCCGTGTCATCATTTTTTTACGACTTTGCAAATCATTTTTTTAGAACATTTTTTACTTGGGTACGACCTCTATCTTTCTCTCTCTTTGCAAAAAATTCCTTACGTATGGCTTTTCTTTGTACGCACCTCCACTTCTTCCTTTTTTTTTGAATTGGCCCAAATGTAGGCCCCACATCTCTCTCACCCTCTCCTTTCCTTTTTTTTAAAAATGAACAAGTCTCGGCCCATACATTTGGGTCCAAACATCATTTTTTTAAACGTGAATGTCCCATTTTGGCTTATATTAGGGTTCCCCAGTTGAGAACCCTTTCTCGTGAGACGCCCCCAACCCCGATAGGGGTCTTCACATGTCGTCGCCTGGGACCGAAGGGGAAGCTTGGGGGTCACTGCCTGCAGTAGGGAGATGCACTGCCGTCAGAGAAGAAGTTCCTCTGTCTGGAGCTTTCAGAGCCGCTGCAGACCGGAGAGATGGAAGATGCCACCACCGAAGTGGGTCTCTCTCGCGCTGCCGAGCAAGATGGAGGATGGGCGCATTGTCGCTGGTACTGATCATGTCGCGCTGCTGGAGTCGCCAAGGAGAGGCTCCTGCTGTATGCACGCGGATTATCATGAATCCCTAAGTGGACTATGATTGAGCGGAGGGGCTCTCCGTTAGAACTCCTGGATTCGCGAGGAGCTCCACCAGGAAGGGCTCACGCCGTCAGCGTGAGCCTGTCGAGGAAGGTTGATGGCGGCTAGGGCTCGCCGCCTGCGCGAGCTTGTTGAGGAAGGAATGAGAGGCGTGCTGCAATGATGCTGCCTGAAGCTCGAAAAGAGGTGCTGTGAAGGCTTGGATCTGAAGTGCGTCGCCTCCGATTGAGTTGATGGAAGGTGCGCCACTGCTGCGTACTTGGAGAAGATCTGGTGCGACAAGGGCCGCTGCCTGGAGCATCACGCGACCTTAGATCTTGTCGCCTAGAGCCTTAGGGCACACGGCTTGGACTTCATCGAATTGGGGCCAAGATCGCCGACGAGTCTGAAATAAAAACGCATGCCGCTGGAAAGGGCAGCATCCCTTTTAGGGCTGCACCGCCATATACGGAAATCGATGAACCCATAGAACTCGATCTGCTCAATAGTAATCGAACTTGATAAAAAATCTTCCATAGAACCGACTCGCCTTTAAAAAAAATCTTCACAGAATAGGGTTTCACGAAACCCTAGAACTCTTGAACAACAACGAACATGATGATCTTAAAAAAATTCGAGAATCGAACCCGCTCTGATACCTAGTTAGAAAATAACATGGCTCTGATACCATGTTAGAAAATAAGAATGCGGAAGAGATTTGATAAACATAGCATTAAATCAAGAAATATGAAATATGAAGAACTCGATTTTTATGTGGAACTCTGTCAGGGAAGACAAGGGAGAAAGGTATCTTATCTTCTCCCCCAACATCGATGAGTGCATGCAGTTAATGAGGTAACATGCTGTGAGAACCGCATCGCCCTAGAATGAGTGCGGAGTAAAACTCTGGATAAGGAGCGTACGAGTGACATTAAAAGGTGACAGTGCTTTCTTTCTGTGACACCATTCTGTTGGGACGTGTAAGCACAAGATGTTTGATGAAGAATGGCATGGGATGAAAGAAATCTAGATAATATATGGGTACAGAATTCAAGAGCATTATCGGTTCACACAATTTTGACAGAGGTGGAAAAACATTCTGCACTTCTTTAATAAAATTCATTATAGTATTGCCCGTTTCTGATTTATTCTTTAACAGGAAAACGCAAGACAAACGACTAAAATCATCTACAACAACTAAATAAAACATGTGTCCCTGATGATCGGGTACACGACTTGGACCCCAAATGTCTACATGGAAAAACTCAAATGGAGAGCTACTGCTCCGACTCTGACGACTAGAGAAGATGGGCTGATGATGCTTCCCTAACTGACATGCTTCACAATTGAACGATGAGCGAGGTGAGATTTGAGGAAGGACTTGACGCAGTTTCTGAAATGGAAGATGACCAAAGCGTAGATGCCATAGATAAGAAGAGACATGCCCAGTAGAATGAGATGATGCTCCAACATAAGGTGTTTGGACCAGTCGATACAACCCGCCTTGCTCACGGCCACACCCAATCACGTTGCCCGTGAGAATGTCCTGGAACACAAGAGATGATGGATCAAATATTGCTTGACAATGTAAATCCTTAGTAATCTGACTAATTGACAGTAAATTCATTGAGAAATTAGGAGCATGCAACACATTCTGCAGCTGCATAGAAGGTGTTAAGGCAATCTGCCCCTGTCCTATGATGGGAGAATGAGTCCCATCTTCTATGACCACTGTCCTTCCTGGGGAAACCTGCTTGTAGGATGTGAGTTGATATCTGTCTCCACACAAATGATGTGTGGCACCTGAATCTACAATCCCTTCTGAGGTACCTAAACCTTGGTAGAAAGTAGAAGTATGAGCATTACCTGAGGAACTAGCTTCTACAGTAGCATCAACGTCCAAGCTGCTCTCTGAAACAGGTGGAGGAGTACTGGTTGGAGGCATGATATCTCGCAGTTGAGGCACAAGTTCATCATATCGTGGATCTAATGCGGGTGGAGCACCATGATGCTGAATCTGTTCTGTTGCACGGGCGGATGCTGGGAAACCATGCTTGGAGTAGCATGTATCTTCTGTATGACCAATCCGATGACAGTAAGTACACTGTGGTCCACGACCACGACCACCCCTACCACGTGGTCCTCGTCCACGAAACTGAGATGGGCTACCTCTTCCACGAGAGGCTGCCATAGCAGAAGAATTTGGCACATGAGCAGGGTTTGAGATGTTGATTTGGCTCAATCTCTGAAAAGCCTCCTCCATAGGAGGAATGGTAGCATCTGCCAGAATCTGAGAAGAAGCAGCCTCATACTGTGAGTCTACAGAGGCTAGAAAGACTCCCACCATCGTGGCATTTCGGTATGTCTTCAACTCCTCTGGAGTAGCTGTGAGGGGCATGAAGCTATGAAGCTTCTCAAACATTCCCCGCAATGCAGTGTAGTGAGCATGCAGGGGTCGACCATTCTGCTTTATCGAGATGTCATGCTGAAGCTGTAGGATTTTTGTCTCATTCTTGGCTTGTGAATACATGGCAGCAAGAATGTCCCACATGGCTTTGGTAGTAGGTTGATGCAAGACATCGTTAGCAATATCTATAATCAAAGTACCGGACAACCAGACCTGAGCATATGTGTCATCAGCCTCCCATGAGGCATACAACCCTGTCTTCTCCGTTGGCTCGTCCTCGGTAAGAATATGTTACTTACCCATTGATTTCATTAGGCTCATGGACTGCATGACGCATAACTCGTAGTTCGACCCATCCATCTTCACAATAGGCGCAGGACCTTTGAAGGCGCATGTGGTGGGGATCTCTACCTTGCTTTCTGACATGATGACTGGAGACAACTAGGGTTGTAGACGAGATAAACTTGGGTCTACACTGACATGACGAGGTTTGGTTGCATGTGTAGACTTACACAACCAAACCCATCAACTTGGAGGTACGAGCGGAAGACCTCTTAGAAAGGGAACGACAACTGGAGTGGCCCGAGGGGCTGCGAGGTCCGAGGTGCGGCGGGGCCAGGGGCGGAGGGGCCTGAGATGCGGAGGGGACCCAAGAGGCGGAGGGGCTCGAGGTGGCGGGGCCCAAGGAGCGGAGGGGGCCGCAAGTTCGAGCGGCGCAAGGGGGGGTAGGGCGAGCCATGGGCGGCAATGTCCTGGATAATTGTGGCAGGAGGCTTGAAGGGTGGAGGGATTAGGGTTAGGGTTCGGTACAAGAGCTCCAGTCTAGGACCGCCGCTCTGATACCATATTGGGAAAAATAAGAGATCTGTTTATTCCTTGAGCCCTAGGCTCTCTTATATAGGGAGAGATTTATGGGCAAATTACATACGGTAGACAAAGAGAAAAAATAGATAAAAGATACAAGAACATGAAATAAACTTCTACAAGAGTCATAGATGGTAGATTGTGTACTCGCTACTACTCCCATGGACTCTAACATGAAGCTCTACGATGATACATATGAGGTGGACAAGAGGAGGTATAATGCGTTTTTTGGGAAGCTCCTATACGTACCAGGTCAGACATGTCATTTGCAGTGAGCAAAGTCAGCCAGTTTATTTAGCAACCACGACATGCTCTCATGGACGCTATTCACATGATCCTAAGGTATCTGCAGTCTTCTCCAGGTACATGCTTGTTCTTTAGCGGAGGGACTTCTTTTGCCATAACGGCTTGTAAACTTCCTGACTGTGTAGGATGTCCTAAAGACGAGTCTACCTCTGGTTTGCAACTTTCATAAGGAGTTCTTTAGTCTCATGGAAAAGCAAGAAGTATATCGTGGTTGCTAGATCTAATGCGGAGTTAGAATACATAGATATAACACATAATAACATTGAGATGATGTGTGTCTGTTCCATTCTAATAGACTTAGATGTTGACATGCCTCTTCCCATATAGTTGCTTTACGACAACCAAGCTGTTTTTTTCATTGTCAACAATTTTGCTTTCCATGAGAGGACCAAAGATACTGAGATAGATTGCCATTACATATGAAATATGATTCAGAAGGGCTTTATCTCTACTTTGCACATCAGCTCTGGGGAACAAACAACATATGTGTTTATCAAAGCTCTGCCCAGGGGCCGTTCCAGAGGTGTTATTCCAAGCTGAGCATAATTTGTATCTATGCTCTATCTTGTGGGGGAGTGTTGAGAGTTAGTTTGTATTTGCTTATTTATTTCGTCTCTATTATGTAATAATAATTTACCCTATAGGGTTTTTTCTCTCTATATAAAAGATACATATGATCCTCATAAGAAATAAGACATTCTATTCTTTCCATGTATGCCATCTTCCACGATAGGTTAAAAGGTTCCTTATTCGATTGTGTTTCTGGAAAGGACCTCTTCTCTTTAAGACCTCGCATCTTCGGTTGTGTATCTTCTTTCCATCACCTAACTCTTTGTCATGACAAGCTCTCTCCTCTCCCAAATCTGTCAAATGCTTCTTTGTTGTCTATTCGAGACCTAAAAAAGAGAATTGGTGCTTTGATCCTGTCAGGCGGAAGAACTATGTCAGTACTGACATTACATTCATTGAGTCTGTCATGTATTTTTCTCCAGCATGTGGCATGATGACACCGTCTGAGTCTGACGAGGAGGTTTACATTCCACATCTGCTTCCTGCTCCTACTACGCCCCATGTGGTATAGACTTTGCCTCATGTGTATGTTCGCAGACCCATTAAAAGTTGACCCCCTGCACATGTACCTTCTCCACCATCAAGCACGTCCCATGTAAATTTTGAACACTTGGTTTCCAGTGATAGTACTACTGATGTTTCTGTACACTACATGATGCTAGTGCAACTACTTAGGAGATTGTCATAAAGTTGGTTGATCATTCAAGGGAGCTAGACTAGCCTATTGCACTTCAGAAAAGGATGCGTAAATTTCCCACGTACCCTTTCTTAGAACATGTTTCACTAAGGTGTCTATTAGAGGGCTTTAGGAAGTTTGTGACGGGAATGCCAGTTGTTAAAGTCCCACACACATATTAGAAGGCTATGTATGACATTCAGTGGCACTTGGCTATGGAGGAAAAATGGTTGCAATCCAGTCACGAGGCATATGGAGCTTGGTTTTTGCCTCAACATGGGCTTCTATGGTTGGTTGTAAGGGGGTCTTTATTATGAAGCATAGAATAAATGATAGTGTTGACCGCCACAAGGCCAGACTTTTGGCACGTTGATTCACTCAAACATATGGGGTGGACTACCTGGACAATGTCTCTCATGTGGCATGTTACTCCACCATACAAATCCTCTTTTCTGTTGCAATAGTAAGAGATTGGAGTCCAAGGCCCTAAATGTCGGTTTCGATCACCATTTCGGTGACCGACCGAAACATAATTTTGGTCGAATTTCAACCTCAATTTTGGTCATTTCGGTCATTTTTTTACTAGGATCCCCATATTTCGATCATTTTGATCATTTTGATTTCGACTGGATATCGATATTCGACAGAAATTAGATCGAATTTCGCTGAAATTTAAGGCCATGTTGGAGTCTTGATGTCAAGTATGCCTTTCTATATGGAGATTTGCAGGAGGAAGTCTATTTATAGCATCCACCTGGGTCGCTGCGAAGGGGAGTTTTTGAAGATATGCATACCCCATAAGGCTATTTATAGCCTTCAACAAAGTCTTAGAGCATGGTTATGGAAGCTCTAAGACCTTATAGATCAACGGGGCTTTAATAGATCAAATATAGACCATTCGCTCTTTGTATACGATATATCACAATGTATTGCCATTATTCTGGTGTATGTTGACGACATTATTTTTATATGAGATGATTTACAGAGGATCAACGAGGCGAATGTGTTCCTTGAACATCAGCTTGTATCAAGGTCCTTGGAGAATTATGCTACTTAATGGGCTTGAATTTGCCTGAAATCGAAGAGGACTAGTGATGACTCAGAGGAAATACATTAATGATCTCCTTCTTGAGGGTGGGATGGCAAGTTGCACATCTACTACTAATCCTATGCATCCCAATATGAAGCTCTATGATGATGATACAGATAAAGTAGACTAGATGAGATTTATGGATCTCATTTAGAAGCTCATATATGTGACTATTATTAGACCAGACATCTCCTTTACCAAGGTTGCAAAAGTCGGTAGTCGGTACTCGGTCGGTTGGGTCACTGACTAAGGATTAATCGGCAGTCGGTCGACTAATCGGATTTAGTTGGACTTTAATCGACTTTCAATTTTATAATTATTTTAAATATATAACTCATTTTTATACATATATTTACATAGATTTTGTACATTTATATACTACCATAATAAAATAAAAGAAAATATTGAATTTAAATAAAACATTAGGCATATTATACTAAGTTTGCTTATAAAAAAGTAAAACATTAAAAAAATACAGTATCTCCGAGCGAAAATTGGTCGATTAGTGTACCTAGTCGGAATTAGTCGGTACTCGGTCGGCCACCCCACTGACTAGACTAGTCGGACCTACTAATCGGGCCAGTCGGGCGACTTTTACAACACTGTCCTTTACAGTGAGCAAAGTTAGTCCGTTTATAGAGAGTAGCCACGTCAGGTACATGTGAATGCAGTTGATCTTAAGGTACTTGAAGTCTCCGCCAGGTACATGGTTACTATTCAACAAAAGGACATCCCTTAACATCACAACCTGTGCAAATGGTGATTATGCAGAATGCCCTAAAGACAGGAAGTCAACATCTTGATTTATTATGTTCATAGGAAGCTCACTGGTCCAATGGAAAAGCAAGAAACAAACTGTAATTGTTATGTCTTAGTGTTGAATCAGAATACAAAACCATGATACAAGGTAACTCCGAGATGATATGGGTCATATTTATCCTCATTGACCTAGCCATTGACATACATCTTTCCAAGCAGAAAAGCTATGTGACACTCATGTTGCGCTATTTATTGCCAGCAATCCAACCTTACATGAAAGGACCAAAAGCATCGAGGTGGGTTGCCATTACGCTAGAGACATGATACAAAAGGGTTTCATCTTTACATCTCATGTCATCTTAACGGAACAAACTGCAAACATATTTAGAAAGGCTTTAGATATTGGACTGTACAGGAGTGTTCTTCCAAAATGAGCATGATATATTTCTGTGCTCCAGCTTGATGGGGAGTGTTACAAGAAATATCTTTATGCCGTATGTTACTTTTTTATGTACTTCCCCTTTCGTTATTGGCTCTCTAGGGTTTCTCCTCTATATAAAGGAGCCATATTTCCTCTAAATAAACATCTAATTCATTTCTTTCCACAGTATCCGTGGAATATTCCTGTGGAAAGGGATGTAGGAAGGGGCTGGATACCTGTTTGATCAGGTGGGAGGGGGTGTTCACGCCTAAGAATGCGGATGGACCGCGGATAAGATGTCCGATGTGGTTTAATTGCCATTTCTGCTGACCAAGTAAATTCTGAAGTTGCTGGAGAGAGGGGGTATATGAGTTTTCAGATAAGCTGCTAGATGTGTGTAGTAGCGCGTGCCTTGTGTTGGAGGAGAGCGAGCATTACTGAAGTGGAGGTTCTTAGTGTTTTCTTTGAGAAGTTTGGTCCTCAGTGTTTTGGAGGGGCTGTTTTATGAAGTAGACTAGGGAGACTTCATCTTCTAGTTCGTGCCTGGTGTATGGAAGCCATGGTTTGCAGAGAGTTGGGAATCATGTGATCAGGCTTAAGAGGTGCTGATACTTTCTGGATGTGTCTGGTCTGGTGTCATGGCATGCAGGTGTATATGAGAAGTTAGGACATGAGCTGGTCGCTGGCAGTACTCTAGGTTATTTGGAATGAGCAGAATGCAGTGATCTTCAAATGCTGGAGGTATTGGATAAAAATGTGCTTGACAACGCAAGATCGTTGTACAGTTTCTGGTTGCTTTAAACCTGTTGAAAAGTTGTATAGGCTTGAGTTTGTACTCTTTTCATTTAAATAAAATCTAAATGGCATTCTGAGTTGGATGAACATTTTTTGGCTTAAAAAATATACTCCCACAACTCCATATTGGGCTCAACTTTTTGCACTCTTCCAATTGTCTTAGAAGGTCCAGTAGCTCATTAAAGTGCTGGCTAAACAATGGTAAAACAAAACAGAAGCGCTGGTATCTCTCAGAACAATGCAACAAACATCGATGATGGACACAACCATCTATAGATAAATCCATCAACCTTGGGAAATAAATCCCCTGCACACCTTTACTGGACCTGCACTCAGTATATGAATTTTTTTAATATTAGTAACTTTAGAAAATGGATTCGGTATAAATGAAAGATAATGCAGGAACACCAATAAAGGGAAAAATATTTGTTGAGTGTGTTATGTTTGAAGATATCATATTCCTAGATACCTTGTTGAAGGGGTAGAAGACTGAAGAAGTGTTGAAAAGTACTTTCAGACAGCTTTCAAAAAGAGAAGATTAAAAAGGCACTACTTGACATGAGATATTTTATGGATTCTAATGATCAAAGCTTCAGTATAACCTAAGATAGATATGCATGTTTGGAGGTGATACATGCACATAGAGACCCAATACACAGGAATTACTTGGTTTATTTTTGTTATATTGAAAGATTGTGAACTGTTTATCCTGAATTCTGTTTGCATTCTTTTAACATTTTGAATTCTGCTTTGTTGAAATGGTACAAAGATTTTGTCTTGGAGCCATATTGAATTCCATGCGACCCTTGCTTTGGGCATCACATGACATATCCTGCGTATTCATGAAATGGCTTTTCCTCTGTATAGACAGTTATATTTTAATTGCTTGAATGCTATTTTATTAGTGGAAAATTTTTGAATATTTTCAATTTTGATATATGATTTTCTCTTTCAGCTTATTTTGTGTTTTGTTATAGAAGTTCAGTCCTGCTGGCCACTATTTTGCCAGCAATTCACATGACCGAACAGCGAGGATTTGGTCCATGGACAGACTTCAGCCTTCGAAGATAATGTCTGGGCACCTATCTGATGTTGATGTTGGTTCTTTTTTGTTCTAGTCCTTTATATAATTTCAAACATCTTCATTTCACTTTCTTGTTTTTGAGAGGACAATTTTATTAAGTAAATTAGGATTCATTTTTTTATTTTGACTCTTTGCACAGCCATTAATGTTCCTATCGACTGATATTTTTGCATTTTGATATTGTTAATTTTCTTATCGAGGTTCTTCTTTCAAAGATTTACTTCATTCTTGCCCGTTGTGAAAATACAAATACTCTAAGATGTTTTGGGAAACTGCTATGAGATTTATCAGTTACTCTTATTATTAGGTAAGGTTTGAAATATCGATATCGATGTCGTATCAATCAACCCGAAAAGGGATATATCGGGGATATATAGGGATATATCGAGATATTGGTGGAAATCTCAGAAACGGCGCAAAAGAGGGGTTTTTTCACAAATTAAGATCATCCTAATTCTTAGAACAATAAATAACACACATTTTTTTTGAGATAAAAATAAAAACAGAGTGAGACCTGCGAGGAAAAACACGAGGCAAAAACATAATCAAAGGAAGAGGTGGAGGAGGTAGTGGCGGTGATGGAAGAGGAGGAGCAGGTGAAGGACCAACTGTAGGAGGTGGTGGCATGTATATCTCATCACAGAGTCAGACGGAGCAAATAACGTACACATGCACACTTATATGCAAGAATGAGGTGTATTTAGCATATCGATACACATTATATCACACATATCGCTGCTGTCAATGCTGACTGCTAACTGCTGAGAAGTATTGGAAAGGAAATGATGAATTCGAACAAATAATAACTTAGTGACAAAGGACATGTATTTAGCACATTAGTTTTATAACACATTGCATATTATGTATAAACAAAATGTTGAGTTATATCGCATACCAAACAAACAAGTAAATGAATTTTAGATAGAGGCCCTAAAGTAGTGATATTTCAATAAGGTGGGTCTTATAGAAAGTCTTTAGGTTTCCAATCTCCGTGAAGAAAGTCCATATGTAATCCTCCAATTGTGTTAATAATTTATCAAATTTAGCAACATTATTGTCGAAATCTGACATAAAGATAAAAACACAATACACCGATGTTGCAAAAGTCAGTGTTCATTTGCAGAGAGTTGTTGAATAAATGATAAATTGTAGTGGGGTAATTATTCGAGATTAGCCAGTTATGTTTTTCTAAATATTTTACATATGAAAATTATAGCTAAAACATATATTTATATATATGGTTCAGCAATTAACAAAATAAAAAGCTCATTGAAGTTTAGAAAAAAGTCAAGATGTGCAAATTAAATTGGTGGGTTTAATTTCTGCTTTAACATTTTTGATATTGGTATAGTTAGAACCCTTAAAATTTTTTTCGACAATCACCTAATAGTCGGCCAACCAATCGGTCGGTCAACCGAATAGTCGGATTGTCTATTCTGTCAGATTGGAGAGAAAATAAGGACTTGATTCTCTTCTATAAAAGGAGAATGGGTTCGAATCTAAGGAAAGTTCTAGATAATGTTTGTTATCCTGAAATTTTCTTGTATTTTCCAATTGATAAGGAGAAAAAAATACACCACCAAAATAAAGAGCTTTACTAACAAAATTAAATGAATACCTAAAATTGTGATCATTTTATTTCTGTCTTCGACTGTTGGGTAGATTACATAATAGAGACGGAAAGAAAAGAGAATACATAGAACATGGAAAGCTAAATATTCTCTCAACACTTCCCTTCAAGATAGATCATAGACATCGATCATGCTCAGCTTGGAACAACACCTTTGGAATGACCCTCTGGCTAGGGCCTTGTTGAACACATATGTTGTTTGTTCCTTTGAGCTGAGGTTGGAGGTGGAGATAAAGCCCTTCTGAATCATGTCACGAGTGTAGTAACATTCAATTTCAATGTGCTTGGTCCTCTCATGGAAGACAGATTGTTGGCAATGAAAAGAGAAGCTTGGTTAACACATTGTAGATGCATTAGAAGAGGAGTGTCAATAATAGAGTCAGTCAGAACGTATCTGACCCACATCATCTCAATGCTCCGATGTTGTGGCTCTGTACTCCGACTTTGGATTGGATCTAGCAACCACAATCTGCTTCTTGCTCTTCCATGACACCAAAGAGCTCCCTATGAACACTGCAAAGCCTGAGGCAGGCTTCTTGTCTTTGGAACTTCCTGCATAATCTGCATATGTGCATGGTGTAAAACGACAAGGATGTTCCTTTGGTAAAGAAAATCCAGCACCTGAAGAGGTTTTCTGGTACCTCAGAATCATATGAACTGCATCCATATGTGTCTATCTAGGCTACTCCATGAACTGACTATCTTTGCTCACTGCAAAAGATATGTCTGATCTGGTGATGGCCACATATAGGAGCTTCCCATCGAGCTCCCTGTATCTCCTCTTGTCTACCTCCTACGTATCATCATCGTATAACTTCATGCTCAGGTCTATGAGGGTTTTTTTTATTGTAAAGAGGGTGATTCCACATGATGGGAGTCACCACAAGTCCAATTTCATTAATAATAAGTAACTTTTACATACATTATCGCAGGAGCCAGGAATTATAAAGAGCATTACAATATGATATAACATTTTCACAGTAAAATCTCTTGTTGTTGAAAATCAGATCATTCCTTCCTAACCAGATGGACCAGAGTATGACAAAAGGCTTGGAGCAGTCGTCTGCTGAGGAATAACCAATCGCCCGAACCGACCTCCAAAACTCCTCTGCACCGCTACTCACAACCCAAGGAATTCCTGCTGCCCTCCAAACCTGTTCAGATGTTGTGCACTTAAAGAACAACTGCTCTGAGTCTTCCACCATTTCTTCGCACCTGTTGCACTATGTGTGCCATTCCCGTCACCCGTCCACTCCTAACTTTGTCGCACAAACGGTTTATTCTCAAGCACCAGAGAAAGACTTTGATTCTACATGATATCTTCGACTTCCAAACCAGACTTTGATTCTACATAGTATCTTCGACTTCCAAACCACCTTCATGTCTTGGCAAAGCTTGGCGTCTTGCTCCTCTGTTATATGTCTCAAGGCCTTATATGCTTTCTTCACGGAGAACTTCGAACCCCCCCATACATAGTGATCTCTAACCATCTGGAATTCTTCTGGAGGTGGGATGCCAGCCTGCAGCTTAAGATACTCTTTCAAACGTTGTTCAGAAAGATCAGTCAGGAATGACACCATCCACAAGTCTGCTTCCGCCACTTGTGCAAGCGTGCTTTCCTTCGAAGTCGTCAAAGCATAAAGTCTAGGGAATCTTCTCTGCAAAGTGCCCTCCCCAGTCCAATCGTCGCACCAAAATATGAAAAATTGTCCGCTACCCACCTTCGGACTAAGATGTGGCGCTATCAACCGTAGGACCTCCCGTATTCCTGCCCACAACAAGGATTCAAACCGAATTCTTTCCTCCACAAGCTCAGTTGTAACACCATAAAGCTTCTGACGAGTATGGCGACCAGAGAAGTGGACGAACCCCATATGCGTGTTATCCATTTTGCTATAAGTGCTTTATTCATGCATTCGATATCACCAACACCAAGACCACCGTCTTTGCGTTTTTTTGTAACCTCCGCCCAACTTACCAGGTCTAAACCATGTCTCTGTTGCTTCCCATCCGACCAGAAGAATCTCCTCATCGGTGTCTCTATTTTTTCCTTACTCCTACAGACATGAGTCTGGTGGAGTAGAAGAATATAGCAATGGCCAAGAGAGCATGCTTTAGCAGGATCAATTTTCCCTCTCTGGATAAGGTGACCGCCTTCCAGCCACCAACCTCCGCTCTATTCTTTGAACCACATCATCCCAGTCGGATTTTTTCAATTTCCCCGCTACCAGAGGCAACCCCAAGTAGGAAATTGGGAGTTTTCCCAGGGGGCATTCAGCCAACCCCGCTACTCTGGCGCTCTCCAATTCATTCATGCTGAAAGTTATTACCATTAACTTTTGCTTGTTGATCTCTAGACCGGAGATACTGTCGAAGATATCAACCAGCTGCACCGCGTTAGCATTATGATCTTCGGTTCCCCCGAGCAAAAGAATAGTGTCATCAGCGTACTGCAACAACGGGATGGTGATGTCGTCCTTGCGGAACCCCTCACACCAACCTGTCTCGATAGCCTGCCTGAAGAGCACACCAAGTGTGTCAGCCACAAGAACAAAAAGCATGGGAGCCAACGGGCACCCTTGTCGGACCCCTCGCTGTGGCTGAAAGAATCCCCTTCAGGTGTTCCGTTCACCAGGACCGAGTATGAGGATGTAGTGACACATCTTTTCACCCAGTCGATCCATAATTCGGGGAGGCCTCTCCTCCTTATAGATACCCACAGGAACCTCCAGTCCATGCAGTCGTAGGCCTTAGCATAGCCAATTTTCCACAAAGCCCCTCTCGAGTTCATCCTCTTCCAATCAAAACAAATCTCCGATACCAAACCGTCTGTCATCTGTCTCCTAGGTATGAAGGCCGACTGCCCATGCAACACAACTAAGTCCAGAATACCTTTAAGCCGATTTGCCAGGATCTTAGCCACAATAACGGAATTCTCGGTAGAATAACACAGGGAACCCATCCGGGCTAGGAGCGCCATCTGCATTTAGACCCCAAATCGCGTTCTTCGTCTCTTCCTCCGAAAAAGGTAATAAGAGATCCTCAGCCTACGTGTTCGTCAGAGTTTCGGCACCTGTCCCCAGCCAACCCCAACCTCTCCCGCATTTCCTCCTCGTTGCCTCTACAAAGTGCCCCCCTCAGCACACTCCCCAGCATTACTTCCCCCTGAACTCTAACCCCTCCCACCTGGATCTCGTGTAGTATGTTTCTTCTCCGCCGTCCCGACACCATAGAATGAAAAAATCTCGTGTTTGCATCCCCTCTTTTAGCCACTTCTGTCTGGATCTTTGTTGCCACTCCACCTCTTCTTTACTGTCCTCCACACGTAATTCTTCCAGCCATCTCTGCCTCTTCATGTACTCATCCAGATCCAGTCCCCTGTCATCATCTCGGACATCCAGTCTAGTGACAACAGCTTGGGCCTCCACCCCCCTAGCCCTCCTTCTCTCCTTCACCTCCCTGCCATAGGTGATAAGAAAGGATCTCAAAAGTGACAGCTTAGTCGCCAATCTCGCTACTGCCGACCCCTCGGGTTGCCAGCCACTCCATTTATCTATCACAGTCTCTCGGAAACCTTCCTCCAATAGCTAGTTGCACTCAAAGAGAAAGAAGAATCTGCCTTTCTCCATTTCACCTGACGTCTACGTAATCGATGTGTGGTCAGAGTGTACACGTGGGATGGCCCACACATGTGACAGGGGAAACCTCTCTGAAGCGTCATTCGACAATAAAAATATGTCCAGCCTAGAGCGCGACCTCACATTATGCCAAGTGAAAGCACAGCCTGCGGCATCAATAATCGAAAGGCTCAAGCTATGGACAACCCTCCGCAGCTCCTCAAAGCTGGGGTCGCCCCCACCACCATGACGGGGGCGATCGTTTGGGAGGAGAGTTACATTAAGGTCCCCCCCTCGATGAACCATAGCCCATCCATATTCTCGCGACACACCAGCTCCAAATCCGACGCCAAGTTACCCCGATCGTTGCCGGTTGGACCATAGACGTTCGTGACTAACATGGTGAGACCATCTGTCCGTCTCTTCAACATGACAGAAAGGCAGGACGTAGATCTGGACTCCTTTAGGAGGTCGAAACTGTCCTTCTTCCATCCAGTCAGTAGTCCCCCTCGATGAATTATGTGCTTCCAGCTCTTTTAATTCAAACCGGCCTCCCCCGTTTAAGTCTTTTTGATGCAGCGTGATCTCAAATTATAGGGCCGAATTTATTTAATTAATTAGTGGTCAATTTTATTTACGTTTTTTGGGTCGTCGCAATTTTAATTAAATAATTGAGATCGCCTGTGATCTCCAACGTTTATTCGTAGATTTAATTTTAAATTTGGTCGGTTAATTAGTTAGAGTCCAATTAGGATAAATTGGTTGTCAATTTTATTTAATTTCTATTTTTGTAAGATCATCCCTCCTATATAAAGGGATGAGGGTCCAATGTATTAGTCGGTAGAGTATTGTTAAATAAAAATTGAGATTTTATCTCTATCTCCGTCTCTCTCTCCCCTCGCGTGATCTACACGTTTCTTCTTCCTCAGTCCCTCGCTACCGACGAGATTTCTTCTTCTCAAACCCTCTCTTTTCTTCTACCAAATATTTTCATCGTTCAAATTATTTCCCGCGCGACGCCAGATTCCATTCTGCATCAATTGGTATCAGAGCATGGCCTACAGATCGTCCTCACGATCTGACGATCCGTATCGACATGTGCGCTGACACGCACCGACACACCTTCGTTCATCCGAACGAACACGACGAGCCATCGCCACAATTGACGCCTGCTTCAAGGAGACGAAGCACATGATACGGGATTTGCAAACCAACGTCGACTCCCTGTTCCGAGACCTAATGGCCAACGTTGAGGCCTTCCGCAACGCCCAATCGAAGCCTTCAACCGTCGAAGCCGCTGCCGCGAAGTTTGACGAAGAAAACATCACCGAGGAAGACGATCCGCCCGCTGTCCAGCGCCTTCCAGATCCGATGTCGCCACCGGAATCGGTCCCGTTGGTCCCTTCGACCGTCCCGGCACAACCCCAACCTTCCCAGGTAACTCCCCTACCCTCCCCAGCCCTCGCGGCCATCATCCCCACCCTAACAACCCCTCAGTCATCCCCATACCCCCCCACGGCACCGGCCACAGCCCCGCCATCCTCTCCCGCAACCCCGGCAACCCCAAACCTCCTCCTAACCTTGCTGGCTCCTTCCACCACCCCCGCCAAACCAGCGGTCCAGAATCCACCACCCACCTGCACCCCCCCTCCTCTTCCTGCAACCCGCCAGTCACCTCGCCACCCCCCCTTTCCCCCCCGTCAGCGCATCGCCTCCCCTGTCCCGCGCCCATCGCCCGTACACCATCATCCCTCTCGTGCGCCCAGTGCCTCCTCTGGCCTCCCTCTCCCTCTCGCCACTTCTCCCCTCCGGGTTCCCTCGCCTTGGCCACTCCCTCTTCCCCATCACCCCTTTCCCCACGGCCCCTCACCCTTCCCCGCGCCGCGCCTCCCTGCCTCCTATACTCCATCCGCTTCCGCAACCCCTTCAGCACCCTGCGACACCACCCTCTCTGGCCGCGGCCTCTTCAGCGCCCCGCAGTGACGTGCCTCTCGAGCGAGGTCCCGATTGACCCCCGCCTCCCCGCAGGACCGCACCGGCCCCACCTGCAATCGAGCAGCCGCCGCCCCAGGCCTCGCCATATGCACGAGGATTGGGAGCAAACCCTAACGGAGGGTCCGAATCTACGGGATGTCAATCCCACGACGTGTGGGGCTGGAGATTAATTGGGCAGATTTGCAAAAGAAGCCCTCATGAAACCCCTATTTGCAGAAGGAAATTCAGAAAGGATGAAAGGGTGCGAAATTTGCGCCTATGCCCCCGGCTGCGGAAATATTTAAAAAAAAGGGCTGTAAGTAAGAAATCAGGGGACCTTCCTTATCCAAATAGGACTAGGACCTTGGTTTTTTCCTATATAAGGACCCCATGGCTTCATTCCTTGGACACATCTCCTCCCCTCCTCTCCTTGTGCCATTACTTCACTATGGATTCTCCAAGGGCCGTATTTTCCATGCCTCATCAATTCTTCAGGCATCACAAGAAGGAGACAACAATCGAGGAAACACCGCCGTCCGCGCCGCACATGTTCTTCAACCACGACGGCCGCGTCATCCACGTCCGCGTATGGACTCCGCCGTTCGCGCCACACATGTTCTTCCAGAAGATAAATGAGGCCGCCGATTCATCCTCCAGGCCTGCAGTTCCAGCAATTCGTCGGGAGACGAATTTTTAAAGCGGAGGAGAGTTGATGCAGCATGATCTCAAATTATAAGCCCAAATTTATTTAATTAATTAATGGTCAATTTTATTTACGTTTTTTGGGTCGTCACAATTTTAATTAAATAATTGAGATCGCCTGTGATCTCCAACGTTTATTCGTAGATTTAATTTTAAATTTGGTCGGTTAATTAGTTAGAGTCCAATTAGGATAAATTGGTGTCAATTTTATTTAATTTCTATTTTTGTAAGATCATCCCTCCTATATAAAGGGATGAGGGTCCAATGTATTAGTCAGTAAAGTATTGTTAAATAAAAATTGAGATTTTATCTCTATCTCCGTCTCTTTCTCCCCTCACGTGATCTACACGTTTCTTCTTCCTCAATCCCTCGTTACCGACGAGATTTCTTCTTCTCAACCCCTCTTTTCTTCTACCAAAAATTCCACCATAAAAATTATTATTTATCGTCGCCGCCGAATCCGATTTGCATCACTTTTATGGCCGCCTCTACACTAACCGACAGTTTTGTTTTTTGGAGTTTCTCTATGGATGTTTCCCGGTTAACCACCCTTTCACCTGCTTCCTTGTCGGTACCCCTTCCCTTGCCCGAAGCCTTGCAGGCTGCATGCTCTTCACCCTCCGCAAGATGACCGCTGGATCCAAGCCTAGCAGTACTTCCACCTCCGAGCAGAGACGACCCCTCGCTTCCTAGCGTTCCCGCGTCCGGTTCGAACCCCCCAGATTTTCCGTCCCCAGTTCCCTCCTCGATTCCCATCGCGAGCTTTTCGTTCCCGCCCAGAACCAGAGGATCCATTAGACTAGTCTTCGGGCTTGAGCCTTCCGTAGCAATAGTCGGGTAAGGCCCTTGTTCGGGTTCCTGTTCGGAGTCCCCAGGATAAGTCCCACTTCAGGTATTTCTTCACGGGTTTGGGACCGACCCGTTAAAGGGGCTATTAATTTTGACGACGATACCGGGCGTGAATACCCCAAAAGGTTTGGTGCCACGTCCTTATTGTCTGCGACCTTTCCAATCTGTATTGTCGCTTTTTTGGAGACCAGGCAGCTCCAGAGAAAGTCGTTCCCTGGGAAGATCCACAATAAATGTCCCGAATTTGATTCTCTGCGGAAGAAGAGGAGATTCATCCGGGAAATGCGTCGTTTCCCCTTCTGAAGGGTGCGTCGTATCCCCTTCTTGGCGGCGCACCGTCCTCCTCGGTGCCCCGCCGCCCTCCGTTCGCCGGTTAGTCCGAGCTGGTGCCCTCTTGTCGTTTGCAGTATCGGGTCATTTTTGGAGAAGCCCCCTGAGCACACCATCCGTCGGCTCGATCTCGATGTGGAGAACCTTCCCCGCAAAAGATATCTTCTTCCACCCTAGCAATTCTTCCCCAAAACCAGTCACTCTAAGGACCAGGTTCGGCGGCTCCCCTGGCAAACATCCCGAGCTTTCGACGTCGACGATCTGGTCTAAAACTCCAAGCAGCGAGCAGAGTTCTTCCCTTCCCTGCATGACAAGCGGGACTTCTTTAACTCGAATGCGATCAATGACTTTTGGATGAGTGAGTCCATTAATAGCCGAAGGTTTTCTCCAACGCAGCTTCGTCTACCCTCTGACGGCCACCGCAATAGCTCCTGAGCCTCCATAGATGTAAGCCCTCTGGCCATCACACGTTGATGAGTTGATGCAAATAAGAAATCGGCGACGGTGAAAATAAATTTTGTTGGTGGATTTTCAGTGGACGAAGAAAGGGAAGGGTTGAGAAGAGAAAGCTCGTCAGAGAATGAGGGATTAGAGGAAGAAGAAGTGCGTAGACCGCGTAGAGGGAGAAGGAGTAGAGAGAGGGAGATATAGATAAAATCTCAAGTTTTCATATAATCTGACCTGTCAAAAACAATAGCCTATCATCCCTTTATATAGGAGGGATGAGATTCCAAAAATAGAAATTCAAAATCAAAATTCAAACAACTTATCCTAATTTGACTCTAACCGACTAACTAAGAAATTTAAATATCTAACTAACTAGTTGAGATCACACACGATCTCTTTATAAAAATACAATGACATAATTAAATAAAATGAGACTCTAATTTATCAGACAAAATTAAATAAATATAGCCCTATATATCCGATTCACGCTGCGTCAGTTCTCCTCCTCTTGAAAAATTCGTCTCCTGACGAATTGCTCGATCTTCGATGTGCCCTTGGAGAATTCGATCCTTGAAATTGTAGCTTGCAATTCCTTCAATTAGATCTTCCTCAACATTACGTTTGTAGTTCTTTCCAATTGGAAGACATCTCCGCAATTTTCGTACCCCTTCATTTAAACATATTTCATAAGGGGGCTCCTTTCTTTTGACCTTCTCATAAAAACTTGTATGGGGCTGCGTTTTTCCATAATTTTCTCATTTATTTTCCTTATTTCCAGGGATCCGAATGTGGATGGCTCCCTGAATATTGTTAGGGTTTCTCCCTTCATAGTGAAACGACGGAGGCAACAAGAAGGTGCTGGTGAGTAGAAGGGTGGCATGTCAGGTAGGGTGGGGAGGGCTGGTCGTGGCACGGGCGAGCGGCATGGAGGGGGTTGGTTGCTCCTCTGTGCACGCGACAATGGTGTGAGGGGTGGTGTTGATGATGGGGCGGGAGGGTAGCTGGGGGTGCGAGGGTCGCATGCGGGTAGATTGGTGTGGGGGTGGCGGAGGGAAGGAATCTTGGTGGTGGTGCGAAGGTGGCGCCGGGGAGTGGCGGCGGTAGTGGTGGGGCAGTAGGGGGTGCAGGAGGGGGTTCAGGGGCTGCGGGAGGGGGCATTGGGTTTGGGGACTATACCGCGAGAGGTACGGGAATGGCGGGAGGTGACTCTAGGGCAGGGGAATACGTCGCAGGGGGTGGGGCTTTGAGGACAGCAGGAAAGGGTGGTGGCGGCGGCGGTGTTGGGAGGACGGGAGGGGGTTGCAGCTGGTCTGTGGGTGCGTGCGAGGGGGTTGGTGGCACGGGGGTGGCGTTGGGAGGTGTTGGGGCTGCAGCGGGGGTCCGGGAGAGGGTCGTGGATGGTGCCGGAGTCGAATTCGGGGGCGTTTGCAGGTCTGAAAATACCTGGACAGCAAGCAGGTCGATGTTTTCCTCCTCTGAGACATTCGGGACAGCGAGCAAATCATCATCGACGATGTTGTTTTCGCCCGACACGGTCTGGACAGCGAGCAGGTCGTCGTTGTTGTCGTTTTTTCCATCCACAATGATCTGAACAACGCACAGATCATCGTCGACGACAAGATTTTGTTCATCGTCAACTTGTACCATAAAAATATCAACATTGTACCATGAGTCTATCCATTGTTGAACCTTGATGCTTTTCCGGAGGCGCTTCTTGTATTTTTGTTGACGCGAACGTGCATGTGATCCACGTGATAGGGTTGCTTGATCGAGCTTCATTCTCCAATATGCGACATGACCGTCGAATCGTGAGAACGATTCAACTTCCATGCTCTGATACCAATTGATGCAAATAAGATTCGGCGGCGACGATAAATAATAATTTTTATGGTGGAATTTTTGGTAGAAGAAAAGAGAGGGGTTGAGAAGAAGAAATCTCATCGGTAATGAGGGATTGAGGAAGAAGAAACGTGTAGATCACGTGAGGGGAGAGAGAGACGGAGATAGACATAAAATCTCAATTTTTATTTAACAATACTTTACTGACTAATACATTGGACCCTCATCCCTTTATATAGGAGGGATGATCTTACAAAAATAGAAATTAAATAAAATTGACAACCAATTTATCCTAATTGGACTCTAACTAATTAACCGACCAAATTTAAAATTAAATCTACGAATAAACGTTGGAGATCACATGCGATCTCAATTATTTAATTAAAATTGCGACGACCCAAAAAACGTAAATAAAATTGACCACTAATTAATTAAATAAATTCGGCCCTATAATTTGAGATCACGCTGCATCATGAGTCAACTGCACCACATCTCCCCCGAACTGGCCTGCCGAGATCTGAACTACATCCGATGATCTCATGAAAAGCACGTCGGTTCCTCCACCCTTGCCCACCATACAGGATGATCCACTTGAAAACTCTTCACAAACCACCTCCCTTAGTATTCTCCGGTTAAGAGGGCACGCCTTGCTCCGGTGAGAGAAACGACGACAAAGGAAGCAACGGATTGGCTCCCTGCATTGCCTAGCCCAGTGCTTCAAGGAGCCACAACGGTATCACCCTCTCCTGAAAGGGTTGGCAAACTGCCGCCGGAGCTGCACTTTTTCCGGCACCTTGTGACACTTGGACCTCTTCGTACGAACAATCACCCAGTCTCTCTCGGCCGGATGGCCTCCCGCCGCACAACTCTCCCACCATCTCCTCAACCTGCGTTCAAAATTTATTTGAACTTCGAATGTGACCGACCTTCAGATCAGTCAATGTTTCTTGTATGATCAATCAATCAACCACTGAACGTTCATTTTCAGGTCCTGTGGCAGGGGCGAAACTAGTATATGTCATGGGGGGCATGTCCCTTCCTTGGTGATTACATGTCACTTGTGCAATGCATTAAATTTTTAAACGACCCCTCAATTGTATAATAAATATTGTTGTTTGAGAAATGTTATAACATCATTTAATGATCAAGTGGTAGAGCAACATGGTTATTATTTTGGAGACCAGGGTTCGAATCTTACCTTCTTCAATTTTACTTTCTTTTATATACTTTATCCAATCACTTCCAAAATATCAAAATTATAAGTATACTTTGATATAAAATTGTATTCGAGTTCATTTATTTCTCCCGTTGTTTCTAGTACGTGTAAATAAAATAAAATTTATTTTACTTTTAACCATGAACTTTTTTGTTTCAAACTTTCACTTGATAATTTAGTCTTTTGGGATGGATTTAGAGATGATTAAATTCTTAGATTTATCAAATTTTAGAAATCACCATTGAAAATAATAATCTGTTTGAAAATCTAACCTTAATAATATATTTAAATTGTAATTTTATCAATACTGAAAAGATTCATTTTAAAAACATTAACTCTATTTAAAAATATCATTTGAAAATGCAATATTTTTTCCATTTTTGAGCATACATAACAGTTGTGTCCTTGGCCCCTCCTTGGTAAAATTCCTGGTTCTGCCCCTTGGTAGTGGCATGCCTGCAATATACTATGCCTGTCTCAGAGGGAAGATCTATAAGATACTTTCTCTGGGTCATAACAAGATCCTATTGGTTCCAAGCAAACTCAAGTCAAACGAAGTAACGTAACGTAAATCGCCAAGGTCCTTGGTTAAAAACTGATGGCCAAGGAAATCCTTAGCTGTACGAATACCATGCACATCATCCCCTATAACAATGTTGTCATCAACTTAGACCAGTATATCAACTGTACCTGATGCATAGACAAGTCACTAGTGTCATCAATAAAAATAATGTGCATAGAACATACATGGGGCATGGTAGATGATGGGGAAGGATCATGTGTAGAGGGAATAATGGGAGGCTTGCGAAGGTAGAAACATGACAACAATTGAGCCAATGTACTAGGTGGAGCTGGCGGAGGAGATGGTGGAGGTGGTGGATTTGGTGAGATTGGTGGAGGTGGTAGTGCCATAGGAGGAGGCACATATACCTCACCTCCTCTCCAGAGTCAGACACTGTCAACTTGTCACATCACACGTAGGAGAGAAATATTTCATCAAAAAAATGTAGGAGAGAAATACATGACGGACTCAAAAAAAGGTGACATCAACACTGACGTAGTACTTCTGTTTAATTGAGTCGAAGTAACGATACCCCTGTTGGGTACAAGAGTAGCCTAAAAAGACACACTTGACAATTCTAGGGAGAGCTTCTCACGACCAAGAGTTAGGTGGTGCACGAATGCTACAGATTCAAAAGACGCAGAGTGTAAGGGAGAACATGTCCTTATCGGGAAATACATCCGAGAAAGGAATCTTCTCTCCTAAAATTAAAGATGGCATACGATTCACCAAGTAACAGAAAGTGAGAACCACATCACTCCAGAAAGAGTGTGGAGCACGACTCTAAATCAGAAGAATTCTGGTCACATCAAGTAAATGACGGTGTTGCATTCGGCAACACCGTTCTGTTGGGAAGTGTAAGCATACAAGGTCTGGTGTATGATGTCAAGAGACTTGAAGAAATCAGAAGCTGTAACGTGTAGAACTCAAGGCATTGTCAGAGCAAACAAACTTAACAATAACAAAAGAATATTCTTTATTTCAATAATGAATTATTGAATGATAAACCCATCCGCAGTCTTATTTCTCAGAAGAAAAACCCCATGATAGTTTAGAAAAGTCATCCACAACTATAAGATAACACCTATATCCCTGATGATCGAGAATACGACTGGGAACCCAAATGTCAAAATGAACTAATATAAATAAATGATTGTTACAACGACTCTAACGACCATGGAAAGAGGACCGATGATGCTTCCTAAGATGGGGAGCCTCACACTGGAAGGTGGACCAAGAGGATATCTGTGGGAGGACATGATACAACTTCTGCAGAGGAAAGTAACCAAAACGTTGATGCCACATATACTGTGAGATTGATTTAGTAGGAATTGAAGAAGCATCAACACATGGAAACTAGACCAGTCTGTAGAACCTCCCTTGCTCACGGTCACATCCAGTTATCCTGCCCATGAGTATATCTGAAACACAAGAGAAACATGGTAAAAAATGACACGATAATGCAAGTCCTTAGTGATTTGACTAATATAAAAAAAATCCTTTAAAAATCTGGTGTATGTAACACATTCTGCAGGTGCATGGACTGCGCCAAATAGACATGGGAATGAATGCCACCTGTAATGACAACTAATTTGACGTGATGGACAAATCTATATGAAGTAAACCCAGCCCTGTATCCACCAAATGATGGGATGCACCATAATCTATGATCCATTCTGTCATCTGCCATGTAGAGCTAGAAAATGCTTTGGCAAAGGCTAAACCAGAGGAGCTAGAAGATTCTCTGGCAGAGGCTGCAACATCGGTAGAACCTGTAGTAGTGCCGACAACTAGAGCCATTAACTCCCTCAGACGGAAGACAATATCATCTTGTTAAATTATTATTGTTAGAATTATTATATTACAAATATATTTGTAACCTTTCGGGTTCCGTAACCCTTAACCCTTCGGGTTCCGTAACCTTTAACCCTTCGGGCTCCGTAACCCCTCAGGGGTATTTATGTATTTTTCCTCTTGTACTCTCTAGGGTTTTCTCTCTATATAAGAGACCCTAGCCCTATGGAATAGATATCACATTCTGTCTCTCTTCTCCACATGGTATCAGAGCATCGGTCCTAGACCGGGGTTCTGACCTAAAATCCCAACCGCCACCTTCAAGCCTCGTAAAAGCCTGCATGGGCCCTCTTCCCTGAATTAGGGCCCTGCGCAAGGCCCTCCAATCGCCTCCAGTGCAGCAGCCCTCCCGCTAGCGCTACCCTGCTCTTTCAGGACCTCCTACGAAGGTCGTCAGCCCCACAGTTACCCTCCACGGGTATCGTAGGACTCTTGGAGATCCAAAACACATCACGGATTGCTTCCAAGAATCCAGATATGCTGTCCATTGGGGGTTTTCAGCCCTTCTTCAAGGGCAAACGTGAGTTTTAGGGCATTTTTTAGCTCTTATATGCATCCTTAGTTGATCATAGGTCGTCTTTCTATTTTAAGACCACCATGGCGCATTCTTCTACCGAGATAAAGCCCTTGGCCACGAATATTATGGCACACGGCACTACTATCAAACTCAAGGGCACAAAAAATTACGTGCTCTGATCTCGATCTTTTATGATGTTCATTGGTGGTTAGAGGAAACTTTACATTTTAACAAAAGATCCTTTAGATGAAAAGGACAAATAGTACGACAACTGGCAGATTGACAACTATTTGGTTATCAACTGGATGACCAACAGTGTTGAGGCTCATATTGCCTCAAATCTTCTTTAAAAAATACGGCCAAGGAAATGTGGGAGGATCTCGAGCAAACATACTCCCAGAAGAAGACGAAGTCACACCTTGCAGATATTTACATGCGAATCTGGTCGGCATCTCAGGATGATTCCACCCTCATCGAGTACTACAGACATCTATCCAGTCTGTATGAGGAGCTTTCAATATTCCAGCCCTCATGTTGCACCAAACAGATACAAGAGTGTTCTGACTGGCAGGTATACCACTTCCTTGATGGCCTGCATTCTAGGTACTATGCAGCGAAGGAGCAATTTCTTATATCAGACACACGACCAACAATGAAGGCCATCTTTGGCCGACTTGAGGAGCTCGAGACATCCGTTGCCCGACCTCCTGTATTACCTTCAACGGAGAACTTTGCACACATCGGCTCATCTGGGCGAGGAGGCAGATACGGCTTGCGAGGAGGACACAATCGCGATCCAAGTCGTGGTCGTGGACGGGAATCTGGACGAGGCCGTGACTTTGGTCGTGGTCGTGGGCGAGACTCTACTGCCCCATTCACTCACTGTGGTAGGTGGAACCACCCGACTGAACGATGCTGGCAGAAGTTTGGCGTAGCTTCTTGTCATGTCAATAATGCTTATGAGGATGCCTATGATGTGGAAGAAGCATCGCCTACCTCCAGTGGCAAGACTGTTCATCTTAATTATGCAGATTACTCCTGCCTAATGCAGATCCTTCAGACTCCAGGGCCTACCACCACTAGTAACACTACAACTGCTGCTCTGGCCACTCCTTCAGGTACAATAGCCAACTCTGCTATCACTCCAACTCCAGCTTGGATTATTGATTCCGGCACCTCTACTCATCTCACTGAAGAAGGTAGTCTGCTCACCTCTTCCATACCATCTACCTCTGTGAAATCAGTTCGAGTCGCTAACGGGACTCAATCACAGATTACTACTGTCGGAACTATGGAATTCTCTTCCAAGCTCCGACTTTCAGGGGTTCACTATGCTCCTGATTTTCCTTTTAGCTTGTTGTCAGTTCACAAGCTTTGTGTTGAGCTTCGTTGTCATGTGATATTTGATGAGTCTTGTTGTTATTTTCAGGACATTCGGATGAGACAGAGTTTTCGTGGGGGTCATGAGAAGAACGACCTATATTACCTTGACAGACCCTCAGACTCCAATTTTGTTGGTGCTGCATCTATCTCTGAAGATCCGCTCCTATGGCATATGCGCTTTGCACATCCCTCTGCCAAGGCCATCTCCATGATGTTTCCTGAACTCTCTGCTCTGAAGCCCTTTCAGTGCGAGGCATGAGTTCAGGAAACACCATCGAACTTCGTTTCCTGTTCGTACTGAGTCTCGTAGTACTGCTGCTTTTCATCTTGTTCACTGTGATGTTTGGGACCTTGTCCGATCCGCACATTAAGTGATCATCGCTACTTTATAGTTTTTGTTGATGATTATAGTCGATCTTCTTGGGTCTATCTAATAAAGGAGCGTTCGGAGATTAATCAAATTGTCAGAAATTTCTTTCAATATGTTAAAACTTACTTTTCTAGCATTGTTAAGATCATTCGTACCGACAATGCTCTTGAGTTAACCCAACATGACTTGACCTCTTTCTTTGCATCACAGGGAACTGTTCACCAAACATCATGTCCATATACCTCACAACAGAATGGTATAGCTGAGAGAAAACTCTGATACTTGCTAAATGTTGCCAGATCTCTTCTTAGTCAAATGAGTGTTCCTAAACAATACTGGGGAGATGCTATCCTTACTGCAGTGTATCTCATCAACCGTGTTCCTTCATCGGTTCTCAAAGGGGCAACTCCATTTTCCTTACTTTATCCTACCGAGTCTCCTTTTCCTATACCTCTGCGAATTTTTGATTGTATTGCCTTTGTTCATAACTTTTATGCAGCTGACAAATTATCCTCTCGTGCCATCAAATGCGTCTTTCTTGGGTACTCCCGTACTCAGAAAGGCTATCGCTGCTATGATCCTGTTGGACTTCGATACTATGTATCTGCTGATGTCACCTTCTTTGAGCTAACAAGTTATTTCACACAAACTGTATGTGACATTCCTCTGGACCTCCCTCCTCCACCAATCGTCTATACTCGCCAGCGTACCTCTATACCTTCTACACCAGTATTTGTACCTTTGCCTCCCACCACTGCTGTCCCGGATGTACTTGGGGAGCTTCCTATAGCTCTACGTAAGTAAAAAAGGAAATGTACATATCACTCCATGTCACATTTTACTTCTATAGATGGTTTATCTAGATGTGACAAGAGATTTGCAGATGCTCTTAATGCTATTACCATTCCAAAAGATCATTTCAGTGCATGCAAGATCAAGGCTGACGACAGGCCATGGATGAGGAGATGGATGCACTTACATCTCGGGGTGCGTGGGATCTTGTGCCGTGCCCCCCGGGAGTTCGCCCTGTGGCTTGTCGACGGGTCTTCACGACCAAACAGTCGCCTGATGGTTCTATTGACAGGTTGAAAGCTATACTTGTTGCCAAAGGTTTCACACAAACCTTTGGAGTTGATTATTTTCAGTCCTTCTCCCCTGTTGCCAGAATGGGGTCGATACGTACCATTCTCTCTGTTGCTGCCAACAAGGCTTGGCCCATTTATCAATTTGATGCGAAGAACGCCTTTCTTTATGGTGATCTTGAGGAGGAGGTCTACATGATGTAACCGCTGGGGTATGTAGTCGAGGGGGAACATGTATGTCGACTACGCAAGGCCATTTATGGGCTGAAGCAGAGCCCAAGGGCATGGTTTGACAAACTCACTACGGAGATCAACGGACTTGGTTTTCAGAGGACAACATCTGACTACTTTGTCTTTGTTAGATGATGGTCTACTGGCACGATCATCCTTGCTGTCTATGTTGATGATCTGGTTATCACAGGAGATGATGTAGATGGTATTCAGGAGACCAAGGCCTTCCTCCAGAAGGTCTTTGTCACGAAAGATCTCGGCCAACTTCGTTATTTTCTTGGCATCGAAGTAATACGCACTACAGAGGGGCTCCATCTTTCACAGAGAAAGTATTGCCTCAATATTCTGACTGAGGCAGGACTTCTTGGATGCAAGCCATCTGGCATCCCTGCAGAAGTGAGAAAATATTCATCATTTACTGATCCAGCATTTGAGGATGCAACACGATACATAAGCTTAGTGGGAAAATTAGTCTATCTCACTATTACTAGGCCAGACATATTGATGCAGAAAGAATTTCGACGTCGACGATAAAATTCGAAGATAATTTAATGGTGGATTTCGGTGGAGAAGAAGTTGGAGGGGAGAAGAAGAACACGCCTGTTGCGTGAGGTTGAAGGAGGAAGAATGCGTAGACCGCGAGGGGAAGAGAGAGAGAGAGACAAGGGAGTGAGAGATAAACTATCTCAATTTTTCATTAACTTCAACTGACTAAAAACAATGGACCCTCATCCCTTTATATAGGAGGGATGATATTACAAAAATAGAAAACTAATTTAAATTAACAACTAATTATCCTAAGTAGACTCTAACTAATTAACCGACAAATTTGAAAATATAATCTATAACTAATTATTGGAGATCACAGGCGATCTCGTTTATTTAATTAAAGACATGACAACTTAAATAAACTTAAATAAAATTGACCGATAAAATTAAATAAATATTCGGCCCTATACTTTGGTTCCACGCTGCATCAACTCTCCTCCGCTTTAAAAATTCGTCTCCCGACGAATTGCTGGATCTGCAGGCTTGGAGGTTGAATCCGCGTTCTCAGTCATTCCTTGGAAGAAGTGGTGTGGAGCGAATGGCGGAATCCACACATGGGCGTTGGTGACGTGGCCGTCGTGGTGGAAGAGTAGGTGCGGCGCGTAGGCGGGCGTCCATCTGATTTTCTTCCCGTTGACGTGGTGCTCGAAGAATTGATGAGGCATGAATGACATGGCTTTTGGAGGATCCATGGCAAAGCAATATCACAATGAAAGGAGGGGAGAAGATGTGGCAATGAAGGGAGCCATGGGGTCTTTATATAGATGAAACTCAAACTCCTAGTCCTAATAGGATAAGGAAGTTGCCCCAATTGCCTTCTGTCAGCTCTTTTTTTTAAAAAAATTCGTAGCATGGGGCCTGGGCGTAATTTTCATGCCCCTTTACCTAAGCAATTTTCGTAAGAAGATTTCTTGCAGTCCCCTTTCGAGTAAAAACTTTTGCATGGGGGATTTTTTTTGTAATTTTCCCGAATTGGTTCCCAATCCCACATCTTACGGGATTCATGTCCCTTGGTCATCGCCCCTTTCGTTAGGGATTTCCCGTCTTTCACGCATGTGGTACGCGAACATGGGAGGCGGTGCCGCGGGGAGGCGGGCGGGAAGGGCACAGGGCGCGAGCGCAGGCGGCGGGCGGGATGGAGCCGAGGAAGAGGAGGCGCAGGCGGGGGGGTGGGGGGTGGGAAGGCGGGCGTGCGGGGAGATGGGCGCGGGGCTGGGGAAGGCGAAGGCGGCGGGGAGGGGGGTGCGGTTAGGCTGGGAGAAGCGGGGAGAATGAGGCGACGGGAGGAGAGGTAGGGTTCGGGGATGGGGAAAAGAACACGGGGTTTTGGAGGGTGGAGGGTTTGCTGATCCGAGGACGGGAGAGAGCTGGTGGGGAAGGGGAGTAGGGGAGAGGGGCTGGCACGCGTAGGGAGGGCTGGCGAGAGGGGAGGGCGGCGAGTGGCTGGCGGAGGAGGTGGGAGGCTTATGCGCGAAGATGAGGCGGAATGGGAAGGCGGAACGGGGCTGGCGGCAGTCGCGTGGAAGAGGGTGGGTGGCTGGGGATAGATGGGTCGGGGGGGAGGGGAGGGCAGTGAACAGGGTGGCGATGCGGGGTTGGTGGTGGCAGAAGGGGGTGTTGATGGTGGTGTGGCGAGGGTTGGAGCCGCAGGGGCTGCGAGGGGTGGCGCAGGAGGTTGTGGGCTGGTTTGCGCAGGGAGGGGAGGGAGGCCGCGGGGGGCTGGGTTTTGGGCCGCCGGATTTGCGGGGGTGGGGGGAGGCGTCGGCGAGGCTGGGGGCTGGGCTGGTGAGGGGGCGGCGGGAGGCGTCGGCGGTACTGGGGGCAGGATCGAGGCCGTAGGTGCGGCGAGGGTGGTGGGTGGGGTCCGCGCAAGGGCGGATGGGGTGTGGGTCGGGTTCGGGGGATTTTGTGAATTTGAAATTACCTGGACAACCCTCGTTTCGGTGTTTTCCTCTTCTGAAATGGCTTGGACAGCGGTCGATTCTTCGTTGACAACAAGATGTTCGTCTTCAACCTCGACCTCGGTGATGGGTGTCGCTGAAGCCTTCGCTCGGCGGCGCGCATAGCCTTGGATTCCGCGATTATTTCTCGACATCCGACCTCGAATTCTTGACATTTGGACCGGAAATCACGCATTGCGTCTATCTTCTTGTTGTACGTGTCATTGGTTAGTTGAGTTCGTACGGACGAACAATGGTGTGTCGTCGCGTGTCGGCGCACATGTCTGTACGGATCGTCAGATTGTGAAGACGATCTGTAGGCCATGCTCTGATACCAATTGATGCAGAAAGAATTTCGGCGTCGACGATAAAATTCGAAGATAATTTAATGGTGGATTTCGGTGGAGAAGAAGTTGGAGGGGAGAAGAAGAACACGCCTGTTGCTTGAGGTTGAAGGAGGAAGAATGCGTAGACCGCGAGGGGAAGAGAGAGAGAGAGAGACAAGGGAGAGAGAGATAAACTATCTCAATTTTTCATCAACTTCAACTGACTAAAAATAATGGACCCTCATCCCTTTATATAGGAGGGATGATATTACAATAATCGAAAACTAATTTAAATTGACAACTAATTACCCCAAATAGACTCTAAGTAATTAACCGACAAATTGGAAAATATAATCTATAACTAATTATTGGAGATCACATGCGATCTCGTTTATTTAATTAAAGACACGACAACTTAAATAAACATAAATAAAATTGACCGATAAAATTAAATAAATATTCGGCCCTATACTTTGGTTCCACGCTGCATCAACTCTCCTCCGCTTTAAATTTTCATCTCCCGACGAATTGCTGGATCTGCAGGCTTGGAGGTTGAATCCGCGTTCTCAGTCATTCCCTGGAAGAAGTGGTGTGGAGTGAATGGCAGAATCCACACACGAGCGTTGGTGATGTGGCCGTTGTGGTGGAAGAGTAGGTGCGGCGCGTAGGCGGGCGTCCATCTGATTTTCTTCCCGTTGATGTGGTGCTCGAAGAATTGATGAGGCATGAATGACATGGCTTTTGGAGGATCCATGGCAAAGCAATAGCACAATGAAAGGAGGGGAGGAGATGTGGCTAATGAAGGGAGCCCTGGGGTCTTTATATAGATGAAACTCAAACTCCTAGTCCTAATATGATAAGGAAGTTGCCCCAATTGCCTTCTGTCAACTCTTTTTTTTAAAAAATTTGTAGCATGGGGCCTGGGCGCAATTTTCGTGCCCCTTTACCTAAGCAATTTTCGTAAGAAGATTTCTTGCAGTCCCCTTTCGAGTAAACTTTTGCATGGGGGATTTTTTTTGTAATTTTCTCGAATTGGTTCCCAATCCCACATCTTACGGGATTCATGTCCCTTGGTCATCGCCCCTTTCGTTAGGGATTTCTCGTCTTTCACGCGTGTGGTACGCGAACAGGGGAGGCGGCGCCGCAGGGAGGCGGGCGGGAAGGGCGCAGGGCGCGAGCGCAGGCGGCGGGCGGGATGGAGCAGGGGAAGAGGAGGCGCAGGCGGGGGGGTGGGAAGGCGGGCGTGCGGGAAGATGGGCGCGAGGCTGGGGAAGGCGAAGGCGGCGGGGAGGGGGGTGCGGTTAGGCTAGGAGAAGTGGGGAGAACGAGGCGGCGGGAGGAGGGGTAGGGTTCGGGAGTGGGGAAAAGAACACGGGGTTTTGGAGGGAGGAGAGTTTGCGGATCCGAGGACGGGAGAGAGATGGTGGGGAAGGGGAGTAGGGGAGAGGGGCTGGCGCGCGTGGGGAGGGCTGGCGAGAGGGGAGGGCGGCGAGTGGTTGGCGAAGGAGGTGGGAGGCTTATGCGCGAAGATGCGGCAGAATGGGAAGGCGGAACGGGGCTGGCAGCAGTCGCGTGGAAGAGGGTGGGTGGCTGGGGATAGATGGGTCGGGGGGGAGGGGAGGGCAGTGAACAGGGTGGCGATGCAGGGTTGGTGGTGGCGGAAGGGGGTGTTGATGGTGGTGTGGCGAGGGTTGGAGCCGCATGGGCTGCGAGGGGTGGCGCGGGAGGTTGTGGGCTGGTTTGCGCAGGGAGGGGAGGGAGGCCCCGGGGGGCTGGGTTTTGGGTCGCCGGATTTGCGGGGGTGGGGGGAGGCGTCGGCGAGGCTGGGGGCTGGGCTGGTGTGGGGGCGGCGGGAGGCGCCGGCGGTACTGGGGGCAGGACCGGGGCCGTAGGTGCGGCGAGGGTGGTGGGTGGGGTCCGCGCAAGGGCGGATGGGGTGTGGGTCGGGTTCAGGGGATTTTGTGAATCTGAAATTACCTGGACATCCCTTGTTTCGGTGTTTTTCTCTTCTGAAACGGCTTGGACAGCGGCCGATTCTTTGTTGACAACGAGATGTTCGTCTTCAACCTCGACCTCGGTGATGGGTGTCGCTGAAGCCTTCGCTCTGGCGGCGCGCATAGCCTTGGATTCCGCGATTATTTCTCGACATCCGACCTCGAATTCTTGACATTTAGACCGGAAATCACGCATTGCTTCTATCTTCTTGTTGTACGCGTCATTGGTTAGTTGAGTTCATACGGACGAACGATGGTGTGTCGTCGCGTGTCGGCGCACATGTCTGTACGGATTGTCAGATCGTGAAGATGATCTGTAGGCCATGCTCTGATACCAATTGATGCAGAAAGAATTTCGGCATCGACGATAAAATTCGAAGATAATTTAATGGTGGATTTTGGTGGAGAAGAAGTTGGAGGGGAGAGGAAGAACACGCCTGTTGCGTGAGGTTGAAGGAGGAAGAATGCGTAGACCGCGAGGGGAAGAGAGAGAGACAAGGGAGAGAGAGATAAACTATCTCAATTTTTCATTAACTTCAACTGACTAAAAACAATGGACCCCCATCCCTTTATATAGGAGGGATGATATTACAAAAATAGAAAACTAATTTAAATTGACAACTAATTATCCTAAATAGATTCTAACTAATTAACCGACAAATTTGAAAATATAATCTATAACTAATTATTAGAGATCACAGGCGATCTCGTTTATTTAATTAAAGACACGACAACTTAAATAAACGTAAATAAAATTGACCGATAACATTAAATAAATATTCGGCCATATACTTTGGTTCCACGCTGCATCACATATCATATGCTGTGAGCAGAGCCAGTCAATATATGGAGAAGCCTCTTTACAGTCACTGGCATGATGTTCTTTTGATCCTTCGATATTTGAAGGAATCTCTAGGACGTGGACTTTTCTATGGGGTGAATGGACACACTAATATCTCCGCTTATACAGATTCTGACTATGCGAGCTCTCTTGAGGACCGCCGATCCACTACAAGATACACCATGTTTGTTGGGGATAACCTTGTCACTTGGCGAAGCAAGAAGCAGACAGTGGTATCCAGATCTAGTGCGGAAGCAGAATACAGGGCAATGGCTCAAGCCACATGTGAGATCACATGGCTTGTTTCTTTCCTAACAGAACTTGGCATGTCAGTCGCCACTCCTGTACCTTTATACTGCGACAACAAGTCTGCCACGTACATCGCCACCAATCCAGTTTTCCATGAGCGGACAAAACACATTGAAGTTGATTGCCATTTTATTCGTGATGCAGTACGAGAAGGACAAATCAACAATCCACACATCTCTACTGAACTTCAACTTATAGACATCCTCACAAAGGCTCTTCCAAGGAAGCGCCTAATGTACTTAGTATTCAAGTTGGGCATGATCGACAGATATGCTCCAACTTGAGGGGGAGTGTTAGAATTATTATTGTTAGAATTATTATATTACAATTATATTTGTAACCTTTCGGGTTCCGTAACCCTTAACCCTTCGGGTTCCGTACCCCTCTGGGGTATTTTTGTATTTTTCCTCTTGTACTCTCTAGGCTTTTCTCTCTATATAAGAGACTCTAGCCCTATGGAATAGATCATCAACACACACAATTGTCGGCTACTGTTGAGGACGTTGCTTCTCATGTCGTGTAGGTGAGGAGGAACAAATGGATTGGAGTGTGAGTCAAATTGAATCTCCTCATCGGAGAGCATGTGATCCGTACCGCGCCAGTCAGAGTCACTGCAACTGAAAATGAGTCTCCACCTGGAGAACTCTGGCCAGCCACATCATGTGGACAACTGCTCCATCTTTGAAAGGGATGACTTGAAAATGCCGTGGAGACATCCTTGTCGGTGTCCACGGTCGCTGGAGAATGGAGTCTGAAAAAATCTCCTCATCGGAGAACTGGATCTCTCCCATACTGGCTCAGAGAATGGGATCTCTACTCTGGAGTCCCTATGAAATCACATGAAAACCCTAGCCCACATGGCATAGGGAATGTGATCTCTACTCTAGAGTCCCTATGGATCAAATGAAAACTCTGACCAAAACAAAAGATCACCACACAAATGATGGCAAACATGTGCACATCAAACTGAAGACTCGGAAACATCTGTAGAGTTTGGAACATCTGGCTGGCCTGGAATACGGAGAATATGAAAATGCGGCCTGTAGAGCTCTACACAATACTCCCCCTTTCTCCCAGACTGGGCAGAAAACAATGACATCGACCAAGTTAGAAGAATACAAGAACATGATGGGGAGAGAAAAATCCAATAAGCTGATCTCACAATTTTCTTGGTTTTTCTTCTCGCATTTTCCATTTTTCGTACGAATTCTTTTTATACGATTCCTCTTCTTTTTTTTCTCAACTATTTTCTTTTTTAAATAACTGATCAATAAAATTTTTAAAGCCATCTAATCATAATTTTTTACCGACTTTTTTCTCCGCGTACGATTTTTTTCGTACGCACCTTTTTCAAAAAATCATTTTTTTTCAAGACAATCCACCTCCCTTTTTTTACGGTTAGCCTCTTTTTTCTTCGAACTCTCACCATTGAAGTGGGAACTCTCCCCCTTTCTTTTGTAGCATATTGTAGCAGTCCCAACATGGACCGAAACATCTCAATCCCATTTTTTCTTTACAGACTGTAGGAGAAGCCCCCCCGGTGTCGAAATAAATTGATTTTCTAATCTTGCTATCGGCTCTATTTAGGGTTCCCACTTGTGAACCCTCTTTCGAAGACCTGTTGCCCCTGATGGGGTTTCTCCTATAGATGCCATCGCCGCTTGCAATGGTGAAGGAGAGGAGCTTCTCCGAAGGGGACGAACACGATCCCCGCTGCCAGAAAGGAGCAACGCTGCTCGGAGGGGCCACCTGCGGGAGTCGAACTGAGATAGAAGCGGAAGGTGGTTTTTCTTTCGCGAAGGCACTTTTAACCGACTCATTAGCTCCTGCTGCATCTTTTTCCTCCCCCCCTCTGACCCCGTAAGGTCATAGTGAGTGCACCTCACACTCGTGGCAGAACATGATGCCGGATGGATCTGACCTGTTGGGACTCTATTCATCTGGTTCGGGGCCCAATACAAATTGAACTTAGGTCCCCGGGTCTGTTGAGATTCGGGAGAGTCGACCTGATATTGAACTCTTGAACAACCACTTTTCAGTTCCCCTAAGGAGAGGCGCTTGGGATTCCTCAGATAGTAGCTCCATGTCCCCTTTCATCAGTCTCATCATCAGCCTATAATCCTAGACCTCGCAGAAAGTTCAAGGGCGCTGGCGCTAAACTCAGTCTAATTAGACTTAGAGTCCTGTAAATGAGCCTGTCTTCTGGTGTATCACCTGGGGTAGGAAGGCGGAAGGGACGTCGCCATCGCCAAGGGGATCTGCTGCTGGATCTAACGCCTCAAGGAGATGGTGGCTTCGCGAGGAGCCCAAGCTCCACCATGGAGCTCCTCCTAGAGCAGGAACACATCTTTTCTTCGATATGACTAGGGTTTTTGATGAAACCCTGAAACTTGAACATGAATGGATCTCCGCTTGGAGATAGATCTGAATGGCGGCAGAGATTTTCAGAGGAACGAATAGAACTAGGGTTCCAAGAATCGTGGAACTGTCGGCAATGATCGTTGAGCAAAAATTAGGGTTTCAATAAAAACCCTAGAACTTGGACAAAACTTGAACAAACAATCTCAACTATAAGAATCTTCATGAACATAACGCTAAAATCGAATATCGAAAACATGAAAAAAATTACTTTTCAAGAATATATCCTCGAGAATCGAAACCACTCTGATACCATGTTAGAAAACTTGAATGTGGAAGCATATTAGAAATAAAGGATAAAGTACAATGAAGAACATAGAGCCCTGCTCCCTAAGGAGCAGGATGAAACCACGGGAGAAGGCCTCAAAGGACCTTATGTTTCTATTGACTTTCTCTTCTGATACTGGAGGGTTGGGGGCTTCTTATATAGCCTCCACGAACCTTCTAGGTCCCACCATTGGTAGATGTGGGATTAAACACTGAGATGTAGTAAATAGATCCTGGAGTGATCTATTTACCCATCTACAAGAATGACACATATACTCCAACAAATCCGAATTGGTTTTCTTTTACTTTGGAAACTTGCCTCAACCTTCTTTCGATCACACGTTACCAAATTTTCATAGTGTGACTCATCAACTTGATACCTATGTAATTTGAACAATTTTGAATGTGTCCTTTGTTCTTATAAAGAGGCATCACGATGCTTTTCCTCTAATCTTCATGCATTTTCTTGCTTTGTCAAATAACATTGGAGATCAGCGACGAGCGAGCCCTTTTGGTTGGCCATGTTCCGTCTCATGAAGCGGCAGTCGGATCTAGCGACAGAAAAAGCGCCAAAAGATACAGAAGAAGACCAAAGGCAAGATCGGCTCAGGTGGGGTCCGCTCAATGTCCTTTTAAGGTCAGTGTGGCGGCGACGACAGGAGTTGCTCTATTGCAAGGGGCCCTCGAAGGTTCCAAATGAAAGTTCTCTCCTGGAACATCCGCGGCCTTGGGGATAAGGATAAGCGCAAAATTAGGGGCTCTTGGATCTCTAAATGGGATTGCGATATTGTCCTTCTTCAGGAGACAAAGCTTCCCTCCTTGACGGATGGTCTTTGGCGATCGTGCGGAGCTGGGGGACTTGATCATTTCAGAACTCTAGATGCCTCCGGGACGTCGGGTGGCTTGCTGGTGGCTTGGAGATCGGCATCTTGGTCTTTCATCTCGGAAACTCGTGGCCGACACATCCAGACGGTGATTTTGGCGAACTCTTCCTCCTCTGATCATCTTGCGGTGTCTTGCGTCTATTGACCTTGCGACGGTGGTTTGAGGGGGGAGCTATGGGAGGATATGTTGGAAGCTGGAAGGGCGATTGGAAGGACCCCTTGGCTGATGGGGGGCGACTTCAACGTCACTTTTTTATCCTCTGATAGACCTGGGGGGAGGGGTGGGCAGGATATCGGCTTCGAGAAGTTTATTGATACCATTGATTTGCTTGGCCTCGAATTGTTGGACGCCGGCGACGTGAAATACACTTGGAGGAACTCGAAGGCGCGCTCGAGACTTGACCGCTTCTTTGCCTCCAATGAGCTGATGGAAGCTTTTCCTTGGCATCGGTGATGGCCAAGCCGAGATCCTGCTCTGATCATTGCCCTATCCTTTGGTGCTCTGGGATGGCCCCGGCCCAAAGGGGGCTTTTTCATTACGAGAAGTGCTGGCTTATGGAGGATGGCTTCAGGGAGGTGGTGACTTCACACTGGTTGGGGACGACGCCTACTGGATCGGCTGCTAATAGGTTTTCCCAGAAACTTTCCTCTCTTCGGGGCAGGCTGGCGGTGTTCAAAAGAGAAACGAGAGCTGCTAGGTGTGCAGCCAGAAAGAGTGCGGAGGAGGTTGTTCGAAGGCTCGATGCCCTGGAGGATGAGAGAAGTCTTTGCACTCTCGAGCAGGAGGAGCGTTTGGCGGCACCGAGAATTGTCGCTTTAGAGGACAAGAAACGGGTGACGGAGTGGCGTCAGCGATCGAGGTCCTCTTGGCTTAAAGAGGGGGATGCGAATACCGCTTATTTCCATTGTATCGCTAGTGGTAGACGCAGATCCAATGCTCTTCATTCCACCATTATTGATGGGGTCACAAGTGTGGTAACAGGGATATGGGCTGCGCGGTTGCAAATCATTTCAGAGACAAGCTTGCTTCTAGGATTCCGCGGAAATGGAGATGGTTAAGTCGCAGCTCCAGGCTTGTGGAGCACCCCTCCTCGGATACTCTTGTCCGTGATGTCACCCTTGATGAGATTAAGGATGCTGTCTGGGATCTTAACTTGGACGCCGCTCTTGGCCCTGATGGCTTTCCGGTTTCTTTTTATAGAGACTTATGGGACCTCATTGGGCACGAGGTGCTTGAGTTGATGATAGAATTCTGCCATGGGAACCTGGGTTTTGACCTCATTAACAGGGCGCTGCTTGTGTTGATCCCCAAAGGCTTGTCGCCGAGCTCGATCGGGGACTATCGCCCGATTGCTATTTCAAATGCCCTCTATCTCATTGTGGCAAAGGTCCTTGCTTCTAGGCTGGTTAACTTCCTTGGCGGATTGGTTTCTCCGGGCCAATCCGCTTTCATTCCGGGTCATCAGATCTCGGATTGCACAACACTTGCATATGAAATTATTGCTGATTGGCAGAGAAGGGACACGAGCGGAATCTTGTGGAAGGTGGACTTTGCCAAGGCGTTTGATAGCCTTGATTGGAAATTCCTTTGGTCGGTATTGAAGAGATTGCGCTTCCGTGGTGCGTGGATCTCGTGGATGAGATGCTGTATCTCCACGCGTCTTTTTCGATGCTTATCAACGGCAGACCAGAGGGGGATTGGATCCAACCCTGCAAAGGTGTGCGCTAGGGGTGCCCCCTTGCACCTATGCTTTTCATTCTGGCGGCGGATGTCTTGGCTGGTATGGCGGAGCGGGTGGTTCATCGTGGCCTATCTCGGGGCTACTCTAGAGGCGAGCTGCGGATTCCTATTATCCAGTATGCGGACACAATCTCTTTCTCATTGGGGGGGGGGGTCGACGAGGCTATCGGCATGGCGACAACGCTTGATGTTTTCTCTGAGCTGTCGGGCTTATGCAAAAATGACAACAAATCCCTTTTTATCCCCTTTGGTGCGGCGGAGCATATGGTGGATGGATTAACTGTGGCCTTGGCGTCTGCACGTGATGCCCTACCAATTGACTACCTGGGAATGCCCCTGACGCTGGGGAGGGCGAGGCTACGTGATTGGCCGAGAGTTGTGGAGATGGTGGAATCGAAGTTGGCGGGCTGGAAGGCTTCTATGGCGGGCTGGAAGGCTGAGATGGTGGAGATAGGTTGGTTGAAGACTGGGTGTTGTAATGCTTTTGTAAGGGAGGGTTAATTATGGTAATGCTTTTGTAAAACTATGGCTTTTCATTTTTATTTGGAATAAATTTTGATGGGGAGGGTACCGTTGAGTACTACCCCTTAACCTGCGGACTTTCAAAAAAAACATTGGATAAATTTGCAAGCCAAGTCAAACCACGCTCACCTAAAACTCTCCATACTTCTATAGGAATGCCATTAGATCCTACACCTTTCCCAGGTCTCATATCCTTCAAAGCCTCCTCTACTTCCTTTGTATTCTTCTATAGTTTGCACGATTCAAGTAACTTCTACTACTAGCTAGATCTCCCAAAGTGATCTCTCTATTTCCTTCCCCAGTGAAAAGCTTATGGAAATACTGCTTCCAAGTTCAACTTCCAACTAGTCTCTATATCCTTCTGAGTAAGAAGCACATGACCATCCTCATCCTTAGAGCATCTCACTT
This sequence comes from Ottelia alismoides, assembly GCA_037367405.1. Classification (NCBI taxonomy): domain Eukaryota; kingdom Viridiplantae; phylum Streptophyta; class Magnoliopsida; order Alismatales; family Hydrocharitaceae; genus Ottelia; species Ottelia alismoides. The sequence continues at coordinate 199,747 of JAZKJV010000960.1, forward strand.
GGGAATGGTCTTTGGCCTTTCTTTCTCTTGCTTGTTATCCTATTTCAAAATTTTAATTCTCTTTATAAACACTAATTTGAATTTATGTCTTTCGTAGACAATTGAAGCTCAAAGTGCTGATATGCAATACAACACCAATAAAGCATTTTCCCACATTAAGTAGGGTCGACTATATGGATTATTTACCTCCATTCAGATCTATCTTGGGCCATTCTCGGGCTTAGATCCAAAAACTATGATCCCTTCGTATAGTCTCATTCCAACACTTCTTGGGCCGTCCTTGCCCTCTCTTAGCCGTCTCAACATCCAAAAACTCACATCCCCTAATCGGTGCATCGGCTAACCTCCTTTGCAAATGACGAACCACCTTACGTGGTTTTCTCGCATCTTATCCTCGATCGGAGCTACACCAACTTTCATTATGATTGCATCCTGAATCCGATCTTTACGTGCAAGTTCACACATCCACCTTAACATTTTCATTTCTGCTAATGTCTTTCTCTGCACATGTCTATGGTTGACAACCCAACATTCAGATCCATAGAGCATAGCAGGTCTCACGGCTTCTTTGTAGAACTTTCCTTTGATTTTCAAATGAATTTTCTTATCACAGAGCATACCCTTTTTACCGTATCTTTACATGAATACTAAAGTTTAAAGCATGTCTTTACGTTCGTCCTTTCTTTCTCCCTAACCCATTTTGTCTCTTGGAGACATAGTATCTGAATCTTCATAATCGTATCTACTATCTCCATCGATTTGCCAGTCAATGTGCCAATATTCCAACTACTTATCCACAACTTCCTTTGCATCCTCTTTTGGACTAACTTTTTTATTCGCGTGCGTCCATCATGCTCGAACCCTGCAAATTTTGGACTGCATCCGGGATGCGATGCAGTGGAACTAGCTTATTTACTTGCACGCATTCCTCATGCGAAAACCCTTGCAAATTTTGAACTACATTGGGGCAGCGATGTAGTGGCCCTTGCCAAATTTTCATTGCACTCGGACGATGCAACACGTCGCAAGTATGGAATGCCCCAATGAAATATGAATGGTTGCTTAAATCCATGTTGAAAAGGTCCGACTATCTTGAGACAACTTCCTAAATAGTATTTTTTTAAAAATACTATATAGGAAGTTGTCTCCGACAGTTTTACGCTGGCCGTCGGCTATCTTACGCAACCCTCCTCAATTTACCGGGGCATGGCTGAGTTAAAGTGCTGATATGCAATAATTTTAAAAATTTCCAAACAATTTTAGGTTGAACATGTGCAAAGAAGACCCTCTAATGCTAAGGTTCATGAGAGGGGTCAGCGACAACAACAATAATAATAACAAAGCCTTTTCTCACATTAAGTAGGGTCGGCTACATTAATTCTTTGCCTCCATTCAGATCTATGTTGGTCAATATCGGACTTACATTTTAAAAACTAAGATCCATCCCTTTGTATAATCTCATTCCAACTCTTCTTGGACCTTCCTCGTCTTCTCTTAGCCGACTCAACATCCCAAAACTCACATATCCTAACTGGTGCATCAATAAACATCCTTTGCTTGCAAATGGCCAACCACATTAAGTGGTTTTCTCGCATCTTATCCTCGATCAGAGCTACGCCAACTTTCCTTTTGATTGCATCATTCTGAATCCGATCTTTAGGTGTGTGTGTTCATACATTTACCTTATCATTTTTCATTTCTACTACTGCCATTCTCTGCACATGTCTATGGTCCACAGGACAACATTCAGATCCATAAAGCATAGCAGGTCTCACGACTGCTTTGTAAAACTTTCCTTTGATTTTCAAAGGAGTTTTCTTATCACAGAGAATAGTAGAGGCTCCTTTCCACTTTAGCCAATCTGCATTTATTCTATTAGTAACTGTTGAGATGCTATTTATCTTATGTTCCATTTATGTAGATTCTATTCTTTCCATTCTCTTTATGTAATTTGCCCAACGAGTCTCCTTTATATAATATATCCCTAGGCCTCATGAATAAGTGTGGAAATGAAAATAATGAATTGTATTACTCTGTTGGGCAAATTACAAGAAAAAGATAAAGAAAATAGAAAATACTTAAGCAATATAAAAGATAACAAATATCTCAACACTCTCCCTCAAGATGGAGCGTAGATATCGATCAGGCTCAGCTTGGAACAACATCTTTAGTAAGGCCCTCTTGCTAAGGCCTTAGTTAGTACATCTCCTGTCTGGTCTCCAGAGCTGACGTGCGTAGTGGCGATAAGATCCTTATGTATCATGTCACAAGTGTAGTGACAATCGACCTCTATGTGCTTGATCCTCTTATGGAAGACATGGTTGTTTGCAATGAAAAGAGTAGCCTGGTTGTTGCATTTTAGGTGCATGGGAAGAGGTACCTCGATAGCCAGGTCAATAAGAACAGATCTGACCTGCATCATCTATGTGCTAAACCTGCGCCATGGTTCTGTATTCTGACTCAGCACTAGATCTGGCTACCACAGTCTGCTTCTTGATCTTCCTTGACACTAGGGAATTCCCTATGAACACTATGAAGCCTGAAGACGACTTCTTATCCTTGGGACACCCAACATAATCTACATCTGCACATGCTGTAACTGAAAGGAATGCACCTCTGCTGAAAAGAAGTCCCATGCCAGGTGATGCCTTCAGATACCTCATAATCATATGGACTGCATCCATATGTGCCTGTCTGGACTGCTTCATAAACTGACTCGCTTTGCTCACGACAAAGGATATATATCTGGAATGGTAATGATCACATACATGAACTTGCCAACTAGCTCCCTGTATGTCCTCTTGTCGTCCTCCTTAGTGTTATCATCATAGAGCTTCATAATCGGGTCCATAGGAGTAGCGGCACTTCTGCAATCAGCCATGTCTGTCTCAGAAATGAGATCTGTAACGTACTTCCTCTAGGACATCGCAAGACCTCGTTGGTTCCTGGCAAACTCCAGTCCAAGGAAGTTGCATAAACTACCAAGGCCCTTGGTTACAATTTGCTGATGTAAGAAATCCTTGACAAACTGAATGCCCTGCTCGTCATCCCCTATAACATTAATATATCAACATAGACAAGAATGACGATTGCACTTCTTTGAGTCCTGTGTACAAAAAATGAGTGATTGGCAGTCGATCGCACAAATCCTTGTTGCTTTATCAAGTTAGAGAGATTCTAGAACCATTCTCTTGGACTTTGCTTAAGGCCATAAATAGTCTTGTGTAGCATGCAAACCTTCTGACACTCCCCCTTAACAGCGAATCCAGATGGTTGCTGCATGTAGTCCTCCTCATGCAGATCACCATATATGAAGGCATTCTTCACATCAAGCTAGAAAAGGGACCAATCTCGTGTCACATCAACAGCTAGGAGAATACACATAGTAGAATGTCTGGAAACTCGAGAAAAAGTATCCTGATAGTCCACCCCATATGTCTGGGTGAACCCACGTGCACAAGCCTCGCTTTGCCATCTGTACGATGCTTCATAGTAAACCTCACTTGCACCCAACCACGGATGCGCCAACTGGAGTTGAAACAAGATTCCATGTGCCACGCGGCTGAAGCCAATGCTCAGGAAGGCGCTATGCGGTATTCAGTCGGAGGGGAGGGGTCACTACGTAGAGAGTATGCGATATGCAGGACAATATGCGGGGAGTATGCGGTCTTATGCGGTTTGGTAATTTTATTATTAAAAATATAAATAAAAATTTAATATTATGATAACATCCTCAGCCGGGAGAGTATGCAATTCTATACGGGAGAGTATGCGATTATATGCAGGGAGTATGCATTTTTATGTTATTATGCGGATAATAAAAAATATTTATTAGAAAAGCGGTTGAGTAGACGGCCTCATAGGAGGTATACTCGGCCAAGTATGCTGGGCTAACTCGCATACATGGCCGTTTCTCCATACTCGGAACGGCAAGGCTACCGAGTACGAGTATGCAACCGAGTATGCGATTTACTCGGCCACTTTCCTGAACACTGACTGTAGCGTGACCGTCTCCTCCTCCATGACTAAATGCCACTGACTGTCCTGAATAACCTCTTGATATGTCCGTGATATCTCCATGGCTGATAGTGTCATGGTAAACCTCCTGAAATCGTCTGACAGTTTGCTTAAGGGAACATGGGCAACAAGAGGGTATGTATCACATGTACGTCTCTGCTTTCGCAGAGCAAGCGACACATCAAGATCATCTGCCATGTCCTGAACCTGTAAGTTTCCTTCTTGAGAGGACATCTTCTCATCCTGTAGAGAACCCTGCCGTACGGACAACTCAGTAGTGCCATCAATAGAAACAATATGCTCATGACATACTTGAGGCATGCTGGATGATGGGGAAGACCTGTGAGCACATGGAACAGAGTGAGACATGCGACTATACACACGTGGCAAAAACTCGGTAAGGGTAGGTGGTGGTCCAGGAGCAAGCGTATGTACATGAGATGGTGTCGGTGATGGTGATGAAGATGGCGACGGTGGTGGTGGTAGAGCAAAAGTAGGTGGTAGAGGCATGTAGATCTCCTCATCAGAGTTTGATGGGGTTAGTTTGTCACCTATAGGAGAAAAATACATGAGAGACTCAAAGAAAGTAACGTCAGCACTGACAAAATATTTCCACCGAAGCGAATCAAAGCAACGGTACCCCCTTTAGGTATAAAAGCAACCAACAAAATGCACTTGACAACTTTGGTGGAGAGCTTGTCACATCCTGGTGAGAAATCATGAACAAAAGTAATCGATCCGAACACACGAGGTGTAAGGAAGAACAGATCCTTCTCGAGAAACACAATCGAGAAATGGACCTCTCCCAGCACAGATGAGGGCATGCTATTCACTGGGTAGCATGCGGTGAGGACCGCATCACCTCAATAAGCGTGAGGAGTACGACTCTGAATCAACATGGTTCTAGTCACATCGAGTGACGGTATTTGCGCTCGGTAACACTGTTCTGTTGAGATGTATGGGTACACGAGGTCTCCTGTGCAATGTTAAGAGACCTAGGAAACTCAGAAAGTTATAGGGTGCAAAACTCTAAGGCATTATCAGAACACATATATTTGACATTGACAGTCTCCTTAATGAATGACTTGATAACAGATCCAACCTTAGACTAAGAAAGTCTAAAAAATCATCTACAACGACCAAATAAAAATGATGTCCCTACCCTTGGTGATCAGGAACACGACCCGGATCCCATATATCTAAATGAAGGAGCTCAAACAACTGGGAACTGCTCCGATTCTGACGAGAAGGAAAGGAGGAACGATAATGCTTCCCAAGCTGGCAAGCCTCGCACTGAAATGAAGATGACATGGAGATCTGTGGGAGGACATGACAACTTTTGCAGAGGAAGGTGAGCAAAATGAATGTGCCACAGATACGATGAGACTGGTCCAGTAAGAATAGTGGAGGCATCAGTATGAGGAGGATGGACCAGTCTATAAAGCCCCCAATGCTCACGACCACATCCAATCACCTTGTCCGTGAGTATATCTTGAAACACAAGAGACGAAGGGTCAAAAACGTCATGACAATGCAAATCCTTAGTAATCTGACTAATAGAAAGTAAGTTCATCTGAAACTCAGGGGCATATAAAACATTCTGAAAGCGCATGGATGGCATCATATACACCTCTCCCTATCATGATGGCTAAGTGGACCCCATTAGCAATAACAACCCATATGTCAGGAGGTATAGAATTGAGTTCTTTCTCCACACAGATGGTGAGGTACGCTAGAGTCAATGATCCACTTTGTCATATCTGCACTGCTACTACCAGTAAAAGTGTAAACGATACTTGAGGAGCTCGAAGAGGCTCTGGCTGCAGTAATTGTGGATCCTGTAGTGGTTGTGCCTGTTACCGGAGTCATGGTTTCTCGTATAAGAGAGACAATGTCATCCAGGCGTGGATCTACCTGAGAAGCTAGAGTCTCTGAAGGCTCGATCAGTTATGCCACACGAGCAGATGCGGGGTATCCATGCTTCAGATAGCATGCATTCTTTGAGTGTCTCGAAGGATGACATTAGATGCAAGGACCACACTGGCGTCCGTCGATTCTGCCACAGGGTCTACGCCCTCTGAAATGGGTAGACCCTCCTCTGTCATGAGAAGCGACCATCGTTGAAGAGGGTTGTGTAGTGGCAGTTGGAGGTATAAGAAGCTTGTTGAGACAACTGTCGGCCTCCTCCATGGGAGGTTTGGTTGCTCCAGTAAGGAGTTGTGCTCGTGCTGCATCATACTTCGGGTCGAGCGCAACCAAAAAGACCAACAATCGTGGAGTTCCTGTATGCCATCTGTTGCTCAATGGTTGTTGTAGTAGGCATGAAGCTGTGATGCTTCTCGAACATGCCACGAAGCGAGGAGTAGAATGTGTGCAATGGACGACTATTCTGCTTAGCCCTGTAAATGTCAAACTGAAGCTGAAGAATCTTGGCCTCATTCTTCACTTGGGCATAAGAGATGCCAAAATATCCCACATCGCCTTGGTAGTGGGCCGATTCACAATATCATTGGCTATCTTCGTGAGGGTCTTAGAGAGCCAAATACGTGCATACGCGTTGTCTTGCTTCCACGGAGCATTGTCCCCAGTCTTATCTGTTGGCTTCGACTTTGTCAAAATATGCTCCTTTTTATTGCACTGCATAAGGATAAGAAACTGCACGGACCACACTCATAGTTAGTCCCATCCATCTTCACTATGGGGGTCGATCCCTTGAAGGCATTAGCCGAAGGAAAAATATTGCCCCCATTCTCTAACATGATATAAGAATGGCTGAAACGGAACTTGACTGGGAAATAGACCAATCTGAGCGAGTCTACACAATCATATATAGGATTGGTTGTACTTGTCGACTCATACAACCATTCTCGTCAATCCTTGGTGCACGCTAGAGCTGGAAAACATGATTTATAAGTCTGAAATCACGTTTTCAAGTCAAAATCAGTCTGTTTTCGGATCAAATCAGGCTGTTGGTCGGCACACAGGAGCGTTACACACCAGAGGAAACGCCACTAATGAGCAGGCAGCTGTTGCGGCGGCGCATGGCAGCCATTGCACTGTGCAGCGATGCTCTGATGCCACTATAGTGGCGTAGAGGCTACATCGGCGGCGGCCGCGGCGCGAGAGCGGTGCTCCGATGTCGCTTCATCGCCGTGGGGGCTGCTGCGATAGCGACAACGATGCGAGGAGGGGTTGCTGGTAGGGTTAGGGTTTTGGTGGGTACAAAAGCTATGATCTAGGATCGTCTCTCTGATATCATGTGGAAATGAAAAGAATGAATTGTATTCCTGAGAGGCCCTATGGTTCTCTTATATAGGAGAGAAACATGTTAGGTTAATTACAAGAAAACAAAGAAAATAGAAATGCATAAGCAATATAAAAGATAACAAATATCTCAACAATAAACAACTCATTATTTTCTCCCAACATGATATTAGTGCGACGGTCCTAGACTGGAGTTCGAGTACCTCACCAGTGCATCACCGCCAACCTCCACCCCATTCTCCTCGCGCATCGCCGCTGCAGCAATTGATGCTTCGCGCACTGCCGTAGCTACCGTCGGGGCCCCATGCGCTGCCACAGCAGCCTCAACGCCCCCTCCCCCTCCCATCACCGTCGCAACAGTCCACAACGGCCCTAGCGTTGCAGCAACGCTTCTGCGCCGCCGCTGCTAACTGTAGTGTGGTCCTTCATGCCTCTCGGTACCATATACGACCCCTAGGACCCATTTATTTCTCTCTGATGTTGAATTGTAGTCTAAAATGGTCTGATTTATCGAGAATGTGATTTCAAACCTCTAAATCACGTTTTCCGGCTCTAGCATAGATCGAGGATTGATGAAGATGGTTGTATAAGTCTACACGTACAACCCATCCTCTAAATGATGTGTAGACACACTCGGATCGGTCTTTCTCCCCAGTTGAGTTCCGTTTTGGCCTTCTTTCTCATCATGTCAGAGAACAAGGGTGACATTTTCTCTTTGTCAAGTGCCTTCAAGGGACCGACTCCCATCATCAAGATGGATGTGACCAACTATGAGTTGTGGTCCATGCAATCTATGACCCTTATGTAGTGCAATAACAAGGAGCACATTCTGACAAAGCCCGAGCCAGCGGATAAGAATGGAGACAGTGCTTCGTGGACACAAGATGATGCGTACACGTGTGTTTGGCTTTCTGGGACACTCACCACAGAGATCACCAATGATATTGTGAACCAATCCATCACCAAGGCGATGCGAGATATTCTTGTAGCCACGTATGCCTAGGCGAAGAACGAGGCCAAGATTTTTCAACTACAGTTTGATATATACACGACCAAGTAGAATGACCATCCTCTGCATATGTTTTACTCTTCTCTTCACGACATGTTTAAGAAGCTTCACAGCTTCATGCATGTCACCATTTCCACGGAGCAACATATGGCATATAAGAACTCCACGATGGTTGGAGTTTTCTTGGCAGTCTGGATTCGGAGTATGACGTCGCAAACGCACAACTCCTTACATGTACGACCATACCTCCCATGGAGGAGGCCTACAGTCACCTCAACAGACTTCTTGTTCCACCCGCTGCCACCACACAAACCTCCTCAACGACGACTGCATCTCTTGGCAAGGGAGGTTATACACAATTCAGAGGGTCCGATTTTTGTAGCAGAGGTGGTGGACGTCAGTGTAACCCCTACACCTACCGTCGTCGTCCAGGACCAGGACACATGCTATCAGAAGCATGGATACCCTGCATTTGCTCGCGCGGCAGAGCAGATTGAGCCTTCAGACATTACAGCTCCTTAGGCAGATCCACACCTTGATGACGTTGTCTCTGCTATATGTTAGATCATGACTCCAGTGGTCGGCACTACCACTACATGATCCACAATTACTGCAACTGTAGATAAAGCCTCTTCGAGCATCTCAGGTATCACATACGCTTTTACTGGTTGTAGCAGTGTAGATATTGACAGAATGGATCATTGGCTCTAGTGCTTCTCACCATATGAAGAGAAAGAGCCCAGTTCAGGTCTTACAAGTCTATACCCCATGTTAGATGGGTCGTCATTGCATCTGATTGGATGTCGCGGTGAGCATCGGGGGCTCTACAAACTGTTCCAGCCTCCTCGTGTCGGTGCCTCTACTATTCCTACTGGTCCAGTCTCACCGTACGTATGACACCTTTGTTTTGACCACCTTCCTCTGCAACAGTTGTGTCATGTCCCCCCACAGATCTCCACATGATTTTCCTTCTAGTACGATGCTTGCTAGCTTGGGAAGCATCACCGTTCTCCATTTCCATCTCATCAGAGTCGGAGTAGTTCTCAGTTGTTTGAGCTCCTTCACTTAGATATTTGGGGTTCGAGTTATGTTCCTGATCACCAGAGACACCGTTTTTATCCGGTTGGTGTAGATAACTATTCTAGACTTTCTTGGATTTTCTTGTTAAAGAATAAGTCTGAGGCTGGGTCTGTAATTAAATCATGAAATAAAAAATATTTTTTTGCTACTGTCAAATCTTTGCATTCTTATAATGCTTTAGAGTTCTGCACTTAACAACTATCCGAGTTTCTCAGGTCTATTGGTACTGTACAATAGACTTCGTGTACCTATACATCTCAACAGAACGGTGTTGCCGAGTACTAACATCGTCATTTACTCGTTGTGACCCGAACCCTTCTGATTCAGAGTTGTGCTCCTTACTCTTATTGGGGTGATGCGATTCTCACTCCTTGCTACTTAGTGAACTATATGCCATCTTCTATTTTAGAAGAAAAGTTTCCTTTCTCGGTTGCGTTTCCCGAGAAGGATCTGTTATCCCTTACACCACATGTGTTTGGATATGTGGCATTTGTTCATAATCTTTCGCCTGGTCGTGACAAGGTCTCCCCCAGAGCTGTCAAGTGTGTCTTCGTTGGTTACTCTCGTACCCAAAAAGGGTACCGTTGCTTTGATCTGCTTCGACAGAAATATTTTGTCAGTGCTAATGTTACATTCTTTGAGTCTGTTATGTATTTCTCTCCTACAGGCGATAGACTGACCCATCTGACTCTGATGAGGAGGTCTATATGCCCCTGCCTCCTACAACTCTACCACCTCCTGCACCTGCTCTACCACCTCCATCACCTCCTTCACCACCACCATCACAACCTCCACCACCTCCAGTACCTACACCTGCTCTTGTGGCTGCTTGTGGACTGCCATCCACCGTGACTCATTTTTTGCCACGTGTGTTTACCCACAGGTCTCAACTCTGTTCCCCCCCTGCTCACAGGTCTTCCCCATCATCCGGTATCCCTCAGGTATGTAATGAGCACATTGTTTCTACTAATGGCAGTACTGAGTTGTTTATGCATCATGATTCTTTATAGGATGAATATGTACCCTCTCAAGAGGAAAATTTACAGGTTCAAGAGATGGCAACCGATCTCGTTGTGCATATTGTTCTACGAAAGAAGAGACGTACTTGTGCTTTATATCCTCTTGCAGCCCACGTTTCTTTGAGCAGACTTTCAGAGAATTTCAGGAGATTTACCGTGTCACTATCAACTGTGGAGATACTGCATACCTATTAGGAGGCCATCCAGCACAGTCAGTGGCTTCTTGCCATGGAGGAAATGGCCACGCTACAGTCGCGTGGCACCTGAAGCCTTGTTTTGGCTCCAATTGACGCATCCGTTGTTGGGTGCAAGTGGATGTCCACGGTGAAACACCGAGCAGATGACAGTGCAAATCGCTACATGGCAAGACTTGTGGTACGTAGGTTCACTCATACATATGGGTGGACTATCATGATATATTCTCTCCAGTATCCATGCATTCTACTCTGCGTATACTTCTATCAATTGCAGTGACACGAGAATTGGCCCCTTTATCAGCTTGATGTGAAGAATGCATTTCTCTATGGTGACCTATAAGAGGAGGTTTACATGCAACAACCACCTGGATTCGCTGCTGAGGGGGAGTATCAGAAGATTTGCAGGCTTCACAAGGCCATCTATGGCTTTAAGCAGAGTCCAAGAGCATTGTTCCAAAAGCTCTCGGACTTGATAGAGCAATATGGATTCGCGAAATCGATTGTTGATCATTCACTATTTGTTCAGAGGACTCAAAGAGGTATTGTGGTCATACTTGTTTATGTTAATGATATTATTGTTACAGGAGATGATGAGCAGGGAATCCAGGTTGCTAAGGATTTTTTAGGTCAGCAGTTTATGACCAAGGACCTTGGTAGCCTACATTACTTCCTTGGACTGAAGTTTGCCAGGAGTCAGTGAGGTCTTGTGATGGCTTATAGGAAGTACGTTACAGATCATCTCTCTGAGACAAGCATGGCAGATTGCAGGCCTGCCACTACTCCTATGGACCCGAGCATGAAGCTCTATGATGATGACACTGAAGAGGTCGACAATAGGAGATACATAGAGCTTGTTTATAAGCTTCTTTATACGACTATCACCAGGTCAAATATATCCTTTGCAATAAACAAAGTGAGTCAGTTTATGGAGTAGTTTAGATAGGCACATATGGATGCAGTCCATATGATTATGAGGTATCTGATGACCTCATCTGACAATGGTATTTTATTTAGCAGATGTACACCCCTTGCAGTTACAACGTGCGTAGATGTAGATTATGCGGGGTGTCCCAAGGACATGAAGTCTGTTTATGGCTTTGTTGTGTTCATAGGAAGTTCATTGGTGCCATGGAAAAGAAAGAAGTAGATTGTGGTTGCTAGATCTAGTGTAGAATCAGAATACATGGTCATGACGCAAGCTAGTACAGAGATGATGTAGGTCAAATTTGTTCTTACTGACCTGACTGTTGAGGGCCTCTTCCCATGCATGTCCAATGTGACAACCATGCTGCTCTCTTCATTGCAAACAATGCAGCCTTTCATGATAAGACCGAGCACATCGAAGTGGACTGTCATACACTCGAGACATGATACAAAAAGGTCTCATCTCTACTACTCATGTTAGCTTAAGAGACCAGGCAACATATATACTTACCAAGGCCCTAGCCAGAGGGCCTTACCAGAAATGTTGTTCCAAGCTTAGCATGATTGATATTTGTGCTCCAGCTTGAGGGGGAGTGTTGAGATACTATTTATCTTATGTTTCTTTTATGTATTTTCTATTCTTTCCGTTCTCTTTATGTAATTTGCCCAATGGGTCTCTCCTCTATACAAGAGAACTCTAGGCCTCGTGAATAAGCAACTCATTATTTTCTCCCAACAGTAACATCTTCATCAATTTCCCCATCATGTTGCAAAATAGATCTTAAGTATCTAAAGTAATACTACTACAAAATAATAAGTTGGCCTATGATGCAAGGCTTTTAACCTCTCATTTTATCACTTTGTGTACACATCTTTTATTATTAATGAAAGCAGTTACTCGAACTGCATAATATCGAGCTTATTAGTTAAAAAAACCTTGATCGGATTTTTGTATTGGAGTGTTAGAAAAGTTGCAGTATTTTGAAAATATTGCATGATTTTTGGTGCTCCGTATTGAAGTGTAGGTTTCTTTTCAATTGTCCTGGCTATTTTTATGATATTTTCACCACTATCTTTTATTTGGCGATGTCTTTCGTAAAATATTGTCCTAGGGTCCGTTTCACAAATCTTTCTTTTCTTTCATTCTGAATATCTACTATTGTAGATGTTTCAGTTATTGTGAACCTTCACAGATGCACTTTGAGGTTTCAGAGATAGGCAGAAGTAGGAATCACGGTTCATTTGAGTAGGCTATTTGGGCGCGCCCGACGCCCTTGTCTGATGGCATGATTCTTCATGTCTGAAGAAAATATCTCTTCCTTGAAGCATCGGCTAACCTACTTATTGGGACAGTCTTGGGGCTCCAACTTCTACAGTTACACAATGAAGGTCAGGCTCAGACTAGTTTTGCAAAATTCCTAAGCATGCATATTAGTTTTGAAGGAGAAAGCACTAGCCACTAGGAGTCGGAGTTCACAACTGATGAGGGAGGACTGGAAAGGCCAACATTTCCTTGCTTGGTTCATTGGATGTCTCTGGAAGCTTCTTTTTTATTTATAATTATTTGATCATTCCACTATAAAATTTTGCTTCACCCTGGTCTCAGTCTCCACCCCTGACATTCCATAGATACCCAGTTATGCACTTGGATTTAACAGATACCATCATGCACATGCCATCACTGCATGTGCGTTCATATGGATGTTAACTTTCAATTAGTCAGTCCATATCTTGGTTAAATATGTATTTTAACTTGGGCAAACACCATGTTACTACTTCAAGTGCCTTTTCACTATGAATTTATTATAGTTTAATTACTTGGTGGACTAATTAATTACTCATGTACTCATATTTGATAATATAAGCTAAACTTGAATTATTAGTTTTAACTCAGCAATGTCATGTTGCAAATCCTGTTTTTACTTTGAAAAGGGTAAAAGACCATTATTCAGTGGTTAGATTTTCTCAATCTGTATTAATACAGCATTATTATGTTTCTATTAAAATGTCATGGTTTCACACCATCTTTCACTCTGGGAAGACTTTATGCCATTAGAATTTGTTTTGAACTTTCATTTAATAAAATTCACCAGTTTCGTGGCATTTCATGCTTTTCTAGAACTTCAGTGTCTATGCTATCCACATGATTATCAACTCTGAAACCTTGGATGCAATCCTCAAAATATAAATTTGGTTGGAATATTAACCTATGCGTTGTACGTAGTTCCTATACCTTTACATTTAGTTTGTAAACATGCAACTTCAGGACTACAAATAAGTCGATTTTGGATTGGTGAGGGAATCTGTACAAACAACTGGTCTAGATTTTCTGCTTATATTTCGATGATTTCTAATCATGCCATCAAGTGATGGTTGTCATTTGAAGCTCGACAAAATCAGTGATTACTACTGAAGCTCTTTTCCTTAATCATGTTTCAGTGCATTCAGTGGCATGCAAATTGTAATTACATTGCAACTGGCTCCAGTGACAAGACTGTAACACTATGGGATGTAGAGTGGGGAATGTGTGCGCGTATTTATTGGCCACAGAAGTATGGTACTGTGTTTGGCTATGTGTCCTGGTGGGAGATATATGGCTTCTGGTGATGAAGATGGTACTATCACGATGTGGGATCTCTCTAGCGGTCATACATCTTTTGCGTTCAGGTGATTCTTACATCAAAGGATATCTCTTTACGCTGGTGGTGGTGCGATGATTGTAGTACCCTAGCCTTCTGTAATTGCTCCGCCTTTTTCTGGTAGTTAACGGGAATCTTCTTTGTTAGTTAATGGGAATTCTTTTTGTCAATGCACACATTATTAAAATAATAACAATTTAATAGATATATAGCAATTTTTCTTGTTTATTAAGAAATTGTTTCGGCTAATACACAAAATCTGAATGAAATGACTTCTAAAGAACGTTAAGAGCAGTAGCTTATCATTGGAATCCTATCGAAGTCTTATATTTCTTATGGCTTCCTTTCTAAAATACTTATATCCCTTTATCACGTGTGCTTGCTCTATTCTTTAAATTACTTTTTGGTTGACCAATTAGTGGCTAAGTTTGAGTGCTTACAGTAATCCACAGATCCCAATCCTTGATTAACAAACTTCATTTGGTATCACAACATAGTGTTTGGATGCACAAATGCCATCATGACTGGAGGACATAAGTGCATGATGTACATACTATTAAGGTAAAGTGTAATTACGGGATTTGCAGAGGCATATTGACTTCAATGCACCTGACGAAGGAAAATATAGGTACGTCAAACTCTCGAGGCAAACCACCTTCATGGGAAAAAAGATTTTAAACAAGAATGTGGTATCGAGTCTTGCAACATGCTTTTAGAAACTTATAGTGGAAGGGGTTGGCGTTATTTTTGTGTTGGGGGCCAATAAGCTTTTGGGGTACCTCTAGAGTTGGTCGTGTATTCGTCCAACCTCATCCATCGTCCATGCACACTGCAGAGTAAAATTGGCTTCATCAGAACTGTTCTAATTCTTGGGTTAGTGAATGTTTCAGTTATTTTTGTTTCAATTCTACTTAGGTACATTGTATTCATCTTTTCATTTGCAAACACTATTGATCTTGCAATTCTGAATTACAATAAAGTACAATAGTTTCTTCAAATAAAATTTCCCTTATTTATGGCACTATATAAGCACATTGGGAGTTGATACATTCCTTTGTCCTCACACACATACACCAAAACCTTTTGTATCCCCAATAAAAAAGTTCAAGGTATCAATTTTGTTAATAAGGTGTGGATGTAAAAATATGCATACCTCTTCACCTGGCTAGTAAACGATCTACCTACCAAAGGATGCATTTTGTTTGTCCTTTCTATCATCCTTACATGTGAGACTATTTTTATGAAGTTCAACTGTCTCAATTCTCGAGCAGCAGCCGCAATGCTTTTGTAGAATATAAAGTATTTCTTTTACATCTCCATGGCAAAATCATTCAATTTTCATAAGATCTTGAATGCTTTTTCAAAGGTCTAACAATATATGTATCTTGGGTCTTTTGAGATAATTCTGATCGATCAACAAGAATATATTTCACTGCAAGTAATATTGGATGCTTATTCTATGTGAAACTTGATCCAAAACTAAGATCCCTTCAGACAGTCTCATTCCAACACTTCGTGGACCTTGTTACTCTCTTTTAGTTGGCTCAACAACCCAAAACTCGTAAGGGTGATTAGAAAGAAAACCTAGTGTATAAATGTATGGTTTTTTTTGTTCTTCCTCGTCTCCTTTCTTGTTCTTCCGTTCCCCCTACCTTTAACTCAAGAACCACTACAGTGACCATCACCACTGTCATTTGCTAGCCACCTTTGCCGAGCCTAGTCCTTGACCCCCCTCCTCTGCTCGCCAACTACCTTCGCACAACCCCTCCTACGATCTCCATCACCTCCACTAGTATCTCATCCAAACCCTGCCCTCAATCTCTCCTGCCACCTTCGCCCAATGTCGACCCCCTTTCTGTTGCTAAGGTTACCTCCATCCAATAGAGTAGTGGTGGTGTGATAGAGAACACAACAACGGGCTTACGATGTTGGTGTTACAACATCGTAGCATCGTGACGATGGGGTTGTACTTTGATGGTGGGTGCACATGGTTAAAGTCATGGTTGTTTTCAGTTAGGGCTCAAAGATGGTAATGTATCTGTCACCTGCATTAGAGGCACGGAGGTGATGGTCGGATCTCGAAGCTCTAGTGTTGGTATCTTGGGCATGAAGCCCCGGATAATGGTTTCCTTTTTTGGATATTGAGCTCCACTCTTCTTATAGCTTTGGTTGGTGATCATTGGGAGAGGTAACGAGCTCGTTGATTGTGTACATTGAAAGGTTGCAGCTGGTGAGTTATTTACATATGAGAGCACACGTGGAAGAGACGTGGGAGAAGGTGCACCATAACTATGGGGCGAATGAGGGACGTGTGCCTACGAAAATTCCAATAACATCATATTGGTTTGAATAAACCATGGTTTGGTTCATCCCATTGACTGCTAAACATAAGGGCACAAATGATAATGATGCAAGAAGGTAAGGGCACAACTAACAAGGCAAAAAAGGGAGGGATATAACGTAGAATCTAAGAGGGTCATAAGTGTAAAAAAAACCCTTAAGTATATATTTATCCCTGCACATAGGTGCATCCGTGGGTGGTGGGTTTGTGGGTTTGTGTGTGAAGGGTGACACTCAAAATACATGAATACTTGATCTCATCTACAAGCTATTTATAGTAATAGTTGAATGAATCTAATCCATATCCTAGATGTACTTGTTATCTAGTTTTACGATATAGTAGGATATTTTTCATATCAATTTGCTTGCATGCACATCCATACCCGTTTCCCGATTGTAGGAAAAGAATCTTCAAATATATATATATATATATATATATATATAAGCATGTGATAAAATCATATCTTTATCTGTACAGTCTCCATCTTCATGGAAACATAAGAGTTGATTGTATCAACCAATCTTCAAACCTAAAATGTGATTTTTATTTTTGCTCCCCCCCTTCTTGATATCAGAGATCAGTCATCTTGCCCATCCCAACATGCTTTTGTCCTCTTAGCTTCTCCCTTTGTCGGGTCTTGCACTTGGGCATCAGGTTGGTCATGAACACGGCTTTGGTCACTTCGAAAATGAGGTTCTTAATCTTCTCCATTCGAGGTCCTTCGTTAGCGGCATCCAGGAATTTCTGCTTGTCATTCGAAAGTTATTAGGTGCTCAGCAAGCTTAAGCGGAGAGGTCATAGAGCATCCGTGCGAAAAACTTGACGAGAATGACTTTGACAAGGTTACCCACTTAAGGGGGGCTAATCTTAGGTGGTCTACGAGATCAACACCCCTAGAACCATCTCATTATATATTGTACAATGATTAGTGACTACGTCGTCCATTAGATAAGATGCGATAGAGAATGTAGACTATTGAATATGATGGTAAGATTAGAAAGCTATCTTATCATCATAAGTGTTCTTCTCCTCTTTCCTTAAATAAGTCATAGAAAAGGGCAAGACTAAATTGGCAAATCGTGACATGTTATGTATGAGATTTATAAGACTTCGTCAAATGATACATGTTTGTCGAGTATTGACTTTTGATCAGAAGCTGCCTAGTTCTTGAGAGAGATTTTCCCAATAGTGGCATGCCCCCTAATAATAATTTTTACACATGGCATGGTCGCAAAAAATCCCAATAAGTCATATATTGGCAAACCATTTGCGAACTAGATCCCACTTTTACATGCACATCCAAAACACAATTATCCCCGTCCCTCTCCAACCTACACTCCTCTTCCTTAACGAGATCCACCTTTGCAGCGTATGCAACTCCCCTCCCCATACGAGCTCTAGATGAATCGATTCTTGCTCTAGAACATGGATGCAGCTCAATCTTGGTATAAGTTTCGTCCATGTTCTAGGCATGAATAAGCATCCATCGCCAACTTAGTCGACCACAAGCTAGTGGGGGAGAAGTTCGAACCTTCGGCTTGAACATCAAAGCTGGTAAGGTGAGGCTAAGTTGTGGAAGATGTCAAAGAGTATAGATATAATAGGAAAAGTCATAGCTCATGAAGACCGAGTCCTTGGTAAAGTCAAGGCGATCGAGGGAGAGAGTTGACTGCTAGAGAATCCGCTGGAGTCTGAACTAGATATTCGGGGAAGGCCACTACTATATATGACTTGTTGTCTATAATCTAACTGTGGGAAGAGAAGTTGTCTCTGCATATAATGGGGGCTGGGGGGAGGATGGGGGAGGGAGGAGGAGTCTCTTGCAGTACTATTATCCTCTCACATCATCCTCCATTATCCTCTCGAATCACTTATCCTTTATCCTCCCTTATCCTCATTCCGAAATGCGGGTAGAAAACACTGCTAATGTTGGTTAGGAAAATGGTATGCTTGTTTGAAGTTGGATTGTTCTTGTTTACTATTCAGTTTCTATGTTTTTTTTCCTTTTATTGCTTTTAGTTTAGAAAAAATGCTTTTTTGTATTGCTTGCTCTACTTCATCGAATACCCTTCCACTCAATATTATTATTTAATAATACTTTTGAATGCAATCTTGCTATTTCCTATTGCTAAGTATTTTTTATTCTCAAAATCCAAATTTAACCATAGAGTGTATCATGCAAATTTTCCAATTGCAAAAGGTGGCATTCATCCGTACGTGGGAAGAGATACGTACGGAGCAAATGTTCTATATCCGATAAGATGTAGACACGTCATTTATATTATATGAGTATTATAATGAGAAACACTATCATATTCCATAGTTGCACGGACATATTTGAAGATTATTAATGGCCCTTTCTGACTTTTTTTATAATAAGCAGTACGACTTGGAAGTCTTTCTAAAAGAATCGTGCTCTTTCGGGTACAAATTAACGAAGACCGAGTTGGCATGCAAACTTTTTTGGGATCCCAAAAGTTACAATAAATGGATATGTAGGAAAGTTGCATAAATCACAACGACTTAGATCTTTGACTGTTTGGTTTTGGGATTGGGTTGAATGAGAATGTACATGGATGGGGTGTGCATGAACTTATTCTATCTAGAACAAGACGAAGTAAGGGTTTGAGATTGTCTCTTTTGCCATTTTCAAATATTTTATTCGATTTCATTAAAGGCTTGATTAAAACAAACCTTTAACAACATATGTTTATAATATATATTTTGCTGCTCTTTTCTTTTTGCTTAAGTCAAGGTTCGATTAGTGATTTGATTCATACATTCATTGACTAAATTTCAATTAAATAATAATTATTATATTTAATGATTATAAGCAGTAACAAGCAACATTTATACCTTCCTTGAGAAAAGTAATTATTATAAGTGTTTTTATCAATTGTACCCCTTTGAGATATTGCAATTTCAGTTATACCCTTCCCTTTTTTGGAATATCAATTATGCCTCTACCTTCTTGCAGAATTCACAGTTCTGCCTTTCTTTTAAGGTAAAGTAGGGGCATAACTAACATTACAAAAGGGTGGCACTGTGAATTTTGTAAGAAGGTTGGGGCACAACTGATATTTCAAAAAAGGGATGGGCATAGATGAAATTGCAATATCTCAGAGGGGCATAATTGATAAAAATCCTTATTATAAAATGAATTTTAAAAGTGAGTTTGTTCAATTCGGAGTTCATATGGTCGAATTATGAGGTCTGGAAAATTTAGGTCACGGCTTCGTGGCTTCAGGATTTAGTAGTACTTTGACTTAAGTCATATTTTTACATTTTCTATTAATTTTAGAAACATTTTAGAAAAGAAATTAAGTTAAATGGTGTTAAGAATAATTAGTTAAAAAATCAGGAAGTTCTACCTATAGTACATATAGACAATGGGGTCCAAATGTTAAAACTCACCCATTTTATTCTAATATTTTTGATATTTTTTTATAAATAATATTAATTATAAAATGAAATTTAAAAGTGAGTTTGGTTGATTTGGAGTTTTCTATAAATAGTTATGAATCGTGAAAAGCAGTTTTTATGGCTTTTCATTACATTATACTTAATTATTTTTATATTGAATAATTTTCTGATATTTTTGTAAAATAATATATATTTTTATGAACAACTTTTGTGAAGGAAGTATTTTGGTTTTAAATTTTCTTGATAATAAATAAATTAGGTGAAATATTTACAATGTGAAAAATAAATAAATATATTTTTATGATCTAGATTTTCTAACATTTTTATATATTAGGATCATTATCTCCTCCTACTTATTTATTTTATCGAGCAAGTCAATATTGACCCGGACTTAGGGTTTGAATCAGTCTGTATATTTTATATACATCCTTCTTTTTATTTTATTTTTTCCATTTTTTCTTTATTATTTTATTTTGGATAAAATAAGTGTTAAATATATAATATTAATAATTGTGGCTAAAATGTTAAATAATGAAAATTAGTGATTATTTACATGTATTTTACCAAGGATTTTAGCCAAAATGAAAGAAAAAAGGCGATGAATCATAGATTCATCATTCCTCTATACTTTACATTTGCTAGTCCCTTAGCAAGCACTTATTTTATAAATAAATGTAAGCAGAAAAGGAAAAAGAAAAAGAACAAATAAAAGAACTTAGAACATGCTTGTTTCTTTAAACTGAATCTCACTCCATCCAAAATTTAGAACTTAGAGTAGGCCTTTGGATTATTAATGTGCCGAGACTATATTAGAATTAGGATTTAAACCTCGACAGCCCTCAAGCTCCACAAATCCTTATCCATGTTCACCTCAACAACCAGCTCAGATCCACCCATCCATCACACTTTTCAGCTTTGAAAGTAATTTGTACTGTGTGTGAGAGGTGTTAGATCTTCCTTCTTAGAGAAGTGAAGAAACCGTCCATCCAAGTAATACACTCCCATTGGACCCTCATCCGGCTACTCGATCCTCGAGGAGGGGGGTATTTCCTTCTAAATTCAAGTCGTGATGTGTCAACAATCGAGTAGAGAGAGAACTAAAAAGAATGGGAAGAGAATTGGAGTGTGATCAGTTGTGGTGTGAAGCCCAGCCAGTTTAGCCAAGTCTCCACTAAGATAATGCAGGCATTTTTGAAGCTTGGACCATTGTGGTCGTACTTGTATTTGGTGTATGGTTTCTTTTTGGTAGGAATGATTGTTACACTGCATAGATCTTTTGTGTTCCGACGGATATAGCACCTTTTCTTTCCGTCCATTTTTTGAGGTCTTGGAAAAATTGTACCAACAGATCCTTCCCTCATCTGAAGCTTTATTCAACCCGAATCTCTCCCGTCTTTGGACGTCAACGCCACTAAACAAGGACTGAAATGCACCACCGAAATAGATTGCCCTTCGCAGACCCATGCAAGTTGAGCTAAGTATAGAGTGCATGAGTTCAACATTTGTTCAAATGGAGAAGAGTTAAACAGATGATACCAGTGTCCTACGTATGCAAATTCAAGTTGAATTCCGAATATGGTCTCATGAACCCAAAGAATTAAGCTTAAAAATACCTGGAGATTTTTAATTCCAGATCCTAATAAAGTCCCTTTAGAATTAAGTGGATTAAGACCTAAACCAAGCTCCATCTCTCAGACTTAGATCCATTCAGTTAAAGAATCAAACTTGTTTCG
The DNA here is from genome assembly GCA_037367405.1 of Ottelia alismoides. Lineage (NCBI taxonomy): Eukaryota > Viridiplantae > Streptophyta > Magnoliopsida > Alismatales > Hydrocharitaceae > Ottelia > Ottelia alismoides. The sequence continues at coordinate 221,393 of JAZKJV010000960.1, forward strand.
AAAAATGCAAATGAATGCAACATTTTTTATGAAGTGAATTTTTTAGCTTAAAATTTTTAGGTGATTTTAAAGTATTTTACAAAATTTTATTGAGTCTTAAAACATTTCAATTTTTAGGACCTTTTTTGAAAGAGTTAGTGAATTAATTCTATTTACATGGATTTTACAAGAATTATGTACATTTTACTATGGTATTATAAATTTTTTATATATAAACGATTGTTCGGATTTTATACAAGCTTTTATATGAATTTTACAAGTTTCGAATAATTAAGGATTTTACCAGGTATTTTACAACATATTTATATACAAATTTTAAGACAATTTTTATAAAGTCATATTCCTGGTTTTCTTTTGGCTTTTAAAAACCCAAAATATATACACCCATAGTTTTAGAGAGCCATATTATTATAAATACAATAAATTACGAGTTATGGATTCTAAAGTATATATAGAAATATATATACGTCACCCTCATATACTTAGCTTGAACTATGTCCTCATAGTGACCAAAAAAACGGCAAAGGAAGACATAACTTAGGCTAAGTATAGATTGGTGGAAAGAACTCTATACTACAATGACTCAAAAGAATAATGAATGAAGAATAGAAGTCAATCATCCCCTCTATACTTAGGATCAAGTAATCCTAAGGATGATAGACTCAAAATCGAAGATGATCGAGGTCAAGAGAATGTACACAATCAACTGCTCGGCTTGTCCCCTATACTTAGAGTAAAATATCTCTAGGTATAGAGATGAATATCAATAGTTGAGGGACAAGGGAGAGAGCAGATGATACAAAAACCGAAAACAACCAATAGCGATGTGAGCGATATTACCCCCATCACCCATACTTATGGTAAAGCACACCCTAAGTATAAGAAACAACAAGCGAAATAAAACATAATGATTTGAACAACATAGTGTCTATACCCCCTATATTTAGGGTAAAGTACATCCTAAGTATTGCAAAAATCCTAAGCAAAATCTAAGGGTATAAGACAAACAGAAGAAAGAAAGAATAAATCGAGAATATATACAATGTGATTTTGAAAATCAGGTATGCGATACAGAGTACAAAGAGTGAAGAACACATATCATACAAAATGAATCAGGGAACCTCAATGGTCGGTGGTTCATGATTAAGGAAAGGTTTGAAATGCTAGCCATTGACTCGAAAGATGGACTCAAGAGACAACTCATATATATCAATGCTACCATTGTTGTACACCTTTCTCACAAGATACGAGCCTTTCCATTTGCTCTGAAGTTTCCCTGGAAATAGCTTTAGTCTCACATCGAATAGCCAAACTTTCTGATTGGGCTCAAACTGTTTATGGCTTATGTGAGCATTATGCCATTCTTTCATCCGTCTCTTATAATGTAGGCTACTCGTGAAAGCTTCGTCTCATAATTTCTCCCGCATCATCTAGTCCAAAAATCACCTCTTTCACTGCCCACCATGAATTGTGCTTGATTTCAACAGGTAAGTGGCATGGCTTGCCATAAACGAGTCAAAAGGGAGATGTACCCAATGGAGTCTTGAAGGATGTTCTATAGGCCCAAAGAACCACTATGATCAATCCTTTCAGTAAGGGCGAACAACCTTCTACAAGATCATCATTACCTCCCTAGTAGAAACTTCGGCTAAGACCATTCGTCTGAGGATGATACGGAGTGGCAACCTGATGGTCTATGCTGAACTCGTTAGCAAGTACTCTTACCTTGTCGTTGATGAAGTGGCTACCCCCATCTGATATCAGAACTCGAGGGACCCCGAACCATGAAATGATATGTTTTCTCAAGAACTTGCAAACATTGTTTGCATCAGCAGCTAGGGTAGGAACAACCTCTACCCAGTGCTCACTTAATCTACAGCTAGAAGAATATACTCAAATCCATGGATCTTAGGGAACATGCATATAAAGTCGATACCCCATGCATCAAAGTCTTCACAGAAGTGAATCGTCTGCATCCACATCATATCTCTACATCCACAAGTGCCCATCCTCTGACAGTCAATGCATCTCTTTACGAATGCATAGGCATCTGCAACGAGCGTATGCCACAAAGACTGGATTAAAGCACCTTCTATGTTTCATCTTCCCTAAATGATGTCCTTCAGCTTCAAATTTGGGGCAATACATGAGGACACTCTGCTATTCCTCCTGAGGAATACACCGATGCCAGACAGAATCAGCTCCTTCATGATAAAGGATCGGATCCTCCCAATGGTAAGACTTGACTTTCACGAGGAAAGTCTCAAGTCTCTGCCTGGACAAACCTTATGCGACTTTCTTAGCAACTAGAAAGTTCACAATATCGGCATACCATGGGAGCAAGGCGACAGCAAGAATCGCCTAGTCTGGAAAGGTCTCGATGATAGGTGTATCAAACTCAGAAGTCTCGGGTAATTTTACTCGGGAGACGTGATCCGCCACCACGTTCTTGACTCCAGGCTTGTCCTTAATCATGATATCAAACTCCTAGAGTAGAAGAATCCATCTAGTCAGACGCGGCTTGGAATCCTTCTTGTCCATTAGGAACCTGATGGCGGTATGGTCAGTGAAAATTGTGACTTTTGATCCTAAGATGTGGGACCTAAATTTATCTAGGGCAAATACTATAACTAGCATTTCTTTCTTTGTAACAATGTGATTTCGTTGAGCGGAATCCAAAGTCTTGCAAGCGTAGGGTATGGCATAAGGAAGGTCATCCCTTCTCTGTCTCAAACAGCCCAACATTAAAATCGAAGGCATCCGTCATGATCTCGAATGGGAGAGACCAATTGGGTGGCTGAAGGACAGGAGTCTCTACAACAATTTTCTTGAGATTTTCAAAAGCCGAAAGACACTTATCATCGATAATAAACTCAGTGTCTTTCGCTAGAAGATCAGATAATGGTCGGGCAATTTTGTTGAAGTCTCGAATAAAACGTCGGTAGAAACTGACATGCCCAAGGAAAAATCATAACTGCTTCAAATTGGATGGTGGATTGAGCTTCTTTATGATATCCACCTTAGCCGGATCCACCTCCGTGCCCCTATTGGAGATGATGTAACTAAGGACCATCCCCTGAGTCATCATAAAATGACTCTTCTCCCAAGAAAGAATGAGGTTTACCTCAGTGCACCTCTGAAGCACACGGTTTAGGCTAGAAAGACAAGAGTCAAAATCAACACCGTAGACTGAAAAATCATTTATGAAGACTTCTGAAAATTCTCCCACCATGTCCGTGAAAATTGAAAGCATGCGCTTATGGAATGTAGCCGGAGCATTACATAATCCAAAGGGCAACCGTTTGAAAGCATGCGTTTTGAACGGACAAGTGAAAGTAGTCTTTTGTTGGTCTTCAGGTGCAATGACCACCTGATTATATCCCAAGTACCCATCAAGAAAGTAATAATGGCTCTTCCCGGTTAACCTCTTGATGATCTGATCAATGAATGGTAGCAGGAACTGATCCTTCTTGGTCATCTGGTTCAACTGTCAGTAGTCCACAAAGATTCGCCAAGAAGTCGGTACTCGAGTAGCGATCTCCTCTCCGTCCTCATTTATCACTGTAATGATACCCGTCTTCTTGTGTACCTTATGTAATGTACTAACCCATTTAGAATCGGAGATGGGATAGATAAAATTGGTGCTCTACCACTTGGATATTTCCTTCATAACCACCTCTGAAGATTCAGGTTCAGCATGGGCTGAAACCCACGAGATGGTTTGGCATCATCCTCGAGAAAGATGTGGTGGGAGCAGAGAGCTAAACTAACCACTCGTTTGCCTTGCGATTCTTTTCAAGAATCTCCATCAGACATGATTCTTGATCTTCGGTCAGCTCGGATGTGATGATGACCGGAAACATTTTGGGCTCTCCAGCAAGGAATCATTATTTCATGCTTTGAGGCAACAGTTTTAGCTCTAGGGGAGAAGGAACAGGGAGAGCTAGTTTGACTAGGGCCTGGGTATAGGCTATTAGGTTGGTATGCTTAAGCTCATCCTACTCTGATTCAGAGTGATCTGGAGACTGCTCATCTGATTGCTGAACTTAATATACTGGCTCAGTCTCCAAACTGGTTGTAGGCTCTTTTGATGGAGTCCAAAGTGAAAGGAACTCTGAGAAACACTGCCAATTAGCATCCTCTAAATCTGACTGATCTAAAAATGACTAACAGATATGATTGTTCACTTCGGAGTCGGAGGGATCAAAATTATCATAGTGATCTGAAAAAGTACCCGAATAATCTCTATCACCCTTGTCATTAATTGACTCCAAGATCGTGCTCTCCAATCTCCCATCATCTAATATCTGAGTCTCAAACTCTCTTGAAGTGTGATGAAAGATTGTGTGCTCAGTTCAGCACAAACTGTCTCATCATCAGTCTGTACAAAATCACAGTCCCGATAGCTATTGGGCTCATCATCAGATGCCCGCTCTGACTCTTCTGATCTGACTTTGATGTCATGCATCGTCTCTATATGAATAGTTTCATCCTGAATGTGAAAGTATACCTTCTCTGTACCATAATCAGAAATGCCTTAGCTGTTGCCAGCAAAGATCTTCCTAGTATGATCAGGGTATCGGTCACACATTTATGGACCGCCATGTCCAACATGATGAAGTTCACAGGGAATTTCAAACCCTGAATGATGACGATAACATCCTCAATTAATACCTTAGGCGTCTTGAACGATCTATTGGCAAACTGTAAGACCGTCTTGCTTGGTCGAAGAGGTTCGAACTCGAATTTTTCGAGTAAGGAAGAAGGAAGGAGATTAATTGACAATCCGCTATCTAAAAGGGTACGATCAAAAATCTGATCAAGAATCTAACATCTGACATACGACACTCCCGTGTCTGATCTCTTGGCTGGGAGACGGTTTTGGATAGTGTGGCATGCATCCTTGGTCAACACATGGATTTTTGAATAGTTATGCCCTGCCTCTTCTTTCTGCGGACTATGATACGCTCTTTGAGACCTTTTTGTAGAAGAGGGATGTGTGCCAAGGCTTCCGAAAGAGTCAGCTGAGTAGTAAACTTATCGAGCATCTCGTTCGTCAGATCACTCATCTGAATATTTTTGGTATTTTCTTTTTTATCTCTTTTTTCCAAGTGGAGTGCTTGGGGAAAAGGTATCTGTACATCCTCCTTGTTAGTCTGCACAATAAGAGGATCAGAAGACAAAGAAAAAGACTTTTTTGTAAAACGGGAACTTGCTCTTTAAAAATCATCAGAAGAAGAATCATGAGATCTAAAATGATCATCTGTCTTATCTTTATTACTCTTTTTGGATTTTCTCTTTTGTACATTCTTTTTTGTGTTTTCTATCATCATCACTGTACAAGAAGAACGGTAAAGCAGTTGCAACAGCATCAGATCAGGCTGCTTCTTGTCCATCTTGATGGCATCAGCACCACCGTCGACGTCTTCAAAGGGATATGCGGTATCAGCATCGCCATCATCAGGCTCAATAGGCTCACTTGTATCATCTGGTGTTTCTTCCTCGAGCCTAGTTAAGTCTCCTCTTGCGGGTATCTTACCGCTCCTAAGAGAAATAAAATCAGCTTCATCACAGTAAAGAGAATTATCTGAAAATACCTGTGACTGGAGGATAGATTCTGTCAAATGTACCTACTCTGACTTCCTTTTCAAATGTTCGGGTTCATCTCAATCTGAGCAGGAATAACAGACTTCCCTTTGACGATCTCAGTAACATGGTTCTTGAACTCATACATCTCTCGCCTAAATGCGACCTACGAATCAGCTATCAAATTAGCGAGATATTCAAGAGATGGGTTATCATGCAAGGGACCATGAGATCCGGATGAGTCGCCTCGATGATATTGAAGCTGCTACAGAGCTGACTATTGCTGTGGAGGGCAATTTTGTTGATACTACGATGGATATGCATTTTGTCTCCACTGAGCTGGCTGGTACTATCGAGGACCAGAATGCTGCTGTTGTTCGCAGTTCTGCCCCATCTGTGCCTATGATGACTGTTGGGAAGAGGTACATCCTGAAGACCAACGGAAACTAGGATGATCGCGGCGGATCCCTGATTGATGTTGCTGGTTGTACCATATTCCATTAACCTTTATTAATGGCTCAGGCATCTTTGAATAAGCCATGTGTATCGAAGCAAGCGGCTGGTCACTCTGATATACCTCCATATGGGTGTCAGATGGTGGTGGTTGTTGGTTCTGCAAGTAAGCTAGAGACTAGTGAGTCGGCTCAGAATACACATGGTATATGTGCTGAACTGGTGGCCGTAGAAGAATTCCTCCGTCTCTGCTTCCTGAGTCAGCCTTTGATCTCAAAGACTTCGTAGAATCTATCTGAATTTCTTGAAGGCACATGATTTTTGTATTCAGATCACTAAAGCATCTCTCATTCTCATCAATTTTATCGACCTTATCCAAGTTCTAGCACTTTTCTCAATTATCTTCATTCGGTCCAACTTCTGGCATATAATACCTATATCAGCTGATGAGGATTCATAATGTGAAGAAACAACAGAAGAAGGAGTCCCTTTGATGTGTGCCACGCGGGAATGCCGGTGGTAAGTCGGTGACTTCGTTTGACTGTAAAAACCTAGTCTGGGACATCGTGGTGTAATTCTCAGCCATCTCCTTGTAGATGGCCCAGACTTGATCTTCATGCTTCGAAAAATATGAACCACCACAAGAAGCGTTCATCAGTCCCTGTAACTCGGGTGCCACAAAAGAAGCTCTGAACTAGATTCAGCTTCGAGATATCATGTGGGGACACCTATCTATGAGATCTCTGAATATCTCCCATGCCTCTTGTAACTGCTCATTCGTGATCATGGTGAAGATACTAATCATGGCTCTTGCAGCATTCGTACGACCAAGTGGGTAGTTCAGATATTTTGTTCTCAATTGTTCCCACGTCAAAATGTAACTCCCTAAGTGCTTTAGCTAGTAGGTTGCTCTATCCATGAGGGAGAATGGAAAGGCGATCGGTTTGATCGTGTCCTCGTGTAAATGTAGATCATGCACCACACTGCAGATATGCTCAAACTCATGTAGGTGCAGATGCGACTCCTCCATAGATAGCCCGTGAAACTTGGGCATCAACTGAATGGTCTGTGGTCGAAGCTCAAAATTGCCCTGGATGACAGGAAGACAGATCCACCGGTGTGTAGTAGTAGCTCCAGGGTTGTAGAGCTGCTTCATCGTGCGGTTCGGATCAAAGGGAGGTCTCTCTACTTCATTCTGTCCACCATCCTCAGTTCCTGGAATCTCAGCGTCAGGAGTCTCTCTCTAGGCTTTCAACTGCATCAGCTCTACCCGAACATCATTCATCAATCTCCCCGGTTCCCTTATCTGATTCTGCATTGTCTCGAGTGATGCAAGGAGACCATTGTTGATCGCGGCCTGATCTATTACCACCGAAGTAGTTTGCGATTGTTGTGGTCTTTTAACAGCCATGTCTTCTATAAAGGAGAAAGAATCTAGATAGATTCTACCAGGTTGATGTACAACTGCAGCTGTAGAAGAAGGTTCTCTCGAACCGAGGGTGATGATGATAAAGATTGAGAAGAAGAAGATGGAGTGGGGGAAGAGCTTCCAGGGTCGGAGTGACGCTTGGAAGAGGAATTGCGATGAGACTTCAGTTTGGGAAGTGGGACATCCCGAACCAATCTAGATGGATGGGCATTGTACGGGATAGAGGATCGGTCATATTCGATCGAAGCGATCGCCTACCCATCATCTTGGTATAACAAAAGATTGAATGATAAAGATATGCAAGATATGGACTCACTCTACAGATTCAAACACAAAGCAAAACTCGGGATTCACCAACTCAACCCGATGTTGACCGTAAAAATTCGATCGTTAATCTTTTCAATTTTAGGATTTATTGGCAAAACAAGTCTTTTCGTAAATTACGTGAGCTGATAGGTGCATGAACTTCCCATAAAACTATCCTGAGTCCGAACAGGTAATCACCTACTTTCAGCCAGTATGGGAGTAAGTAACGGACCGTTTCCGGCTACCTGGTTGCTTGAGGATGGAGCCTTACACAATGTCCTCTAATCCTCCTACTATGTTATGGAAACTCGGACCGTTTCTGGCTACCCGAGAGTCCTTACTGAAGAGTAGAGAGATCAACTGTCATATCAGTAATATTCCGAAAAATCCGAGCTCAGGTTCTAACCTTATGGGTCATCCCTTACTCACAGATCTGGAAAGTATCTTCTAGACATTCGTTGGGGATTGCTATCCCAAAAGATGTGAAGTCTGTTACGTTTAATTTTAAGTCAGATATATTAGCAATACCTATTTTATTTTCGAGTTGTCACATTTTTTAATCTTTAAAAAAAACATCCACCGATTTTCTTTTCTTATTTTGACCTAGGTGAGCAAGCATACAACTAGGTTGTGTGTTCTAATGCTAACTAAGGAGGCACAAACAAAGAAAAATAAAAAAACCTAGAAAAACACCTAGCCTCAGAAAAGACGTGGAAAACGTCGAGAAATCATGATGCAAAAAAGTCGCAGTAGGTGCCCTGCTCCCCCAAGTGCACGACACTTAGTGAAACAGACATCGAGAAGAAGAGAGGGAGGTACAAGTCGGGATTCCCTTATGGGACCCCTTCTACAAAACAGAAAAACAGGCAAGTGCCCTTAATATTTTTTACAAACGTTAATACAAAAAATAAACTCGAGTCAGCTTTCTGGTTCTCAGCTATGCGACTCGAAACATGTGTCGTACAAATCCAAAATAAAAAGTCATGAAGTAAAAAAATCGACAAAAGTTAGATGATGAAAAAAGAAAAAACAAGAAAATCCTAGCGTTGTCTCCCCGGCAACGACACCATCTGAAAAATGCAACTGATCTAAAGAGTAAAAAGGACGTTGTATCAACCAGTGAATTTTAGCAGAAAATTTATATTTTTTATTTATGCTCCTAAACTTGATGTGTATAACGTTAAGTACGGGAGTGTCGAACTCAGGGAGGCAAACTATTTGAAAACTAGGGTAAAATAATAGAAAACTAGGGTTTTATTATCTTCCTAATCTTTTTTATTTTTAAGTAATTTTTTGGATTTTTATTTGATTTTTGTGAATTTTATATTATTATTGTGATTTCAATATACCTATGTAAGATCATAGGTATAAATTTTGTAATTTTATATTTTAGTTTTAGTTTTGTGGTTTTTATGAGTTTGAGCATTTTATGATTTGTATTTAATTTTTGAAAATGTATTATTATTTTTTTGGTTTTAATGTTGAAAAGTAATCTTTATTTGAAATAGATTTTTATTTGTGAATTTCAAAATAGAAAAATTGAGAAAATATTTGTGTTTTATTTTTATTAGAAGTAGAGAAAATTATCTTCGAAATGATCAATTGTACGTTTTTATGCGAGTTTTATTTATTTAGTTATGATTTTGAAAAGTTCTTACGAAATTTGTATTTTTTATTGGTTTTACTATTTTATTTTGGTTTTGGTTTTCTAGGTCAAATATGGTAAAATATACTACTAATTTTTATAGGTTTTTAAAGGTGCTTTTAGATTTTTTTAATGTATTTTGTAAGTTTGTTATTTTTTCGTATTTTAAAATGATTTATTAAAAATAGAAAATATTTTTATTTTTGAAAATTGATTTTATACTTTTTATAGAATAAAATACGGTATTTATACGTATTTTTATTGTATTTTTATATTTTGTATTTTATTCTATTATTTATATATTATGTATAGTATTATATAAACTGTATAGGGGTATAGATGTTATTTTCTAGGAACTGCGGGGTGCGAGTAAAAGTATAAGAAATGTAGGGGCAATCACGTAAAAATCACAATGAACACATGCTCACACATGTGATTCTTCAGCTCAGGACCTGCGTGCAAAATCGAATATTGACGAGGCGTTTTATGCAAAATGCCCCTAAATATCAGGATGCATGCACGGTACATGTGCGTCACTCAACTTTTGAGCAGTGGGGCTATGTTCTTCTGCGAGGCAATGCATGCACGCTGAAGTCGACCTGGACCATTCGATCGCTGGAGATGTGTTGTTAGGTTTATTTCCCCAATTGAGAAGGCGATCGGTGGAGCTTTCGAATCAACCTCCCGGGCTCTTTCCATTTGTGGTGGAAATTATGATCGGGGATGCGGGTCTTGATGAAGTCGTGTTTTGATCTTCAGATGTTGTTCTTCTACAGTTATCCCTCAATCAGATTCAGGTGTTGTTGATTTGAGTCTCAATCTCCAGGCGGTTGCATATGCCGATGACTTGCAACTTCAGATCAGAGCTCCAGATGTGTTGGACCTGGAGATGCAAGTAGCTCTTCATTCACGGTTGTAGGTGCATGTTATGATATCCTGGATTGGTACCTGCAGGTGACAATGGTTGACTTGAGAACAAAAGTCCTGGTCCAAATATCGAAGAGATGAATGGGAAGCTCTAAGGGAGGCGATGGGTATGGGAGGTAGATTTGAAATGGAGAGAGATAAAAAATGGAGATGGATCAGAGATGGATTCGGGTATTAAATCATAGAAATTAAAATATGTGAGATGATTTGAGGATAGAATGGAGAAGGAGGATGAGAAGAGAATGAATATAGAGAAGATGAGAAATACAGGAGAATACCTGGAAGATGGATAAAGTCGCCTGGAATGCTGGAACTGAAGAAGCTCTTGTTGGTGGTTGTCACCTCGATGCGGCGGCGGAGATGTGAAGGCTTGGCGCACGGTGGAGCAGGGATGTAACACCGACGACAATCATGCCGCACCTTGCTCCTGGACCTCGCTCAACGATGGTGAAGCGGTGGTTGTCACCCGGTGCTTCCTCTCAGAGCTCACTGGATTAGAGGTTGTAATGGAGGATGGTTGGCGATGGTGGGCGTGAGGGGTATAAATAAGGTTGGAGCCTTAGTGCCCACACAACCCGATGCGGTCACTAGCATAGGGATCCGGTGATCGGAGGGTTGTTAGGCTATCGGCCTAAGGGTCGCCGGTTTGAGGTGGTCGGTGGCCGACGAAGGAGAAGAGGATAGGTGGAGGGCGACGGCGTGAGGAGGAAAGGGGGAACCGGGAAGAGGGAAGGGCGTGCAGGACACACGCACACAAAAAAAGATAAATAAATAAAATAATAATTATTAATGAATCAACCACTTAATGACTAATTAGTTGGATAAATAAATGAAATTAATTACTTAATTATATAATTAGATATGTAATTAAGTATCTAAATAATTAAATGATTAAATATATAATTATTTAAATAATTAAATAACTTAATAAATAAGTAAATAATAATAATAAATAAATTTTATTTATAATAATATAATATTAATAAAATATATAAGTATAAGACATGACATATATTAAATAAGATAAAATTAAGGTATATTGTACATTATATATCAATATGGTTTCAAAAACCACATTTTGCACATTAACTTTGATTTTAGCAAAATTAGTGTCATTTGATAGATAATTTTATAAAACGAACTTTAAAAGTGAGTTTGCTCAATTCTGAGTTGATATGGTCGAATTATAAGGTCCGGAAAATTTAGGTTACGGCTTCATGGCTTCGGTATTTATTGGTATTTTGACTTAAGTTATATTTTTATATTTTTCTAGTGATTTTTAGAAATATTTTAGAAAAGAAATTAAGTTAAATGGGGTTAAGTATAATTAGTTAGAAAATCAAGAATTTTTTACATATAGTACATATAGACAACATGGCCCAAATACCAAAACTCACATGATTTATTCTAATATTTTCTATATTTTTAATAAATAGTATTAATTATAAAACGAAGTTTAAAAGTGAGTTTGGTCGATTTAGAGTTTTCTATAAATAGTTATGAACCTTGGAAGTTAGTTTTGTATGGCATTTTCGATTTATTATAATTAATTATTTTTATATTGAGTAATTTTTCTGGTATTTTTGGAAAATAATATATAATTTTATGAACAACTTTTGTGAAGGAAGTATTTTGGTTTGAAATTTTCTTGATAATAAATAAATTAGATGAAATATTTACAATGTGAAAAATGAATAAATGTATTTTTATGATCTAGATTTTTCTAACATTTTTATAAGTTAGGATACTTATCTCCTCCTACTTATTTTATTTGTCGATCAAGTCAATATTGACCCGGTCGTGGGGTTAGGATCGGTCTGTATATTTTATACACATCCTTCTTTTCTTTTCCTTTTCCATTTTCTCTTTATTATTTTATTTTAGTTAAAATAAGTGTCAAATATATAATATTAATAATTGTGGTTAGAATGATAATCAATGAAAATTAGTGATTATTTACATTAATTTACTAAAGATTTTAGCCAAAATGAAGGAATAAAAGCGATGAATCATAGATTCATCCTTGAACTTGAATGTAGCACATTAGATAGGCTCCACATAAACATTGATCGGATCCTTCTACACCTCTCTCTCTCATGTGCCTAAGAACAAGAACGGTTTTTATTTGAGTTCAAATTTAATTAAATGGGTCAAAGTAGAACAAAAAAAAGGTAGCCAAATTTAGTGCATATCGATTGATTGACCAGTTAATTTGGTTGAAGAATGGAGGGGCTCACAGGCTATTAGGTGGTAAATGATGGTGTAGCGACGAGAGGATGAAGATGAGTGAATGCCCACTAGATTAAAATTAATTAAACCCGATCCACGACTATATGCTAGCCACAAATCGTTGTCCACTAAAAAAGTGGCAAAGTCTTCTCCCACGTTAACTAAGGTATGCTACATGGATTCTGGCTCAAATCTATGTTAGAAGATTCGAAGGAGAGGTTTGAACCCTGATCTTTGAGGTGATAGGCACATTACATTACCATCAAATCGTCATCTAGTAAAATAAGAAAAAATCTATTTGAACACACTTTGATCCACGAGTGAAACAAGTGGCTTCAGGTAAAGGTTTGAAAGATCAAATGTCTCGAAAACCATGAAAAAATATCGGATCAACTAAGATTCAAAATGTTTTCGATGAGTATCAAATCAACCAAGAAGATGCAAAGTTGTGATTAGGAGATGGATCTCAACTTGGTCATATAATATGGATATATGAATTAAAGGTATTGAAATTCAAGTGTTTCATATACATACATACATACATTAGGTCATCCGTATATACACATTGTATATGTAGTATTTTAAGAGGTTTGGGATATTTTCTATATATGAAAGGTATTCAAATATGATGAAGAATGTTTTCAAATGTTTATATGCATGTGTGTATATGTGTGTATGTGTGCGCATGCACATGTGTATATGTATGTATGTATGTATGTATGTATGTATGTGTGTATGTATGTATGTATGTGTGTGTGTGTGTGTATGTATGTGTGTGTGTGTGTATGTATGTGTGTATGTATGTGTGTATGTATGTATGTGTGTGTTTGTGTCTATGTGTCTCTATGTCTGTGTCTCTGTGTGTGTGTGTGTGTCTGTGTCTGTGTGTGTGTGTTTCTTTGTGTGTCTATCTGTGTGTGTGGGTGCGTTTGTGTGCGTGTGTGTGCACGTGCGTGCGCGTGTGTGTGTATGCGTGTGCGTGCGTGCATGTGTGTGTGTGTGCGCGCGCGCGTGCATGTGTGCGTGCGCGTGGGCATGCTTGCGAGTGTATTTTGCTTGTGTGTGTCTGTGTCTGTGTGTGCCTGTGTGTGTGTGCATGTGTATCTCTCTCTGTCTGTGTGTGTGTGTTTGTCTGTGTCTGTGTCTGTGAGTCTATGTGTGTGTCTATATGTGTGTGTGTGTGTGTGTGTGTGCGTGAGTGTGTGTGCGTGTGGGTGTGCACGTGCATGTGTGCGTGCGCGTGCACGTGCCTACGTGTGTGTGCCTATGCGCGCACGCGCGTGTGTCTATGTGTGTGTGTTTGTGTGTGTCTGTGTGTGCATGTGTGTGTGTGGGCGGGTGGGTGTGGGTGCGTGTATGTGTGCGTATATGCGTGTGTGTGTGTGTGTGTGCGTGTGCGTGCGTGTGCATGGGTGTGTGCGCGCGCGTGCCTGCGTGCGTGTGTCTGTCTGTGTGTGTGTGTGTGTGTGCATGTGTGTGTGTGTGTGTGCCTGTGTACGTGTGTGCCTTTGTGTGTGCCTGCGTGTGCGTGTGCGTGTGTCTGCGTGTGTGTGTGTGTGTGCCTGTGTGTGTGTGTGTGTGTCTGCATGTGTGTGTGCGTCTATGTCTATGTTTGTGTGTGTCGGTGTCTCTCTCTCTCTGTGTGTGTGTGTGCGCGCGCGCGCGTGTGCGCACGCGCGCGCGTGTGCGTGTGCGTGTGCGCATTGATGAACGTGAAGTCCACCTCTTTAATATTCGATAATTGTAGTATAGGAGGCGAAAATCAGTCGATCAAAAACCACAATCCTTGAATGTTGTGAAATATTTATACTTGACAAGTCTACCAAGGTCGATCACAGGGAGCGGTGATTTTTAAGTTCTTGGCTTCAAATTAATATAAAAAATTAAATAATTATTCGCTCAATTTCTGTGTTGAAAAATAAAGAGAAAATATGTTGATGCAAATGAGAAGAAAATAGACAGAAGGGAAAAGTGCAGGATCTGTGATTTATAAAAATCAATCCTCAAAAAAATTCATCAGTTAATCCTAAAAAACTTATAGATCATAAAGAAATTCAGACTACTGTAATTTGTCCAATTAAATTCAAGCTATAAGCAAAGAGATTAATCAATGAGTAATTCAATCGCTCAGGAGATCAAGAAAATAATCTTCGAATAGATGTGATGATCTCACAGATCTCTCAAAATTAATTCTCAGATAAGTAAAATCTGATCTGCGAAAAACTCAAGAGTTAGAGTAAAAACTCCTCGAATACTTCCCTGTAAGGATTAATTCTTTAGAAATAATTGACAATGATCACAAGGAATTAATTCAAATCAAATTCCATAATCGTATATTCCAGCAAAAGATATCGTGATTTTCTCCATAAAAACATGGCACTAATATGACAAAATTAGCCTGCATAAACCAAATTGCTTCTTTAATTAATAATTCTCTAGAAATAGCCACAGATCTGTCCACAAACTAAGCAAAATGATAGAGCGTGAAAATAGCTTTAAAATGACATATTATACGCTAAAATCGGAGTTCAAATGAACAAGATATTATAATTTGATAAGTTAGGGACTAAAATATAATAAAAATAATTATTTTTCCTTCAAACGGGTTCCTGGAGGCTTATCTGTAAATAAAGACACTCGGAGGGGCTTTTGCTGCAATTTTTCCAAGGTACCACATACGGGGCACGTGACCTGGGCTGGTGGGGATCTTTTCACAAATTCTAGAACTCGTAGGGGTACAAATGCTATTAGCCCACTACCGTACGTGCGGTGCACGTGATCGGAGAGGCTCGGTGGGACCGAAGCTGCGGTTTGAGCACGGGGCTGAGGTTTAGAGCCCAGAACCAAAGGCTCGGTCGACGGGGCGGGAGGCTCGGACCGAATCGAAGGCTTGGGCTTCCGAGCCTATACGTGGCTGCTTCGGAGGCCCGAACCTCCAGGATTGGACACGATGATCGAGTGGGGGAGACGTGGCACCCTACAGGAGCATTGGATCAAAGGTGATCCAACGGCTGTGGAGTCGGGCGGAGGAGGCCAGGCGGTGGCGATTAGCGGAGCCGCTGGCGTGCCTTAGCTCGGCCGACACACGATGGAGCTTAGGGGAAGTGGTTGTGGCATGGGAGGATGGCTATGCTCGGGGGTGAATGGGGTGGCCGAGCTTGGGCGGCTGAGCGAGACGCGTAGTGTCGAGGGTGCATGACAGAGATGCAGAGGAGCGGGGGGCTCCGTCGATAGGCGTGCGGAGGTGCGAGGTGGGGGTAGCGTCATGTTCCTGCAAAGGGTTAGACCAAACCAAGAAACAAGGGGTGGAGCTCTGAGCGTCGGTGATGGTACGGGGCTATGCTCCAGCCTTTGTGAGACCGGAGATGGGAGAACGCAAGAAGGAAGAGCAGTAGGCGTGAGAGACGGGAAAGGGTGCGGTGGTTGTTGTCGAAGATGAGCTTGAGGCAGTGGAGGAGTACCTGCTCTTGCCTCCAAGAGCTTCGGCGGAGCGTCTCTGAAGCTCTGCAGCGCATTGGAGTGGAGCTGCTACAAGGAGGGGACCTCCTTGGATCTCGCCGGCGGGATCAGATGTTTGGCTCAAGGGTAGCGTGCCTCTGTCACAGGTGAACTGGCCTAAGCTTTCCTCTCCGATTGGCAGATGGCGTGGAAGGTTGGTGAGGGAAGGGCTTTGTAGGAGGCAAGACGAGTAACGGTGAGGGGTGGTAACGTCGAGGCGACGGTTGTTACTCGCGTAGGGGTGTAATGGGCGGAGGCGTGGAGGTGGAACCGTTGCAGGAGGCGCAATGTCGGGAGGAAGGGGACGAGGTCATGTGCTAGGCACGTAGTCCGAGAAGGACCGAAGAGAGAAGGCGAGTCACATGCCTATCACGTGACTGGGGAAGTGGGTGACAGTGGAGAGAAGTGGGGTGCCACGTGGCATGCCCAGGGGGTGCCATGTGGCACCCAAAAAATTTCAAATTTAAAAAACAAAGAAAAATAGAAAAGAAATAGAAGGAGACCTCGGATCAAAAAAATTCTTCATGAAAGTTGTTCGTCTCGACGAGATCTACAATTATAAAGGATCCATGAGCAAAAGAGGTCATCTGTGTGAAGCGGTATTTTTGATGGTCTTCAAGTGTATAGAAAACCGATGTTTTTGGAGATTTGTAAATTTTGGTGGTTTTACAAGAGTTTAAAAATTATAGAAAAAATATGATAAAATACAAGGAAATTAACTGCACACTAATCTATTTGGTTTGGATTTTTAATAATTAAGAGAATATGAAAATAAAATAAAAATATGAAATACGAGATTTTTGTACAGACTCACAACGGACACTTGGACACGGTCAGTTTCTTTGATTTCAGTTTTAATCTAGATTTGAATTTTTATGTCGTTCTATAAAACCTTCATCAAAGAACACAAATAAAGAATGAATAAAATTAAAAGGCTTAATTATGCATATAAAAACTTCGGTCAAAATAGCAAAAAGTTAAAATTCGCGAAAGAGGCCCAAAACCCAACTTTCACATATGAGCTATGAATGTTACGAAATTCATCTTGTTTTGAAGGTATTTGAAAATGGAGTACTTTAAAAGTAAGTAGACCAAAATCGGACACTGTATGAGGGAGATATGTGCATTTTAATCCGTCAGATGTGAAATTGGACTTTAGGATTATTTGACACTTATTTGAGTTAATAATTTTTTTGTTTTTCTATTATTCTTGTTAGTAGTATCTACACAATGGAGGTAATTTGGGGTCAATTGGAGTTAGGATGAATTAATTAAAAACTTTGAAAGTTAGCTGCTTTTTGGGTCAATTTACACTTGGGATTTTTAATGCAATTATTTATGATGAAATAGAAATATTATTTACAAATGTATGTATGATAATGATGCTCTATTAATTATTAAATGCAAATGAATTATGGGAAATAAAGCCTAATTGATTAATTTTAGCATGATGAATACGAGATTCATCACGTGTGTGTGTGCATGTGTGTGCGTGTGTGTGTGCGCATGCCTAGGGGTGTCTATCGAGTTCAACGAGCCGAGTTGGCCTCAACTCGGACTCGAACTCGATAAGAAACCTAAGGCTCGAACTCGGTCTCAATAAGGGTCGAGCCCTGGGTCACCAACTCGAACTCGAACTCGTCGAGTTTGAGTTGACTCACGAGCCTCTTATCGAGCCATGAGTTTCTGAGCTGTCTCACGGGCCTCTTATCGAGTCATGAGTTTCTGAGCTGGCTCACGAGCCTCAAAATGAGCTGGCTCATGAACCTCTTATTGAGTCATTGCTCCATTTTATACATTAAATTATGCAAATGAACCTCTTAACGAGTCATTATGGTTAGGAAATAGGAACCGTCAGTCTATAGTCTGGGGAAGTTTCGGTATATAGGTTTTCAACTTGTTACTAAGAGGGGAAACGAGTTATCAAGTCGAGTTTCTGAGTTGAACAACGCCCAACTCAGACTCGACTCGATAAGCTAACGAGCCATAAAACCCAACTCGAGCTCGGGTTCGTTAAGGTTTCGAGTCAGGCTCGTGAGCCCTTAATGAGTCAAGCTCGAGTTCAGCTCATCGAGCTCGAGCTTTCCTGACAGCCCTACGTGTGCCTACATGTGTGTGTGTGCCAGAATGTGTGTGTGTGTGTGTGTCTTTGTGTGTGTGTGTGTGTCTGCGTGTGTATGTCTCTCTCTCTCTGTGTGTGTGTGTGTGTGTATGTCTGTGTGTGTATGTCTGTATGTGTGAGTGAGAGAGTGTGTGTGTGTGTGTGTGGGTGTGTGGGTGGGTGGGTGTGGGTGTGTGTGTGTGCGTGTGCATGTACGTGTGCATGTACGTGCGCGTGCGCGTGCTTGTGTGTGTGTGTGTGTGTGTGTGTGTGTGTGTGCATGTGTGTGCGTGTGTGTGTGTGTGTGTGCATGTGCATGCGTGTGTGCATATGTGTGGATGTGTGTTCATGTGTGCATTTGGTATATGTGCGTGCAAATGCAATCCTCTATAATGTTGGCAATAAGATATAAGTATATAATGCTTATATTTTACCTACATTATATTAATTTTATTTTCTTTCTATATTTTTATATATTTTCTATTTGAGAATTGTTATGATAATTATTTATAAAAAAATAAAATGAAATTATTTCGTATTATATTATTAATATAGTTTACATTGGTAGAAATTTAAATTTCTTAATAAAGTAGTGATGAATCCACATTTCATCATCTTTATTCTATCATTTTGGCCTCAAAAACCCTAGCAAATGCCTGTAAATAGCATTAATTCCTGCATTTTAGCATTCATGCATCTGTGTGTAAATAGTGTATAAAATGTGGTTTTTAAAAGCTAAAATTATAGAATAAATAAAAGAAAAGAAAAAGAATAAAATATTGTAAATATTTTATGACCCGAAACCCCGAGACCTAGGCATCTTGATGAATAGATCAACAAGGAATAAAGTAGGGGGAGATAAGGGTTAAAATACAATAAAAACACCTTTTATTTTATTCTTCTTCATTCATTTTGGGACTCATTTTTGGTTCCACTTTTTATGCATCAAATAAAGAAACTTTGTTCATGAAAGTTGTAGATAATAAAATATAGAAAAATACAAAATTGATTTCACAGAAAAATAATGAACAGATAAAGAGTTATGATTTGAATAAAAACCCATAATCCCAACTTCCCAGACCTGTATCTCACAAATGAAAACTCCAAATGCAGCAAACTCACCTTTAATTGTATATAGAATAAAATAATCTATTTAATGGTGGTGGTTTCGCATTTGGCGGAGGTACGGTTTGAAAGTTGAGTTTTGGACCCATCTGTTTTGTACATACCTTAAAATATTCAATTTTATTCTTTAATCATATTTTTGTATATCTATATTTTTATAATCTTGTGGATTTTATTTATAATAATTATGTGTATTAAAACAGGAGTAAAAACCCAATTAAACTCAAAATAAATGTAAATGTAAATAAAATACACAGGTATTATACCTATGTACATACCTATACTATATCTACTCACATTTTATTTAACATACATAACATCTCAGAAAAATAGAATAAAAATATATTTGTGTATATAAAAGTATGTTATAATTTTAGAAAATAATATATAAAAGTAATAAAATTAAAATACACAAATAAAAAATTAAAGACTAAAATATATAGGTAATATACCTATATAGGGTGTAAAAAGCAACTTGTATAAATATAGCTCATAAAAATAAATAAAAATCACCATAAAATACTTCATAAAATTACAAACATTTTTTTATAATCAAAATTTAATTAATTCATCTGCTATTTTTAATTCATTTTATAAGGTTTTTTCGCCCAATGAATTTTCTGGTTGGTCCACGTGGACCAACCAGAGAACTCCATTGGTTGACCTCGGTCAACTCCTTGACCGAGGTCTGAACCTTGTCAGAAGCGGGTTGATCCTGGTTTCATCCTTTTTTCGAGGAGGCCTCGATCACCATTTGGTGATGGCCTCTTCATGGAATCTCTTCCTTGGTCAATGGTGATTCATGCCAAAGTGATTCCTTGGGCCGTGGATCATTGACCGAGGTGTTTGGCCCTCGTCTTCCACGCCGCCCGTCAACCCTACAAAAGAAGACCCCTGACTTCGATTCAAATTTTGATCCTTCTTCCGCGATTTCCACCCTAAAACCCCTAGCCCTTCGTGCTCCTGGTGACAGCATGCATCGAATCGAGCCTGGGTTTGAGGCGTGTGGCGTCAAATCGAAGAGATCTACCCTCGCCGGAGCTCCACCGCGCCTTCCAACCCGTCGTCTCTGGTGAGCTTCTCCCTCTTCTCTTTCCATTTTCTTGTAACTCTAGTGTAGGATAGCTTAGCCTAGGAGTAGTTTAGATTTCCATCACGTTATTTGCTGTGAATTTCCGATCAAAGATCACGGCGGAGCTGAGCTCCGCCTCCATTTTCCGACCATTCCGTTATCGACCGCCGCCAAAATCACCTCCATTCTCTTCCCCTTCACTCCGTTGATCTGCTCCACCCTTCCATCCACCTCGATCTCGCCCAGATCGAGATATCGAGCTCCTCTCTCCGCCGCTCGTCGGAGCTCCACGCCCGAGCCACCCTCCGCCTCCATCGAACCATCAGAACCCTCCTTTTTGTTCGCATGGATTTTGTGCACCTAACCTTGCAGGTCCGAGCCCAAGAGAAGGCTCCTTCGACCCTCGAAAGCCCCAGGAGCAGTCCCCCAGGTCATCCTCCGCCGTCTGAGCACCTCACGCCGTCCCCGCCTCGCCTGAGACCACCTGCTGACGCAGAAAGGCCCCAGGATCATTTTGCCCTTGATCCTAGGGCCGGAGCGGCCGTGTGTCGGCCGCAATCACCAGCCAAAGCTCGCCGGGGGAGGTGTTCTTCATGACCCTCTCCCCGCCGTTGGATCGAAGCCCCCTCCAGACGCCACGTCCCGCCGTCCGATCGCCAGGTGTCCCCCGCCGTCCGATCACCCATCGAAGATCTAATCTCAACCGCCCAGTACGAAGGGGTACCCGTCGTTCGATTCGCGCCACGTGTCCAAGTGAAGCTCCATCGGCCGCACGATCTGGAACTTGGGTATTTTGCATCTTAAGCCCAAGCATTTTTGTATTTATGGTTTTAGTCCTAAAACTTTAATTTCCAGTTTAAAAGTTTTTGTAATAATTGTACTTAGGTCCCCGCACTTTTTATATTTGCACTTTAGTCCGCGCCACGTCACCTCACGTGACTGGGGCGCGTGCTCTTTGGGCATTTTGCATATTTGGTCCCGAACTTTTAGGTATTTGCAGTTATACCCCTATGCGTAGTAAATTAAATATGTTTTTGGGAAAATTGCATGGTTGCTCTGCCGGTTTCTTTTATTTGCAAATATGACCCTGTGAATGACAGAACACGTGCCTCATACGTGTCTTTTGATGAAATTTGCACCTAAGCCCCTGTATGTTTTCTATAATTGCACTTATACCCCTGCTAGGTTTGGGGATTTTTGTTTGTTTGGCTATTTATTTCACGCATCATTTAAATGACAAAAATTCTCAAAAATTTAACTTAAGCTCCTGTTTCCTTAAACTTTCACGTCATATTTTTAGTTTTTAATTTTATCGCATTTTTATATTTATTAAAAATCAAAAACATCCTATTTCAATACTATCTAGCTTAGAAAATACCAAAAAATATTAAAATACCTTTAAAAATTCCAAAAAAATTACCAGTTGTGTATTTCACCCTATTTTAGTGTCAGTCCAAAAATCACTAAAAATCTCAAAAGAAAAACCCTAAAAATTCAAAAATACTTAAAAACTTCAAAAAAATCTAAAAAATAGTTGAAAACTCCAAAAATTGTAAACTCAAGTTCTGTGGTTTCCTGTTTTTACTATCTTTATTTTAAAATTAGTTTGAAAAAATTTGATGGTTGTCTGATATTTTTAGTTCCCATTATACCCCCAGCCAGTAGCTACTTCCCTGTTTCCCCTTATTTTACTCTTTAAAAATACCAAAAACAATCTGAAAAATACCCAAAAATCACAAAAATAGTAAAAAATTATAAAAATACCAAAAAGATTTTATTTCTGAATTTTTGACTATTTTTGCATATTTTTATAAATATTTTGTCACCTCTTTTACTATATAGCTTATATATTCCAATACAAAAAAAGAAGAAAAATATAAAATATAAAATTATAAAAATTAAAAAAATCAAAATCAAAATATAAAATTAAAAATTAAAAAAATAATAAAAAAGAGGCAAAAACCCACAAAAAATTAGATTGGCTAAGTAGTTTATTAGACCTAGGTTTGGACTTGTGTCTATACTCTGCACCCTTGTTTCCTGTGTTCAACCCCTACTTGCTTGCCACTGTACATTTTTAGTAGGGTATAATAAATTTTAATCCTTGCTATTGATTGCCTGATTGATTGTGTGGGTTAATTGTTGACGAACGAGGAGACTTGAGTAGTTGCATCAGCGACAGTGAGTCCGATTTTTCGGACCACTTTTAGCGGCTCTCGCTTTTCTCGTTTTTCAAGTTGGTCAAGAAATTTATGAGAAAATAGTTCCTTTTATTATATGCATATTTTAACAAGTTTTAAAATTAGTTATGTTTTAATATATTTTGGATTATTTGTATTTTATCATAAATCTAGAATCAATAATAGATAAATCTCTTACTAAGTTTAGATTTATTAAATCTGATTAATACGATGAATATGCCACTCATCATTACTTCGTATTTAAATCTCATTGTCATGTAATGTGACATTTTAAAAAATCAAAGTAAAGGAAGCAATGTAGTATTTTATGAAAAATATATATTTGAAAACCCAAAATAGATAAAAAAAATTACATATCTCACTGAGAGCTTTGGACCTAAAGAACACAACGCCACCAAATAACTCTTAGAAGAGGCATTCTACAATTCTCATGGATTTAGGCTTTCACTTTAACAGGTACTAGGATATATATCCGCACTCTGTTGTGGATTTATTTTTTTATTTTTTCTATTATTTACATCTCACATCCAAAATTATCATCAAAAATTAAAAATAAAGTAACATTAATCTTAATTTAGTTTTTAGAAGAAATTTTTGAATTTCATATTGTTCAAAGTATATGATCTATATTATTTTTTTTATTTTTTAACATAAAGTTATGCTTAAATCCAAGATATTTTTTTGTTTTAAGAGTAAATTATTAATTTTGATGTTATCTATCAATTATAAAATAAATAGGATGCTAATATTATCCATTATTTACATTCGTTAAATGTAAAATTTTGGATACATAACATTTAGATTTTAAACTTATTCATTTTATAACTAAATATGAAAAATGTATAAAGTAATGAAAGAGAGAGAGACGTGTAAGCTTCAAGCATTTCAAGGTTTATTGTAATTATTCTTAATTTTAAGATTTCTAAAAAATATTTTTAAAAACTAAATCCCTAAATAATGACTGATTTTTATCCTTAGATATATAATTCAACGAATTACATCTTTCATGTATTAAACAATTATACTCATTAATAACCGTAAAAAATGAAATTTAATATGATGCATACATTATTTTTTGATACTAATCATTTTGAACAATTATGTATCATCCATTAATTTAATAATATATTCTAGTATTATGATCTTGATTTATTAAAGATATGAAAATTATTTTATCAAAAAGAAATGCCATTTATGGTGAACAGTGCACATCTTTCATCAACGAAAACATACAAATCTCATTAGTTTCCAAAATAGTGTATTTACATCCATATCTGCTTCATACAAAAAGTAAACTCTCATATCCCAAGATATTGAGTTGATGATATATACGCAACCAAATCTTTGCGATTATTCCTACAAAATTGCACATGTAAACACGTTAAGCAGCTCACGTGATAGAACACATGAATAACTCTAGAATCACACAAACACGGGGATATTCTATGCATATGGGTACCGATCACATGATGATCACGTTAATATTCTTGGGCAGTGAGTGGCCTTGATCACATTGCTTAGGATGATCGGGCAAAAGATGTTCGTTCTGGATGTTGTCCATGTTCTTCCCCAAACCTAGCGATTACAACCAGCGGTTCCTCGGGTGCAACAGTTGAGGTTTGGTTAGCTCCGATGATCGATTCGATGACTCAAAGTTGCGATGGTATTTCTAGACAGTAGTGATATGATGATCAAAGGTTGATTGATGGTTCGTTGTGCTTCAAGTGTAAGCGATAGAACGATGACTCACTCCAGGTGTTGCTTGATAAAGAACAGAAGATTCGAATCTTCAACTGATGAATCTCCAGCGATGGCGCTCCAAAAAAGATGCCTTACCTTGATCACCAGAAGATCACACTCCAGATTGAAGACGATTCATCTCCAGGTGATGGTGATGGCTCTCAATCTCCAGTGCTTGCTGATGAAGAGCCTTCAGATGATGATTAGCTAAGGCATCAGGTGAATCGTAACTCAAAAGTTATGCAAATGATCTCTTGGTTGTGATGATCCTAGTGCTCGAGATCATGCATAGGGCACAATACAACTCAAGGTATAGGGACTTGGTTTAAAAGCAAACATGAAAGAAAAGAGGTGGGACCTTCGCCCTCATGGCTCCAGGAGTGGTGTGCCCAAAGTTCTTGCTCTGCTTCTTTGTCTGTACAATCCAAGCGACGACATAGAAGGATGGAAAGGGAATCGTTCGGAACAATTTAAACGGATGGGAAAAAACCTAGTGATAATGCTGACACCGGAAAATAGAGAGGGAGAGGGAAAAAGTCTGCGTCCTAAAATGAGGAAATTATTGAGGCTAAAATGGGGGAGGGGAGAAAGTCCATATAAAACCATGTGGCATGAAATGGGCAAAAAACCCTGCTTTAACTATAGTATATAGATGCTTTTTAAGTGCATGATCACATTGAAAAGTGTAAAGTCGGTGGTTTGCACAAGATTGATATTTGTGACTTTGTAGTTTAAGAACTTCACCATCTGTCTATCTAATAAACCAATCTCAGTTGTATATGCTATCTCTTTAATTATTAGCTTCACAAGGTAAGAAGATATAATTTGATAGCATTTGGTGGTTCTAAGTTGGATGTTTTCTTTTTGCATGCCTCATCATGAGAAATATCTTTTATTTGCATTTTCAAATAATAAATATGTGAATCCGTTTACATTCGAGATGTACCACCCTAAAGTCCTTCCTTCTTCATTGCATTATCAAGTTGACAAATACCTTTATGCTTCTATTTTTGTATTTTTGGAATATGCATTTCTTTGTGATCTAATTGAGAGTATCTAGTTCAGTAACACTTGGGATGTACCACCTTACAGAGTAACTCTTTTTTATCTAGAGTGGACATTAATCTCTACTATCTTACATATAAATGCATGCTAATTCGTATAGGATTAAGCAAAGTGATATACATATTTTACCACTATTTGAGATAACCATGAAATCTTAGCATCTTTGAAATCTATTGAGTTGAGTTTTAGATTGAGATATTGTTGAACAGAGAAGTTGGTCTAGCAACTAAACAAGCTAAGTCACCAATCGTTGTGTTGACCAATCTTTAATTCAGACAATAACTAACCCACAAAATAATATGATTAATCAATAGAAGTGAATCGAATTTTATTATAATTATAAAATAGTTGTGTATATGTGTAAGTAATGCAGAGGTCAAAGACATGGAGTAAACGATGTGTAGGTAATAATTATTTCTAATAAATAATATTATTTTGTATTTTCTACTTTTTCTTATTTTTATATGGGTTTTTATTATATTTAATGCTTATGGATTTCTAATTGTTTTATACATTTTTTTAAATTTTACAAAATTTTAGTTTCTTTTATGATTTTTTAAAATAGAATATATAATTATATAAAATAATATAGATATTCTGATGTATAGAAGTAATATGTAGAGTATATATACAATATGGTTATTTATATTTTATTTAGTTTATACTCAAAATACAAGAATTATTTAATTGTGATTTTTATATTTCTTCTATTTTTAGTAATTTTTATAGATTTTTTACTAATTTTTAGATATTTTTAATAAATATAGCAAAAAGTGAGTAGATTAATTATCTGAGATTGTTTTGAGTGTAATAAATATATACCAGATCAAAATTCACTCAAAACTATTTATATATATAATATATATAATAAAAAATTCAGAAATAGAAAGGAATATATTTTGGATTTTTATATAATTTTTGTTAATTTTTATAACATTTTTTGGGTTTTACGATTTTTAGGTTTTATATTTTGTATTTTTAGGATTTTTGGATATGTGATAAAATGTAAAATAATATAGCCGATATTTTTTGGAATTTTTGGATGAATATTTGAATTTTTTAGATTTTTCTAAGTCGAAACAGTGAAAGATGACTTAGTTATAACTTTTTATAAATAGGAAAATAGGTGTAAATACTTAATATTAATATATGTGATAGAATATAGTATAAGGTATTTAAGCTAATTTCCCCGTATTTTTTGGACTAAGAGAAGCAATTGATATAAATAAAACAAGCACAAGAAATAAATGAACATGCAGTAGGACCAAATAATAATTTCTAGGAAATGTATATGCAATTTGGAACAAAAACAACAAGTCCAGGGAGCTACTATGCAAAATATATAATTAAATTTCCATTTAATAAGCACTAACAAGGACTATTTTGCAATTGATCCAAAATTCCTATCCCTTTTGCAACACTTCAAAACAATCCATGGCTATTCATGAAGTTTAACCAAATATATATTCACTTTAAAACAACTAGCAAGGCTTGAAATGTAAATATTTAAATATATTCTTGCATTTCGTAACAGGCCCCAAGAGTTCATGATAAGATTCATAATTTACCCACTTAAACGCCTCACGTGGGAGCCCATGTGAGGTGGCCTAGACTTGGCCCTACTTGCAAATATTTTAAGTCAAGGTCCATAATGCAAATAACTTAGGCAATATTACACATCAGCTAATATTTGCAAGACTTAGGCAAAAATACAAAAGCGGAGACGCATATGCATTTTACCACTTCATCGTACACCATCGGACGGTTGAGGGTGCGCCACTTACTATGATTAATGACTTAGGGTGCTCGATACCATTTCGATGATCAGTGATCCAGATTAGACTTGAGGATTGATCCGATGGCTCCTGACTCCCTCAATCCATTGGTTGCTGGAATATATGGCGTTGTGTTCTCGAAAGGCTGGGAGCGTGGCTGGAAGAACAATGATGAATGTGCGCCCGGAGCTCCTTCAACCGAGTCGTTCTCTTTCCTCAGGCCACCGAAGAGGCTCATGGTGGTCCCAAAGCATTGATGCACCTTCTCCACTACTACTGATGGACACAAGAAGCTTTAGACCTCGTTGAGAATAGGTCTTGAGGTCCGACCACCTCGAGGGCGATATCTTTGATCGACTACCCCTCATATGGGGTTCTTAGGGGCTTAAACCTACACAAAAAGCTTCAGGACTCTATGGAGATGCTCCTCAACCTGATTATTAGTGGAAAAAGAGGGGAATGGTGTGGGATGGAGGCTCTTCGGTGATGATGGCAGAAGGAGAGTTGATGGATTCAATCCTTGCAAGATTGATATGGAGGGGATGATGAGAAGATGGAGAAAGAGTTGATGAATGATATGGGGTGAACACAAGGTGGGAACAAGGTTCAATCCCAGTGAACACAGTAGCAGGATCCTCCTTGCCCTGATGTACTTATATTTTTGGATTTTAGGTATTTTAAGATGTAATTAGACAAAATGAAAGATGTAACTAAGTTAAGGAACTAATTATGAAACAAAGAAGCTAGGTAAAAGACATCTCACCTTGCCTAAGTGTCTTGAGAGCATAGGTCACTTGGAAGGTCTCCGACGAGGGGTTGAACCACTCCAAATCACCATGTCATCACCTCCAAATTATGGGGGGCACCTCATATCACAAGGTCTCCTCTCCGGCTCTTGATTCAAGGGGTTATGGTGGATAAATATTGATTAAAAATTGAAATGAAGCTAGAGGTGACATCTTTATAACAGAGGCGCGGGTCACACAAAATTAGGGTTTTCTCCTTGATCGATGATTTTCCGGCAAAGTAAGGGATTAGGTGTGAGAGACCATCCTTCAAAAAGGTGATTGTGTGATGAATTGATGGTTGTGGATCAATAAACCAATGAGGAAAAATTGGTGAAGATGGGATGTTATTGTGCCTGCCAGGAGCAGCCCCTAAGAAGGGACAATTGACCTGAGGTCAACTTTAGAAGGAACTTGATTGGTCCACGTAGGACCAGATCAGGACAAAACAAAAATTAAATTATGTATTAATTCAATAAAAATAATAAATTATTTTATTAATTTAAGCTTAAAACATGAAAGTTGTTTATTATTTTATGAACTATTTTCTAGTGATTTTTATTTATTTTTACAAATTAATTTATTATAAGTTAATTTGGATATGTATATTTAAGTATAAATACCTATACTTTGAGTATTTTATTTTTATTTTGTATTTTAGTATTTCGTATTACATTCACATATTTTATATATTTATAACATTATTAAATACATATTTACATATTTTTACTTTATTTTTATGATTTCATTTACCTACATAAATAATTGCATGTGTATATATTATAGGTATATTATACCTATATATTTTAATGCCTTTTATTGGTTTTAATTTTTTTATGTTTCAAATATATTTAAAAAAATATATACAATTATTTGAAAATATAACAAGAGTGAAAATGTAAAGAATAAAATAAATGAATATTTTATACCGATACATGGTACAATGGTTCCCAGGAAGCAAGCTTTTGTATCTTAACTCTCTTTTTAATGAAACCACCTTTATTAGATAGATATTTTAATTTAAAATAAAATGGAGGTGAGTTTGGTGAATTTTGAGTTTATATGGAGAAGATATTGATTTGTGAAGTTTGATTTGCAGCTTTTCATCTGTGAGTACAAGTTGCATTGCACCTTATTTTCATTGACAATTATTTTTATAATTTTCTATATATTCATATGTACAAGTTTCATGTTGAACATTTTATTATTTAGGTGTGTAAAATAAAGAATAAAATAGTGTAAAATACATATATAAAATATATTAAATTATGGGTTTGAACTGTGTATTTGGCCCTTATCTCCCCCTACTTTATCCATGGTTGACCAAATCAATAATAACTTGGTCTCGAGATATAGGGTTGTTCAATATCTTTCATACTTCATTTATTTTTCTTTTTTCTTTATTCTTTTATTTTGGATTTAAATACAAGTGTTTATGCACAGATTATGGATGAATATTGATTGTTAATTTGTACAAGTTAGCTGTATTAATAGATGTTTTGTTAAGGATTTAAATAAAAAATGGAAGAATAATGGTAGGTGATATTACTATTGATCACCTTATATACTTACCCTTGCTAGTCCCTAGCAAACACTTATTAGAAGAATAACTAATGTAAAAGAGAAAATAAAGAAAAGGGAAAATAAAGAAAATACAATGATTAAAATGTTTAGACTTATCTTCATAAAATCAAACTTTGGAGCTTAGTTAAGACTTTTGGATTGTTCGTTTGTTCGGAACCTTAATGGGAGTAGGATCTAAAGCTTAACATCCCTCAAATTCCACAATTCTCTATTCAGTTCGCCTCAATAGCCATGTCAGAATAAGTCTATTCATACGCAAACCCTTATGACTATGAGTCTTTCTTGTACAATATATGTGAATGTTGCTCTTTCCATAAAAATAGCAAGAAATAGTCTCCCTCAGCAACATAACCCTAATTCCCCAATCTATCTACTCTTTTCTTGAGGATCGGGGTATTTTCTTCTAAGGTCATATGCAACCGACTCAAGAAGAGGGGGTAGAGAGAAGAATGGATTGCGACCAGTGCAGTCACATATCCCATGGAGCTTGACCAGTGTTTCCAAGTCTCCTGTTGCGGGCAACCTTGAGATATTGACTTTGAAGCATAATGCTTACTTATTTGATTACATACTCCATCGAGAATTGATTTTCCATTGACTTTTGCCCGTCTATTCTTTTTGGAGTTTTTGATTTTGTATTTTTTTCATATTATATACAACATCATTTACATAAGGACTTTTTCCTCTTGAGCCAGTAGGTTATCCTTTTTTTAAAGCTTTATTGCAACCCACAACATCTTATCTTTAGATGTCCATGCCACTAGATCGGGCTAGGGGACACTGGCCACCTATTAGGATGATGTTTGCTTCCATACATGCGCTTCCTTAAGCTAAAGGTTCCTGCCCTCACAATGTCCTCAAAGTTGAGCTAAGTGCAGAGTGCACTGTCCAAGTTAGATCATTTATCCCCTCCATACTATATCAAAATTAATTAAATTTGCCTTTAATCAAAATCACTCGAGAATAAAAATCATACTGCATCAAAATTAATCAAAATCACCTTTAATTATATACTTTATACACTCAGAATAAAAATCCATAATCCAAACTTCGCATACCTTTATCTCCTCCATATTGTATCAAAATTAATAAAAAATCACTTTTAATTGCATATAACTTTTAATAAGATATTCAATGAAACTGGTTTAAGTTAATTTGGAGTTAAGATGCAAAAGTTAGGTTTCGGATCCCTATTGTACACTATACCCAAATAAAATAATCAATTTATTTATTCCTATATTTTTCACGGTTTCATATTTTTATAATTTTTTAGATAATATATGGAATATATGTATATAATTGGAATAAAAGAAATATAAATAAAAATATAATAAAATAAATTAGTATACATTAAGACATAGATGAAATATATATACATATACCTATTTAAGTACAGAAATAAACTCATAATAATATAATAAAAATACTTATATGTTATTTAAATAAGTTATAAATATATAAATGATGTATATAAAATAACAAAATTAAAAATACAAAATAAAAATAAAATACATAACATGTAGGTCAATGTATCTATAAATATACATATAAATAATAACACTCAATAAAACAACTTGTAAAATATATAAAAATCATAATCAATAACTACTTGAAATAATAAGTAGTTTTTATATTTTAACAAAAATAATAAAACGATTACTACTTTTAATCTAACTAATAAAGAATATTAATTATTTTTGTCGTGTAGTGTACATACATGGCCCAATAGGGGCGTGGTCTTCATTGACTCTTGGTCAACTTTTCGCCCCTCCCTAGGTCTGTGTCTATCAAATGCTAGATCTCTTGTTCCTCGATTTTTTCCACTTGAGTCTTTCACTATTTCAACTTGATTTCTTCTTGACTTCTATCCATCGATCTTTGCTCCTCTACGCGCACATGAAACATCGATTGATGGATCATTGCCTCGGGCAAAATACGCTCTCGAACCACAGCCTGTGCATATGCCTCCACCTCGCCTCTTTTTGAATTTTGATCTCTGTTTTCCTCCCTGAACCTCTCAGATCAATAGCCCATTGAGTTGAGGAGAGTGACAGGCTCCTTCTCTTCTGAACTACAGCAAACTGTAGGTGCTGGAGTGATCAATCCACCACCGATAAATCTCCGCCTCGACGTGGTTCCTGAGGTCCTTGCCCCCGCAGGTTTGAGCTCCCTTTTATTACATTTCTAGGTAGTATTTCCTTCCAGCATTTTGATTATGCCTTTAGTTTAAGCATTCCATTACTACAGTATTGTAGATCCCTATTTTTTAAAGTACGCTAGAGCTAGGGCTCCAACCATTGTTCCTCATCGTGTTTCACCCTATTTCGACTCATCTCCACCATTATTCTCCTCCCCCTTTGCTTCTCAACCTCCAAACCACCTTCACTCACCTCGATACTCCCCATATCAAGCCACCAAGGTTCCTTCTATTACCATCATCGGAACCCAACCGCCCCAATCCATATATGCTCCATCTCCATTCTCAGGCCCATATGACCCTCATTTTGTTGGGCATAAGATAAACATGTAGGTCAAGAGGCTCGAAGGCAAGGCATTTTTGGCATCAATTGAAGGTCCTCTGGGTCTTTTCGCACTTCTAAACCTCCATCGATGAGGTCTAGATACTTTTGAACCCTCCATCCACTACCAAATGGTCCCAATTGTCAATAGACCCCATCAGTAGCGAAGGAGGCGACCAGAAGCACACTGGAGGATAGGTCGAAGCTCACCTTGGAGTTGTTTTTCATGTGTTCTTTCAAAGCCTTTCCATGTCATCTGATGAAGAACGCTCCCCGCGTTTAATCGTCACCATTGGATCGAGCATATCCAGCACTGACTAATCTCCTTGGAGATCTAATCCAGCCCGCTAATCTATGAATCAGTATCAGGCGTTAGCAAGGCGACACATGTTTAAGTGGAGTGATCAGGATCGTCCGCTAGCACGCATAGTGGGTATAATTTTGCCACATACTCCTACTGCTTATGTATTTTAATTTTATTATCGAAACTTTCATCCACAGTTCAATCATTTTTGTAATATTTATAACTTGGACCCCCAACTTTGTGTTTATTACATTTAGGTCTAGGCCAAGTCACCTCACGTGCATGTACGTGTGAGGTGAGTAACCATTTTGCATCTAAACCCCTATGGGTTTATGTTATTATTTAGTATTGAAAGTTGAAGATTTATGTAATATTTTGTTGGCAAATTCCATTGTTTCCCTGTAAGGTTTAGATATATGCAAAAATACAACTGACAGCATGTTTAACAGTGAATATATTTGGGCATTTTGCACTTTTGGCCCTTAGGTTCTTAAGGGGTGTTTTGGAATCATGGAATAGTTTTTATTAATTGCATATAGGTCCCTACCATACATTTATTTGATTTCATTCATTTTTTTTGTTAAAAATATTTTTAATGCTTTAAAAATCTTAGGAAATTAATATAGATGCCTTAGATATTGGATTGAAAACAAACGTGAATATATTCGTATCCAATCGGCTATCGTATTTGTTTTATATATATTTTGACGTTCGTTTTTGTATTCGTTTTAAAATGGATGTGGAAATGGATATCACTTTGACATTCGTTAATATTCGCATTCGTATTCTTATATTCGTTTTCATACATAATTATAGTAATATATTTATTTATAATTGTGTGTAACAACATTTTATGATTGCATTCACCATTGTTGATTTAATCATTATGAAATTATTGTATTTAGTGTATCTATTTTCTGTGTAAACCATCTTAAACATGTATTTTTTAGTTAATCTATCAAATATTTTTGTTATTATTCGTATCCAATTCGTATTCGTTTTACATTTGTATTCGTTTTTAGTGATATGGTAACACATTTTTCACATTCGTCAATATTTGTATCCGTATTCATATTCATATTTTAAAATAGATAAGAATATATTCGTATCAGTATCCGACCGTTTTTATCCCTACTTAGAATGTATTGTATCACATATATTTTTATCTAGAAACTTTATTCTATTTTCCTATTTATTAATAATAATAAAACAAAGCATTTATTTTCTTCCTAATTTGAAAATTGAAAAAAAAAACATCTTTAAAAAATCCAAAAAATATATTAGGTGTATTCTGACTTATTTTATTACATATTCAAAAATCATTAAAAAATCACAAAACAAAAATTGTAAAAATTACAAAATATCTAAAAACTTATGAAAATCATAAAATTTTCTTAAAATTCCCAAAAATATCTTTTTAACTTCTTGAATTTTCTTTATTTGATATATTTTGAAGTAAAGTTGTAACTGAGCCCATTCTTTATTCATAGAGATTATTTAGGCTAATTACAAGATTCCTCATTTCCTTTTTCATTTATTTCTTTAATTTTTAATTCTAAAAATCCATAAAAACAATAAACTTCTTTTAAAAATCATAAAAATATTTTTAAAGTTGAAAACAAAAAAAATATTTTATTTCCTTTATTTTTGGCTTTATTTTAATTATTTTGAAAAATCCAAAGATCTTGTATTACATCTCTAAAATAGCCAAAAAGTAGCTCAAGGACAGCCTCGCTAATATCACATAATTAGTTGTCGTTGTGTGATCGAACTCAAAGCCCAAGTGTCTAAATCAACAATTAACCTACACTATAATGATCAAGCAACGAATAAGCAGATGTATGAAGCATAATTTATTATACCCTACGATGAATGTATATAGTGGACAAGCATGTAGGGGTCGAACTCAGGGAACACACATGTAGCATGGGAATATTATTTATAAATAAGTATAAATAAATAATATATGTATATATGTGTATAGGTATGCACACTATTTACTTAGATTTTTGTGGGTTTTTAGTTTAATATTTTTTATTAATCATATATATTATTTTAAAATAATTATAAAATATTAATGATAATGATTAATATTATAACTTATATACTTAACTATATAAAAATATATAATATACTATTGGGTAATATAATTATAAATATATGTAAAATAGTCAAAATAAAACTTTCTTATATTTGTTATATTTTTTTACTATTTTCTTAAATCTTCAACTATTTTTACTAATTTTTTGATAGTTTTAAAGTACAAAATATCCCAAAATAGGGATTAAATAAATAGATCGAATTGATTTGGGGTTTAAAATAACAAATAGCCTTAAAAAATTTTCAAATCAATTTTAATATATTCTAATATATATAAGTAAAAATAAAGGATGGAAAGACATATTTCTGGAATTTTTGATTATTTTTTTATATTTTTATAGGATTTTGGATCTTTTTTATTTTTTATCATTTTCTTTTTCTATTTTTAGGGATTTTTGGTATGGGAGTACTAAATACTATAATAAACACCTACTATTTTTTAAACACTGTTTATATTTTTTGGATTTTTTAAAGCAAATAGGGACAAAACCGAGCTATTTTGATTTTTAATAAATAGGAAAATGATATAAAATGCAAAACTAATTACATGGCGTGAAAATGCATGCATCCAAGTACCTCATCTTATTTTTTTATAATTTTTAGAGCATAGATGATATTTATAAAAGTTAGACAAACATACATAAAAATGCTTGAACTTACATAGTTATATTTACCATTAAAAATAAATGCAGGGAGCACAGTGCAAAATACCCAAAAATTTTGAACTAATATTAAAACTTTTAATATCAAAACATAAGTACAAAAGTAGCAGGGGTATACATGCAAATTGCCCTTGCACGTGGGCCACTACATGAAGTAATGTGGTAGAGGACTAAATCGTATTATTTACAAAGGACAAGGGCACACATGTAATTTATCCCCAAGTTTTCAAACAGGATAAAATGTTTACATGATCACTTAGCTATTATAAAAATGCAAAGGGGCATACTTGAAATTTACCCACTTACACTAATGGATCCGGCCATGATGGTGGCATTACGTTGTCCCACTCAAGATGATCGTGTGGTCCTGAAGGGCTTCATTTTGATTTGTCTCTATTGACCT
Organism: Ottelia alismoides; assembly: GCA_037367405.1. Lineage (NCBI taxonomy): Eukaryota > Viridiplantae > Streptophyta > Magnoliopsida > Alismatales > Hydrocharitaceae > Ottelia > Ottelia alismoides. The sequence goes on from JAZKJV010000960.1 coordinate 256,902, forward strand.
AGGTTAGATCTGGACCTTCCTTCTTAATCTGATGATGGCTAGGACACCCAGAAGAATACGAAAGAACACTTGGTTCTCTGAGTTTTGATGATTGACTCTTGTCGCGTTCGGGGTCCATTCTCCTCGCTGGAGAGTGTAAAAAGATCATTGGTCCTCCTCCGCACGTGCATGGGCTATCGGATTGTGTCCAGGTCTCCTCGATTGAGACATGGGTGCTCTTTGGTATCAGGCGACCTGGAGCGTCTTCAAGTCTTCAATGTGTGTCTCCAGATGGTACGCGAAGCTTGGTTCCTGTACCAAAAGCTAAGATGGCTCGAGAGCTACTTCTGAGCCTAAAAATTGAAGCCAGAAGCTCCATGGATGGAAATGGCATTGAAGCTCCGATGAAGGCAAAGGGATAAGCTTCAAACTCCTCGAATCCTAGCAAGATTCAAGGGGGGAATGGGTGGATTAGGTGGAGAACGTGATCAGGAAAGTGATGGGGTGAAATTGAGGCGATATGTTGGCTAATTCATCGTGAAATAAGCTTGGAGCTCCAACTCCAAGTTACACCCAAATCGGATTTAAGATTGAACCTACTGATTAAACCTAAAATTAAAAACGAAATTGCTATTTACGTTATGGATATTACCTAAGAACAACAGGAAATAGGATCAATCTGGCTGGAGACAGAGAGATGAACCTCACGGTGATGAGCTCATCGGAGATGGCTTGGACCTCCTCTCCATGCATCCTTCTCGTTGCAGAACCTCGACTATGCTTCCTATCACCAAGAGGAGTGCGATGGTGGTGGTTTTAGGGGCTAAGAAACCACTAAGAGGGATCAAACCTTCAAAGGGGGTGAGGGTCGTTTATTTATAGATGGAGGATAGGTCGATTTGGAGGCGTGATTGCGTGAGCGGAAGAGGAGTTAGGTGAAGATTTAGAGATGGGCGAGGGAGAGGGACGATGAGGTATAGTGAGGTGAGAGGCTCGAACAAGAAAGAGGAAGGTGGAGGCATGGAGAAATTGGCGAAATCGGGTGGTCCGTGACTTCAGACAAAAGTCAGAAGAGCTGGGGTATAGTTGACCGTAGGTCAATAAAAGAAGCATCATGGTTGGTCCACGTGGACCAACCATGAAATTTCAAGGCAAAAATGCCTTGGAAAATGAAAAGGAATTAATAAATGAAATGTTATAAAATAAAAAATATTTCAAATTTTATGTAGAATTTAATGCCTAATTTTATTTATTTTTTGGAGATGTTTTATTACATGTCACTTTTTACAAGTATATTTATAGGTATATTGACCTATGCTTTGAACATTTTATTTTTATTTTATATTTTATTATTTTATATACATAATTTATGTTCATAACTTATTTAAATATACTTAACTATATTTTTATTTTATTAATCTGATATAATATGTACACTTAAATAAATAGATGTATTTATTATATATGTATAAATATAGTATATTCATCTTTGTATGTATGTATACTATTTTATTTTAGTGTAATTTTATGGTTTTAATTTACTCTAAATATGTACATACACGATAAAGAATATTTTAAAAACAATAAAAATATAAAATAATGAAAAATACAAAGAAGAAATAAAATAAATATTTTATCCATGTATATTGTACAATAGGGGTCCAAAACTTAACTTTTGCATCTTAACTGCAAATTGAATGAAACCACCTTCATTAAATAGCTAATAAAAAGTTATATACAATTAAAGTAATTTTGGTGCATTTTGAGTCCATACGGAGGAGATACAGTTCTGTGAAGTTTGGACTTTTTATTATTATTCTGAGTATAAAATATTCACTGTGTATTATTTTGTGTGAAATCAATTTTGTATTTTTTTATGTATTTTTATTTACATCTTTCATGTATAAAGTTTATTGATTTGATGCATAAATCATAAAGAACAAAATATGTCCCAAAAAGGTAATTGTTGGCCTATATTTTAAGGGTTTTTAGACGGTGCTATATGTACAATTGACCCTCCTATCTCCCCCAACTTTATTCCTTGTCAACTAAGTCATCATGATGACTGAGTCTCGGGGGTTAGGGTCACTCAATACTGATAGTTTCTTATTTCTTTTTCTTTTCTTCCTTTATTCTTTTATTTTGATTTAAATACAATAATGCACAGTGTTTTATACAATATTTTGTACAAATTATCAGGTGTTTATTTTGACAAATTAATGATATACATGCATTTTGCTAGGGTTTAAAGGCCAAAATGAAAGAACAATTGTGATGAAATGGAGATTCATCACCCCTCTATACTTGCCTTTGCTAGTCCCTAGCAAACACTTATGCCTATAAGTGCAGAAAAGAAAATAAAGAAAAGAAAAGGAAATAACTTGAAGGAATTGTCGACTTTTAAACTTATCTTGGTAAAGTTAAAGTTTGGAGCTCAGAAAAGGCCTTTGGATTAATGGTGTGTTCGGAACCACATGGAAGTCATGAAGTTTGACACAACAACCCTCAGGTTTCCATACTCTTATCGTCCAGTCCAATTCACAGCCAGGTCAGAACCATCCTCTCAATCGTATACTCTTGATATCTTGAAGTGATAAAATCATGTGTGTGAAATTGTCCAGCTCTCCCCAGACAAAACCATTGAACTATCGAGGTGTATGCTCTTCTAGTAACTCATCTTTGTGGAGACAGATATTTCCTTCTAAGGTCAGGTGCTTCCAGTATTTACAACCGAATGGGGACGAAGTTAGAAGAATGGGAAAAGAAGTGGGAATAGACTAGTGTAGTCTTCATTCCCTTGTGAAGTCGGTCAGTGTAACCAAATCTTCACCAAGAAGCAGGCTTTTATGAAGCTCCAATTTTTGCGAATTTTTTGTGTGTAGTCTTCTTTGTATATTTTCTTTGACTTTGTACAGCTTCTCCATTCTCCCTTATGCTCCGGTGGATACCGACCATTCCTCATTCGAAGCATTATCTCAATCCATCTCCAGTCTTTAGATATCTTTGTTACCAAAAGAAGTGGGTTAGAGTACCGGTGTCAGCAATCCTCAAGAATGGTTCCTGAGCCACCCTTGACGAAGTAGCCTTGCATCGTCCTGACTTAGACTCCAAGATTTTTCAACAGTCCGTCTAGGTTGAGATGAGTGCCAGATGTGAGGTTTCCAGTCAAATCACTCTCTCAAGAGTCTTATGGATGATATGAAGGGTTCTATTTAGGCGTATTGAATGGACTCATGAACATAGTCTAATGGAATCTACCGGTCCTTAATGGGTTCCTATGAAATTAAGTGTATTAAGGTATATTCCAGGCTCCAATTTTCAGACTTTATTTGGACTTGTTCAATTGTCTGGGTTATTCCTAAAAAATGTGGATGCTATATACAATGCAAGAAAATTGTTTTTATGAGCTTATTTTCTGATTTTGAAATTTTTATGTAAAAAGATTTTACAAATATTTTTGGGATTTTTAATTTTGCAAATTTTTAAGAGATTTTCAAAACAAAAAGATTTTAGAAAATTTAGATTTGTACAGATATTTACATGGGGGTGCATCTTGTTATTTACAAGAATTGAGTTGGAGTAATATACACTTTGTATTTACAAGGAGTTAGTTATTATTTACAAGTTAATGTGCTAAGTTTGTAAAAGATTTTTTTGCTTAGATTATGTACATAGTTCTCAAAATAATTTGAAAAGATTTTCACATCATTTTAAAAGCTTTATTTTGCAAACTAGCTTGTCAATTAATTTTTTAAACATTTATAAAATTTGAAAATCATTTTACAAAGATTTTCAAACAGTATATAGATAGATTTTTTAAAGGTTTTGCAACCATTTTCCAAACCATTTGCAACTGGATTTTCAAAATATTTTATTTAAACAAATAAAAGAAAAAAAATTTACAAACAAAACATTTTTCAAAGGTTGAAAAAGTTTTACAAAATATTGTCTAAACGATTTTCAAAAGTTTTTTTCAAAAAGATTTTACAATCATTTTTCAAATATTTTGCAAAACATTTTCAACAGATTTATTAATCGGTATATACAAAGAATTTTAATATGTGTTTTATATAAGTAAGTTCTTTACACTTAATTAAATGGATTTTAGGCATACTTATTGAAAATATAAAAGTACGAGTTATGGATAAATTATATATACAAAGTATATATTGACCCCTATATACTTAGCTTTAACTATGTCCTCATAGATCGAAGATAGAAGGAAGATATAACTTGTACCGAGTATAGAAAAGTCTTTACTGCAACGACTCAATAAAGAATATGAAGGCGACTGCCCCTATGCTTAGGGTAAAATATCCCTAAGTATAGACAGAAAGCCAAGAGTTGAAGAGACATGCGAGGGATCTAAGAATGAATAACCGGAGGGTGCTCACCCCCCTATACTTAGGATGAAGTATATCCTAAGTATAGCATAGATGAATGGGGTAAGGGCAACACAAAAGAAAGAATTCGAAAAATGAAAATGAAAAGAAGAAAAGAAGAAAAAGATTAACTAATCAAAATTGTTTTTATGGCCTCGTCTGATTGTGTTGATGATACAACTATAAATCTTCATCATAGACCACTTGAATCGAATCAACCACGGAAATAAACATATCATGCTCAAGATATGGCTTTAGTAACTGTGTGTTAATCACAAACAACTATGCGTCAGCTGACAAGCCAGATATAACAATGCTTTCATTATCATGCACATGCTTCACTATGAAAGGCTCAGTCCACTTGCTCTTCAACTTCCCTGGGAACAATTTGAGCTTTGCATCAAACAACCAAACCTTCTAACCCGGTTCGAAAGTATTGCAACAGATTTGCTTGTCATGCCACTTCTTGACCTTCTCCTTGTACATTAGGTTGTTGTCATATGCATATTCACAGAATTCGAGAAGTTGATTCAGATCCAGCTTTTTGTTCTTTCTGACCTTCTTGGGATCCAAATTATAGACATTGATTGCCCATAAAAATTTGTGAATGAGTTCTACAGGCAAATAGCATGGCTTTCCATACACAAGGCAGTAGGGAGACATTCATAATGGTGACTTGTATGTGGTCTGATAGGCCTAAAGAATAAAATGTAGGAGTTGTGACCAATTCTTCCTATCGAGGCGCACAAGTTTCTACAGGATTGTCTTTATCTCCCTATTTGAACATTCGGCCAGGCCATTGGACTGTGTATGGTACGGAGAGGCGACACGATGTTCGATGCAGAATTCATGTGTCAGTTTTTTCAGTTAATAAAATGGATACCCCTATCTGATATGAGAATTTTGGTGATCATAAACCTTGCAATGATGTGATCTCTCAGAAACTGACAGATGGTACGACTGTCGGCGGCTCAAGTTGTGACAGCCTTTATCCAACGACTCACATAGTCGATAGCAAGTAGAATATACTCGAAACCCTGACTGTTGGGGAACATGCTTATGAAGTCAGTGCCCCATGTGTCAAACACGTCTGAAATCTGAATGTACTTCAAGGGCATTGTGTCTCTCATCCTAATAGTACCTCTTTAGTGCAATGTTTAACAAAGTCTTTTGCCTCTTTGAATAGAGTCAGCCAGCGAAGGTTGCATTATAAAACTTTTGTTGTCGTTCTTCTCCCAGAGTAGTGTCCTTCTGATTCTCTGGCATGACAATGCTCGAGGATGCTATTGACTTCCTCCTAAGGAATACACCTCCTCCAGATGCAATATTCCCCCTCACGAAAGAGATAAGGGTCCTCCCACTAATAAAAATAAATATCCAACAAAAAATTGTCGACTTTTAGCTTCAACCATTTTTGTGGGGTTCTCTTGGACACAAGATAATTTAAAATATTGGTGAAACAGGGGAGCGAGGTGACTAACAGAATGGCTTCATCTGGGAAAGTTTCCTTAATCGATAATAAGCTCTGCTTAGAAGTATCTGGCTCTAGTAATCTTGACAAGTGGTCTGCCACCACATTTTTGACTCTAGGTTTATCGCGGATTTCTGGATCAAACTACTGGAGCAGAAGGATCCACCTGATAAGTCTGGGTTTGGCATCCTTCTTGGCTCGCAAGTACTTGACGGCAGAGTGGTCTGTATACATTATCATTTTGGATCCAAGCAGGTGGGATCTGAATTTCTTCAGAGCGAAGATGACTGCTGGTAGCTCCTTTTCAATAATAGTGTTGTTTTTCTGAGCTTCATCTAGAGTCATGCTAGCATAGTGAATTGCAAATGGCAGATTGTCTCTTTGTTGTCCTAGAACAGCTCCAATGGCATAATCTGATGCATCTGCCATGATCTCAAATGGGAGAGACCAATCTAGCGGTTGAAGGACAAGGGCCTAGGTTATCCGTTATTTTAGCAGATTGAATGCCTGGAGGAGTCGGTTATCAACGATAAAATCGGCCTCCTTACCCAGAAGCTCAGTTAGTGGTTGAACAATTCCATTGAAGTCTTTAATAAATCATCGATAAAAACCAACGTGCCCTAAGAATGATTTGACTTGCTTCAAATTTGTTGATGGCTCAAGTTTATAAATGATGTCCACCTTCGTAGGGTCTAGCTCCATGCCACGTTTTGATATGGCATGGTCTAGCACAATACCCTCGGTTACCATAAAATGACTCTTCTCCCACGAGAGCACAAGATTCACTTCAAAACATCTCTTCAAAACTCGATCTAAATAAGATAGGCACTGATCGAAGCAATCTCCGTAGACCGAGAAGTCATTCATGAAAACCTCAAGAAAACTTCCAATTATATCTGCGAATACGTCCAACATGCATCACTGAAATGCCATTGCTTTGCACAACCCAAACGACATTCTACGGAAGGCGTGGGTCCCGAATGGACAGGTGAAGGTTGTTTTCTCTTGATCTTCAGGAACTATAGCCACTTGATTGTAACCAGAGTAGCCATCCAGGAAATAAAAATATTCCTTCGCGGTCAATCACTCAACGATCTGGTTGATGAAGGGGAGCATGAAATGGTCCTTCTTGGTCGCTAGGTTCAAGCGTCTGTAGTCCACACAGACGGGCCAAGATGTTGGTACTCTGGTTGTGATCTCCTCTCCTTTATCATTCTTGACCACAGTGATCCCTGACTTCTTTGGCACAACATGAAAGGGGGTCACCCATTTCAAGTCAGAGATGCGATATTTGAATCATGCATCACACCAATTTATTATTTCATTCATCACAACATCTCAGAGATTTGGATTTGATCTACGCTGAAACTCTTAGGAAGGCTTGCTATCTTCTTCAAGATATATGTGGTGCGAGCAAAATGAGGGGTTTATCCCTTGGAGATTTGAAATTTCTAGCCTATCGCTTTGCGATTTCTTTCTAGAACCTCGAGCAGATGAAATTCTTGTTCTTCTGTTAGCTGTGAATTGATGCCTATATACAATATACAAAATTAGGGTTTTGAATTGTGTATTTGGCCCTTATCTCCCCCAACTTTATTCTTAGTTGACTAAGTCAATATTGACTTAGTCTCGAGGTTTAGGGTCATTCAAGATCTTTGATACTTTATTTCTTTTTCTTTTCTTTTCTTTACTCTTTTGTTTGGATTTAAATACAATTTTTTATGCATAAATTAAATATAAATATGGATTATTAATTTGTATAAGTTAGCAGTATTTACAGACGTTTTGCTAAGGATTCAAAAACAAATGGAAGAATAAAGGTAGATGAATGACTATTCATCAGATATCAAAATCATCAACTTTATGTGAAACCTTGACTTATTAACAACCTCCGTTATCAAACAAGTGAAGTACATGCTAGTTATTTATTAAGACAACAACTAAATGTATACGATATAACCGTGTAAACACAATATGTTGAGGACTCTGAAGGTTCACGTCCAAATATCCTTTATAAGAGAAATATACATTCAAAGTGGGCATAAGAGAATCTCATTTTTTATCAACACACACACACACACACACAGAGGCTTTCAATTGAGGTGTCACCTTTCCTTGATAAGGAAAAGGTGTCAATTTTGGCCATTGAATGATGAGTGCATGAGTGAGATTGAAACCATCATGTGGAATATAGTGATTTTCGTGTTAACTATACTTAATAACTTGAGAGATCCACTAAATCAATGCTTGAATAGTAAATCCACTCCATTTCCTTACTATATTTAGTTAAATGACATTTATAGAAATAATATGCATTATGAAATAAATGTTAACGATTTTACAAAGGATAATGATCTTTTTACAAAATTGTGTTGCAAATTGCAAATTAAAACGCACTACTCAGTGTGGAAAGTATGAGATATTTGACATGACAACTGAAGCCTTCATACAAATAAGGACCAGTGACTATAGTGGTTTTGTGCTAATTATACTTTCTAAAATGAGGGATCTACTTAATTAATGCTTTATTAATAAAATTCAAGCGATGGAACTTTCTATATCTTGAGTACGACTCATAGTATTCTTTGAAATTTCCCTAAAAATATGATGTAATATCGGTTTGCATTTTGAAATAAGTGATATAAAATTACAAAAGTTGATTAGCGTTTTATAAAAGTTAGATGCCAATTGTAAAAATATATGTGATTTTGAGCATTGAGAAAGTGTACATATTTGGATTTATAACTACACTTCATATATATATAAGGTTACACTTCCATGCTAACTATATTTCCTAAAAGGGGTGTGCACTTATTAGTGATTTATTAGTAGATTACATGATGCGATGCTTGCTATATTTAGATTGAAATATTTTCCATGTTTGTTGCGGGAGGAAAACATAGAATAATGATTGAAACAAAACACGCATTTCTCATATTAGGTTCTGAATTTATCATATTGAAATAGTTCTAGTATTATATATGTGTATTTTTCTAGTTTATTCAATCATTATCATTTGTTTTACCATCGTATTGTTCCTGACATATGTATTCTTTTATACTAGATTTGAATCTCCAATATCTCCATAATTATATGCTTTCACATTCCATGTATATTAAATAAATAGTTCATATTTCACATTCAAAATGTTTATTTTACATTCCATGTATGAAGTTTTACATCCATTCAATATCATGTCAAATACTCTACCAAAATGAAGACTTGTAATAAATGAATCCATTATTTCATTAATATATGTTACACTTGTAATTTGTATTTTACAAGTATATGGATCTCTTTACATTTGTCTACTATTTTTCTATGGTCAGTCCCAAAAATGATGGCATCCGAAAGCTCTAGCTGTCTTAATCTCTACCCTTATTCTCTCACTGAAAGCTACTGAAGCGGCCCGCATAATGTAAAAATAGAATGAGATAGTGTAAACAGAATATGGAAGTATAAAATGAATGTAGGTAATGAAAAAGTAATTAGAATGTATTTGTATAGGAGGCACAATGGTCGTTTAAATGTAAAGTACACTATGACATTGTGAAAATGAGACAGTGAAATGTAAAATGATCATATGTATTGTAATTAGCTGTACCGCATTGTAAAAATGATGTAATTGAAGTCATTGAACTTAAAATCGATATATGGGTCATGTAATCAAAAGCATTGAACTTAAATAGAATAGAAGTGCATGAAAATGTAATAGAACATGAGTACATAAAAATGAAATAGAAGAGAATTTCACAAATTGAAAATTAACAGAATTATCATTTGATATCTATGATTATATGAGATAGAAAGAGATCATCACATCCTTGAAATGGAATGGAAATATAACGAATCTGTCAAAGATCTTATATTATAAGGTAGCAGAGAAATCCTTATCATTCTTTAAAATTTAATATTATAAGGTATATAAATATATAAAGATTACAATAACAAAAAATAATGAAGACTTCATGTGATGGAAATGAAGAATTGAAGAAAGAAATATATGTACCTATATATAATCGAGATCATCAGAAGATCTTGGGCATGCCATAGGAGATTTTGACAAAGACAATGAAGAAGACATGAAAATCACGATGGGAGACGAAGAACATGAACAAGAGATAAAATCATTCAAATTTAAATGATTGTTTTGGTAATTAATTACACATGTTAACTAGTCAACGTGAAACAAGGGATTCAAAATTAAATAGAAAGATTGGTTACTATAGATGACAAATATATGTAAATGGGATAAGTAGTTTTGTCGTAGATTAGTGATTTTGATAACAAACATTGATAACTCGAGAGAGATGAGGGACCAAACGCATGCTCTTGGAGGGCCTGCGGTGCCCGAAAATTCGGATCCGTTAATTGCTATAGCAACCGCTCTCACGGTACTCGGTACTCAACTCACTTAAATAGATCAACAATCAACCCATGATATAAATAAAATAATGAATAAATGTGAGATGAAATTTATTATACCACACAAAAGATGTGTATAGTCAACAAGTGTAGAGATCGAACCACTGAGAGAAAACGTGGATATGTATAATTATTATTAATTATAAAAAACTAATAATAATTAATTTTGTACTTTGTTTGTTTTTTTTATTTTTATGGGTTTTAATTATATTTAATTTTTATGTATTTTTAATTATTTTATTTTTATTTTCAAATTTTTATTTTTTATTTTTTTTTAAAATTTTGCAAAATTTTAGTTTCTATTTTGTTAAAGATATAATATATGCAATATAGTAACAATAATGTAGATATTATATTTAATATATAAGGATCAAATAAATAAATATATATAAGGAACAATCATTTTAATTTTTTAAAGGTTTTAAATATATAATATATTTTCAAGTAATAATAATAAGCATATAGGTAGTATAATATATAGTATATCTCCGGTTCTATAATTTTACATATGTATAAATATACTTAAAATTCAGAAAATAAATTATTTTTATGTTTTAAATATTTTCTCTATTTTAGGGTTTTTATATAGTTTTTGCTAACTTTTATGTATTTTTAAGGTTTTAAAAATATCAAAACAATGATTATAATGTATAGGCCAAATTATTTTGGGTATTAAAAATAGATAATATGTCTAAAAATTCCAAAACTATTCATAACATATACCATATATAACAAAGACAAATAAGAAATAGAAATATTGTTTTTGGATTTTTATAGAACTTTTACTGATTTTTATAAGTTTTTTAGGGTTTTGTAATTTTTACTATTTTCTTTTTATATTTTTTGTGATTTTTGGTCTGGAGATATAATACACAGTAATATATACTCTAGTTTTTGGAATTTTTAAAGAGAGTTTTATATTTTTTGTCTTTTTATATGAAAACATGGAAAATTTAGCTCCTATTCTATTTTTAATAAATGGAGAAATGTAACGAACACCTAATTAAAAATATGAACGTGTGTGAGCATCATTTAAGGCATCTACAGAAGTTTCCCCATAAATTTTAAGGCACATGGGCTATTAAAAAAATAAAAATGCAAAAAAATACAATGCTGGCATGGATGTTTTAGTAAATAAACCCAAAAGTTAACACTTATATTACAAGTTTATAGATGAAATAAAAATCAACAAACTTGGCAGCGCGAATGTGCAAAATAGCCTGGTCACGCGAGCGAGCACGTGAGGTGACCTAGCATAGGACCTTTTTGCAAATACCAAGAAAGTGAACGGGGGGATGTAATATTACACAATTTTTTTTACTCTATATATTAACTTTACAGGACAAACTTATGTATACAAAAAGGTATGGGGGTTACTTAATAATTTACCCATGATGCTTAATCAGGCGATCCTCACTGCTCCATGTGGCTTGAACGTATGTTGATGGAGGGCTTCGTTTCGCTTAGTATTGGATGGCTCGTATTAGATTTGGGATGTATCTCTGATCCAATGGCTCTAGAGATCTATCGAAGAACGTGGAAGAAAGTGTTATTCCCTGATCTTCGATCGGTGAGTTCTTCCTGCTCCATCTGCTAAATGCCTCACTGACAAGCTCTTCGATCGGTGAGTTCTTCCTGCTCCATCTGCCAAATGCCTCACTGACAAGCTCAGCAGCTTCCTAGACGTCTCCCCATACCTGCAAGTGCCTTAATAGGTTCCAGGTTCCCTCGATCAGGACCTAGGACTCTGGCTGCTCCAAGTTCCCTGGAAGTATGATGTCCTTGATTCTTTGTTCCGTGAGCTTCCATGTTACGTCACCTGCACAAAAGTGAACCTTGGCTTGAGGCGATGGTCCTCGGCCAATTTTGAAGTTGGCTTCACAGGGGATTGGAGGGATGAATGAGCCTCATTAGAGGGTGAAAAAAGAGGCTCGATTGAACCTTGATTCTTATAGAATCAGGGGGCAATGATGGGGCTATTTATGGAGAATATGATGAGATTCAAGAGTGGGGTGGAAATGAGTCGAAATACGGTCAATGACACAATGAAATCAGAGCTGGAGCATAAGCTCCGGCCAACCTAAAATCAAGGAAAATAAGTATGCTATGGATTATATGATGAAATTAAATGCTACATTACAATGCAGAAATGGAAAGCTACTTAAAACACGAGAGAAAACAACTCTTACCTGAAGGATTTAGGGAGCAGAAGAGGTTCACGGGAAGTGCTCCGGCGAGATCTGGATTGCTTCCTCAACTACCTTATCTACTTTTGAAGGATGGGAGTAACACATAATGTCACTGGGGACATAAACAAGGGTCCTATCAGGGTTACAGATGTGACATCCGGATCCGAATAACTCAAAACCGACCTGATTAGGGTCCATATGATCTGATAAAATTATCAATCAATATTAAAAAATCTAAATTGATTAATATATCGTAAGTTAAAATTCGTTTGGGATCAATCGATCAAAAATCATTTTCATCGTAACTCGTGCCATTAGAAAAGCCTTAGAAACTGCAAAACTAATCCGAGACCATTACAAAATTTGATTCAATAAAATAAGATCAACAAAATCAATCGTTCGTCAATCAGAGGTCGTTTGACAATTTAAAATCATAAAATTTAATCGCAAATCAAAACTATATCTGGACAGTTTTTGTATATATTCTATCAGAAAAGTACGAATATTATACTTATTTTGATCGTCATTCAGAGATAGTCAAAATGAGCTATTGAACATTTGAATAGGAGATTCAAAGCGTAAATACATATGACTTTGGTATTCCAGATAAGAGAGAGAAAGAGATGTTTTTTAAATAAAAAAATATAAAATTACAAGGGTCATTCCAACCCTACACATGGCTTTTCTCTCTCTTCCATTTGGCAAACACTAAAGCACCCCTTCCCCATATTAATACCACCCAAACCCTCTTCATTCTTCTTTTAGTTTCCCCCAAATCCTTAATTTCTCCATTGAGAGAGAGAGAGAGCTCCAGCCGCTCTTCTTCTTGCTCCAAGTAGCAGCTGAGCTAATGCTATTCTCCGGGTTGTGCTGCTCATAGTAGCCTAGCTGTTGCTGCCCAAAGACTCTACTGGAGCTCCTGTCCAGCAGCTGAGAGCTGCTACTGATTCCCCCTTGCTCTGTTGGAGCTCTTGCCAAGAGGAGATATTGCCTAGAGCTATTCCCAAGATTTGGAAGACCCCCTCCCCAAGTGTTGTTGCTCCATTTGATGCTCGAAGCTGTTGTAGACAACTCCTCCAAGCAGTTGGAGCAACTCCCTTCTATTGCTGCATGCACTAATGTTATAGCAATAGTTGATAACCATGACAAAAGGTTGTTGTTGCTCCTTTTGCTACCATAAAATCCAAATTCCTACTGCTGCCAATTACAGCAACCAATTGATGTTGTCCAACAGTTGGAAATACTCTTGAAAGTGCTACTTTCAGGTAGTTGTGTTGTTGCTTCCAGCAGCTAGAGGAGCTGCTACTCTGCTGCATGTTGTTGTCCTGGAGATCCTTTTGCATGCAAATATTGATCTCCAATCTTGGAGATCCAAAGGTACACTAATCCCTCTCCTCTTGCTTCCTTCCATGCATGCTAAACCAATTTCAAAATCTATTAAGATTGCTAATGAAATTAGATGAAAGTAGAATGTTATGAAGAATTATAATTTTGGATCAATTAAATAAGCCCTGATCATATGTTTAAGAAAGATGTAATTTGGGGGGGGGGGGGCATGCAATTGATCTAAAGATTTAGACCAACAAATTCTCCATATTTCATATTATATTTGATGAGAAACTCGAGGTGTTTTAGCATGTAATAATATTTAATTTCAACCCTATGATTGCTAAAATTTTCATGCTTAAAAATAGGGAAATTTGGTATCTTAAAAGATAGAATTTGGAGGAGAATTTGCATGCATTTTATATCAATTTCATATCATTATATGTTGTCGTTTCATGCCTTAAAAATGTGAAGAATTGTGGTTGGCATGAATATGATAAAAAAATCAGACCATTATTAGTCATTATTTTCATGGCTAAAATTTAGAGATTTAGGGTGATTTGCATGGATTAGAACCTAAAATCATACCACTATTATACACTAAGTTCACGAATTGAAATATGATAGATTTTGGGATGAATTAACACGAAATTAGAGTTTAAATTTTAAACTAATAAGCTACATATTTCCATGCTTGAAATATGTTGGTTTGGGGGCTTTTGCGTGAAGATTTTTCTCACTAAAAGTTACTGAATTGTAAACTTTAGATATGAATTTAAGATCAGATTCATAGCTCATGATCCTGAATTTTAAATGATCAAATTTTGGGGTGGATTGCATATAATTAGCTTAAAATTCAGACCATTTTTAAGCTATCATATGCCCCTAATTTCATGGTAAAAATTGAGAAATTTGGGAGTGATTCACATGAAATTTAATTTTATTTCAGACCACTGTTAAGCAACAATGTTTAATTCGATGAGAAATGGGAGGTTTTGCATGCAAGTTACTACTCTAAAAAATCCACTGATTATATATTCTAGATCTAATTCCAGATCAGTTTTAGAACACCTGTTCATGCAATGTAAAGATGAAATTTGGTGGGGGTGGGTTCTTGCATAAGTTTGTTGCTGCTCAAAAATCACTATTTTATAAAATCAACTCCAAATTCAAATCACTTTTTAAGCTCTTTATTTCACATTTCAAAAGATGAAAAAAAGATCTAATTCTAGATCAGTTTTAGAACCCATGTTCGTGCAATGTAAAGACTAAATTTGGGAAGAGGAGTTCTTGCATAAGTTTGTTGCTTCTCAAAAGTCACTAATTTGTCAAATCAACTCCAAATTCAAATCACTTTTTAAGCTCCTGATTTCACATTTTAAAAGATGAAAAATAGATCTAATTCTATATCAGTTTTAGAGCCCTTATTCATGCAATGTAAAGATGAAATTGGGGGGAGGGGGTCTTGTAGCTGCTCAAAAGTCACCAATTTGTAAAATAAACTCCAAATTCAAATCACTTTTTAGGCTCCTTATTTCACAATTTAAAAGATGAAAACTTGAGGATTTTTGTATGAGATTTACGACTGTTCAAAAGTCATTAAATTGTGGAATTAATACTTGATTCGGACCTACTCTATAACTCATGATCTTATAGTCTAAAGGTTGAAAAGTTGAGTATTTTAGCATGCAAGCTACTGTTGCTCAATCTTCGATTGAGAATATAAAAACTAATTCAAGATCAATTTTAAGCCTTTGATCTCATAATGAAATTGAGAAATTGGGGGTATAACATGCAAGTTATGCTGCTTAATATCAATGATTCATCTATATGAGACCTTATACAAGAATAGTATTAATAAAATAATAGGGTTTTAATATCGTGAAGGTGCATATATTCTTAATGGAATAACTCCAAATACTTGAATCGGTCTATGAATATGACTAATAATCTTCATAAAACGATGTGTTAGTATAATCTACTATAGATATATCACTTCCCACAATTGATAGTTGTTGACAAATCACTTAGATATGTAAATCTAATCACATAAGGTATTGTGAAATGGATACATAATCAAGTGAATCCTTATGGTTGAATGAGAATCAAGATGAGAATTTATTGTATTGGTCATGATGATCCTTAGACCTGACTGTGTGAGGGTGCGGTGACCCTCAATTAGATGGAAGATAGGAAGCCCGGTTAGGGCAGCGGTCGCTTAGTGCACGGGTCTAGGATCCCAATCCTTTATATGATTTTATGTGAGCTCGCAGTATTTTTATGTTTCGTTGGGATCTAGATTTTTGACCAATACCATTAACCCTGTTTCAGTAGGGTACCTAGGCTGGAGGACTCTTGGTTTTACTTTTTAAGCTCGTTTACACGTATAGGTTGGGTCGATTTTTTTTGGAGTGACTCGGATCGGAGAGTCTCTCCCACCTGTCTCAGGGACGTAGTTTTGGAGTATGTCTAACCCTCTCCAGGACCACACTTCCACTGGAGGGAGAGACGAAAGAGTCTTTTAGGAGGCTTCCTCATCGCTTGAGTTTTAGGTCACTATTCCACCAGTAGGTCCTGACGAAGAAAAGATCGTTGTCAGATGGAGTTGAGTTGTGGTTAGTTCCACCACTAGGTGTTGGCAAGGAAAGATATTAGATCATGAAAATTAGCGATCATAAATCATAAATCATAAATCATCAATATTCAACAAGATCCATCATCATATATGATATCTCACAATAATAGAAAGGAACAAAGGATCGTGGCACGGACATCTTATGCACTAGAATGAGAGCTACTACTACGTGTTGTTAGGTGAAGCTAGTGGATGTGTTGGGAACTTAGTTAGGATGCATTACACTCCATCGCATGTCGACGGAGGTGCCCCAATCCTAAGGCATTCTTCTTTCCTTAGAGTCATAGTGTAAGGTCTCACCAGGACCAAGATCACAGACTATCCACTGAGATTGAAGGATTAAACAAGGTCAAATATTAGAATAAGAAACATATCATCTACATCTTCTAAGATCCATCAACATGCCTTATAAATAATAAAATGATGTTTGCCTAAATATGGATCTTGTAATTAAATAAGAACATTAAGTGGAAGTAGTTGAGGTGGTAAGTGAACAAGAGGATCCATATACATATGAATTTGAAAACTAACTTTGCATGCAAGTAGCTTGTTAAATTAAAATGTCAACACCTATGTACTTGCTTTATTTTGAAACCATTGAAATACATATTATTTTTAATAAATTAGATCGTACTCAACCTTTGTTGACATTTCTCTTATTCTCAACATGGATGGTAGATAAAGCACCTGCATCACAGTAGTCCGATAGCTGGACCCCGAGCTTCCGTGGTCCAGACAGTTTTTGTTTACCGTATACATTATAGCTTTTGTTTAGGTTATATGAAACTCACATGTGCTTATTTATCTTTTCTATTATATTTTGGGATATATGTACAAAATGCCATTTACTTTTGGCATATATAATGTTATATGGAAATTAATGCAAATATGAAATCGGTGAAACTTGTTAGTTGTGGTTGTTTATCATTATTGTGAATGTCATTCAAAATGTGAAAAATTTCCCCACAGCTTCTATAACCTAATGCGATCAATGAATGTAATACTGCGAGTGATGTGTAAACTGGTAACCCAGATCCCAAATGGGCATCTCACAACGGAGGTAGAAGGATCAAACTTTCAAAAGGGGTCAATGGAGTTGGTTTATATGTGAAGGTTTTTGGGCAAAAAGGTGAGGAGATTGCATGGAGGAGGAGCGTGGTTAGTGGGATATGTGATCCTAGCGAGATGGCATGATGTATGCGGGGAGGTGTTTGTGGAGGTCCCAAGGTTCATCAAGCCATGAATCAAAGATAGAAATTTGGAGAAGTCATAGGTCTCGTGACCTCTGATAAAGGAGGCGAGGAGGGCTGAACAATGGATCGGGCAGTCAACAGTCTGTGCCTCCTGGTTGGAAATTCAAGGAGAAACCCCACTTATTAATTAGTTTTAAAATAATAAATGACTCTATTATTTTTATATCAAAACATAGAAAATATTTATTATTTTATATAGTATTTTATTCTGATTTTTATTTACTTTTACATAGTTATTTTTTAGATGTTAATATTTACATGTACATACATAGGTATATAGACCTGTATTTAGGGTGTTTTATTTTGTATTTTATATTTTATTGCTATATTTACATATTATATATATAAATTTTTAATTACATATTTACATTTTTTATTATATTTTTCTGATTTTACTTATTTACGTAGATAAATAAGTACATGTATTTTATAGGTATAGTTTACCTATTTATGATAATACTTTATTTATTTATATGTATTTTTCATGGATTTATTCTATGTTTATTAATTAAATATGTTTTAAATAATATTTACAAGTATTTAAATATATCAGAGAGCTAAAAATATAAAGAATGATATATTGAATATTATACACATGTATAATAGGAACCCAAAAGTCAACTCTTTTATCTCAACTCTAAATTAAATGAAACACCTTCATTAAATAGTAACTAAATTTTATGTACAATAAAGATGAGTTTGGTCAGTTTTGAGTTCATATGGAGGAGATACATGTCTAAGAAGTTTTGTTTCGGTTTTTTGTTGTTCTAAGTGTCTCGAGTACACTGTGTGTTATTTTTCTTTGAAATAATTTTTGTATTTTTATGTAGAACTTTCAAGTTAAGAGTTTTAATATTTGAGGTATAAAATAGGAAAATAAAATAGGGTCCAAAAGGCATTTATTGAGGCATGAAATTTGGGGTTTTGAGTGTTTTCTGTATAGTTAGCCACCCTATCTCCCCTCCTTTATTCCTTGTCGACCAAGTCATCATGATGATTGAGGCTCGAGGTCTAGGATCATTCATTGTCTTTGACACCTCATTTCTTTTTCCTTTTTTTCTTTATTCTTTTATTTTAAAATTAAATCCAATATTTATATAGTATTTATATGATAATTATTGGATGTTATTTTGTACAAATTAATGCTATATACATGCATTTAATTAGGGATTTAAGGTCAAAAATGAAAGAATAAAGTTGATGAAATGATCATTCATTAGACATTTATCATTATCGAATGGCTAAAATGATGTGTTGCACTGTACATATAGAGAGGTGCCACCTCATTTCACATTTTCTCTATATATATACTAATTAAAAGTATGTACATATACAAATATTTTGACAAAATAGTATAAATGTTTTGACAAATACATATGTGCATGCACATGCAATGCATATAATGTGAACGTGACACACTTGAGCATTTGAAGATCTATTGCCTTGCTAGCTTGTGTGTTAGCCTCCTTTAATATAAGGATCTAGATACCTTTGGTTGTATCTAACAAAAAGTAAGACTATGTGTTTCAAGAAGGAATATAAATGTTGTTTTTTTTCTAGGAAAACAAACTCAACATTTGACATCTTATTATAACATTTGAATTTATTCACTTGGAGGCAAAAAGCAATTCAAATTCAAATTTATTCAAAAATTATGACTTTGATGAGAGTCAAACCCATAACCTTTGGTTACTCATCACAAACTAATAACGGACTACTCCACCACAACTTCTTATAAAAGTATATTATAAATATTATTATGTCATATAGTATTTAGTTCAAATATTATATATATATATGGAGCACTTCAATTGAGGTGACACCTTTTTATGATTTTGGAAAGGTGTCAATTTCGGTCATTGGATGGTAAATGTGCGTTGGAGACTAAAATCACCGTGATATAATTGGTGGTTTTTGTGTAAGAAAGTTTCTTAAAATGAGGGGTAGATTAAATTAATGCTTAATTAATACAATATACGTCATTGAACATTCTATATTTCGACAACCCCGAGGAGTGCGTATTGTATTTTCCAAAAATATATGATGGAATAATGCTTGTTTTTTGAAATAACCGTTATCAATTTACAAAAGATAGATATGTTTTACAATCATGTGCTGTAAATTATAAAAATTATAAACATAAAAAAGCTCAAATTCGACAAAAATTAGTGTGATCTGTGTAGCTGAATTTCCTAATATATATGATGCTTTTAATGGCATAATTACTTGATGTACACATGGAAAACATTCATGCAATGATAGGATTTTTGTTGCAACTATATTTCCTAACATATCAAATGGGATAAATTATGAATGTATTGTATATGATACACGTCATATGCTTATTATTTTAGGGAGGTTTAAATATGGGGTATATTTTTTAATTCTCAAATTAGAAAAATACACATCGTAGTACATGTTAAATCTTATTTTCATCCAATTCGATAGAATAATATTTGTAAACTGCAACATTTTCTTGTAAATTTCATAGTATCTTTTGTAAATTGTATTTGATTAAATTCCGTAGTCTCCTTTGAGAACATTATGTGGGAGCAAAGTTTGTGAATTGTGATATTATTTTGTAAATTTTGTGGTCTTTTTTGTAAAATGATTGTGACTTTTTGTAATATAGATTGCTTATTATTAATGTATAAAAGTTTTTATATGTCCATCCATCCCAATATTGTGGTTCCATCAAAATTCATCATCCATTATTAAGTATGTGTAGCTTTTGTAAATTCTATGCTCTTATTGTAACAATTATGTGTTGATCTGCAAAATAAAAAGTCAATTAGTAATTTATCATTTATTCTTCAAAAAGGATATCATGAAAAATGTTAAATGTAAAATGAATGAAGGTAATGTAAAATGAACGAAGGTAATACCTGGAGCATATTTGAACTGATGGTGTAGAAGTCATTTAAATGTAAAATATACCATGGCATTGCAAAATGAGACGAGGAAATGTAAAATGATCCTATGTATTGTAATTATGTTTATCATATTGTTAAAACGGTGTAATCAAAATCACATAACGTAAAAAACTCATGTGTATATGTCATTAATGTAATTAAAAGAATTTAACTTAAAATCGGATGCATATATACATGTTGTGTAATCTATACAGAGGTGAAACAAAATCTCTAATCGAGGATGATAGGATTGAGATGGATTCAAAATCAAGAGAAAAATTAAAATCAAAATAAAAAATAAAAGCAATGTAAATAAACTGGAACTCAATCAATGGATGAATAAAAAATACTAGGAACATGAATAAATTACTAAGAACAGACAACCACCTCCTACCACTCAATGCACCGCCGTCGTCACTGTCATGCATCGCAGCCGTCTTTGTCACGCGCCATCATCTCCAAATGCAGTCACTGATGAGTCTCCGGGGAATCATCACTATTCTCTCTTTTTATCCTCGAAAAATAAGAACTTTGTTGTAAATCTTCATTAATTCTGCATCTTTGTCAATAATCTTCTCCATTGTAATTAACACTAACCCTAAATTATTGTATTTAATCACTAATATTTTCTTTATTTTCTCTTTTATTATAAAACTCCTAAAAATTAGATTAATTAGTGTATATATTTATCTTGGACTTAAAAATAAATTAAAAATACACAAAACCTTGAAAATCAAGTGGTTTTACCTATTAAAAATACTACAAAAAATTCTCATTTATGCAAATGACCTCTTTTGATTTTTTTCTTAACATGAAACTTTTAGATCTCATTGAGATCTACAACTTTCATGTTTTGACTTTTTGCTAATTTTGCTTCCTTCTATTTCTTTTTTATTTTTCAATTCTTTTTTATTTTTTGAATAATCTGGAGTAGCCACGTGGCGCCCTCTGGACCGCTCACGTGGTCGCTCCTCGATTTGACACTCGACCTCCATCAGGTCGTCTTATCACCCTCTGGCCGCCTTAATCTTAGTCGTCCCTTTCCCACTTTCCCTCAGCCGTCGAATCCATTCCCTTATCTCATCTGGACCACCTTTAGCGCCCTAACATCAGCCACATGATCTTTGCCATCCAGTGGCTCCTAGCTCTCCACGACACCCTTACAGCCTCGACCTTTGGATCAGACTCCATCTAATCCCAGCCGCTCTCTTCCGCCTCATCCTGAGCCGTTGGACGCCCTCTGAATCCAACGCCTCCTTTACGTCCACGCCATCCAATCTTCCTTAGCTGTTGATGAAACCCTGCCTTCATCTTCACCACACATATCCATCCCGATCTCAATCCTTGGATCAGATCCAAGGATCCGATCTAAGCCATTTGCCAGCGCTTCAATCTCGACCGTTGAATCGCTTGATCCAACTGCGGAACTTCATCTTCTACCTCCCAAAACCCCAGCTCCAGCTGTTTCACCTCGTCAACCCTTCGCCCCCTTCCTTTTCTAGCATCCACTCTGGCCACCCTCTCCACTCCATAACGGTCAACCCACGTAGCCCCACATCCTATGACCTTTGTGCAACCCTCACTTCCATGAACCTCGCCTCCATCTTCCCCAAACAACCTTTGCAAATCACACCACCACCACTGTAACGCACGGACCTTCTCCCTATAAAACCACCTCCTCCACTCTACGTCAACCTCGCCCACCATTCATAGGGTGTAAACCTAGCCATCCTCCACCTCTCTATGACTGACAGAGGCAAGGTGGATTGGCCATGATGGTTTATTGCCCCGTTGTCGACCCACTGTGGCTCCACCATGTCGTGGTGCCTCTGGAGACCGATGAGCACCTCAACGTGGCTAAGAGAGTTGTGCGACGACCCAAGGCTTGGCCCAAGCTTCATCCCAAGCCACCACTCCACCAATTTCCTCGTCAATCAGGTTTCCTTCTTCTCTACTTTTTCTATGTTCTTCTCTTTATTTTTCCGACACATATACTTCATTTCACCTCCACTTGATCATCCGACGAGCTTCACCACATCACCATCTTCACTGCACCCTTCGCTCACCATTCCCCCTTCTCCACAACCTGATCACCTTCGCCCCATCTTGTTCTTCGTCTCACCGGAGAAGGAGCTCCGGTCCTCCACTCCCTCTCTCCTATAGGACCCCACTTCACTCACTAGCACTCGCAAATCGCACGCTTCGGCTATTTCTAACCTTACATATTCTCATCTTCTTCAATGGCCAGAAGTTGGGTGGAGCTCAGATTTCAAACTCCACCTCTGACGATCCCGCATCGTGTGATCGATCCTGGATCTCCCGCGCCTCCGCCTTCAGTCAAACTTCATCGCGGAGCCACCAGGAAGCTTTATAGAGCTTCATTAGTCACGGAGGAGCACAGTGGAGGAAGGGAGGGTCCCTGGAGATCCATTCCCACCACCTCCTCTACGACGAAGCACGCGGGCCTGGGAAAGTAGGTGCCATTGGATGGTGATGAATACTCATTCATCACTCTTTATTCTTATATTTTAGCTACAAAAACCTTTGCAAATGCATGTATATATTTGTAAATACAAATAATTACCAAAAGCATGCATGGTGTAAAAAGTAATAATTAGCATGTTTTTGTGCAAAAATAAAAGAATAAAGATTAAAAAGAAAAAGAGGAAATATTTAGAATAAATATTGAGCAACCTAACCCAAGGGAGGGCTCAGCATGGGCCTGACCGCATAAAAGCCAAAGTAGAGGGAGTTAGGGGCTCATGTGTGTAAATATACCTGTAAATATAATAGAAATATTTTCCTCCAAAAATGGAATAAAATGTGTTTGTATATATTGTATATATATTTATAAATATAAAATCCAAATAAAAATTGAAAAAATAAAAAGAAAACAAAAACTCCTTCACTTGTGTATACTCATCATGTATATAGTCCACTCATCTATATTTATTCCACCTTATAAATAAATAAGTTTCCACAAAATTTGTACATATTCTATCTTTTATGATGTAAATAAATAAAATAAAAACAACAAAAACAAAAACAAAATAAAAAGAACAAAATTAAAAACCAAAAATAACCTTGTAAATATACCATGTATATAGATGTATATACATATTTATTTCACCTTTGAATATAAATAATAAAAATAAAATAAAAATACCTTTTTATTCCTAATTTTATGCTATAAATAAATAAAATATAAAATAGGAATAAAAAAGCACATAAATAACTAATTAAAAATCAAAAATAAAAATCCTATATTGTATATATACCTATGTATAGTACTATATTGTAAATACCTTATTTTTATTTTGAAAAATTAATTAAAATCACAAAAAAATAGAAAAAAAATAAAATAAACATTTTTCATTTTTTGAGTTTTTGATAATTCGGCCATCCTCTATTTTTAAATGAATTTTCAAATCTTTCTGAGGTGGCCTTCTCCCATTGGTCCACGGGGGATGTTGACCCCCCGGTCAACTCCCCCCCTGTGGACC
The DNA here is from genome assembly GCA_037367405.1 of Ottelia alismoides. Classification (NCBI taxonomy): domain Eukaryota; kingdom Viridiplantae; phylum Streptophyta; class Magnoliopsida; order Alismatales; family Hydrocharitaceae; genus Ottelia; species Ottelia alismoides. Next base: position 280,977 of record JAZKJV010000960.1, read on the forward strand.
ACTTCCCATGGGTCGTGACGCCCGACCCGACTTCCCTGATTTATCGCGTCACGACCCGACCTCCAGGCACCCAAACCCAGGGTCCTAATTACACCCCAATCATCCGGGAACCTCGCCCGACATCGTGCCTAGGGGCCCGTGCTCCATCGAGCCGGACCTGAGCCTTTCTTCCCGGACCTTCCACCATATAAAAGCCGAGCTCCACCACCCATTTCCTCATCTTTGGCTCCCCACCTTGCATTCCCAGGACCTCCACTGCCATCCTCGAGGTGACAGCTCGTCGCTGGTGGTGTCGCAGAGAGGAGAGGGTGCCCGGACCTCAGATCCGGCGAGTTTGCGCCGCCGTGCTCCGCCTGAAGGAGGAGCTCGAGCCTCGGGCCTCGACGACCCGCGAGGCAAGGACCCAGAGCTCCAGCAGCTCGAGCCCAGTCGATTCGTCCACCCAGGTAGCCGTAGTTTCCCTTCCTTTTCTTTGATTTTGATTTTGCCCCAAATCCGGTCGTCGCCGACGACCTTCGATTCTGTCCACATCCGCCTTCGACTCGATCATCGGACCATCCCATCACCCTCGCCATCGTCCCACGCACCTTCTCCGCCCCTCCATTCAACCCAGCTCGCACAGGAGCTGGGGTTTCGAGTTCCACCGCCTACACCTCGCCGGAGCTCGACCGCCCCGTCGCACCGTTCACAGTCAACCCGCCTAACGGGGTCGAGGCACTTTGCCCTCGACCCGCAAGTTTATTGCCCATCTTTGCAGGTTCCCAGGAGCACATCTGAGGGCTCCAACTTCCAGGTGCAGCAGCTCGACCTCCGCCGGACTCGTCTGAGCTCGTCAGAGCTCCGTCGAGTCATCGGAGGGTACCAGCCGACGCGGGAGCCCACAACGATTCTTCCCCGACCTTCAGCTGCCCGCGAGGAGACCTCTAGCGCCTTCACAAGCCCGGCAAAGTTTGCCGGAGCCCAGTTCATCGAGGATCCTTCCCTGCCGTCTGATCGACCCTAGGCTCCAGTTTAGATCCTGACCATCCATTTGAGGAGCTTCCAGCATCGTCCGATCTTTGGAGGAGCGATCTGGACCGGTCGATCATCGAGGTTTAGCCACAGAGCCTCACGTCCGTTCGATCGCCCACGTGGCGAAGCCCTGGCCGTTCGATCAGCTCGAAGACTCCAGCGGTGGGCGCCACCCTTTCTCAGCCGTCGATCCGCACACGTGGCGCCCATCTGACGGTCTACTTAATAAAGGGTAAATATTCCATTAGGCCCTTAGCTTTAGTTTAGTTTAGTTTTAGTCCTGTAAATATTTTTAGTATTTTATTTATGTTAGGTAATTTGCACTTTGGACCCTGTCTTTTCTGCTATTTACATGTATGCCCCTGTGTGTAGTGTTGCACGTGTGTCGACACGTGTTTTGTTGGGATATTTGCATGTTTAGTCCTTGTATTTCCAGGGTGTTATTGAATGAATGAAAACTTTTCGTTAATTGCATAAATACCCCTGTGCGTGATTTTTTAGAACATATGCGTTATTTCTTTGGGTATTTTACAATAAGGCCCCTAGACTTTTAATACCTGTTATTATTTAGTCAGGGAACCTTATTTTCTTTGCAATTAGGTCCCTGTGTGCCCAAGACACGTGCCTCGCATGTGACTTCTTGGAATTTTTGCACCGGACCCCCTGGAACTTCTGGTATTTACGTACAGGTCCCTATGCACTGTACCTAGGTTTTGATTTTTAATAAAATATCAAACTTACTCCAAATTCAATGAAAATTGGATACATGGCTCCTACCATGTTGTAAAATTTTCTAGAATTTTTGGAGACATTTTTGGTTTTATTTGATATTTTTAAAAATTCAAAAACAACTTTTTTCTTTACTGTTTGATTTAAATTCACAAAAAATATTAAAATACATCTAAAAATTACAAAAAAATTAGGTACTGTGTATTTTGCTTTGTTTGATTTTCTGACCAATTTTGGTCATTTTTCATTATATAAAACTCATAAAAATTGAAAAACACTAAAAAGACTATAAAAATTATAATAATTAATCTAAAAATCGAAAAATAATAATTGTGGTGCCTACATTTTCCTTGTTTATTCCTCTTTACAGGAAAATTAACTCCAGGCTTTTTAGGGGCTTTTATATATTTTATCTAAGTCCTACAAGCTTGGTTGGACAGTACCCTTGTTTTCTTGTCTTGTTTGATTTTTCGAAAATTCAATAAACATCAGAAAAATATCAAAAATTACCCAAAAACAATAAAAATCATAAAAATCATAAAAACATTTTTATTAGAATTTTTGAGTCTTTTTGAGTGCATAAATAATTAATTGAAGTTGATTGTTTTACTTGTTTCTTTATTTTCTTTATTAATTAAAAATCCAAAAAATATATAAAAATTAAAAATCCACCAAAAATAGTTGCTTTTTATTTTATTCCCTTTTTTTGACTACTTCGTTGGCCGCAAGGCCATTACGTGCTCCTTGTGTTCGACCCTGGTCGCTATACCAGGTTAATATAATAGCGAGACCGCTACTTGTGTTTCTTCGATTTTTATCCGATTTGGTGGTCTATTTTTCTTGATCGATCGCGCTTGATTACTTGGGTCGCAACAACCATCGATTACCTTTTACCCGAGTGCTTAGGTGTGACATCAGAATGGCGCCGTTGCCTTGGAGCACGGCTTAGTAGTTTTCTTTTTATTTCATTTTCTTTTTCGCGGCTTTCCGCGACTCTTTGTGAGTCCGCGGCTTTTCGAGGCTTTTATTTTTCTTTTATTTTTGTTTTATTTTATTTTATTTTATTTTATTTTATTTTCTTTTTATTTTTGATTGATTTTGCTGGTTTATTTCCTTTGTCATTTCTGCACATATACCCCTGTTTTATTTCTTGTTCATATTTGATTATTATTCTTGGTTTGACACTTGTCTTCTTTCTTGCGAGGGCCCAAGGACCGAGGCGGCTACTCTGGAGGAGCCGGCGCAACCGCGGGATTCGGAGGTGGCTCCCTTCTACCCGGAGCCGCAGGAGAGCGTGAGAGAGAGACTGAGTGGGCGAGGAGTAGCTTAGACTTTCTTTTATTTCATTTGATTACTTGTAATAATACAGGGACAAACTGTGGACTTGGACTTGGATTTTGTAGCGGGTATGTTTCGCCGAGCACCGGTGTGCTCGGGGGACCCTTAGGTTTTTCGTGGCTTTTCGCGGTTTTGTTTTTCTCCTCTGCCTTTTACGGTTTTACGCGGTTTTTCTCGAGCCCCTAGATTTAGGACTTTCTGTTTGACTGTGTCGTAACTGAGTAGGATCCAAACACTTAATAGACTACTTGCACCTATAGAGCGTTAATTGGACCTACTAATAAAAGGATAATAAAAATAACTGACTCACTCCCTTCGAGCCTACGTGCCGTAGCCTGCCCTGCCAAGCGCTGCTCCTGAACCCGATGTGTCGGGAGGAGGAGGGGTAGACCGAGACTGGATCGTTTGGCTTTAAGGACATGTGACCAGTTAGACGGTTCTGTCGAGTAGAAGTTGCCTGTTTAGGACTCGGTTTTTACCGCTGCACCATATAGGTAGTTTCTTTCAAACTTTCAATTCTGCGCGGATCACCTTGCATGTAGAGTGCTGGAGTTAGGTATGCATTTCTATCTTTGCATGCATCATTGATTTCATCGCGCATCAGCTTTTTCGTCTTCTCCCCTTGTTTTTGACTTAATAATCAAGAGAACCGAAAAATTCATTACGCCTTTTGCTTTTATTGAAAAAAAATCTAAAAAGAAAAACAATAAAATTGGGACTGTTTAAGCTATTGACCCTAAAAGACACTTGATCTAAAAAACTTGTCTTGGGGAGAGCAACCCCCTCATTGGTTGGTTTGATTGTGCGAGAGAGTGACCCGTACACTAGGTAGAGCCCTCCGGTGCTATTCCCGACTGATTACCGACTCTTTCGTGCGGGACAATCGGTTGGGGTAGTATCGGGTATCCCAGCAGGTCACGTAATCACTCTGATAGATTGATTGTTCACCAAAATAAAATTGACAAGATAATTTGACCGAGCCTTTACGGTCTTCAGCTCGTGTTGCGTTAGTGAACTGAGGGGTTTGTTTTCCGATCATAGTTTCTCCAGATCCCATCCGCCTTACTCGCTACATCACGATGATGGGTGGACGATCTCTTAGGCAGCCTCTGGCTGCACCGCTTTCGGGCGCGTCTACCCGATCATCTAGGTTGGTTCGTGAGAGCCGAGACCAGCTCTCCGAGCCCGAGTATGATTCCGCCCTATTCCCCCTTGACCCCCTTTCTTTCGGTTCCGAGAGACCAGTGCCGGAGGAGAGATTAGCATATTTATCGGCACCTGAGTTTGGATCATTTCATTTTGCAGACACCATGGCCGGCAGTTCCGATGATCGCTCTAGAGGTCCACAACCTGAGCACTTTGTGTTGGACCAGGGTGCGATCAACTCCACCCTAATCGCCTCCCTCGAGACAGTTCAGCAGCAGTTGAGGGATCAGGGAGCATTCATGTTAGATATGAGGAGAGAGATGGAGCAGATGAGAGCAGAGAGAGAGCAGAGGAGAGACGGGCCGAGAGACCCGGATGATGCAGCAGCCGCAGCGGTAGCCGTCGCGGCAGGCGGAGGAGGACCACCGAGACCGATGCGGGAGTTGCACAACCCCGGATCGACCCTGATGCATCACTGGGTAGTTTTGCCAGCCATCATGCGGGACTTCAAGTTCCCCCCGAACACCTTGCAGCTTCTCCCCCGTTTCCATGGGCTCGCCACCGAGGAGCCCCATCTCCACCTCCAAGAGTTCCTCATGATTTACAGCACTGTCCATGATCGTCAGGTGGACCCGGATACCATTAGGATGATAGCCTTCCCCTTCTCCTTGGCAGACAGAGCAGCCACCTGGCTGAAGCATTTGGGGAAGTTCGTCTACACTTGGGAGCAGCTCCGCACCGAGTACTTGCATAAGTACTATCCACTCGGGCAGACCAATGCAGCGAGAGCCCTTATGAGCAACTTCGCCATGCTCCCCAACGAGCAATTCCATGAGGCATGGGAGAGGTTCAGAGAGCTGACTGATCGATGCCCGCACCATGACATTTCCAAGCCCAACCTCGTGTAGAGCTTTTTCAGCGGGCTGACACCAGAGCTCCAGGGCTTGGTGAATGCTTCTTGTGGCGGGTCATACTTCGCCAAGGATCACGACCAGGTCTGGGCCATCTATGAGGAGATGGCCGAGAACTATATGGTGATGTCCCAGACCCGGTTGTATACTCAGGGCAGATCCCAGCAGCCAGGACCCGTGCAGTACCAGAGGATCGCACGGGTCGACGTCAGTCCTTCCAGTTCATCCGCAGTAGCAGCAGCACAGGCAGAGTCGTCAGCTGCGGACATGGGTATCATTAGTGAGAAGTTGGACCGGATGGAGCTGATCGAGAAGAAGCAGTACCAGGGTATCACTCAGATGGAGCAGATGGCACAGACTCTGAGCGACATGAAGACCCAGCTCATGTGTCTCCAGGAGGCACAGACGGCTCCCCAGCCCCGTCTTCAGTCGCGAGGCGATCCAGGCAGCAGCAGCAGCTCGTCCCAGCGCTCCAGCTCACACCAACAGCCTAGACAGGTTCACCTTGTACAGGCGGAGCTGTACCAGCAGCCGCATCCCACTTACCAGTCACCACCATCTCCAGACTTGCAGATGGTGGTATACCAGCCGGATCAGCCTCTGGCAGTGCTACCGCCACCCCAGTACGATGCAGAGCCGTTGATGGATGTCAACGGGATTTGGTATGACCGCCCTCAGCCTGGTATCTGACGAGACCATCCCGGATTCATGTGGGGGAACGGAGGTGCCCAGCCCCAGCAGCAGCCATCTGGTCAGGGAGGCCAGTACAGCCAGCAGAGAGATCACCAGCCGCAGCAGCAGCCCCCAGTGTACCCACCACCACAGAAGCAGCAATCGTCCTATGGTCCTCGTCCCTATCAGCAGGGACAGTCTTGGAGGCATGAGCAGCCTCATCAGCAGCAGCATCCACCACACCCATACCCCTCTCAGCAGCACCAGTTCCAGCAGCCTCATTACCAGAGAGGCTACCCGTCAGGCTCCCACGGTCCACCGTACGAGAGCCCCGCCTTGGATGATATAGCTCGCCTCCTCACGGATCAACAGGCTACCTTTAGACGGGAGATGGATGAGTTCCGCCAGGAGATGCGGGACATTGTGAGAGAGAAGGCCGCCATCCCTGCCCAGATCGAGCCGAACCCCAACAGCATGAAGCGGAAGTCTGAGCAGGTAGCCTACACTGAGTATGCCACTCCTAGTGATCCATTTGATGATATGTCTGCAGACCTTTTTGATGTTGATTTGTCACACTTAGGAGCAGTAGGACACCAGCAGGCGGCGCCTCGTCTGAGCGACACCACGAGGACACACCTAGAGCGCCAGATGAGGAGGAGGAGAGCGGTACTGAGGCCTCTCGAGATGATGACGGTGGTACTGATGCCACTAGGTATGCCGATTCCACCGGCGGCGCTGAGGCCGCCGATTCACCAGTTGGAGGAGGTTGTATTGAGGCCACCCCTGATGTCGAGCCAGAGCGCGGTACTGAGGCCGCGAGTCGTCCAGTTGGTCCAGCCGATGGTGGAACTGAGGCCACCAGTGTTCATTCTGAGAGAGCTGTAGTTTTTCCTTCTCCTGATGTATCTCAGAACTTTGTTGTGAATAAAGGAAAAGGTTTGGTTTTTTCTGGTCCCACTGTGGTGCGTGATGTATGGGCGGATCCGGCTGTCGAGCCGTCTATACCTTTTCCTAGTCCTTCATCTGAGAAGGACCCAGTGATCCCCTTCCCTAGAGCCCTTCAGATGGGGAAGGGGAAGAAAAAAGAAAATCCAAAAAAGAAAGAGCAGGAGGAGTTCAGCCAGCATATGATTGAGAGATTTCACTTACAGCTGACCCTTCAGGAGGCTTTGTAGCACATTCCCCTTCTTCAGCGTTCTTTGAGAGACAGGACGACAGTCAGGAGGAAGAGGAGGAACCACCATTCAGAGATCCATGTGCTGACGAAAGCCACGTGTTTCGCGATCCAGAACCGTCTGCCGGCTAAGAGGCCAGATTCAGGAGCCCCGTATGTTAGGTGTCAAATTAGAGAGCAGAGGTTCGACCGGACTCTATTAGATAGCGGATCGTCTATCAACCTCCTTCCGGCAGCCCTTCTCGACTGCTTCGAGTTGGGCACTCTTAGACAGAGCAGGACAATCCTTTAGTTTGCTGATAGATCTGTAAAGAGGCCGAAGGGGTTGTTGCTAGACGTTGTCATCACTATTTAGGGCTTGCAATTCCCCGTAGACTTCGTAGTGTTGGACATGGAGATCCCTGATTCAATGACCGATACCCCCATCATTCTCGGTCATCCATTCTTGGCCACAGCCAAGGCGGTGACTGACCATGATAGTGGGAAGGTGTACTTTCGCGTCGAGGGCGAAAGTGTACAAATAGAGACGGTCGAGGACAGCAGAGCCAGAGACAGATCATGCTTAGAGACCACCTCAGATACAGAGTAGCTGATAGATGCCAGGCTAGACATCCACCAGGACTGTGATTTTGTGATCACAGACGATGAGGCAGCATGGGCAGACCCCGCAGCACAGGCCATCCTCTCATTTTCAGATTCCGCTGATGCAGAGACGACAGTAGAGGAGAGCCTGGAGAGCACATTCCCGGTTCAGGATACCACAGAGGCAGCAGAGCCGGTCCCCGACCACAACACTGAGTTTTGTGATGATGGTGGTACTAAGGCCACCTTGTGTGATGGTGGTACTGACGCCACCTTTGATGATGCAGATCCCTCGGAGTCAGAGTCTGATTGGGCAGATTGCGAGGATTACATGCCAGACCTGATTTCCACTGAGCCTACAACTGAGGAGGAGGTAGATGCCGAGCAGAGCAGAGACAGTCAGTCAGAGCAGCCTTCTCCAGTTTCTGAGAGTAGTAGAGAGTTTCCTTTCTCCCATGCAGATTTGGCAGCATTCACAGAGACATTCGTTGAAGTATCTATTCCTTGCGGGTGAGCCTGAGATGTACCCAGTCATTATCTCCGCCGATCTGACTGGAGAGCAAGAATCCCGTTTGATGGGGGTTCTTGAAAAGAATCGTAAGGCAATCGGATGGAGCGTAGCAGATCTCCAGGGGATTAGTCCGGCCTTGTGCTCCCACCATATCTATCTCGAGGATGGGGTGAAGCCGTCGCATGAGTTCCAGCGGCGGCTGAACCCCAATCTAAGAGAGGTTATCATGAAGGAAATCTCGAAATGGTGGAGCGCAGATTTTATTTATCCCATTTCTGACTCCAAGTGGGTCAGCCCCTTGCATGTGGTGCCTAAGAAGACGGGCATCACGACTGTGATCAGTGAGTCAGGAGATGAGATTGCTACACGAGTACCCACTTCTTGGCGGGTCTGTGTTGACTACAGGAGACTCAACCATGCCACCAAGAAGGATCATTTCCCCCTGCCCTTTATTGACCAGATCATTAAGATACTGGAAGGGAAGAGCCATTATTGTTTTCTGGATGGGTACTCGGGCTACAACCAGGTGGCCATCGCTCCTGAGGACCAGGAGAAGACCACCTTTACATGTCCCTTCGGCACATATGCCTTCCGACGCATGGCATTTAGGCTATGCAATGCCCCTGCGACTTTCCAGAGATGCATGCTGTCGATCTTTTCGGACATGGTAGGGGAATGTTTGTAGGTCTTCATGGATGATTTCTCGATTTACGGCGACGGATTCGACTCATGTCTTGACTGCCTAGACCGAGTACTCCAGCGATGTATAGAGGTTCACTTGGTGCTTTCTTGGGAGAAGAGTCACTTCATGGTGACTCAAGGGACGGTGCTTGACCATATCATCTCCAACAAGGGCATGGAGGTTGATCCGGCCAAGGTAGATGTCATTAGAAAACTCGCATCGCCGTCCTTTGAGGCAGCTACGGTCATTCCTAGGGCACGTCGGTTTCTACCGATGATTTATTCATGATTTTAGCAGGATTGCCCGGCCGTTGACTGACCTACTGACGAAAGACACCGAGTTCCTTGTCGATGACAAGTGTCTTTCGTCCTTCGAGACTCTCAAGCAGTGTGTTATAGAGGCTCCTGTTCTCCAGCCGCCTGATTGGTCTCTCCCATTTAAGATCATGACGGATGCCTCCGATTTTGCCGTAGGGGTCGTGCTGGGACAGAGGAGGGATGGAGTCCCGTTTGCTATCCACTACGCTAGCCGCACATTGGATTCCGCGCAGCGGAATTATACAGTCACAGAGAAGGAGATGCTAGCCGTAGTGTTCGCCCTAGATAAGTTCAGATCTTACATCATTGGATCTAGAGTGACCTTGTATACTGATCACACAGCCATCATGTACCTCATGGCAAAGAAGGATGCCAAGGCTAGACTGACTAGATGGATCCTTCTACTCCAGGAGTTCGACATTGAGATCAAGGATAAGCCTGGAGTCAAGAATGTGGTGGCGGATCATCTCTCCCGTTTAGAGCAGCCTGAGGAGTCCGAGCATATTGATCCCATTTGTGAGACCTTCCCAGATGAGGTGATCCTTGCTATCGCCCTACTCCCGTGGTATGCCAATATTGTGAACTTTCTCATTGCTGGGAAAGTCCCACAAGATTGGCCCAGGCAGAGGCTTGAGACCTTCCTTGCGAAGGCCAAGTCCTACCACTGGGAGGATCCCATCCTTTACTACGAAGGAGGGGATAGCGTCTGGCGTAGGTGCATTCCTCAGGAGGAGCACCATAGCGTCCTCACTTACTGCCACAAGCTTGAGGCAGGAGGACATCATTCTAGGAGGAGAACGGCGCAGAAAGTGCTCCAATCCGGCTTGTGGTGGCCTACCCTCTTCAAGGACTCTGATGAGTTCGTGAACAGGTGTACTGACTGTCAGAGGATGGGCACTTGTGGACAGCGTGATATGATGCCGATGCAACCTATTCACTTCTGTGAGGTTTTTGACGCATGGGGCATCGATTTCATGGGTCCATTCCCTAAGAGTCAGGGATTTGAGTACATTCTGCTAGCCGTCGATTATGTTAGTCGTTGGGTTGAAGCTATCCCCGCCCGAGCCGCTGATGCCAGGACAGTTTGCAGATTTCTGAGGAAGCACATCATCACGCGGTTCGGGGTCCCTCGAGTATTGATCTCAGATGGGGGGGTCTCATTTCATCAACAACCAGCTGAAGGCCCTTGCTAGCGAGTTCGGTATAGACCATCGTGTTGCTACACCTTACCATCCACAGACGAATGGTCTAGCCGAGGTGTCGAATAGGGAGATCTAGACTATATTGCAGAAAGTCGTCCGCCCTGACCAAAAGGATTGGTCACAGCTTTTGGGCTCGGTCTTGTGGGCATATAGGACGTCTTTCAAGACACCATTGGGTACATCTCCCTTTCGCCTCGTATATGGCAAGCCGTGCCATTTTCCTGTTGAGCTGAGACACATGTCACTTTGGGTAGTCACTGAGATACTTATGGATCCAGACAGTGTAGGAGACCAGAGGAGGGCAGAGTTAGCAGCCCTGGAGGAGTTGAGAGATACCTCCTTCTCAAACAGCCTAGAGTATAAGGAGAGAGTGAAGGAGTGGCATGATTCTCACATCAGCCACAAGCATTTTGAGCCTGGACAGAGAGTATGGTTGTTTGATGCGAGGCTTCGTTTATTTCCAGGGAAGCTACAGAGCAAGTGGAAGGGACCCTACTTGGTGAGAAAGGTACATGACAACGGTAGCATTGATATATCCGAGTTGTCTTCTGAGAGTACCTTTCGAGTGAACGGCCAGCGGCTCAAGCCATTTCTAGATCATGAGCCGCGGGTCGTTGATGTTGCCCCTATTCATTTTGCGTGAGATATGGTCTTCTGACTCACATCTAATGAACCTCACGCCTGATTTTCACTGATCTTCTGCCCTGTATAGATCCAGATGTTCATATCATCACATTCTGTAGTTCCACATCCCGTTTGTCATCTTTGATTATGCTATACTTAGGGTGTACTTTACCCTAAGTATAGGGGGGATGTGGGACCTTTGAGTATTTCTTTTGTTTCTTTCTACCCCTGTTTTCCTGCCTATACTTAGGGATATTTTACCCTAAGTATAGGGGGGGTAGACCCTGTACATTCTCCACTCGGTTTTCCCTTTGTGTACAGTCTGCTATACTTAGGATTATTTGATCCTAAGTATAGGGGGAGAAACCGAGATCCTCTTGATCTTCTATTCATTCATTCATCTTTGTATATATAGCCTTCCTTTTCACTTCCCTATACATAACACGAGTTATGTCTTCTTCATCGCTCTTGACTCTGAGGACATCGTTCGAGCTAAGTATAGGGGGGTGTATATATTTCATATATACTTTAGCCATAACTCGTACTTTGTGTGAGTGTATAAATAAATAAAGTGGCTTAAAACCTAAAAATCACAAAAATTAAAAATTTTCATGTATATAAACATTCTTTTATTTGCACATAAATAGCTAGTGTACAAATTATTTTTGTAAAAATGTTTTAAAAAAAACCTTTTGTGTAAAGTTTGTGTAAATATGTTCCTATCAAAATTATGTATATAGTACAAAATTTTTCCAAAATGTTTTGAAAATCAAAAGTTTGCAAAAATCTCGTGTAAATGTGTGTAAATACTTTTGCAAAACTTGCACTTCATGCATTCATTCATGATTTCAAAACATTTTTCAAAAATTTTGCATGTTTGTAAATTTTGTGTAAATAGCATCTTTGTATATATGTATATAGTTTTTCTGGATGATAGTTGACATTTAAACTAGCCTAGAATTAAATTGGGAAATGGAGCTTGATCAAGATCTTAATCCACCTAATTTATAAGAGGAACCTTAGAGGGCTTAGGTTTAAGGCTTTTCAGGTCCATGGTGACTTAATTCTTTGAGTTCACTAGGCTATGATCACATGTCATCTCAATGAGCCTAAGTAGAGCACTTAACAACAACACATGACTCACTTAGACAATGACTTTACTTGGACACCAGCACTTTGCACCGAGCTCTCTACGGATGAGGTGGTGAGGAGGCAGTCTTCCTTGACTTGGGGTAGCATATGAGGGTAGTACTTCTAGGAGGAACCTCTCTTCTTCTTTTAGTGAAGGAAGTGCGTCTCAACTTGGTCTGGTTGCCATGAGGTCTAACGACGGGAGTTGTGGGTTGCAATAAAGCTTCAAAAGAGGGATAGTCTACTGGCTCAAGAGGAAAAACTCCTTGTATATATGCTGCACATGTATATGTTGTATAGATGCACTTGAAAAAAAATACAAAAAGAAAATAACTCCAAAAAAGTGGTGGGTCTGATAGAAAATGATAATCCCACCGGAGTATGTATATAGAGTGCAATAAGCAAAGCTTGAGTTTCATGTCCCACCTTATGTATCTTGCAGCAGGGAGACTTGGCTACACTGGTCAAGCTCCCAAGGATACATGGCTACACTGGCCATGGTCCATTCTCTTCTTCCTCCTCTTCTTGAGCCGGTTGAACTTGAACTTAGAAGGGAGTACCCCGCTCCTCGAGGAAAGAGTGGCCAGATTGAGGTCATAGAGTTACCTTGTTGGGGAGGGTTGTCAAGTTACCATTTCTGAGGTGGAGAGCTTATACCTCACATTCACATGACAAGGAAAGATTCATGGTCTTCAGGGTTTGTGTTTGGTGACTTGTTCTGATCTGGATTATTGAGGAATCTTGATTAGAGATTAGTGGAACTTAGAGGCTGTTGAGTTTTAAGCCTAAGTCCAAATAAGGTTCCGACACATTAATAATCCAAAGATCTGATCGAGCTCCATATTTCAATTTAATGAAGGCAAGTTTAATAATCAACCTTGATCCATGTACATTCTTCTCTTTTTCTTTTTCTTTTTTTTTTCACTTCTTTTTTTCAAATAAGTGTTTGCTAAGGGACTAGCAAAGTTAAGTATAGGGGATGATTAATACTCATTCATCACTCTTTATTCTTATATTTTAGCTACAAAAACCTTTGCAAATGCATATATATATTTGTAAATACAAATAATTACCAAAAGCATGCATGGTGTAAAAAGTAATAATTAGCATGTTTTTGTGCAAAAATAAAAGAATAAAGATTAAAAAGAAAAAGAGGAAATATTTGGAATAAATATTGAGCAACCTAACCCAAGGGAGGGCTCAGCATGGGCCTGACCGCATAAAAGCCAAAGTAGAGGGAGATAGGGGCTCATGTGTGTAAATATACATGTAAATATAATAGAAATATTTTTCTCCAAAAATGGAATAAAAATGTGTTTGTATATATTGTATATATATTTATAAATATAAAATCCAAATAAAAATTGAAAAATTAAAAAGAAAACAAAAACCCCTTCACTTGTGTATACTCATCATGTATATAGTCCACTCATCTATATTTATTCCACCTTATAAATAAATAAATAAATTTCCATAAAATTTGTACATATTCTATCTTTTATGATGTAAATAAATAAAATAAAAACAACAAAAATAAAAACAAAATAAAAAGAACAAAATTAAAAACCAAAAATATCCTTGTAAATATACTATGTATATAGATGTATATACATATTTATTTCACCTTTGAATATAAATAATAAAAATAAAATAAAAATACCTTTTTATTCCTAATTTTATGCTATAAATAAATAAAATATAAAATGGGAATAAAAATGCACAAAAATAACTAATTAAAAATCAAAAATAAAAATCCTATATTGTATATATACCTATGTATAGTACTATATTGTAAATACCTTATTTTTATTTTGAAAGATTAATTAAAAATCACTAAAAAATAGAAAAAAAATAAAGTAAACATTTTTCATTTTTTGAGTTTTTAATAATTCGGCCATCCTCTATTTTTAAATGAATTTTCAAATCTTTCTGAGGTGGCCTTCTCCCATTGGTCCACGGGGGATGTTGACCCCCCGGTCAACTCCCCCCTGTGGACCACTTCCCACGGGTCGTGACGCCCGACCCGACTTCCCCGATTTATCGCGTCACGACCCGACCTCCATGCACCCAAACCCAGGATCCTAATTACACCCCAATCATCTGGGAACCTCGCCTGACATCGTGCTTAGGGGTCCGTGCTCCATCGAGCCGGACCTGAGCCTTTCTTCCCGGACCTTCCACCATATAAAAGCCGAGCTCCGCCACCCATTTCCTCATCTTTGGCTCCCCACCTTGCATTCCCAGGACCTCCTCTGCCATCCTCGAGGTGACAGCTCGCCGCTGGTGGTGTCGCAGAGAGGAGAGGGTGCCCGGACCTCAGATCCGGCGAGTTTGCGCCGCCGTGCTCCGCCTGAAGGAGGAGCTCGAGCCTCGGGCCTCGACGACCCGCGAGGCAACGACCCAGAGCTCCAGCAGCTCGAGCCCAGTCGATTCGTCCACCCAGGTAGCTGTAGTTTCCCTTCCTTTTCTTTGATTTTGATTTTGCCCCAAATCCGGTCGTCGTCGATGACCTTCGATTCCGTCCACATCCGCCTTCGACTCGATCATCGGACCATCCCATCACCCTCGCCATCGTCCCGCGCACCTTATCCGCCCCTCCTTCAACCCAGCTCGCACAGGAGCTGGGGTTTCGAGTTCCACCGCCTACACCTCGCCGGAGCTCGACCGCCCTGTCGCACCGTTCACAGTCACCCTGCCTAACGGGGTCGAGGCACTTTGCCCTCGACCCGCGAGTTTGTTGCCCATCTTTGCAGGTTCCCAGGAGCACATCTGAGGGCTCCGACTTCCAGGTGCAGCAGCTCGACCTCCGCCGGACTCGTCTGAGCTCGTCAGAGATCCGTCGAGTCATCGGAGGGTACCAGCCAACGCGGGAGCCCACAACGATTCTTCCCCGACCTTCAGCTGCCCGCGAGGAGACCTCCAGCGCCTTCACGAGCCCGGCAAAGTTTGCCGGAGCCTAGTTCGTCGAGGATCCTTCCCTGCCGTCCGATCGACCCTAGGCTCCAGTTTAGATCCTGACCATCCATTTGAGGAGCTTCCAGCATCGTCCGATCTTTGGAGGAGCGATCTGGACCGGTCGATCATTGAGGTTTAGCCACAGAGCCTCACGTCCGTTCGATCGCCCACGTGGCGAAGCCCTGGCCGTTCGATCAGCTCGAAGACTCCAGCGGTGGGCGCCACCCTTTCTCAGCCGTCGATCCGCACACGTGGCGCCCATCTGACGGTCTACTTAATAAAGGGTAAATATTCCCTTAGGCCCTTAGCTTTAGTTTAGTTTAGTTTTAGTCCTGTAAATATTTTTCGTATTTTATTTACGTTAGGTAATTTGCACTTTGGACCCTGTCTTTTCTGCTATTTACATGTATGCCCCTGTGTGTAGTGTATCACGTGCGTCGACACGTGTTTTGTTGGGATATTTGCATGTTTAGTCCTTGTATTTCCAGGGTGTTATTGAATGAATGAAAACTTTTCGTTAATTGCATAAATACCCCTGTACTTGATTTTTTAGAACATGTGTGTTATTTCTTTGGGTATTTTACAATAAGGCCCCTAGACTTTTAATACCTGTTATTATTTAGTCCAAGAACCTTATTTTCTTGGCAATTAGGTCCATGTGTGCCCAAGACACGCGCCTCGCGTGTGACTTCTTGGAATTTTTGCACCGGACCCCCTGGAACTTCTGGTATTTACGTACAGGTCCCTATGCACTGTACTTAGGTTTTGATTTTTAATAAAATATCAAACTTACTCCAAATTCAATGAAAATTGGACACATGGCTCCTGCCATGTTGTAAAATTTTCTATAATTTTTGGAGACATTTTTGGTTTTATTTGATATTTTAAAAATTCAAAAACAAGTTTTTCCTTTATTGTTTGATTTAAAAATTCACAAAAAAATATTAAAATACATCTAAAAATTACAAAAAATTTAGGTAATGTGTATTTTGCTTTATTTGACTTTCTGACCAATTTTGGTCATTTTTCATTATATAAAACTCATAAAAATTGAAAACACTAAAAAGACTATAAAAATTCTAATAATTAATCTAAAAATCCAAAAATAATTGTGGTGTCTAAATTTTCCTTGTTTATTTCTCTTTACAGGAAAATTATCTCCAAGTTTTTTAGGGGCTTTTAGATATTTTATCTAAGTCCTACAAGCTTGGCTGGACAGTATCCTTGTTTTCTTGTCTTGTTTGTTTTTAGAAAATTCAATAAACATCAAAAAAATATTAAAAATTACCCAAAAACAGTAAAAATCATAAATAACATAAAAACATTTTTATTAGAATTTTTGAGTGCTTTTTGAGTGCATAAATATTAATTGAAGTTGATTGTTTTACTTGTTTCTTTATTTTCTTTATTAATTAAAAATCTAAAAAAATATATAAAAATTAAAAATCCACCAAATGCTTTTTATTTTATTCCCTTTTTTTTTTGACTACTTCGTAGGCCGCAAGGCCATTACGTGCTCCTTGTGTTCGACCCTGGTCGCTATACCAGGTTAATATAATAGCGAGACCGCTACTTTTGTTTCTTCGATTTTTATCCGATTTGGTGGTCTATTTTTCTTGATCGACCGCGCTTGATTACTTGGGTCGCAACGACCATCGATTATCTTTTACCTGAGTGCTTAGGCGTGACATCATGCCTCAACGGCGGTCATCCGACGGTCCAGAAGCAACCACGTCACTCATCCCGCTCCAACTGGCTCAATAGACCCAAGCCTGATATGAAGCCGAAGGTCACGCCACATGGCCTCCCAACCTACCGTTGTCCGAGCCACCCTCGCGCCTAGCCCACGCGCGTGCCAGGTGCGGGCTGGGTTATTTACATGCATGCTCTCCATGCTTCATAATTTTGCAAAAAGGTTCACCCAAGCACGCGCTTAATGTGCACTCCTGGATAAATTGCAGAAATACCCTGTCTATTTTTAGAAATTACAAAAATGCCCCTATATTTTAGGAAAAATCACAATGAGACCCCTTCAATTTTTGTAAACTACAAATATGTCCCTGATAAGGCTTGAAAAATCGGTTTCGCGGCTTTTCGTTTTTTGAGAAGAAAAGAACAACACTGTCGATGTAGCAAAAAGCCGCGAAACAAATTCGATTCTTAAATATATCAAACAAATTCGGTTTTCCTTCGGAAAACTGTCACTAATTATTTTACCAGGCAAGTGTTCCTAGGTCGAACTCAAGGAGGCAGAATAGATTCCTTCAATTTTTATCTTTGTAATTTTATTTGTTAACTCTTCTCAAAGTTATCAAGGCAAAAAGCTTTTTTTGTTGATTTTTATTTTTATCATTTTTATTTGATTTTATTATTTTCCAATTTTTATTTAATTTTTAAAAAGGGATACTTTCAAAAATATTTACTTATTATATAATAGGTGGATATTATATAGGTGGTAAAATATTGTAAAGTGATCGGGGTTCGAGCCCCGAGCTCGAACAACTCAAGAAAACAAAACAAAACGAGACGAATTTCGAAGAATCAAAACACGACAAAAACAAGTCAAAAATGCTCGAAAACTTTATACGAAGTAGACGGGGTAGTTGTGTAACTACCTTAAAGAAACCGTCAAAAAATGAAGTCAAACAAGGTCCAAATAGCCCCTACAGCCCAGGGGCATAAGCGTAAGAAAAAGCTATTTAAAATGCTTTCAAAAAGGTCCTCAGGGACTGTTCTGAAAGAAATCTATACAAATCTTTACATTTAGGTCCCTACGGAGGGACCTAAATGCAAATAAAAGAAACCTGGAGGGCGGACTGAAGTATCTAGAAGTTCGTTGGGTTGAAATTGTAAATTTCACACCCCTTCAGAATCGGCGGCTGAGATTAGAACGTGCTGGCGCTGATCGGACGCTCACGGGTGCGCCACGTGTCGTGCACCTGTAGCTTCTGTGTTCTTGAGCGGTTGGAGTCGCTGGTGAAGAGGTCTTCTTCTCCGAATTTTTACGGCCACCCGACAAAGGCTTTGGCACTCCTGCGGGGCCAGAGGGGTGGCTCCTCCACCCCTCGAGCTCGCCCGCTATAGGATGGTGGCGGAGGCTGCTCCGAGCGGCGGAGATGCAGCGGTGAAGACGGTGATCTCAGCTCCCTGGAAGTTGATCAGACCTGACGAAGCTCCTTGGAGATGGAATCTGATGAAGATGGGGGCCTTCCAGATCCGAAGAAATGGCTCGCGCTGAAGATGGATCTGCAAGTAACAGAACGCCTTGCTCGATTCTCAAAGGAATCGGCCGATGGATGATAAAATATAGATCAAAACATGATAAAAAACTTTGTTTCCAAATGAACTTATGAAATGCGTGAGAACGACGATGGATTGATGAAGAGAGTCAAAGCTATTCTAATCGATTTGGATATGAAATTTTGATTGCCGTCAAAGCTAGATGATTAACCTTCCTAAAGACGTAATTAGCGTCGCTAATCGACGCATGCAGATCGAAGCGAAAATCGAAGAAGGTGAAGGAAGAGGTCTATGAAGATCCAAGGTGTATTACCTAGAACAGCTGCTCGATGGCGACCTTTGATCGGAGCTCCGACGCACGCGTGGGCGGTGATGCAAGGCTGGCATAGCCTTGGAACCTCCTCCGATGATTCCTCCTCCTCGCGAGCTCCTCCAAGGTGCTGTCACCACCATAGGTTGGCTGGAACGAGGCTCGGAAGTAGGGGGATCGGGCTTCTGGAACTGGGGGGGTTTCAGAGAGCTGGAAAGTTGGTTGGCGATGGCGACCTTGAGGGGTATTTATAGCTAAGTTTTCGAGGGCACCAAGCTTAGATCTAGGGCTGGCGTTGAAGTAGGTTGTTAGGAGAAGGGATCGGAGGGTTTGGGTCGGTCAGAGAAGTTATGGGTTGCGCGGGATAAATGGTGGAAGTCGTCAGGTCGAGCAGGCTCTGGTGCAACTACTTCTTGAAGAAGATGAACCTAGGTGCTGACAAGTGTCAGCACTTGGTTGGCCCAGAGGTTAAAATACTTTGTAAAATAGATAATAATTAGTAGATAAGGTTATTTTAATTAGGTATAAATACAAGAAAGTTAAATAAATTAATTATCTAATTTATGGAATAGTTACCTTTAATAAATAATAAATATTATTCAAGATATAAATATTATATTAATAAATATGTATTTATAAATAGGTTTTAGATTTTTAATTTAATAAATAAATAAATAAAAATTAATTTTATATTTTCTTAATTATTAGAATATTAAATAAGGCTTATATGAATTTTTATAGATTTTAATAAGTTAATTTGTATATTTTAATAAATAAGGTTAGTGTCTAAGTAGGTCATTTATGCCTATATTTTGGGGTTTTTGATTTTATTAAAATAATAAATATGGTCCAAAAATTATGAAATAATTTAGGGTGAAACTACAATATCATAAAATAATTTAGAAATTATAAAATTAAGAGAATTATAAATAATGTGTGTTACATAAAATAAATAGCCCAGAAACCCCGTTGTCTTTTGGTCCCAAAACAGTCTTTTTACAAACGGACTCCGAATTCGATGAAACTACCTTTATTAATTAGAGAATATTATTTCATGAACTTTAAAGGTGAGTAGAGTGAAATTGGAGTTCGTATGAGGAAGTTATGATGTTCGGAATTTGAGATTTTGACAATTTAAAGGTTGCGTTTCTTGGCATATATACAGGGTAATATTTTTAACTTATTTTTATATTTTTATATACATTTTTAGAAAAACTTAAGAGAAGAGTTTAGTGAAAAATATGTTCATATGGATTAATTAAAATTCTTTGAAGTTTTGTATTTATTGTATAAATAATGGAGAATGTATTGAGTGTGTATTAAATTATTTTTTTTATGTTTTCTTTCCTTATTCCCCCTACTTATTGGTTTGTCAACCAATCCATGCTGACTTGGTCTCGGGGGTTGGGCTATAAATATATCTTACATCTATATTTATATTTTAAGTCATATTGTATATATGTACATATATTCAATCTGCCTTTTTGTTCTTTTCTTGTTCTTTATTTATTTACATGATTTTAGTGGTTAAAAGTGAATATTTACACATGAATGGTGATTTGTTAAAAGATGAGAATTAATGGATATTTACATGTATTTGTTAAGGGTTTTAAGACAAAATGCGACAGAAAAGTTAATGAATCATGGATTCATCAGTCCCCTCAAAGATCTATTTGTGATTATTTAGCCTTTATTTTTATACATTTTATTACAATTATGCCCTTTGCACTATTTTATTCATAACTTGAACACATGGACTCCGATTGAGTTGATTTCCATTTTATTTTGATGCTCGTTTTATCGTATATCCAATGGCATATTTAATTTCATGATTTGATACTTAATAAAATGTGATAATTTTTTATGATATATAGTGTCTCCTGCTCATTATTCATAGTGCCATTATTTATCCTTGTTGCTCAATTTGACTATGAAATCGATCCATATATATTTCCTTGCTCATTGATGTGATTATTTTAGGGCATCTTTGTACATTTATGTTTGCATAATCATCTCTTGCATATTCTACATTATGCATCTCATTTTAATTGTATAAAATCAAATAAAAATTGCATGCGTTATATTATGTGCATAATATATCTGCATACCTTTCTGTGTCATGCATCACATTTGCATATGAAGACCTAGATTTAGAACTTAATCATTCACTATATAATCGATGATTTTTGATGAATTAACTAGAAGTCTCGTGTCCTTGTGTTCGACCTTAGTACACTTATCAACTAAAATAATTGCCACATATTCAAAGTTCTGGTCTTTGCTGAATCAAAATCCGTCTCCTGTACTATAATAATACGACCTTATTTAGAGGCATTTTTAGCGATTCAACAAATGGCATCGTCGTCATGCATCACAACAGTCTTTGTCACATACCATCGTCTCCGAATGCAGCCACCACCTCTACGTCGAGGGTTGGCAAAGAAGAGAGAGGGGGAGTTGATACGTATCGAGTTTTTCTTTTAAAAATTCAATTAATTAAGAGCTAAGATGGTGATAGATGCTATATTTAAAAAATTAAATTTGAATATTTAATAAACAAAGGGATAATGACACAACCAAATAGAATATTCGATTGTTTTCTAAAAATGAAAATTTGGAGGTTGTTTTGATGATGATTTGGATTTAATTTGTAGGTTTTGTTAACCGTCGTTGATTCAAATCGGAGGGCTCCTAAGAGGTATCACACCATACTCATAAAAATGTAGCACCTTAATTTAAGTTTTCCCTATATATATAATATTGATGTTGCATATGAAGAAAAATGTTTATGTATATGGTAAGGTATATACAATATCGAATGTGCATTTTAAATCTATTTAAATATACTTGAGTGTATATTTAATACAAGTTTTGATTTATCTCATGATCAATTGGTTCAATCACTCTTTTTTTAGTGATTTGATTTCATCCGATTCTAATCAACGACGACGTTATCCAATTGAATTGATTGAATGCCATGGTCCATCTCAATCCAAATTTTTCGATGAAATTTTCAGAAACATTGCTTAATGGATATGGTTTTTCACACATGGGCCTAGAAATACTTACAAATTTACACCAAGATACTAATTATTTATGTTTTCATCTTCACTCTCGTTCGGTAATGGAGTTAGGTTGGATTAGAGCAAGCTCCTTTTAAAGAGTTAGTAAGGATGAATAACTTTTTTTGTTAATAATAGATGTTTGAGGGTAAAGGCCTAAATGATAAATTCTATGCGACTTCATGGTTTTGATATCTTACATTGACAAGTAGTTGAAGAGCGTTGTCCTCACGCCGCCAACGTGGAGATTCCTGGTGGGCGATGTGGTGAAACACACACACACACACACACACACCCCTCCTCGTCGTTGGGCGCAGCGGCGACAGAGACACGGGAGGACCTGTGGCGGAAACACAGGAAGGGCCTTTGGGAGGGGAAGGGCAAGAGGAGGTGCGGGGAAAGCTCCGGGGAAACCCTAATTCTTAACAGCGGGGATCCGACGAGGGATGCCATTGGAGACTGTTGGCTCGAGCTCTTGCGTGCGAGAGTGCGAGAGAAGATGGGGGAAAGAGGAGTGGGAGGGGATCTCTCTAATGGATGAGGAGAGGACAGTTGCACAAAAGACCGAGATGATGAGAACCAGAGCAAAGAGTGAAGGAGGGTCCACGTGGTAAGAGGAGGAAAAAAGGATGATGACTTTTTAAATTTGAAGATGATTGGAAATATTATATTAAAGAAAACATAATACCCACATCATCAATTCTAGACAAGTAACGTAGGAGTAGAGATAGAGGTAGCAAGTAACCCGGGTCCTCATAAGAGGATAAATTACACGAAACCAGCAATCAAACTTGCAGGGGCATATATGAAAAAAGTTGAGAAGTACGAGTGCAATTCCAGTATTTGAACAGGGGTACGAGTGTAAAAGTGTCTACCAAGGACGACAAGCGCGGGATATCGTACTCCGCGGGTGAAACAGATCCCCCGTCACCTCCATTTCCGTGAAGCGTGTACTCTCTCCGCTCTTCTCGTTCTATAGTACTAGACTTTAATATGCCCACGCCCCATTTAAGCTTCACCACCCATCGTGCTGACACGTGGAGCCCACCCCCACGTCCCCACATGTTCTGGAAAGATCCAATGGTTGCAATTTCCTCTCTTACTAATCCTTCCACCTCCCATTATTTAATTTATTAATTTTAATATTACATCAATTTAAAAAATTACGAAGCCGAGGTTCACTTGCACTTCAACATTTACTTCAAATTTTGCAAAATTTTCTAAATTTACTATTTTATGGAGGCTTTTGGTAAGATTCATGATTTACAGCAGGATTCTAATTTGCTATAGCATGATCTGAAACATTCTAAATTTTTATGTTTTTTTGTAAATTTATAGCGATGTTCTAAATTTCTCGTAAATTTACGAATTATACTATGATTTTATCGTTTAACATCATGCTATGGATTTTTCGAATCCTGCTATAAATTTAGAATATATTTGAAATCCTGCTACAATTGTAAGGGACCAAAGTTAAGATATTTCCACATCATTTTACATGACCGCGATATAAACAATTTCATATTTAGTTAGATATGATGTCGGTCTATTTTTTTCTTAAAAACGGATCATTTTCAAAAAAATAATATCAGATTTAATTTGCTCGAAAATATGTCTAATGGTCGAACAATATGTGTCGGATGTCAGCAAGCGGTAGTGACTTATGGCATCAAGTATCTAAGGCATGTTAATAAACATGTGGTCTAGTGTTCGACATGTAGTGCAGATTGTGTCAGCTCTTTATTTTTTTTCTTTTTCTTTTTTGTTAGACAAGAACGTGCTTTTCCACTTGAAAGATATTCTAAGATGTTCATAATTATACACTTTCTTATATGGTTTGGTAGTTCAAGAGCACCTAATTGTTTAGGTTCAACTCTCATAATTATTTACTTTATAGAAAATATTTAAGTCCGAGTCTCACGAGCTACAATTACCAAGGATATCACTGTTAGTATTTCTCCACGTTTACCGAAAGGATTCTTAGATTGCATGAAATCAACTTGTTCAAAGGTTGGAGCACGAGATGGAACTGTCTGATAAAAGCAAAAGATCAACTATGATGTTCTATTGATCATAGTAAAATATATAATGAGAAGCAAGCAAGCATTTATAGAGAACACAAAAGCTTTACAATGTTCCTCCTGAATGGTTTTGGATCTCCAATGCACGAGAACCTTCCGTGTCATTATCTCCAATGCACGGGAATCAGATATTTGGTCTAGTGGTAGAGCAGTGGCTCCCACAGTGGAAAGACCAAGGTTCGAGTCCCACTTACCTCACTTTCTACCAGAAAAAAATGGTACTGAAAGAATGGTGGGTTGTATGACCTTCTAAAAAATCTCCAATGCACGGAGATAATGACGGCGGGTCGCTCTCCTTGTCACTAACCTTCCGTGCCATCATCTCCAGCACCTTTATTGTGTTTATTCTCTCCTATGTTAGCTCTTCCCCTTCTCACAATAGCTCATCCACTATCCTTTGGCCGTGTTCGGTAGGAGCATAAGGCGGAATGGAATAAGGGGAATAAGCCCCCAACACGCTTCCCCGTGGTACGACTATTCCTCATTATTTCATCTTATTTCACTCTTATTCCTATCTTTATCCCACCTTACCTACCTTTATTTCACCTTATTCTCCTTATTCTTATCCTCCAGCCGAACGGAGAATAGACCCTTATTCCCCTTATTCCCCATCCTTATTCCTGCTTATTCTCCTACCGAACGGGCCCTTTGGGATCACAGCCCTTGTTGTGTGCCGCGTGGATCGTCCTATGGTGTCCGATCGCTATCGGATGGTCCACTAAGGTAGATCCGATTTCCCATCAACTGAGGTTGATAAAAAAAATTGCATGCATCTGCTACCATGAAGTATGTATCTATGAAAATATCGTGCACTCCATGGAGAAGGAAGAAAGGTATGAATGATAAATCGAAGTGTCTTCCGTTGAAGTCAAATCCAGAAAGGGATTCATGGATAAAATTTCTCGTGGGACAGTTTGTCCTGATGGGTTTAATTAAATGGGGAAAGAGGAGAAAAAACAGTACCGAGAAATCATATGAAAACAGTGTACGACTTTCTCTCCGCTCCTCCTCTCCCATCCACATGTCGTCTTCTCCTCCGCCTCCTATATATCATCGTCTACGAGTGCAATCACCAAAGCAAAGCGGGGGAAAAAAGATGGGGAGATAAAGAGAGCGCAAACCCATCACGACAAGAAGGAGAAGCAGATTGAGAGGGAACCCAACATCAGATCTGATTTTTGTGCTCGAAGAAGATCGATTCTTGGTTTGGGTGAGTGCGCTGAGCTGACAGGAGAGAGTGAGCACATCTTGACTACCTCCATAGAACTGCTATGAAGCTGCCGCCATGTGCTCACTTCTCTTTCTGTCAGCTCGTCCCAATCCATCATCTGTGTTGCCATTAATCTTCGGTTTCCAGATGTGGGTCTCCCTCTTATCCCTCCACATGTCATTTTTTGCATCTCGGGGGGCTCGGCCCCTTCGTCACGTCGCATCCACCCAAAAAAGGAGGGATTTTGATCAGACCCACCTGGGTTTTCTTCGATTTCGTGATGGTGGTAACGCTAAACCTCGATTATTTTTGGGGTTTTAATCTGGGTTTGGTTTTCTTTTAGAAATAAGGCGTGGTTTTTTATGCTCCATAGAACCACCTGGGAGAGTACGCCTATGGTGAGACCCTCTCCTTTTTTTAACTATATCGCTCTTATAGAGCTTTCTCTCGTGTGTTCATGCTGTTCGTGTTTTTTTTCTTGGGGGTTTCTGTTCGAGATTTGTAAACTGCCTTTTCCTCCACAGATTTGCTGGTTTGGGTTTGTTTTGATCATGAAATATTGGGTGGGGATTGTGGTTCCTGGTTCTTTGCTTGAGATGGTGATGCATGGCTTTGTCCTTGTCTTGATATTTTCACCTTTTTTTCCTGTGCGGTTTCCATAGATATCTGAATAGGGGCTTTGCTTGTTACTTTTTGTTTAATTTATCTTCTGGATTAAGGGCTTCTTTTTTGTTGTAATCATGCTTTTTACACTAAGCTATCTGCTGATGGTGAGAACGGGGATGCGCCTGCGAATGTTAGGGATGGGCTTTGCATGAGGTTAGTGATCTATATGTGCTGTTATCTCCACTTTTTTTTCTTTCGTTTTTTCCTTCATGGCTGCCGGGGAGTTGTCTGTTGTTTGTTTTGGCTGTTTGTTGTCATTTGAATGGTTCATATTGCCAGTATTTAGCTAGTTATTTAACACTTCTTTACCTGTTTAGGTCACTGCGTTCTGGCAGAAACTAATACAACGATCTCCATTATAATGAGGATTAAATCTTTAGGGGCTACTTTACGCGTATGAGGTGACACTATATGATAAGTAAATAACTGGAAGTTCCTATATCTGTATGAATGTATGTGGGTTTTTTGAGGCACCTTATCAAAATCGTTGGTATCTTGTTTTTCACTGCTTTATGCCTTATGGAATGGGGGATTAGCAACTGTCTGAGATTGGTATAGATCAAATAGATATGCAATCTCTCCAAGATCCTTAGCTTCGGACCGATGAAGTGTTCCTACATATTTTCCATGTTGGCCTAATTTTTGTCCTCTTTTATTATAATTTGATGAATAATATGTATTTATTTTTTGCTAATTTGTTTGATGAAGGATGCCAGAGGAATCACTAATACAATTCCTGAACTTTAAGTAGGAAGGTTTCATCCAAGCCTCAAATATAGGCTCACGCATCCCATTGACTGATAAACATGGAACACATCCTGGATTAATGGTATATTATCATATCTTAACTCCTTTACTATTTCATGTTTTTCTCCTGATGCATAGTATGTCTTGCATTTGCTCATTTCTTCATATGATTTGTTTTATGTGATATTCATGGTACAGTCTTTTCCATGATCTAGTCTTCTGATATTCCTGCATATGGAGGAATGATTGGAACCCACTAGGTCAGATCTCTATGTGAATCGTTCTATATGGAATGTAACATGGCATGCTGTATATGGTCAATCATTCCACCCAGCTGTCCAAGTTCATTTTAGTTCAATGGTTAGAGATGAAAACTGGATAAGAAGATGATATGGTCACTGTGTGGATACAACCACATTTAATGAAAATTCATGATTTTCTCATCGAGAAATAAAGTCATTGTGTTAACTTCAAATAGATGATTCTTTACGTCTTGGGAATGATGGGAACCTAAATCCAAGTATCATTAAAGGAATTTAAATGTAAACAAGTTATTGGGTTTAGATTTCTCCATAGTTTCAGACCCTAGTGGATCAAATGCAACGCCAATAATGTTTAAGCTCATGTTGTCAAATGGCAGTTCTCAGCTCTCATGATCCAAAGTAATCTTGGGTGAGTTTTACATGTGTTATTATTTTAATGTTATTATAATCAATCAGTTGCTCACACTCAAGTTCATAACTTCTAGTTGCATGAGGTTTCATCACTTACTCTCAACAATAGTGATAACTTTACCGCTTGTGTTGGAGGCATTATCTATAGTCTCAAGTTGGCTTTTGGTGATATTATAAGGAGTTTGTTTTGATACCATTTTGAACAATGTAGACCTGGACCCATACAACTCTTAATGAAATTTGCATGTGGTAATAGTGTATTGCAGTACATTTATCTTTCTGTTACCAAATGAGCCATCTTACAAGATGTGTAAAAAACTGAACCCAAGATGTTCCATTCCGTTAAGCTTTTGTTGGGTTAGTAATTTAACACATGATTGCACCATGAGAAAGGAACACTAAATTTTAGGGAGAAACAGATCTCCTCAAACATCACATATGGTTCATGCATCATTATCTTAAGAAGCTATATACCTTACTGAAAAGGACACCGGGTTGCCTTTTTATTGGGTAGTGGATCATGAAATTGACATTCAAGTTGAATCAGATACCAATCTTACCAGTAGGTGTTATTGTCTTATGCTGCCATATTATTATCATGCAAGGGGTGTTGACTCCTAATTGGCAAGAGCTGCAAGACTGATTGTGGATCAAATAATAGAAATCTGTCATGATTTATTTTTCCCTCTCTTCTGAGGCGGTTGATATCAATATGACCATCTGCTTACTATTTTTTCTTTCCTTAGAGAGAGGTTTTCTTGAAAAGTGAGGTGAGGTTTTAGCAATATCTGATTGTTTTGGAATGGGGTGCAAGTGTTTTTAGCAGATGAAGCTAGTTGTTGCTACTTCACGACACAATGTAGTCTTTTTCGGAGTTTCAATACATAGGTTGCGATCTTGTACTACACAAAAATTGCATATTCCTAGTCCTTAGCATCCTTGTGCGCCTTTGTTTTGGTGCTCTCAGTTTTCTCACCTTTCATCTAAGATATGCAAATGTTGGATTAAGTGGGATGCATGAACGTGGATGGGAGTGGAACAGCCATATAGCATGTACTACCACTGTGTAGCAATGCTTCCTCTTCCTAATTATCTACATCATTTTGTATGTAGGTATTGCTTGATTTATTTAGTGGTGTAGCTAGGAAAGTTTCTTAGTGGGGACATAAGATTTCTTTTGGATTATAAACTTGACGATTTGAAGCAATAGAGTTGCAATATTAAAAAAATAGCATGAAATTCCTATATTACATTAAGAATGAAGTTAAAAAAATGGCATTTTCAATGAAAAACAAACACTAGAATTATGTGTATATCAACATATAACATATCTAACTACAATCGAAATCTGCCTTATGGAATGCCTCATTCTCTACAAAAAGTTATTTCAATCATAGATCCTTATCTTAAAAACTTCCACTCTTGAATTTGAGATTAGAAATGACAAATGAATACAACAACAACAACAAAGCCTTTTCCCACAATTAAGTAGGGTCGGCTACATGGATTCTTCGCCTCCATTCAGATCTATCTTGGGTCAATCTCTGACTTATATCCAAAAAACTAAGATCCCTTTGTATAGTCTCTTTCCAACACTTCTTGGGCCGTCCTCGCCCTCTCTTAGCCGGCTCAACATCCCAACTGAAATGACATGTAATATTAATTTCTGTCATGGTTTCTTACCAATCAGAGGACAATATATCTAATGCTCTACAAGATTTGTACATAGGATGGATTGTTTATTTCTTCTAAAGAAATATGCAAAATAAAAAGTCAATAATTATTTATTTAAATGATTTTAATTTTTTTGTTTGACCCCTCGTTATTTATGTTTATCCAGTTCTACCACATTTTTAAAATTTGTTATCTGAGAAAGATAAATGTTGGCCATGTCATAATGCAAATGGGAAGTGAATACTTTTCCTTGATCTTTTCTATATTTGTTTGCTAATGAATCACATCATATTCACATCACTCGGCCTTTTGGAAGGGTATTCGCTTGGTGTTGCAGGAGATCCCAACGTAGATGCGCCCGGTGGTTGGTGATAAGAAATCTTTTCTGTTCTGCAAGGATAATTGGTGTAGGGAAGGTTCTTTTCTAGAGTGCTTCCCTTACCTTTTTGCCCTTGTCGGGGATCATGAGATGTGCATGAGAGACATATGGGTGGATAGGCAGTGGATGCCTTACTTCTCCTCTCTGCTGTTAGAGCAACAGTTCAGTGTATTTTTGTATATGATTGAGGAGGTGGCATCTACCTCAGAGACCCAAATGGTAGGCATGACCACTTGATTTGGTGTGATGGCTTTTCCTTTGTGAGGAAGTCCTCCATGGCCCTCACGAATGGTGGTGGTGTGGGCCTAGGGGATTGGGAGAGGGACTACAATTTGATTTGGACTATGAGGGCGCCGATGAAGATCGAGGTCTTCCTTTTGCTACACAGGCTTGGAAGGTTGCTGACTAAGACAAGGAGATCCTCCATCCACGGAGGTGACAGTTTATGCTCTATGTGTGTTGTTGAGGAGGAAGATTTGGACTATATTTTCTATTCACGTGCTTGGGTTCGTGAAATTTGGTCGGAGATGAGCGTTTCATGGGTGGACCCCTTCTTTATTGAGATATTAGTTATCTTTATTATTGTTTTCTTATTTTCTATTTCTTTATTCTTCTTGTAATTTGCCCAATAGGTTCCTCTCCTATATCCCTATGTCCTCTCATAATGCATTCAATTCTTTTCCCTCTATATGGTATCGGAGCGATGGTCCTAGACCGGAGTTCCTGTATCCCATCCTAACCCTAACCCTACCCACTTGGCCCGCCTCCAACTCCCCACATACGTTAGGACACCGCCGCTCATTCCCTGATGTCGCCCAACATCCCCTCCCGACGTTGCCTCTCCCTCTGACGACTCCCCAGGCCTCCCTTGGCTGCCTCTCCCTTCGGCGACTCCCCAGGCCCCCACCTGGGTCTTTCTAGGCCACAGCTGCGACGTGCATCTAGGTCGCATCCTGGGCACTTCCAGGACGCATCCCCAGCCCCCTTGCGGCGTCTAGGTCATCTGGGCACTTCCATGTCGCAGCCTCATACTTCGAGTTGTCTTCGACCCTCTCGTGTGCCTCCGTGCACCGTTGCAAGACATTCTGAGGTCTGCATCGGTCTGATTTTGACCGGAAAACGTGATTTCAGACATATAAATCACGCTTTCTGGCCCTAGCAAGCAACGAAGATTGCTAAGGATGGTTGTATGAATCTACATGTATAACCAATCCTCCGTATGTTTGTGTAGACTCGTTTATATCAGTCTATTCCCCGATTGAGTTCCATTCTTTGGTCGTATTATCATCATGTCAGAGGACAAGGGTGATATTTTCTCGTCTGGAGCCTTCAAGGGTTCGACTCCCATCGCTAAGATGGATGGGACCAACTATGAGTTGTGGTCCATGCAGTTTCTCACCCTTATGCATTGCAACAATAAGGAGCACATCCTGACAGATCCAGAGCCAATAGATAAGACTGGGAAAAAATGCTTCTTGGAAGCAAGATGATACATATGCGTGTGTTTAGCTTTGTGTGACCCTCTCCACAGAAATAACAAATGGTATTCTGACTCAGCCCACCGCCAAGGCGATGTGGGACACTTTAGCATCCACCTATGCTCAAGTGAAGAATGAGGCCAAGATTCTTCAGCTACAGTTTGATATCTACAATGCCAAGCAGAATGGTCGCCCCCTGCATGTTTACTACTCTTCGCTTCGTGGCTTGTTTGAGAAGCTTCATAGCTACATGCCTACTACGACATCTACTGAGCAACAGAAGACATATAGAAACTTCACGATGGTTGGAGTCTTCATGGTTGGACTTGATACAGAGTATGATGCTGCGTGTACTCAACTTCTTACTGGAGCTACCATACATCCCATAAAGGAGGTCTATAGCCATCTCAGCCGGATCATGTCTTCGATAGTCACTTCTTTTCCTTCTTCAGTGATGGTCGCTTCTCGTGGTCGAGGAGGGACGATCCAGTCCAGAGGACACACCCTCGAGGCAGAGGTGGTGCCTGGCAGTGTGGTCCTTACACCTACTGTCGCAAGCCTGAACATGCAGAGGATACATGTTATCAGAAGCATGGATATCCTATTTTTGGTTGAGTAGCAGAGCAGATTGTGTCTTCAAAGACTTCTGCTCCCCAGGACGATCCTCACCTGGATGATATTGTCTCTCGTATTCGAGAGATCATGACTCCTATTGCTGACACCACCACTACCGATACTGCAGCCGCAGCCGGAGCCTCTTCGAGCTCCTTAGGTTTCGCTTATGCATTAACTGGTAGTAATGGTGCAGATATAATAGAGTGGATTATGGACTTTGGTGCTTCTCATCATCTTTGTGGAGACAGAGCACAACTGAGGTCCTACAGGACCATACCACCTGGTAGATGGGTTGTCATTGCCAATGGCGACCACTTACCAATTACAGGACAGGGGGAGGTGCATCCGACACCATCTATCTTCAGAATGTTTTCTATGCTCCCGACTTTCAGGTGAATTTACTTTCCATTAGTCAGATTACTAAGGATCTACATGATTGTGCCATCTTGATCCATCGTCTCTTGTGTTTCAGGACATACTCACGGGTAGGGTGATTGGATGCGGCCATGAGTAGCGGAGACTCTACAGATTGGTCCAACCTCCTCATGTTGGGGTTTCTACTATACCTACTGGATCTGTCTCTCCATATTTGTGACACATTCGTTTTGGCCACCTTCGTTTGCAAAAGCTATATCATATTCTCCCTCAGATTTCCACGAGATCCTCATATCAGTGTGAGGCATACCAGCTTGAGAATCATCATCGTTCCCCCTTTCCATCCCGTCAGAGTCGGAGCAGTTCTCAGTTGGTTGAGCTCCTTCATTTAGATATCTGGGGTCCGATTCGTGTTCTTGATCATCAAGGATACCATTTTTATCTTGTTGTTGTTGATGATTTTTCTAGGCTTTCTTGGGTCTTTCTTTTGAAGAATAAGTCTAAGGCTGGATCTGTGATTAAGTATTTTATTAATAAAGTAAAAAATATTTTTTCTGCTAATGTCAAATATCTTCGCACTGATAATGCGTTAGAATTCTGCACTTTACAGCTTTCTGAGTTTCTTAGATCTCTTGACGTTGTTCACGAAATCTCATGTGCCTATACTTCTCAGCTGAACGATGTTGCCAAGCGCAGACATCATCACTTACTTGATGTCACCAGAACCTTGTTGATACAGAGTCGTACTTCTCACTCTTATTGAGGCGATGTTGTCCTTACTGTATGCTATTTGGTGACCGTATGCCCTCGTCTGTGTTAGGAAAGAAGATTCCTTTCTCGATTGCATTTCCTGTGAAGTATCTTTTCTCTCTTACACCTCGTGTGTTTGGATATGTTGCTTTTTTTCATGATGTCTCTCTAGGTCGTGACAAGCACTCTCCTGAAGTTGTCAAGTGTGTGTTTATTGGCTACTCTCGTACCTAGAAAGAATACCGTTGCTTTGATCCGCTAAGGCGGAAGTACTTTGTCACTGCTGACGCTACTTTCTTTGAGTATGTTATGTATTTTTCTCCTACGGGTGACAAACTAGCCCCATTTGACTCTGATGATGAGATCTATATGCCATCACCTCCTACTGTCATTCATCCACCTCCCTTTACTCCTGGTCTACCACCACCTCCTCAACCACCACCACCTACCTACACCTACTCCTGCCTTTACACTTGCTCTAGTGACTCAGTTTTTGCCACGTGTTTTTACTCGCAGGTCTCGCTCGGTTCCCCATGCTCATAGGTCTTTCTCGTCATCCAACACGCCTCAGGTATATAGTGAGCACATTGTTTCTACTAATGGCACTACTGAGTTGTATGTACAGCAGGATTCTATGCAGGATGAGCTGGTGCTCTCTCAAGAGGAGAACTCATAGGTTACAGACTTGGCATATGATCTTGATGTGTCGATTGCTCTATGTAAGTCGAGACGTAAATGTGCTACTTATCCTCTTGCAGTCCAGATTTCATTGAGTAGGTTGTTAGAGGATTTCATGAGATTTACCTTAGCACTGTCAACTTTAGAGATACCACTGACATATCAGGAAGCTCTAAAGGACAGTCAGTGGAGGTTAGCCATGGAGGAGGAGATGGTTGCGCTATAGTCACGTAGTACGTGGAGTCTTGTTTCTGCTCTAGTTGATGCATCTGTTGTGGGATGCAAATGGGTGTTCACTATGAAACACTGTGTGAATGGCAGCGTTGATCTTTATAATGTGAGATTTGAGGTACGTGGGTTCACCAAGACATATGGGGTAGACTAGCAAGATACTTTCTCTCCAGTTTTCGGACATTCTACTTGTGTATTCTACTTTTTGTTGCCGTGACACGAGATTGGTCCGTTTATCAGCTTGATGTGAAGAATGCCTTCCTTTATGGTGATCTACAGGAGGAGGTCTACATGCAACAACCACCTGGGTTTGCTGCTGAGGGGAAGTGTCAAAAGGTTTGCAGGCTACACAAGGCTGTCTATAACTTGAAGCAGAGTCTAAGTACATGGTTCCAAAAGCTATCGAACTTGATAAAGCAACAAGAGTTTGTGAGATCGACCATCGATCACTCCTTATTTGTGCAGAGGATCCATAGAGGTATTATTGTCGTTCTTGCTTACGTTGGTGACATTATTGTTACGAGATGATGAGCAGGGCATTCAAGGTACCAACAACCTCTTAGGTCAGCAGTTTGTGACCAAGGACTTTGGACATTTATGTTACTTCCTTGGATTGGAGTTTGCCAGGAACCAGCGAGGTCTTGTGATGACCCAGAGGAAATATGTTACAGATCTTCTTTCAGAGACATGCATGACAAAAACAGATCTTCCACTACTCCTATTGACCCGAGCATGAAGCCCAATGAGGTCGATAAGAGGAGGTACAAAGAGCTTGTCGGAAAGCTACTATATATGACTATTACCAGGCCCAATATATCCTTTATCGTGAGCAAAGTGAGTTAGTTTACGGAGCAACCTAGACAGGTACATATGGATGTTGTCCGTATGATATAAGATACCTGAAGACTTCACCTAGTACAAGACTTCTTTTCAGCAGAGGCACGTCTCTCTTAGTTACAGCATATGCATATGCATATTATGTTGGGTGCCCAAATGATAGAAAGTCTACATCAGGCTTTTCTGTATTCATAGGGAATTTTCTTGTTTCATGGAAGAGTAAGAAGCAGACTGTGGTTGACAGATCAAGTGTTGAGTCGGAATACAGGGCCATGACGCGGGATAGCACAGAGATGATGTGGGTTAGATCTGTAATTACTGACCTAACTATAGAGGCACCTCTTCCCATGCACCTCCAATGGGATAATCAGGTTGTTCTTTTCGTTGCCAACAATCCATCCTTTCACGTGAGGACGAAGCATAGAGGTGTACTGTGTCACTACACCTGTGGCATGATACAGAAGTATCTTATCGCCACTATGCATGTCAGCTCTGGTGACCGGACAACGGATGTACTTACAAAGGCCTTAGCCAAAGGACCTTATCAGAGATGTTGTTCCAAGCTGAGTCTGATTGATATCTACACTCCAGCTTGAGGGGGAGTGTTGAGATATTGGTTATCTTTATTATTATTTTCTTATTTCTATTTCTTTCTTCTTCTTCTTCTTGTAATTTGCTCAATAGGTTCCTCTCCTATATAATAGAACCCTAGGGCCTCTCATAATGCATTCGATTCTTTTCCCTCTACATTCTTCCATTGCAAACTTTTGAAACTCCTTGGTGGACAAGTAGTTTAAATCGACGTCAGAGTTGTTGCGCCCATTTACCATGATTTGGGTGATCTGGCTATCTCGAAATGGACAAAATTTTCCATTCACATACATTTTATGTTGATAATGTTCATTTAGCTTGATCTCTCCCGGAGAGCTGGTTGTTGTATGTTTTTGTGCAACCTTTCCTTTTTTAAATTAAAGCTTCGGACGGATACCTGATGAATCTCGTATTCATCATGCTAAAAGTCGCTAATTAGACCCCTAGCTTAAATAAAATAATAAAAATCACCAATAATTCCTCATTATTATCTTGTAATATATTGTGTTTAATTAACATATAATTATTGTTTTAATTACCTTGTAATTATTTTATTAAAAACCCCTAAAAATTAGGTTAAACAATTGTCTATAATTTTCCTATCCTTTAAAAAGACTAAAAATACAAAAACAACTCAAAACCAAAAAGTCGGTGTTTTTAACCCTTAAAATACCCCTCAAAATACTTTTTGTATAAATGATCTTTTTTGGCTTTTCGTCCAACATGAAACTTGTAGATCTCATCGAGACGAACAAGCTTCATGTTTTGACTTTGTCCTATTTTGCCTCTAACTAGTTCTTTTATATTTTTCTTTGTTTTTATATTTTCGTATTTTTCTATTGGGCCACGTGGCGCCCTCTGGGCCGCCCACGTGGCCCGCTCTCCTTCCTCCACCTGTCACCTCTCCTGGACCGTCGTCCATCTCCGCTCCATCCCCAGCCGTCTGATCTTACCTCAGATCAGATCCTCACCGCTCCCTAGCGCATCCCTCACAACCCTCCGATCCCCTTAACATCCTACAACAAGCATC
This sequence comes from Ottelia alismoides, assembly GCA_037367405.1. Lineage (NCBI taxonomy): Eukaryota > Viridiplantae > Streptophyta > Magnoliopsida > Alismatales > Hydrocharitaceae > Ottelia > Ottelia alismoides. The sequence goes on from JAZKJV010000960.1 coordinate 316,590, forward strand.
TCTCCATGTCATCCCCACAACCCCCGACGTAGGATGAGGCTCCAGATCTCATCCTAGCCACCCATCATCGCCTCAATATCCGCCATTCGATCTAAACCCTGATCTAATCTCTTTCTTCTGTCTGCGCTCCCATCTTAGTCGTTGGATCGTGAAGATCCAACGGTCAAGGCATCATCTTCCTCCTCAACGCCTTCCGCTCCCAGGTGTTACGCCTTGCCGCCCCGTCTCCCCCTTCCTATTTTGGGAAGAACCTCCGATCACCTCCCCCTCTTGTAACGCCTCCTCCACGTAGCCCTGTCATCAGCCATCCCCGCTCCATCTTCACTACCCCTGCCATCACTCTTCCATCAAACCTTCGGTCGTTCGAAACCTCTCTCATCACCATCTCTAACAGCCGGACCACCTTCTATAAAACCCCTCCTTCCACTGTCATCACCCCATCCAACATCTAAGGGTCTCCTCCCTAACTTTGGCTGCCCTCCGGTGACAGCAGAGGGCGGCTCGTGAAGGCGATCATGGCCGTGAGACTCCGGTGAGATCCGTGGCCTTCGGCCACGTTGCGGTTGCTATCGAGCACCGCTGAGCACCGAGGCACAATCGGCCTCGTTGTGCGACGACCCTAGAGGTCCGGTGAGGACCTAATCCCAGATCAATTCTCCACCATCGCCACTCTCCGATCAGATACCCCCCTTTTTTATTTATCTTCATTTTTTCTCGTAATTAATCCCATGCATACGATGCATATCACCTTCGCCTAACCATCCATTAAGCTCTGCCTCACAACCACGACCTTCGCTGACCACTCCGACCACTCTTCCCCGTTCTCCACAACCTCCTCCGCTCCGACCCGATTCCTCCTCCACCTTGCCGGAGAAGGAATCTAGGGCCACCACTCTCGTCGCTTCCCTAGCCCCCACTCGCCTTGCTTCACTACACACACTTCTTCGGCTATCTAACCTTTGTAGATTCTCAGTGATCGGAGCTCGCAAGTCTTCTCCGATCTCGTGCTTCCTCTCCGACAACCTCCTTCCGCCTCGCCCTCCAAGACGATGACGGAGCTCCGCCTTGTCTACCACAGCTTCGTCGGGGCCTCAACCATCCTCCTCGACCATCAGGCGGTCCCTCAGAGCTCGGTGGAGCAAATGGAAGTTCGTTGGAGCGCAGCCTCCTCCGGCAACCCGCGATAGAGCAAAGAGAGCAGTCATCGTCCGATCATCTGGATCGGACGGTTGTGATGTTGACGCGTGGCGCTTTTGAGCCTCGCAACGAACCAACATGTCCGGACTTCCATCGCCTTTAGCCGGACCTCCAACATCAGCCATGTGTCCCGAGCCAGCTGCGAGCCCTGAGCCTCGGCCGCTCACGTGCACCCTGCCTGAGGGCTTGGGTAAATTACATTGAAGACCCTAAAAGTTTTGATATTTGCACTTTGGTCCCCAGGCGCGTACGTCATGTACCTGCCTTGGTATTTTACAGGGAGGCCCAATCGAGTTTTAGTATTTGCACGAATGCCCCCGCGCGTATGGAAAAATTACAATGAGGTCTAAGCGGTTTTGCAAAATTGCAAATAGGTCCCCCGGGACTTGTTTGTGATATTTATCTTTTTTTTTTATTTCTTGTATTTTTATTACAATTATGCCCTTGCATTGTTTTCTTCATAACTTGAGCATCGTAGGTCCAAATTGCATGATTTTAGTGTGGTTTTGTTCCTTGTTTCATCTTCTATCTCATGGCATGTTTAATTTTCTCATCTGACATCATTTTAAATGAAGTGAATTTTTTATGTTAGATGATGATCTTGCTCTACTTGTCCTTGTCCTGAATTGATGATTGTCTATATTATTGTGCTCAAAATGACTCTAACTTCAAACCATATTCTGTTGCTCAATTTAGTTATCTTTTTAGGGCATTTTTTGCAATCCTTTATTTTGCAAGCATTCATGAAGCATTATTGCTCATGCATCATCCTAAAATCGCATCGAAAAACAACTAAAAAATGCATGCATCATATATTGCATTGTAATCTGCATAATGCATCCTGCATCTGCATTGAGACCTGTAATTGAGAAATAATTCACACATGCTCTGAATTGATCGAAATTTGATAAATAGATAAAGTAGCTCGTGTCCCTGTGTCCGACCTTGGTATACTTGCCAAGTTAAAAATAATCCACAACATTCAAATGGCCGTGGTTTTGACGAACCAGATTTGCCTCCTATACTACGACATTATCTGATTATTAAAGAGGTAAATTTGACGTTCATCAAATGGCGATGTTGCTGGGAACACGAATTACCTTTATTTATTTATTTAATTATGATTTATTTTTGGTCTTGAATATTTTAAAGATTCTCAGGTCATCCTTTCATGCATTATTTTTGCATCATTCCTGCTGATTATGTTCGTCTCTATTTTTCTAACATTTTTCTTTTGTGGTAGGGCCAATGAAGATCGAGGACACTTGATCTCCATGGAAGTGTGGAGTTGGGAGCTCCCGTTGAAGAGGCCGCAAAAGATTTGGTGAAGAAATTTTAGGAATTTTTATCAGTCTGCTTGCATTTGCATCTTGTAAAAAAACTTGTTGCATATGCATTATTTTAGTAGTCCTCTTCAGAGGGCTTGCATGTTGTAAAAAAGAAAAGAAAAGAGTAGATGTCTAGATGATCTAACTCCCCCCACCACATACACACACTTGCACATATACACTCACACTTTCCCCCTTCTCTCTCTCTGTATATTTCACACTCTCTCCCCCTTCTCTCATTTGTCTCCTAGCCATTTGTGAAAATACAATCATCCCTCTCACCCCCTTGTATCTTAGTGTAATTACTCCTTCAAACACAGACACTTTACTTAGTCTATTTGTATCCTAAGTCTAGGGAGACCCGCCTATTCATCCATCCCTTTCTTGTCTTATTGTACTTAGGTCAAGTTTTGGACCTATATAGGGGGACCCTCCTCCTCAGTTCCGCTATATCACCTTATATTTAACCAAGCCATGGCTTCATATCACTTGTGCTATGAGAACATAGCAAAAATTAAGTATATGGGGGTATATCGTATATTACTGTATATTTACTTTAGCCATAGCTCGTATTTTTTTAACTTTTTGAAAATTCTTTTTCAGGTTTGGTTTTAGTATTCCTGTGACTGAGTTTTGTAAAAACTATGTAAAATTGTTTTCTTAAAAATTGAGGGATTAATTTGTGTAAATAACCCATTTAAAAAAAACTCCATAAAAAATTGAAAAATTAAAAACTTGTCTTTAAATTAGACTTTGACTACTAGGCTTAGTAGATACTTTCACTGAGGGAACTTCGGTCTCCCTTAACAGAGTGGGTGGTTTAGAGGACAATGTATATGGCTCCGTCCTCAAGTAACATGGGTCCGTCTAACGGCCCGTACTTACACCCATATTGGCTTAGAGTAGATATGTTTATTCATTTGAGCCTGGGCCAATCATTGTCTCTCCAAAGAATAAAAAAAAGTTTGAAAATTAAAATCCATAAAAATCTGCAAAAACAAAAATCATACAAAAATCACTAAGGAGTTGGTGTATTCCTGACACACTCACATTCACTGAAGGCTTGAGGATTTTGAGGACACTGGATTTCTGTGATCTAAAGAGTCTGAGTTAACATGCCTTAGTCATTAGGATTTTTAAACTTAATTATCCACACTTCCCTGGTTTGAATGATTTGAGCGCTATATTGCACTCTTTATCTCTACCTTCAAAAGAATATGATAAGCACAATCACTCTCACAACGGCATGATTGATGAGATGAGTTGAGATATCACTTGAGGAAATCAGACTAGAGATTTGAGTTTAGACCTGATCTAATGATATTCGAGGATGGGAGAAGGCTTCAAAAAACCTGATTGTCAGCAAAACCCTAGCCAGTATGTGAACAAGTTCATATGCTACCTCTTTGATATCTACCTATGTGCCAGGGTGTGATGAAACTTAATGAAAATTGTTGATCAGTGTGCGCCAACTTTTGGTAAAAGCAGTGGAGCTAGCCAACAAAAGAAAAGAAAAAGAAATGTCAAAGAAAAGCTCTATTATCCAAAGTCAACTTACAAAAAGAGCTTCCACCAATGGCGAGTGCTCCCAAACATTTTCAAAGTATCCACTTGGACCAAGCACTATTTAGGACTAAGGAGTCGGGCTGACACCATAAAAGGGCTCTGCATCGTAAGCGATACAAGTCTGAGTGTCGAAGGTATCTTAGATACTCAAAAGAGACAGACCCCGGTGTACTCCCAGAAAAACAAGTGCAGACGACTCCGAACTCTCTTGACGGACACATTGATCAACAAGCTAAAAATCTACTTGTGTTGAGTAAAAAGGCACTCGAGAGGCCCTTGTTCCAATATGAGGGAGAGAAAAATAGATACAAACCTATTCCCTCCATCATCTGGCCGTCCATCTACATTTCAAGTCTGACGAACTAATGAGACGGTTGACTGAAGCAATAATAGACTTATTTCCTAGTATTGAGGATGAGGTCTAGAGGAGAGTCTTTGGGACTTGAACTTCGAGTGATGCCTCGACTCGACTCTCATGAATGCAGTACACTAAATTTCATATCCTTATATTATATGTACAAAAAGAGAGTCTGATAATTAGAGGAGTTGGATTCCTTCTGACTAAAACATGGATAAGCCCAGAATTTTAGGATCACTTAAATTGAGGGTCTTCGAAAGATTGAGCCTTGAAATCTTCACATGCACTGTCAGAAATTAATCCGACTCCTTCATTCTTTAGATGCTCGAGGACGAGAATGGTTTAAGTATAGGGGTATGATGAATCTCGTATTCATCATGCTAAAAGTCGCTAATTAAACCCCTAGCTTAAATAAAATAATAAAAATCACCAATAGTTCCTCATTATTATCTTGTAATATATTGTGTTTAATTAACATGTAATTATTGTATTTAATTACCTTGTAATTATTTTATTAAAACCCCTAAAAATTTTGTTAAACAATTGTCTATAATTTTCCTATCCTTTAAAAAGACTAAAATACAAAAATAACTCAAAATCAAAAAGTCGGTGTTTTTAACCCCTTAAAAATATCCCCGAAAATACTTTTTGTATAAATGACCGCTTTTGGCTCTTCGTCCAACATGAAACTTGTAGATCTCATCAAGACGAACACCTTTCATATTTTGACATTTTCCTAATTTTGCCTTTAACTATTTCTTTTATATTTTCTTTATTTTTATATTTTCTGATTTTTCTATTGGGCCACGTGACGTCCTTTGGGCCGCCCACGTGGCGCGCTCTCCTTCCTCCAGCCGTCACCTCTCCTGGACTGTCAGATCTTCTTCACCTCGCCCCCATCTCGACCGTCCATCTCCACTCCATCCCCAGCTGTCTGATCTGACCTCAGATCAGATCCTCACCGCCCCCTAACGCCTCCCTCACAACCCTCCGATCCCTTAACATCTTACGGCTAGCATCTCTCCATGGCATCCCCACAACCCACGCCGTAGGATGAGACTCCAGATCTCATCCTAGCCACCCATCATCGCCTCAATATCCTTCGTTCGATCTAAACCCTAATCTAATCTCCTTCCTCCACCCGCGCTCCCATCTTAGCCGTTGGATCGTGAAGATCCAACGGTCAAGGCATCATCTTCCTCCTCAACGCCTTCCGCTCCCAGGTGTTACGCCTCTCCGCCCCGTCCCCCCCTTCCTATTTTGGGAATAACCTCCGATCACCTCCCTCTCTCGTAACCCCTCCTCCACGTAGCCCTATCATCAGCCATCCATGCGCCATCTTCACTATCCCTGCCATCACTCCTCCATCAAACCTTCGACCGTTCGAAACCTTCTCATCACCATCTCTAACGACCAGACCACCATCTATAAAACCCCTCCTTCCGCCATCGTCACCCCCATCCACCATTTGAGGGTCTCGTGAAGGCGATCATGGCCACGAGACTCCGGTGAGATCTGTGGCCTCCGGCCACGTTGCGGTTGCTATCGAGCACCACTGAGCACCGAGGCACGACCGGCCTCGTCTTGCGACGACCCCAAAGGTCCGATGAGGATCTCAGCCCAGATCAATTCATCCACCATCGCCACTCTCTGATCAGATACCCCCCCCCCTTTTTGATTTATCTTCATTTTTTCTCGTAATTAATCCCACGCACACGACGCATATCACCTTCGCCTGACCATCCATTAAGCTCCGCCTCACAACCACGACCTTCGCTGACCACTTTGACCACTCTTCCCCCTTCTCCACAAGCTCCCCCTCTCCGACCCAATTCCTCTACCTTGCCGGAGAAGGAACCCTGGGCCACCTCTCTCGTCGCTTCCCTGGCCCCTACTCGCTTCACTACACATACTTCACAATGGCACGCTTCGGCTATCTAACCTTTGCAGATTCTCAATAATCGGAGCTTGCAAGTCTTCTCCAATCTCGTGCTTCCTCTCCGATAACCTCCTTCCGCCTCGCCCTCCAGGACGATGACAGAGCTATGCCTTGTCTACCACAACTTCACCCGGGCCTCAACCATCCTCCTCGACCATCAGGCGGTCCCTCGGAGCTCAGTGGAGCAAATGGAAGGTCGCTGGAGCGCAACCTCCTTTGGCGACCAGCGACAGAGCAAGGAGAGCAGTCACTGCCCGATCATCTGGATCGGACGTTCGTGATGTTGACGCGTGGCGCTTCCGAGCCTCGCAACGAACCAACAGGTTCGGACTTCTAGAGCCTCTAGTCGGACCTCTAATATCAGCCACGTGTCCCGAGCCAGCTGCGAGCCCCGAGCCTAGGCCCCTCACGTGCAGCTCGCGTGAGGGCTTGGGTAAATTACAGCGAAGACCCTAAAAGTTTTGATATTTTCACTTCGGTCCTCAGGCGCGTGCGTCACATAAGCGCCTGAGTATTTTACAGGGAGGCCCAGTTGAGTTTCAGTATTTGCACAAATGCCCCCGTGCGTATGGCAAAATTACAATGAGGCCCAGGCGCTTTTGCAAAATTGCAAATAGGTCCCCCCATGGACCTATTTGTGATATTTGTCTTTTTTTTATTTCTTTCATTTTTATTACAATTATGCTCCTGCATTGTTTTCTTCTTAACTTGAGCATCGTAGGTCCAAATTGCATGATTTTAGTGTCGTTTTGTTCCTCGTTTCATCTTCTATCTCATGACATGTTTAATTTTCTCATCTGACATCATTTTAAATGAAGTGAATTTTTTATGTTAGATGATGATCTTGCTCTACTTGTCCTTGTCCTGAATTGATGATTGTCCATATTATTGTGCTCAAAATGACTCTAACTTCAAACCAAATTCTGTTGCTCAATTTAGTGATCTTTTTAGGGCATTTTTTGTAATCCTTTATTTTGCATGCATTCATGATGCATTATTTCTCATGCATCATCCTAAAATCGCATCGAAAAACAACTAAAAAATGCATGCATCATATATTGCATTGTAATCTGCAAAATGCGTCATGTATCTACATGGAGATATGTGATTGAGAAATAATTCACACATGCTCTGAATTGATCGAAATTCTATAAATAGATAGAGTAGCTCGTGTCCCTGTGTTCGACCTTGGTAGACTTGCCAAGTTAAAAATAATCCGCAATAATTCAAACGATTGTGGTTTTTGACGAACCAGATTTGCCTCCTATACTACGACATTCTCTAATTATTAAAGAGGTAAATTTGACGTTGAGTGTTTCCCCATTTTTCGACTATAAAAACAAATGACGCCATTTTTACATCATTATCCAAAATTTCATTCCATCTCTACCCCTTCCCCTGCATTTTCTTGTAATCCTTCCAACCAAGGTGGCCGCGTCTACTGCGCCATCATTACAGGCCTCCCTCCTTCCAACATACTCTTTTCAATCATGTCTTGATTAATTTGGCAAACCATCACATGCTTATGTTGCTCTTACATTAGCTGAGGGTCAACCGTAGCTTACAATAGTTGGTCCTACTATGCAGTTTGGTTGGAGTAATCGAATAGAATAGCTCTATTCAGCAACTAGGCAACTAGTTGAATAGTTATTCCGTGAGTCCCACACTATCGAGTTAGTGTCAAAGTTGGATTCGTTCCCATGTCAAGCAAATCCTGCAGTTGGTGACATCAACTTACGGAAAGATAGTAACAAAGATAGAATGGTTCAAGTTATTATATAAACCAGCTGAATGGTCATAGACTAACTGACTCAGTCAACTGATTGATGGAAATGAATATTTCTAATATTTTTCTTTTCCAAGTTTTTTAAAAGTAAACTAAAAGTAAGAAGTGCATTATTTGGGTGAAATTGAATGGGTACTCTAATCTTTTTATGTAATGGCGATATATATATATATATATATATAGGAACAAGCATATTAAAATATAACATTTATATTTATAATAATTAAATGTACATAGTTGAATATTTTTTAGAAGTTATTGAATATCGGTATTTTACACTACAAACCCTAAAAACTTTGTAAATTAACTTCTTAACCATGTATACTTTGTAATTATCATCTAAACCATGTAAACTTGCTAACTCTTACACTAAGGACCATGTAGTTTACTCCTATCCATTTGTACATTAAAATAAACTAGATCATGTCAAAAAAACATTTTAAATTTCCCTTTACTGGTTGTTACATTTACAAAATTGTCGAGGATCTGATTCCTAATATGGGGGTTTTCTTTGATAAACTGACTTCGATGCGATGGAGCAAATGACGAAAAAAAGTGGGTGACTTGCACAAGCTCACAAAATTGCCAAAGCGGGTGTTAGCCGAGAAGGTAGCCCAGATGAGCCCTCTTGCCCCAACTGCACCTTCCTATCCCATGCGTCGAGTTCATCATATTCAGGAGCATCCTATGCAGGGGTAGTACATCAGTCAAGAGCAGTACCACGTTCATGCATATCAACACATCGTGCCACCAGTTGAGGTAGCCTACGAGGAGCCTCCACAAGTGTGAGAAATCAATGGAGTATGGTATACCATTGATCCTGTCAACTCCGCTCCCGTATGTCAGTATTGTCCAACCCCCACCTATTAGCAGCCACAACAAAGACAACAATACCAGTCGGGCCAACAAGGCCCACCCATGGGGAAACAACCATAACATCAACCACAACATATCTTTCAGTAGGGACCATCACGTGGTTATCACTACAAGCAACCTTCACAGAGGCAAGAGGCTGGACCGTTGCAGACTTGACTTCCATCAGATTCTAGATTAAGTCCATATGATCACCAATAAAATGTATGATATGAGGATTGACGTCAATCGAGTGTTGCGTTGGCAAGATGAGCACTCTGTGCCCAAGACCTCGCTCCCCACCCAAGTTCAGGTTAACCACAACAACCTGAACCGGCCACCACAACAAAGATCAAAAGATCGGGTATATAATCTAGAATATTCATTATCTGGACATGATATATTTTCGCATGATGATAATCAACATATATCACTCATGAGTGGAAGGACCATGCAAATGTCTGATCAGACTAAGGAGCAAGATAAGGAGAATCTGAGCATTCACCTGAGAAGGACTCGGAAGAGGAAGAGAACCACCAACATCCAAGTAGGAGGAGCATGCATTCATCAGGACGCTAATCAACCAGAGATGAGGTTCCCACACCTCGAGGAGCAGTTGAAGCACCAGAAGAGTCTACACATAATATTTATGAGCATCATGGTAGTCCTGTACAGAGTCCAGAGTCCAGTTCAGAGTCATATTTATGAACATCTTTCTGATTTAAATAAAAGTAGCAAGTTACATTATTCTGATTCTGACATGTCTCTTCCAACTCCTCTAATTCCCTTTCCCCATGCTCTTAAGGAGGAATGAAGAAAAATTCAAAAATACAAAAAGATGATTCTGAGATGGCACGTATTTGCAAGTACTATGTCAAGATTGAAATGCCATTAGATGAATTTATGGATGTCACATTTGCTATGAAGAAGTACCTCAAATCAAAATGCACACCGACGAGAGCAAGCAAGAAGAAGAACTCAAGAATAAAAAACATGTGTTATCCATAACCACAACTTGTGCAATTCGCAATGAGATCCCGAGGAAGAAATTTGATATGGGCGCTCATTATGTGACGAGTCAGATCGCTGATACTACATTTACACGCACTTTACTAAAAAAACAGTTTCTCAATTAATCTTTTACCCTATGCAGTTATCAAGAGACTAAATTTGGATCCTCTTAAAAGATCACGAACATATCTCCAATTTATTGACCAATCTATAAAGAGACCTAAGGGTGTGTTGAGGAATGTTGTCATATCTATGGAGGAACATAAATACAAAGTTGATTTTACCGTCCTAGATATGGAGGTCCCTAGACATTGGAAGGATTCTCAGATTATTCTTGGCCGCCCCTTTTTGAGGACAACGAGGAAGTGTTCGATTACAATGATGGGAAGATCTAGTTCCGTGCTCATGGGGATGAAGTAGAATTAGAGATGAAGCTGACAAAATGGCAGAGCTTAGATTTTGAGAGCAGTATTGAGTACTCTATATCTGAAGCCGAATGTGATCAAATAGACATTGTAGGGTCCTGGAAGCAGAATCCAACCGAGGCAGATGGGTTTCTCTCACCTAAGGAGGACAATGTGTTTGATACAGAAAGCGAGATTGTCCGAGATCTTTTTCCCTCCACAAGTACAGATACAAATTCCTACATCCTCGGTGACTCAGAGGTCGTTATAGGTCTGTCCGTCCTATTTCCTACAAGACAATCTAAGGGTGAGGATGATGAGTCGGACTCGGTGGTTACCGACTTTCTTGAGATCTTTTGCGATCTGACTCTTGATTAGCAGACACAGTTGGTGGCAGTAACAATACAGACTGATCCGACCTCCGCTAGCACAGAGCCAGAGGTAGTTGAGCCAGACATCCCAGATGATCATACTTTACACGTGCTTAAGCCCTTACCTCAAACCCTGAAATACACCTTCCTTGTAGGACCTAAGAAGAAATATCCAGTCATCATTAGCTCATGATTGACCGAACAGTAGTCTCGCTTGCTAGAGATCCTGGGAAAGAACCGCAAGGCGATAGGCTGTAGCATTTCGATCTTCATGGGATAAATCATGTTCTGTGTTCACACCATATCTATTTAGAGGATGATGATAAATTCTCTCGTGAATTACAATATCGGCTGAATCCAAATTTATGAGAGGTCTTAAAGAAGGAGATAGAGAAATGGTGTGACGCGGGTTTTATTTATCCCATCTCTGACTCCAAGTGGGCGGCACCACTTCATGTTGTCCTGAAGAAGTTGGGTATCCAGATTGTCACCAACGAGGACGAAGAGGAGATTACGAAGTGAGTACCCACATCATGACGTGTCTGCGTGGATTACAGATGCCTGAATGCCACGTTGAAGAAGGATCACTTTCCCCTTCCACATGGAACGACTGGCTGGGAAAGAGTTCTTCTGCTTCTTATACTGGTACTCATGCTACAATCAAGTAGCCATACGAGGAACATGATAAAACCACTTTTACATGCCCTTTCAGAATGTACGTATTCAAGCGCATGCCCTTCGAGTTATGCAATGCTCCAGGAACATTCCAAAGGTGCATGGTCGCGATCTTTGTCGAGATGGTGGGCGAATACCTGGAAGTCTCTATGGGTAACTTCTTGGTCTATGGAGAATCGGAGATTCTTTCGATCTATGTCTAAAGCATCTAGACCGAGTCCTTAAGAGGTGTTGCGAGGTTAATCTCGCACTCTCCTGGGAAAAGAGTCAATTTATGGTATATAAGGGTATTATGTTGGGGCACATCATCTCCTAGAAGGGAATGGAGGTTGACCTTGCCAAGGTGAATGTGATCAGAAAACTCCAACCACCAACCAATGTCAAGCAGTTACGATCATTCTTAGGGTATGCTGAGTTGGATTCTATCGAAGATTGCCCGACCATTAACCGAGCTATTAAGAAAAGACATGGAGTTTATTGTGAATCACAAGTGCTTGAGGCCTTCGAGCTTTTAAACGAGAGAATTATGGATGCCCTAATCCTGCAGCTCTCTGATTGGTCTCTTCCTTTTGAGATCATGACTGATACTTCCAATTTTGTGGTAGGGGTTGTATTAACACAAAGAGGGGGTGCCCCATTCGCGTTTCATTATGCTAGCAAGGCCTTGGATCTTGCTCAACGTAACTACACGGTTACTGAGATTTTAGATCAAATCTCATAGGGTCAAAAGTGACTGTTTACACAGATCACTCGACACTCAGATACATGATGGAAAAAAAGATGAGAATGTGTGTCTACTCAGATGGATTCTTCTGCTCCAGGAGTTTGATTTGGATATCAAAGATAGACCTGGAGTAAAGAACGTAGTGGCTGATCATCTCTCTCGTATCAAACAAGCAGAATCTTCTGACCCTACCCCAATTCGAGACTCCTTCCCTAACGAGTCAATTTTTGTTGTTGACTCTCTCTCGTAGTATGGCAATATGGTGAACTACAATCAGATTCCCCATGATTGGACTAATAAGAGCCGCATTGATCGGCTCAAATCGGAATCTAGGAACTACCATTGGGAGAATCCGTTCCTTTTCTTCGAAGGATCGGATTGTGTCTGAAGGAGATGTATTCCTCAAGAGGAATAAAACAACGTCCTCACTCATTGCCATACTTTGAAGGCAGGAGGACACCACTCTGGGAAGAGGACCGCGTGGAAGGTATTAAATTGTGATTTCTACTGGCTGACTCTGTTTCACGATGTGCATTCTTTCGTGAAGTCGTGTCTAGTATGTCATCGAATGGGAGGAACCGTCGGTTCCAAGAACAAAATGCCAATGCACCCATATATCATATGTGATGTATTCGTCGCATGTGGCATTGATTTCACGGGCACATTCCCTGGGAGCCAAGGCTTTGAATATATCCTTCTAGTAGTAGACTACTCTTCTAGGTGGGTAGGGGCTATCCCAATCCGAGCAGCAGACATCAAAACTATTTGTAAGTTTATCAAGGAGAATATAATTTCTAAGTTTGGGGTTCCCCATATCTTGATCTTTGATGGGGTAGCCATTTCGTGAATCAGGAGCTGAAGAAGTTGTTGAAGGACTACGACATCGAATGCCGTGTTGCTAGTCCATACCAACCACAATCTAATGGCATGACTGAGGTGTCGAATAGGGAAGTAAAGAGCATTCTGTAGAACTTCGTCTGCCTTGACAGGAAGAACTGGTCTCAACTCTTGGACCAAGTTCTATGGTCTTATCGGATAACTTACAAGACTCCACAAGGTACCTCCCTGTTCAGGATGGTTTTTGGGAAACCATATCATTTGTCCACAAAGTTAGTGCACAAATCAGAATGGGCCATTAAGAAGATCAACTGGAATAACCCCTTAAGGCAGAAACAAAGAGAGATGGACATGAATGAGCTAGTGGAGATTAGAAATTGAGCATATGACTAACATGATCTACAATGACAGGGTAAAGAAATGGCACCATAAACACAACAAGAAGAAGGCTTTTATCCATGGGTAAAAGGTTTGGTTGTTCAGTACAAAATTCAGATTGGATTCTAAGTGGATTGGACCCTACATTGTCCGTTCAGCGTACAAGAATGGAAGCGTTGATATCTCAAAACTCACATAGGGTGCACCAACATTTTTAGTGAATGAGCAGCTATTGAACCAATAGTTGAGGAATTTATCATGCATGAATCAGATCCATGAGACATACCGGCAAGATCTGCATGACACCTTGCACATGCACATTTCACATCTCTGAATCCTATGAGTGCTCTAACCCCTATCCTCTATACATTCTCCCCTGATCCCATTGGTTCCCTTTGTACTTCTTCTATACTTAGGCAGAAACCTAAGCACAGAGGGGGGGGGGGACCGATGCATGATAGCTAGCGATCACAGAGAGGTGTCTAACGTCAAGTCTTGGAGAGTTTGCAGTGCCCAATAAGTCGGGTCCGACAATCGTTGTATCGATCGCTCTCTCCGCACGCCCACAATCAGCTAGATCAACAATCAACCGACAATCTATGATAAATCAGTGAAAATTATATGGGGTGAAATTTATTATACCCTGTAAATAAATGTGTATAGCAAGCAAGTGCATTGATCGAACCACTGAGAGCAAATACGGGGATAGGTGATTTATTGTCAATTAATGAAATTAAATAATAAATGTTTTTTGTACTTTTCTGCCTTTTTTATTTTTGTGGGTTTCTAATTATATTTAATTTTCATAGATTTTTTATATTTTTATAATTTTTTATATTTTTAATTTTTTAAAATTTTATTTTATTTTTATATTTTCTGATTTTAACTTTCTTTTTTATTTTAAGATATAATAAGTATATATATTCTAATATGTATAATATGAATACTATATATAAAATATATAATAAATATATAAAAATACAGAAAATACAATTAAGAACTGTCCTTTTTATTTTTTAAGCTTTAAATATATTTATTGGTATTTATAAATAATAATATTAATAATAAGTATATAAGTATATATAGTATAAATAGTCTATCTAGGGTTTTATATTTACTATACATACTAAAAAATTATAAAATAAAATAATTTTATGTTTTTAATGTTTTCTCTATTTTTGTGATTTTTCTTATAATTTTGGCTAATTTTTGGTATTTTACTGTATTTAACATAGCAAAACAGTAGGTATAATAATTAGGCCGTATTGTTTTAGGTTTTAAAAAAGATAAACTGTTCAAAAATTTCCAAAACTATATTTAATATATATATATATATAATATAAAGAAAAATATACACCAGAAACCTAGTTTTTTTGGTTTGTATAGAATTTTTGTTGATTTTTATAGGGTTAGGAAGGTTTTTCAATTTAAAAGTTTTTCTTTTATATTTTTTGTGATTTTTGGTATGGAGTTAATATATATATATATATTGCAATATATAATATATAATTTTTTAGAATTTTTAGATAATGTTTTTTTGTATTTTTAAATCTAGGCAGGGAATAAATATCTCCTATTCTATTTTTAATAAATGAAAAAATGTAATTAAATGCTAAATAAAAATCACATCGTGCATGAGCAATATTTGAGGCCTTCATAATAATTTTCCAAAAATTGAGGCATTGGTTCTATTTAATGAACATAAAAAGACAAATAAATAATTACAAGCAATGCAATAAAACTAGAGTATATGGGGCTTTGTGCAAAAATACCTAAAAGTTTAACACTATTCTACAAATTTTAAATACTAAAAATAAATAACAAAATCCAAAAAGGTTTACTTGCAATTTTCCCACCTTACGTGGGATGATGCTACATGAGGTGAGCTGACATTAACCTAAAAGCAATATTCGATAAAGACAGGGGCCCACATACCCCTATCGTGCGGTGGACGAAGTGCCAGGCGGAAGATCGATCGACTCTAGGGGGCTTCATTTCGCTGCGGATTGGACGATTCTGATTAGAACTGAAGCGTGGCTCGATCCAACGACCTTCGTTGTCAATGGAGGAACTCTGAAGAACACGGGTTCAACGAGTTTCAATCAGCAGAATCTCAACCCTTCGAGCTCCTTTTTTGCAGGTGAGAGTCTCCTGAGCTTCCTGGATTTCAGGCTAGGGATGAGCATGGGTCGGGCTAGGCCAGGCCCTTTATGGCTCAGGCCCAAGTCCATCTAAAAAATTCAGGCTTTGGGCCGGGCCTAAGCCTGCAAATATTTTTTTTACCGGCTTGAGCCCAAGCCCGGCCCAATTTTTTTAGGCCAGGCCGACCCATATACAGTTGGTGGTTCAGTGTTTTCTGACATTTGTGTAAGCATCATTTGATATCCGCCAAACATATAAATCAAGTGCATTATTCCTTTAAACAAGGAAGTATAAACATACTGAAGTGAATTTCCCCAAGTAATTAGAATCAACTTGGTTCTTCCTTCTATATAATATACATATACATAATGTTTTTTGCATGTCACGAGCTCCCCATGAAATTGCAGAATATATTTAATAGCATGTCTTATATACTATCTATATATCCCATTTGTCTATTATATGGAAATTGATGGAAATTAAATGTCTCTCTTTATGTGGAAGTAAAAAACGTTCAAAAAAGGGTAGTTATCTTACAATTTACCGATAGACAAAATCTCATATGAGTAAGCAAAGTAAATGCTTGAAGGATTTCTCAAATGTCTCAGTGGGAACTGTGCTCTACTTAAGATTTATCTGATTTTCTATGTGTCGATCCTTCCTCATCAAATGATGAACTGTTATATGATAGGGAAAATAAATTAAACAAGAATATCAAAGCAATTTCAAAGAAGAAGGGAAAAAGGAAGTCTCCACACCACAAAAAATCTCTTCATGGAAAAAATCATGTCTTGAACTATTCTCTTTCTTTTCACTTGTATTCAGTGTTCAGCTGCTGAGAATCTGATATGATGATTGTTCACCTTAATCCGTAATGTATTCTATGATTCTTATGTGTGAGAGGGTAGAGTTGTAAAGATAATGGATAACCTGAACATGCAATGCCTGATATCGGTCGCTGGAGAGGCTCGACCACTGGATGGCTTGGTCATTGCCTGATCTCTGGATGGGAAGCGTCGCCGACTCGTCGAGGAGGAAGGGAGCATGGCCACACGACACTGGGGGGTGTGTGGTTGCACGAGAGAGCTCAGTCACATGACACGAGGGATGCCGAAGGGGAGCACGATGGCAGTACTGTCGCGACGTAGGGGGGAGACGCGGGGATGGCATGGCGGCCCTCATGTTAGATGGACTGCGGAGAATGGGTGGTGTCGAAAGAGAGATATTGGTGGAGTTAGGGCTTCTATTGCCTAAACCATGGTCTTGGGGAACGAAATATGGGGGTTGTTCGTTTTCCAGCTTCCTATTAGGCCCTATTCGGGCCGGGCTCTCGGGCTGGTCGAGCCAAGCCCGACCCAATGTTTATCTGGGCCGGGCCGGGCTTTTTGGGTTGGGCTTTGGGCTGGGTCGGGCCGGCCCAACCCAATGCTCATCCCTATCTCAGGCGCACCTACAAGACACCTCAAGATGGTCCGGGCCCCATCGGAGGGGGCTTGGATATCTGGGCCACATGGATCTTTATTAAGAACTTAGATGTCTGCTCTAGGAGGCTCCTTTGATTCGGTTCCTGCACAAAAACAAAGAGGAGGATGAGAGGGTGGTGGCTAGCCTTCTCTTGAAGCTGGATACACATAGTAATGGTGGGGCGATGGAGCTTCGGTTCCCACTCAATCCGAGCAGGATCGAGGGGCAAACAAGGGGAATTGATGAAGAATGCATAGGGGAGTGAAAATGAGGCAAAATGAGGGCCAGGCACAATCGAATGACGATGAATTTAGGGCTGGAGCCTAGTGCTCCAACAATTTCAAATGCTTAAATTAAGCTAAAGTACACGCTGATTAACTAAACTAAGGTTAAATCTAATCTACTGAAACGAAATGCAATAAGAAAACCTAATCTAAACAACTCGTACCGGTTGGAAACAAGGAGCAGAGAATTTCGACCGGCGAAGCTCCGGCGAACTTGGATCGCTTCTTCTCCTTCCTTCTCATCGTTGACAAGGATGGGGAATGCCTCACTGTCACTAAGGTATTCAACCCAGAGGATCTTATTGGGGTTACAGTAGGAAGAAGGGGATCAAAACACAAAAAAGGGGCAAAGCTCGAATTTTATAGACATAGCGATGGGGCAAAAAGATGGAGAGGTTGCGTGAACTAGGGAATGAGTTGGTGGGAGCTAGGGATATGGCGAGGTAGAGGGAGGTATGGGGAAGAGTTTCGGTGAAGGGATCGAGGGCCATCAAGCCCTGGATCTCTTCTAACACTTTAGAGAAAGTCAGAGGTCACGAGACCTCTAACAAGGTGGCAGGGAGTGCTGGACAGTCGACTGGACGGTCAACAGTCTGCGCCTCCTAGTTGGCCCATGTGGACCAAGCAGGAAATTAGGGAGAAAATCTCGTATTAACTGTATTAAAAATATTAAATGATTTTATTATTTTTGTTAAAATATGAAAAATATTTGTTATTTTATGGAGTAGTTTAGGATATTTTTATTTATTTTTACAAAGCTATTTATTATGTGATAATATTTACATATATATACATATGTATATATATACTTGTATTCAATACATTTTATTTTTATTTTGTATTTTGTATTTTATTTTGATATTTACATAATTTATATATTTATAAGATATTTAATTACACTTTTACATATTTTTACTTTATTTTTCTGAATTTATTTGTTTACATAAATAAATAAGCATATATTATATAGGTATATTGTAGGTATAGTTTACCTATATATTGAAGTACATTATTTATGTTAATATATTTTTACTGGTTTTATTTAATATTTTTATTTACATGTATTTTAAATAATATTTACACATATATATAAGAAAGTGAAAATTTTAAAGAATAAATATATCGAATATTATATGCAAGTATATTGCATAATAGGGTCAAAAAGCTAACTTTTGCATCTTAACTCAAAATTAAATGAAACACCTTCATTAAATAGATAATTTAATTTTATGAACAAAAAATGTGAGTTTGATCAATTTTGGGTATGTATGGAAAAGATACAGTCTCTAAAGTTTTCTTTGTGATTTTTATTCTGTGTGTCCTGGACACACTGTACATTATTTTTTGAATGAAATAGATTTTTTTGTATTTTTATGTACAGTTTTTATATAGAGGATTTATTGATTTGAGGTTTAAAAATAAGAAAATAAAATAGGCTCCAAAAGCCTATTATTGTCAAATAAATTAGGGTTCCTGTGTAGTGTTTTCTGTACAATTGGTTGCTCTATCTCCCCTACTTTATTCCTTGTCGACCAACTCATCATGACGATTGGGTATCGGGGTCTAGTGTCACTCAGCGTCTTTGACACTTCACTCCTTTTCTTTTCTTTCCTTTATTCTTTTATTTTGGTATTAAATACAATATTTTATACAATATTTATTGTCAATTTATTGAGTGTTATTTTGCACAAATTAATGCTATACACATGCATTTAACTAGGGATTTAAGGGCAAAATGAAAGAATGAAGGTAAGAAAATGGAGATTCATCAATGCCCACTCTATTTATACGCATTCTCCTCCTCTTGCCCTCGACCGCCCCATTTTTGCTCTCTTCTATACTTAGGCTGACCAAGAGCCTAAGTATAGGTTGGTGGGCGACTTCTACCCCTCCCACATGTCTTCTTTTGCATCCTTCTATACTTAGCATACTAGGTATAGGGGGGCTGAGTCACATTTGTGTATATAGTTCGCATTGCATTCTACTATATGGTATTTTATTATTCTGTATATAAAACGAACATGGGTTGTTGTTAACTTTTATAGAACCTGTAAAAATGTGTAAAATATGTACAATACTTGTAAATAGGCGCACTATGTGTATAACCAATTTTAAAAAAGGAAAAAATTCCAAAAAATTATGTATGCACTTCATGTACATGCACTTCATTCGGCATTTCATGCATCTGCCTTGTGAAAAGCCCTAGGTTCCGAATCGAGTTGTAAACAGAAACTGAGAGTGGTTTTGACTTGGCCTTAATCCACTTAATTTTCAGAAGAACTTCACCGAGAAATAAGATTTTTGAAGCTTCAGTCCTTGGACTTAATTCTCCGAGTTCCACATGACAATGTACTGACATCGACTCTTAGAATATAACCTAGTCGCCTCATTTTGGTACGACTTTTGAATAGGGAATTAATTTGTACTCTAGCACTATGCACTTGGGTCAACTCAGACGGGTGCTGGAAAATTGTATGTCTCTTTTCTGATAGCGTGGACATCTAATGACCGAAGTATGGGTTGAAATAAAGCTTCAGATGAGGAATGGACTGTTAGCAAAATTTCTTGAAACCCCAAAACATAAGCGTAACACAAGATTTATATCCGTCGTGGTAACAAAATAATCCATGCCGGGCAATAAAAAAATCCATACCAAAAAGAAGTCAACTACCAAATATATATTTGACCACAAAGGTCCAAGCTTCAGAAAGCCTGCATATCTTGGTGGAGACTTGCCTATACTAGTCAATCTTCACAGGAGAGGTGATTACACTGGTCACCCTCCAGTTCTCCCCCCTTCTTCTAAAAATTTCCTCTTTGTATTCATTGTGAACTAGCACGTACCTGAACTTAGAAGGAAATACCTAACTCCCTGAGGATGAGTTACTGGAGGAGAGGTTTGCGTGGTAATTCTGGCATTTGTATGGGAATAGCTAGCACCCTTCACACACATGACATAAATGTTCAATTTTCATGAGGTATGCTTTGGTAGGAGGATTGATCTAAGATGACTTTTGAGCCGAAACTGTTACAATGATGTGTAGAACTTGGAGCTATTGATTTTGAAACCATTATTCTTACAGGAGTTCTGCCAAACTATTAATCCAAAGGTCAGGTCTAGCTCCATTTTCACCTTTTGCTCATGATCTTGGTTTGGAACCCAATCTCATTTCCCAGAATCATTTCTTACTTGTTTGGTCTGTGAATAGAGCTTGAATAGGGGGTTGGTCTCATTTCACAGCATCAAGTTTTATCGGACGACCTCAATCCTCCCAAGCATGATTCTCGAACCTCAAGACTTGGACGAATCCGAAGCACCACGAAGAAGCCACGTGGAGGTTCGGGCCACCCAAGATGAGGTGCAAACCGAATCGTCGTACGTGCTCCCCCACATGTGCGCAGGGTAAATTACGGTTGAGTCCTCTCATTCTTCTAGAATCGCACAGAGGCCCTGGTCAAGCGCGTGCGTGACTTTGGAAAATTACATTCAACATCCTCCATATTTCAAGGAATTGCAGACATACCCTCGCCTGGTGTAAATAACACAGGAGGCCCAGGTAGTTTCTATAAATTACAATCAAGTCCTCCAGAAGGCCCAGTTTGATAGAATTTTATTTATTAATTACATTTTGGTCCACGAACCTCATTTTATTCGTATCTTGTGACCCGCTTATTAGATTTTGGTGTTCTTCGTGATGATTTGATCCTTGTTTCATTCTCTACCATATAAAACAGTTGGATAGCTAGTTGGAGATACTATTTAACTTAAATTCATTAAGGATGTTTATCTGTCTCATCTGGGCATATTTAATCTCATTCATTGATCTTTTCTCAATCACTTGTGGAAATTTGTGGAACTACTTTGGGATTGTTAGAAAATACATTTTGTTTTTCTTTTTTAACCCCACAGGGGTATTTCAGTATTTTACCACTGTACTGTACTCTATAGGGTTTCTAAGGTTAACCTATATAAGGACCCCTAGACTCATTGTAATAAACACAGTTTACATTTCATCACATGGTATCAGACCGTTGGTCCTAGACTGGGGCTCTAAAGCCTAATTTTTTTTCCCCACCCCACCCGCCGCCCCTCGTCATGCTCGATCCCTAGCCCCCCCCGGCGCCCCTCCCTACGCCGCCCTCCCACGCCTCCCGCCCCCAGGCGCCTCTGCAAGGCCTCCTCACGCCACGCCTCCACCAGGCCTCCTCCCCAGGCCTCCGCCCCCTGCCACCCTCCTCGCCCTCCGCCAGGCGCCCCCTGCCGCACCTTCTTTGCCAGGCGCTCCCTGTCGCGCCCCTGACGCGCGCCCTCCCGCGCCCCCTGTCGCCCCCCCTCCGCCAGGCGCTCCCTGCCGCGCCCCCTGCCGCGCCCCCTGGCGCCCCTGCTGCGGCACCCTCCTCGCCCTCCGCCAGGCGCCTCTTGCACCCTCAAGCGCCCCTGCCCCACGGCCCCAGCGGCCCCTGCCCCATGGCCCCTGCCTCCAGTGTTCCTCTTCGCAAGGCCTAGGCTCCCTGCGCCCCAAGGCCCCTCCGCAAGGCCCAGGCCCCTTCGCAAGGCTCCTGGCTCCCTGCGCCCCAAGGCCCTCCGCAAGGCCCTGGCCCCTTCGCAAGGCTCCTGGCTCCCTGCGCCCTAGGCTACCAACCATAGATTGATGATCTTCTACACGGACTAAATCAGTATGGTCTGCTAATTGCGTATGATCTCTATTACCTCTGCATACTAGGACATTGTTTTTTGGACCACTGCGGCCACCATGGCATCTGCTCCTACGTCTTCGGACTCCAAGCCCCTGCACCCTACATCATCTATGCTGGTACAGGGCACCTCAATCAAACTGAAGGGATCGTAGAAGTACGTACTATGGTCTCGATCCTTCAAAATATTCATTGGTGGCCAGCACAAGATCCACATTCTCACTACCAATCCGCCTGTCGAGACAGACGCCAACTATGACACCTGGTACGTCGATAATTGCCAGGTAATCACTTGGATGACGAATAGTGTTGATCCTAATATTGCGTCAAATTTGCTCTACAAAACAACTGCAAAAGAAATGTGGAAGAGTCTTGAGAAACATACTCCCAGAAAACAACCAAATCCAGGCTTTCTGACATTTACTCAAGAATTTGGTCTTCAAATCAAAGAGAAACATCTTTGATAGAATATTATAGGCTCCTCACAGGGTTATTTGAAGAACTGCTTATATTTCAACCTGCCTGCTGTGACAAGCAAATAGGTGAAAGAGCAGAATGGCAGGTGTACCGTTTTCTTTCAGGATTACACCCTCGATATAAATCTGTCAAAGACCAATTCCTGACGGCGGCTGCTCTACCGTCCCTTAAAACTATTTTTGGCAGACTACAGGAGCTGGAGTCTCCCAACCCACCTCCCACTGCAGACACTACTGCTCACTTTGCAGGAGGACGCCTACCTTTCCAAGGAGGACGCGGTTGTACGTTTGGTCGCGGTCGAGGACGAGAGCAGGGACGGGGACGTGACTCAGGACGCAGCCGTGGTCGTGATTTTTCCAATGCTCGTTATCCAGCTTGTACTCATTGTGGCCGCTGGAACCATCCGTCTGACAAATGCTGGGTTACCTTTGGCATGCCCAAAGCCAATAATGCATATGAGGCAACACCTTATGACAAAACTTATGATACTATGGAGACCTCCCAGGCTCAGTCTCCCACAGATGCTCCAGTGTCTTTTACTGCTGTAGAATATGCTCGTCTTCGCCAACTTCTTCAGAACCCAGTTGTCGACACTACAACTTCAGGGCCTACTGCGACTCTAGTTGCCACCACAGGTACGATTGCCAGTTCTGCCTCTACCTCTACTTCTACCTGGATCATCGACTCGGGTGCCTCAACCCACCTCACAGGAGAATGTAGTCTCCTCACCTCTCCCAGGGAGCCCTCTACGGTGAAGCATGTGCGTGTGGCCAATGGCGCCTACTCACCTATCACTAGTGTGGGGACCGTGGAATTTAGCTCCAGACTTAGGCTAACAGATGTCTATTGTGCTCCTGCTTTTCCTTCAGTCTGTAGTCCGTTCACAAATTATGCACAGAACTCAATTACCGCGTGATATTTGATGATTTATGCTGTTATTTTCAGGACATTCGGACGAGACAGATCTTTGGTGGGGGACATGAGAAGAACGACTTATATTATCTTGATATCCCTTCCAACTCTGGTTTCGCTGGCGCAACTTCCATCTCTGCTGATCCTCTTCTCTGGCATCTTCGTCTAGGTCACCCTCTGCTAAAGCTCTTTCCTTAATGTTCTCTGAACTGTCCATGCTTAAACCCTTCGAGTGTGAGGCATGTCAGTTCGGAAAACATCACCGTGCATCTTTTCCTGCTAGGACTGAACCCCATCGTACTATGCCTTTCTCATTAATTCATTGTGATGTTTGGGGACCTTGTCCTGTCCGAACCATTGGTGGACACCGCTATTTTGTTGTCTTTGTGGATGATTATAGCAGGTCATCCTGGGTCTATCTTCTTAAAGAACGCTCAGAAATCAATAAAATTTGTCAAAGGTTTCTTCGCTTATGTCAAAAATCATTTTTCATCGAATATTCAGATCTTCCGCTCAGACAATGCCTTGGAGTTTACTCAACGAGATCTTTCTGATATCTTTGCTTCCAATGGAACAATACATCAAACCTCTTGTCCTTATACCTCTCAGCAGAATGGGGTTGCTGAACGCAAGCTTCGTCATCTCTTAAACATTGCTCGTTCCCTTCTCACCCAGATGAAAATTCCCAAAACATACTGGGGTGATGCTGCTCTCACTTCAGTCCATCTTATCAACAGGATTCCCTTTCTTACTCTCAAAGGCTCCACACCATTCTCTTTACTTCACCCTAATGATCTTCCCTTTCCTCTGCCTTTACGGATATTTGGGTGTGTCTCCTTCGTCCACAATTTTCATTCCAAGGACAAAATATCCCCTCATGCCATCAAATGTGTTTTCCTTGGTTACTCCTACACTCAAAAAGGTTACAGATGTTATGATCCTATTAACAGTCGATACTACATCTCTGCCGATGTAACTTTCTTTGAGCAAACCAGCTTCTTCACACAACCTGTCACCGATGTCCCTCTAGATCTTCCTCCACCACCAATCAACTACACCCATCGATCTCGGACCTCACCACCAGATGTCCCTCTACCCATACCTCTGCCTCAGGATGATATGCCATCTTCGACCGTCCCCTCCACTACTGTCCCGGATGATCTAGAAGACCTGCCGATTGCATTAAGGAAGCAAAAGAGAAAGTGTACCTCTTATCCTATGTCTAACTTTACTACTACTGATGGACTTTCTTACACTGACAAACAATATGCAGATGCCCTAATGACTATCTCCATTCCGAAAGATCATCACAGTGCCTCCCAAGATTCAGGTTGGCGACAATCCATGATTGTGGGTTTTTAATTTTATACATTTTTTTTAATTTTTATTTTGTTTTATATTTGATAAATTTTTTATTTTCTTTTTATATTTTTAATTATATAATATAGATATGTATACATATATGTATATATATAAAGATATATATAAGAAGAGAGAGAGTAGTATAAGGTTAAATATATGTATAAATACTCATTATATATTACATATACTTTTTTTTGGGCTTTTTATTTTTTTGTTATTTTTTTGGGATTTTTCTAATTTTTATGTATTTTTTTAATTCAAAAATGTCCTCAATATGGACCAATTAACTAGGCCGAACATAATTTGGGTTTGAAAAATATAAAGTAATTCCTAAAATTACCCAAATTAATTTTAATACATTAATTATAATATATAGATAATTATAAAAGAGAAAAATATATTTTTGGGTTTTTTAAATGTTTTTCTATTTTTTATTGGATTTTGGAGCTTTCTGATTTTTTTCTTTTTCTTTTTCTTGTTTTTAGGGTTTTTCAATTTCTGGACTCAATATATATATAAATATACTATATATAATTTTTTGTAATTTTTCAAAAGCATTTAATAATTTTTTTGTATTTTCTAATTTAAACAATACAAAAAGGGCTCCTTTTTCATTTTTAATAATTGGGAAAAATGCAAAAAATGCAAAATAAAATATGGGCGTGAAAGATCATCACATGAAGCATCTAACCTAATTTTTCTGAGTTTTTAGGAGCACCATAGGCATTTTTAATAAATAGATAAAAGACACAAAAATTAAACAGCCTGGCAGGGGCATTTTTGCAATTAAAATAATTTCCAGGGGCATCAGTGCAAAACTTCTATAGAAATAAACATTTATTTATATTTTTGGGGCTATTTTACAATTAAAAAAACCCGCCAGGGTTGAAATGCAAAATTTCACGCACCTCACGTGGGACTGCACGTGAGGCGCGGAAGGACCTATTTGTAATTCTAAGAAACTCAGGGGTCTTTCAGCAAAAATCATAATTTATTTACAACGTTCAAACTTATTTACAGAATTAAAAATTAAATACAAAAAGTACGGGGGTTGGTTTTGCAATTTACCCCCGAAGGCGCTGGATCTAACGGCTGGTCTTCGTTCACTTATCCACGTGGCGCCTCCACGTGAGCCGATGACGCTTCACGATCCACGGTGAGGATTAGATCTCCAAAGTGATCTGACGGTCTGAGCGCTGGGGGATCGGACGGCTGATCTTCGACCTGGGCCTTCGTCTTCATCCAACGGCGGGGAGCTGACGTGGAAGAACATGGAAGCAAGCTCGTCGGGGCGAACTTCTTCCGCCCAGATCTCGCTCCTCCGCCGGTCGTTGCCGCACCTGAAGGTCCCAAAAGCTTCCTGGAAGGTTGCTCTAACTGCTGGAGGGCTTGGATCGGCCGGAGGTATGCTGGAGCGCCGCCACGAGCTCGGAGAAGAAACGGGGCTCCAGGTACCTCCGCCGGCCTTGGATTCGTCTCCTGGTGCTTTTTAACGCACATGACCTGCACAGGAAGGCCACATGGCTCGAGGGCTTCACCCCCGACCTGAAAGTGAGGCTGTTAGCACAAAAAATGGGCGAGGTGGCGAAGCTTCCGACGAGCGGCGGAGCTGAGGCTTCGATTCGCGGATCCAGGGAGGGATCCGGGTGGACAGAGTGGTCTGGGCGTGGAGAAGACGGTAGGGAACGGAATGACGGTGGAAGGGTGGTCGGAAAACAACGAGGGTCACAGTGGCGAAGTCGCCGGAGCTGAGCTCCGACGAACTTCGATTTAACTAATCTACGCTATTCTAATAATCTAAATGCAAAATAAAAGACAGGAATAAAATGAAAGAACGAAAACCTACCTAAAAAACGTAAATGCACAGCTCGACTTGGCCGGAGGGCCAAGGAGCAGGACGACTACCAGAGCGCCGCCGTGGGTGCAACCACCACTATCTCCAGCTGATTCAAGGTACCGGCGGCATCCTCCTGTCACGAGGAGCACATCCAGGACCGAATGCAAGGAAGAAAATGGAGAGAGGCTGACCAAACTTGGAGAAATGGCGGAGGTTCTTTATTTATGAACAAAGTAGCACCCTTATTTGACCGGGCCGTAGCGGCGAATCGACGATATGTACAAGGGCTCCAGAATCTCGGCGAGAATCGCGGATGATCAGAGAGTGTTTTTCATGAAGGATTCGAGGGCGATGGATGGAAGAGACGAGCGGGAAAAAAGGAGGAAAACGGGGGACTTGACGGTTCTGACAGGAGTCAGAGGCGCAGGGGGGAGTTGACCAGAGGTCAACAGTCCCTGTCCTATGATTGGCCCACATCAGCCCGATCTTGACCCAATTATTAGACATAATAAATGATTTAATTAGATTTTATTTATTAAATAAAAAATGATTATTAAATAATGTAGTATTTATTTATGATTTTTATTTATTTTTTTGATATATTTTATTATGATTTTATTTTAATAATGTATTTATAAGTATATTTATATGTATTTATTTTTATTTTGTTTATTTTTATTTTATTATTTTATTTTCTTATTTTATAATTTTATAACTTATTTTTATGAGTATAAATATATTTTTATTTAATTTTTATGAGTTTATTTACATTTTTAAATAAATAGGTATATGTATATGTAGTTATACTTATATGTATTTTACCTATATATTATATATACTTTATTTATTTAATGTATTTTATTTGTTTTTATTTTGGATTTGTATTTTAAGAAATTAGATGTAATATTTACATTATTATAAAAATATAGATGAATAAAGAATAAAATAATTAAATCCCCTTTTATTTATGTACATGCTGAACATAGGTATTTTGCTTATGTATTACATAAGCTTATTTTATTTTACAAATTCTTTTTGGTTTTCTTTTAGTTTTAATATGTACATGTAGTGTGTATATTATTTACAAATTTCTAAAAATATAATTTTGTAGAAATAATGAATGAAGAATAAATTGAATATTTTATTCGGGTAGATTGTACAATGAAGGCCAAAAACCTAACTTTCACATGTGAGCTCCAAAAATTATAAAACCAATTTTATTAAATAGTTCTTGGAAAGCTATATACAATTAAAGGCGAGTTTGGGTGATTTGGAGTTTTTATTTACAAGATATGGGTCTGTGAAGTTGAGATTTTGGCTTGTTATTCTTTGTATAAAATGTACATTGAGTATTATTTTTACACAAACTCAATTTTGTATTTTTATTTACATTATTATCTACAACTTTCATGTACAAAGTTTCTTTATTTGATGAATGAATAAGTATGTACAAAATAGGTGTCCAAAAATGCATAAATAATTGAATTATTTATTGTATACTGGCCCTTATCTCCCCCTACTTTATTTCTTGTCGACCAATTCCATTCTGGCCTTGGTCTCGGGGTTAGGGTCATAAAATATTTTGCAATATTTTATTCCTTTTTCTTTTCTTCTCTTTATTCTATAATTTTGGCATTAAAAACCTTATTTTATGTACAATGAATACAATAAATATTGAATGCTATTATGTACAAATTAATGCTATTTACATGCATTTGCTGGGGTTTTTAAGGCCAAAATGATAAAATAAAGGTGATGAAATGGAGATTCATCAATGATACGCACTGCTGAAGGGTTACATCTATCATAACGGAAATACTGCTTGGATATTCTTACGGAAGTCGGTTTACTTGGATGCAAACCATCTGGCATCCCTGCAGAGGTACGAAAACACGCTACATCCGCTGATTCTGAGTTTGAAGACACTGCACGATACAGAAGCCTCGTGGGTAAACTAATCTACCTCACCGTTACTAGGCCTGATATATCTTATGCTGTAAGCAAAGCCAACCGCCACATGGAAAGACCTCTTTACAGTCATTGGCAGGATGTCCTTCTGATCCTTCGATACTTGAAGGAATCACCAGGGCGAGGACTCATCTATAGGGTCAACGGTCATACTGATAACACTGCTTAAGCAGATGCTGATTACGCCAGTTCTCCTAAGGACAGACGATCCATTACAGGCTATGCTATGTTTGTTGGTGGTAACCTTGTTATATGGCGAAACAAGAAGCAAACCGTGGTCTCCAGATCAAGTGCAGAGGCGGAATATAGGGCAATGACCCATGTTGTTTGTGAGATTACGTGGCTTGTATCTTTTCTACGAGACCTTGGGTTCCCAGCTAATACTCCTACACCGCTATACTGTGATAACAAGTCTGCTACATACATTGCCACCAATCCAGTATTTCATGAACGGACGAAGCACATTGAAGTTGACTGTCACTTCATTCGAGATGCAATACGAGGAGGGCAGATCGTCACACCACATATCTCTACAGATCTTCAACTTGCAGACATGTTTACTAAAGCACTACCAAAGAAGCGTCTTTTATGGATAACTTCTAAGTTGGGCATGATTGATGGATATGCTCCAACTTGAGGGGGAGTGTTAGAAAATACATTTTGTTTTTCTATTATAACCCCACAGGGGTATTTCAGTATTTTACCACTGTACTTTACTCTCTAGGGTTTCTAGGGTTTTCCTATATATGTTCCCTAGACTCATTGGAATAAACACACGGTTTACATTTCTTCGCCGGGATTACAATTGACATATCTATGCAACTAGTCATTGGGATTCGTGCTTGCATTGAATTAATTTGATTAGCTCAGTAGGCTTGACTGTGTGCTCCTGCTTCATTACCTCGCATCTACATTACATCATCATTGTGGCATTTATTCATCACTTAAAAAAAGATTGCATTTGCTTATTTATTTATTTTACCACACAACATAGCAATATTTCCTTTGCATCAAAATAATTTGTGAAAATGCATGCATCATATTTCTTTGATAAACCACATCTCTTCATTTCTTTTAGTAATTAATTATATCTTCTAATTTAAAAATACATAAAAAACTGAAAAATACAAAAAAAAATACCAAAAATAATTCTTCTTCTTTGAAAACATGATTTCTAGATTATTTGAGAATTAATTCTAAACCCTCATATTACCTCCCTGAGTTCGACCTTAGGACTTAACCAAATAAAATAAATAATTCAATCGCATTGAGGATTAATTTCCGATATTAATTTCTTGGGGTGGTCATTTTAGACGGTTCATTGCCCGACTACAACAACTTTGACAATAATTATCAATCTTTATCATCAATTAACAATGGCATTTTCAGAGCGCTCGTCAGTTACATGACTCAAATAAAATAGAAACAACAGCAACTCTAACACATCGATGGATGCGGCTTACAACAGACTTAACATGATCACGGTCCCATATGCTTCCACCACTTAGACCTTCTCTGCGATTGCCACATCTTTCAAGGAAGGAGATACATCTCAGTTCGGAGGGTGCGGTACATGTAGTAGAGGAGACAAACATCTTCGTCCTGGTCATTTGGAGGAGACATGTTAGCTGAAGCGTGGCTACTCTGCATTTGCTTGTGTGGTCAAGCAGGTTGAGCCTACTGCAATTTTTTCTAATAAGAAGTTGGATGATATTGTCTCCCATCTGAGGGAGATTATGACTTATGTTGTCGCCACTACTGTCGATTCTCTACGATCTTTTGACGTTACTGCCACAATAAGGGCCTCTTTTAGCACCTCATCTATAGCCTATGCCAGATGTCATAGGGTAGACAAGACATAGTGGATTATGGATTCTTGTGCATCTCATCATTTGTGTGTGTTGATATGCCTTGAATCATAACTATCCGACCCAAGTTGAAGAAGTGTTGTATACACCCCTCCTATCATATTGTACCCCCACAAGACGAGGGGTCTATCTGTATGAGAGTAGTATATAAACTCCTATAGGGTTAGAGCTATTAGCATCCTCTGTACTTTCTTCGTTCTCTGCGTAGTGAAAACTGATCGTAGTCGCCCAAGGACGTAACACAATTATAGATTAACATTGTAAATATTTGTGTCTTCGTGCTTGCTTGCTTGATTGTTTGTGCGTGTTTCGCTTCTTCGAATCACAATAGTGAGGAGATAGAGCTTAATTCGCGTCTTACAGATATGTACCTCCAGGCAGATCAACTATCATTGCAATTGAGTCTCATTCCTCTATCATAGGACAGGGGAGATTTGTTTGATGCAATCTATACGTTTGCAGAATGCGCTTTATGCATCTGATTTCTCTATGAATTTATTGTATATTAGTCAAATCACTAGGGATTTGTATTGTTGTGTCGTATTTGACCCCTCTTCTCTTGTGTTTTAGGATCTACTCATGGGTAGGGTGATTGGATGTGGCAATGAGCAAGGGAATCTCTACCGACTGGTCCAGTTTATATATGTTGGTGCTTCTTCTATTTCAATTGGATCAGTATCTTTGTACATGTAGCATCTTTGAATTGGCTACCTTCCTCTAACGAAGTTGTGTCATGTCCTCCCTCAGATCTCTTCTTGATCTTCTTTTCATTGTGAGGCTTGTCAACTTAGGAAGCATCACTGGTCTACTTTTCTTGGTCATCAGAGTCAATAGCAGTAGCTTATTTAAGCTGGTACATTTTGATATTTGGGGTCCCAGTCGTGTCGCTAACCATCAAGGGAACAAGTTTTATCATGTAGTTATCGATGATTAGATGGTTATAGATTTTCTTTTTAATAACAAGTCTGGAAATTGGTTTGTCATCCAATCAAATAAAGAATATTTTTTTGCTGATGATAATGCATTAGAGTTATGTACCATTCAAATGTCTTGGTTCTTTAGGTCTCTTAGCATTATACATTGGGCTTCCTATACACACACTTCTCAGCAGAACGATGTTGCTGAATGCAAATGCTTTCATTTACTTGATGTGATCATGACATTCCTGATTCACAGTCGTGCTCCCTATTCTTTATGGGATAATGCGGTCCCCACTGTTTGTTATATGGTGAACCATATGTTGTCTTCTATGTTATGAGGAATTCATTTCTCGATCGTGTTTCCCGAGAAGGATCTTTTTTCTCTTACACCTTGTGTCTGGCAGCATGCATTCATCATCTGACTCCAGGCATGACCCGCTTTCCCGTAGAGCTATCAAGTATATCTTTGGGGGCTACTCTTAGACTCAAGGGGTACTTGTGCTTTGATCTAGTTAGACGAAAGTACTACGATAGTGTAGATGTCACCTCCGTGAGTTGATCACGTATTTTTCTCATACAAGTGATAGGTTGATGCCATCCAACTTTGGTAAGGATGTTTACATCCCTACTCCTCCTACATTACCTGCACCTCTACACGTGGTTCCTCCGCCACCTCCACCACCTTCACCACCTCTACCATCTCCACCTGCTATTGTGGTGCCTACTCCTTTGGCTTTGTTTTTCCCTCTTTTTTACGACCGCAAGATGCCTTCTGTACCTCTTGCTCATGTGCCTTCACCATCATCCAATATACCCCATGTATGTTCTGACAACTTGATTTTTACTGATGGCAGTAGTGATTTGTCTGTATAACAAGCTACTTTACAGGTTGAGGTTGCCTACTTAGGAGGCTACTTTCCAGGAGACAGATGGTACAGAGGACGTCCATATGCCTATTGTTCTCAGGAAGCAGAGGCGTATATGCCTTACGTAGACTATTTCTGCTCATGTCTTTGGAGCATTTTTCAATGCATTTCAAGAGGTTTGTCGTGGGTATCTCAGTTGTGTATATCCCATGAACATATTAGGAGGATATGCCAGACAGTCAGTGGTGTCTTGCTATGGAAAAGGAGATGGCAACACTCCAATCGTGTGGCACATGGATCTCAGTCAGTGCACCTATTGGGGCTTCTGTGTAGGCTGCAAATGAATGAAGCAATATGCAGATGGCAGCATTGATGGTTACAAGGCTAGGCTTGTGGCTCGTGGGTTCAGCCAGACTTATGGGGTGGACTATCAGGTTACATTCTCTCCTATGGCACACCATTCTTTGCTTGGATCCTTCTGTCAGTTGTAATAGTACATGACTGGTCCCTATCATCGCTAAATGTGAAGAAGTCTTTTCTATTAAGGTGATCTGCAGGAGGAAGCCTAAATGCAGTAGTCTCTTGGGTTCGCTGCAGAAGGGGAGTGTCAGAAGGTTTGCAGATTTTATAAGGTTGTCTATTGCCTTAAGCTGAGTTCCAGAAGCTCTTAGACTTGATAGAGCAGTAGGGCTTCACATGATCGATTGTAGATCATACATTGTTTATTCAGAGGATTCAAAGAAGTATCATTGTCATTCTGGTCGATGTGATGATATCATTCTTACATTAGATTATGTGCAGGGTATTAGTGCAGCTAAGGAGTTTCATGGACAATAGTTTGTCACCAAGGACCTTGGCGATTTACTATACTTCCTAGGGTTTGATTTTCCAAGAACCAACGTGGTCTTGTGATGACCCAGAGGAAGTATGTTACATATCTCCTTTTAAAAACATGATGGCAAATTGCAGACAAGCCATTACTCTCATGGATTCTAGCATGAAGCCAAATGATGATGGTACAACAGATGTGGACAAGAAGAGATACATAGAGCTTATTGGGAAGCTTCTCTATGTGACTATTACCATGCCAGACATATCTTTTTCTCTGAGCAAAGTACGTCGTTTATGGAGCAGCTGAGACATGCACCCATGGATATGATTCATATTTGATTTTGAGGTATCCGAAGTCCCTCTCCATGTACTGGATTGTTCTTTAGCAGAGGGGCATCCATTTCTATCACGTGTGTGCAGATGCATGCTATGAAGGATGCCCTAAGGACATGAAATCTACCTTCGATTTTACATTGTTGTATGGTGCTCTTTGCTATTATGTAAGAGCAAGAAGTAAATTGTGGTTCCTATATCTAGTGCTGAGTCATAGTACATGGCCATGGCGCAATGTAACACTGAGATGATGTGGGACAGATCCGTTCTGACTAACCTTGATGTTGACGTGCCTCTTCCTATGTAACCACAATGCGATAATCAGGCTGCTCTTTTCATTGCCAACAACCTTTCCTTCCATGAAAGAATCAAGCTTATTGAGGTAGATTATCACTATACACATGACATGATTCAGAGGGGTTGCATCTCTACTTACCATGTCATCTTAGGGAACACACAACAAATGTTTTCACCAAGGCTCTATCTAGAGGGTCGTTCCAGAGGTGTTGTTCCAAGTTGAGCATGATTGACATCTGTGCTCCATCTACATGAGAGTGTTAAGTGTTATTTATCTTTCTTATCTTTTATGTTTTTCTATTTCTTTATTCCTTATTATGTAATTTTCCCTCCAGAGTTTCTCCTCTCTATATAAGAGAATCCTATGGCCTCATTGCTGCGAATTGTCGAAGCAAAACATGCATAAATAATACAGTCACGTAAGCATGAAGACATATATTTACAAGGTTCGTCTGTAATTAGGTTATTGTTAGAGTAAATGATACTCTGATGTGTTATTCCATAGAGCCCTCGGGTCTCTTATATAGAGAGTAAACCCTTGGGTAAATTACATAGACGTACGTTATATAAATAGGAAATACAGAATAATACATCATAACATAATATAACCTCTACACTCCCCCTCAAGATGGAGCATAGATATCTATCATGCACAGCTTGGAAGAACATCTCTGGAAAGGTCCTCTGAGCAATGGCTTGGTGAATATATCAGCAGTCTGGTCCTCTGAACTGACATGAGAAGTAGAAATGAAGCCCTTCTGAATCATGTCTCTAGTATAATGACAATCCACCTCGATGTGCTTTGTCCTCTCATAGAAAGCCGGATTATTGGCAATAGACAATGCTGCCTGATTGTCACATTGGAGATTCATAGGCAAGGAGACATGTACATTCAAATCTTCTAAGACTGCTTTAACCCACATCATCTCCGCGCTTGCTTGTGCCATGGCTCTGTACTCGGATTCAGCACTGGATCTCGCCACAACAGTCTGTTTCTTGCTTTTCCAAGAAACTAAAGAGCTTCCTATGAAGATAGCAAATCCAGACGTAGATTTACGATCTCTTGGACATCCTGCATAGTCTGCATCTGCACAAGCTGAAATAGACAGATCTGTATCTTTCCTGAATAGCAACCCTGTGCCTGGGGAGGACTTCAGATATCTCAATATCATATACAAGGCATCCATATGAACTTGCCTAGGCTGCTCCATAAATTGACTCACCTGGTTTACTGCAAATGCAATATCCGGTCGAGTTATAGTAATGTATAAGAGCTTACCCACCATCTCTCTGTACCTTCTTTTGTCCACCTCTTCGGTATCATCATCGTACAACTTCATGCTTGGGTCCATAGGTGTGCTTGACGGTCTGCATCCAGTCATTCATGTTTCACCTAGCAAGTCTGTGACATATTTTCTTTGAGTCATTACCATCCCTTGTGCATTTTTTGCAAAATCTATCCCCATAAAATATCGTATCGTGCCCAGATCCTTCGTAATAAACTGGCTTCCCAACAGGGATTTGGTTATCTCAATTCCCTGAGCATCATCTCTTGTAACCAAGATGTCATCAACATATATCATGACAACAATTGTACCTCTAGGGGTCTTCTGGATGAACAGTGAATGGTCCGCATTTGATCTTCTGAACCCCTGTCGTTCAATTAGCTGGGAAAGCTTCTGGAACCAGGCTCGGGGACTCTGCTTGAGTCCATAGATAGCCTTATGAAGTCTGCACACCATCTGAGTCTCCCCCTCAGCAGCAAACCCTGGTGACTGAAGGAGAGGCTGCCGACGGCGAGGATAGGGAAGCCTCGGCGGAGAGAGGCGGCGGGGCTGGAGGAGCCCGGCGACGGGGCTAGGGCCTGGATGGGAACTGGAAGAGCCGGCGGCGGGGCTGGAGGGCCTGGGGCTGGCTAGGGCTGGCTGGCGACGGGGCTGGCTGGGGCGGCGAGAGGCCTGGAGGGGCCGGCTGGAGGCTGTTGGCGGCGCGCGGGGGGGGGGGACCCTAGGTTAGGGTTTTAGCTCTGATACCATGTTAGAGTAAATGATACTCTGATGTGTTATTCCATAGAGCCCTCGGGTCTCTTATATAGAGAGAAAACCCTTGGGTAAATTACATAGACGTACGTTATATAAATAGGAAATACAGAACAGTACATCATAACATAATATAACCTCTACAGTTATGTCCTTGGGCGATGACGATAGATTTTATCTATGTGGAGAAAGAAGGAAGAGCAGAGGACAGAGAGCCCTAACTTAAGGTATGGTGGCACCGGGGGAGGGGGCATCAGGCAATTCCTCAACCTGGATCAAATGAGTAGGATTCAATACATATCAATAATCTCCACCTTAAATAAGATCCTTAAAAACTTTTCCGAGCTTCACCATACCGCCGCCAACCCCTCAGGGTTACTGCCAACTGTCGATGTTGAGCAAGTCTAAATAATGTTTGAACTTACTCCCAGAAATGATCTTTGTGAACATATTGGCTAGATTATCTGTTGTGCTGACCTTTTTCACCTTGATCCTCTTCTCAGAACGAATGAAGTAATATCTGACATCTACGTGCTTGGTCCTCATGATGCACATGATCCTTGGTTAAGCATATTGTACTGAGACATTCACAATATACTATTGTTTGATCCTGTTGTAGACTGAGATATCCAACTAAGCCCTTCAACCACATGCATTCCTTTGCAGCTTCTGTCAAAGCTATATACTCTGCCTCTATGATAGACAAAGCAATTGATGATTATAATGTAGCCTTCAAACTAATGATAAAACTCTTCAAAGTGAAGATGTAGCATGTCATTGATCTCCTCCCATCAACATCTATAGTATAATCTGAATCTGAATATCCAGCAACCAAACACTTTGAATTACTTCTGTAGTTGAGTTCAATGTTTGACGTTCCTCTCAGATAGTGGAAAATCTGCTTGAATGCATGTCAATTCTCCTACCCAGGATTGCCCATGAATCTGCTAACAATGCTCGCATTGTGATCGACATCAGGTCTTGTGCATACCATACATATATATGACTCCTAACTGCGTTGGCATAGGAAACACACGACGTGTTCCTTATTTGCATTTGACTGAAGTGCGTTGAGAGATATTCTCATAGATGATGGAGTACCTAGAGGCTTGGTTGTAGATATCCCAAATCTCTTTAAACATTTTGAATGTAGTTCTTCTGAGATAAGAAAAGCTTCTTTTCTGCACGATGATTAATGATCCCCATCCTTTAGTGCACTAAGATCCTTTGTATCAAACTCTGAACTAAGGAGCTTCTTAATATTATTTGTGGTACTCTTCTTTTTTACAATAATCCGCATATCGTCGATGTAAAGCAACAGATAGGTGAAGGACCCATCATCCACCTTGTTGTCATAAACACAACAATTGTATAGGCTCCTCTTGAACCCATGATTAATCATAAAGTTGTCAAACTTCTTATACCACTGCCTAGGAGACTGCTTAAGCCCATACAAAGACTTCTACAATCTGGATGCATGGTCTTCCTTGCCTAGAAATGTGAATCCCTCTGGATGGCTCATGAGAATGTCTTCTTCGAGTTCACCATCCAAGAAAGATGCCGTCTCATCTAACTGCTCCAGTTCCAAGTCTCGATGTGCTACACTAGTCAGTAGCACCCTGATGGATGTGTGTCTTACAATGGGAGAAAATATCTCATTGTAATCCACACCTTCCTTCTGACTGTAACCCTTCGTAACTAGATGTGGCTTGTATCTAATACCTTCACTGCCTAAGATTCATGTCTTTTTCTTAAATATCCATTTGCATCCAACGATTTTTCTCCCTTGGGCAACTTGACTAGCTCCCTTATCTGATACTTGTGAAGTGACTCCATCTCCTCACCCATAACAACAATCCATTGTCTAAATTTTACCCCAGCTATAGTCTCCATGTACGTAGAGGGCTCTGGAGACTTTGCCTCCACTGCAACATGTATTGCAAATGCAACAATGTCTTCAAAACTGTATCTCTGCGACGGATGTACCTCTCTATAGGACCGATCAGTAGCAACACTTAGTTCTCTCTTCTTATTGCTTAGCTTCAGGTTGTTCAGCATCATCCTGTATAGGAGTGATGGGATCAACTGTGTGATCACTACTTGGTGTCAGTTCGAACATAACATGTCTGTGCATATCATCACATGTCCCTGCATCAACAGGCTCACGCCTCGAGTGAAGCATGAAATTCTCATCAAATGTAATATTTCTGTTGATAATAATTTTATGCTCAGGAGGGGACCATATTCTGTACCCCTTCATTCATGTGTCATATACTGTAAAAATCCATTTCTTTGCATGTGGTTCCAACTTCCCTTCACTAACATGATAATATGCATGACAACCAAAGACACGTAAAACATAGTAGTCACCATGATTACCAGACAATACCTCCATGGGTGTTTTGCAGACGCATATGCCACAATTCCGAATCGGATTTCACAGTTTGGGACACAACTACAACAAAATACGTAATTGTAGACCCGTGCATGATGTATAGGGTCTTCTGCTTGTTGCCCTTGATAACATCCATCCCCTCTTTGGCAAGCTGCATAACTCCACCTTCAACAATATACCTTTATCTTTTAGAATTCAAGACCCAAGGGAAATCGGGTTCTTTCTCATATCAGGAACATGGATAACTTTTATCACCATCCTCGCGACTCCATCATGCATCTTGGTTTTCACAGAGCTGATCCCTTCAATCTTGTACGTTGCATCATCCCCCATGACGAGGTTTCCACTATCTATCTTCTCATAGGTGCAAAATCAATCTTCATTGGAAGTCATATGGTAAGAACAATCTGAAGCAAGAATCCATGACCATGTGTTATCTATTTTCTTCTGATCTGTGATAGTGAGAACTATATCATCTTCGGAATATGTGCCTCCCTATGCCACGATAGCAATATTGACTTTCAAGATTGGAGAAATCGGTAGCTGGTATTTGGTCAGCGGGGTCACTGACTAAGGATTAATCGGCAATCGAACGACTAAATCGGATTTAGTCGCCCATTAGTCAATTTTGATTTTTTTAGTTATTTTAAATATATAAATTATTTTTATACATATATTCTTATATATAGATTTGTGCATTTTCTATACTATTATAACGAAATAAAAGAAGCAATTGACTTTGAATATAACATTACACATATTAGAATACGTTTGCTTTTAAAAAAAGGAAAAAAATAAAATAAAATAATAAAAGGCTCTATGTAAAAGTCGGCCAATTAGTCGGTCTAATTAGTCTGGTTGACTGACTGATGGCCGACTAGGCGTAGTCGAGTTGGCTACCCCCTCGACTCGACTAATTGGACCAACTAGTCGGTTGACTTTTACAATAGTGGTGACTTTCCCTTTCTTCTCTGGGGGATCCTTCTTCCAATGTCCATGTTTCTTGTAGTAATTGTATATGTCCTTAGAATTGTGATTGACTGAACATCTGCTTTCCTTTCTTTATGTAGTCATAACCAACAAGACTCTTTTCATGCGTTGATCAAACCTGTAGCATTAGACTCCTACTTCCCACTAGCCATATGCCCAAGTTCACGAGTATGCAGACTCGTGCGAGGTTCCTATAGGGTTATCGATTCTCTTGAATCTCTTTTCACAATAAACGATTGAACACAATTCTCATATGACAGCGGAAGAGAAACCAACAATATCAAAGTAATACCATCATCTTCAATTTTAACATCTATGTTTCTTAAATCTATCAACAATGTATTTAAGCGGTTTAGATGATCTTTAAGAGATGTACCTTCCTACATTGCTTTAATACTAACTTGTTGTAAGACTTCATCATGTACGGACTTTGAAGTCTCAACCACAGAGCAACCACAGAATCCTTATCAGCAATCTACGCAATCCGTCAAACACAACATGATTCTTGAGTGTGCATTCCCTTCATGCACCATCAATTGGAGGGTTCGAATGCTTTTGCCGGCTCTTGGCCCAACAGTGCCTAAATGCCTTGTTGCTTCAGTTGGGCACGCATCATGATCTGCCACAAACTAAATCCGTTTCTTCTTGTGAATACCTCGATCTTCAGATTGTGCGGCGTCATTTTGCTTGATGGCCCTCATAGAACAAGATGTGTTGAAGGGGAATGAGCAAGATGAATTCCATTAAAGCCTAGAGCTCTCTTATATAGGAGAAAAGCTCTATGGGTAAATTACAAGAAAAGGGACAAATAAACAAATAATTACTAAACCACATAATTATTCTAACACTCCCCCTCAAGCTGGAGCATATATATCTAACATGCTCAGCTTGGAACAACAGAGATGAAAAGGACCTCTAGCAAGAGCCTTGGTAAACATGTCTGCTATCTGCTCTCCAGAAGATACATAAGAAGTAGAAATGAGTCCTTTTTGAATCAAGTCCTGTGTATAATGACAATCCACTTCAATGTGCTTTGTTCTCTCGTGAAAGGCTGGATTATTGGCAATAAACAAAGCTGCCTGATTATCACATTTAAGATGCATAGGAAGAGGTATTTCAATAGTTAAATCAGTCAGAATTGATTTAACCCACATCATCTCAACACTACCTTGGGCCATTGCCCTATATTCTGACTCAGCACTGGATCGAGCCACTACAGTTTGTTTCTTACTCTTCCAAGCTACTGGTGAACTACCAACAAATACAATAAAGCCTGAAGTAGACTTTCTATCATTAGGGCACCCAACATAGTCTGCATCAGCACAACCTGTGACAAATATAAAGGTATCTTTTCTAAACAGAATACCAGCACCTGGAGAAGACTTTAGATATCTCAGAATCATATAAACAGCATTCATGTGAGTCTGTCTGGGTTGCTCCATGAATTGACTTACCCTACTAACTGCAAAGGATATATCTGGCTGGGTAATAGTAACATACAACAACTTCCCCACAAGCTCCCTATATCGTCTCTTGTCCACCTCATCAGAGCCATCATCATAAAGTTTAACATTAGGATCCATAGGAGTAGTAGTTGGTCTACATTCTGCCATACCTGTCTCAGATAACAAATCAGTAACATACTTCCTTTGCGTCATTATCATGCCTTCTCATTTCATGCAAACTCCAATCCCAAGAAATAACGGAGTGCACCTAGATCCTTTGTAACAAACTGCTCGCTAAGAAAAACCTTAGATGCTTGAATGCCCTGTTCATTACTGCCAGTGATAACAATATCATCAACATATACTAAGATAAGTACCACACCTCGCTGGACTCTCTTTACAAAGAGAGTATGATCTGCTGTAGATCTGACAAAGCCCTCTTGTTCAATCAACTCTGAGAGCTTCTGAAACCAAGCCCGTGGACTCTGTTTCAAGCCATAGATGGCCTTATGAAGACGGCACACCATATTGGACTCCCCCTCAGCAGCAAACCCTGGTGGCTGCTGCATATAGACCTCTTCCTGCAATTCACCATACAAGAAAGCATTTTTGACATCCAGCTGAAAAAGGGGCCAGTCACGGACAACAGCAACTGCAATAAGAATCCTCAAGGTAGAATGACGTGCTACTGGAGAAAACGTCTCCTGATAGTCCACCCCATACGTTTGGGTGAACCCACGAGCAACCAACCTGGCTTTGTATCGATCAACCGTGCCATCAGCCCAATGCTTAATAGTAAAGATCCATTTGCTACCGACTATG
Organism: Ottelia alismoides; assembly: GCA_037367405.1. NCBI lineage: Eukaryota > Viridiplantae > Streptophyta > Magnoliopsida > Alismatales > Hydrocharitaceae > Ottelia > Ottelia alismoides. Next base: position 357,963 of record JAZKJV010000960.1, read on the forward strand.
GACGCACCTGGTGGAGGATGCACAATACTCCACGTACCATGCGACTGCAACGCCGCCATCTCCTCTTCCATAGCCAAACGCCATGGACTGCTCTGTAGTGCCTCCTGATATGACCTTGGGATTTCCATAGCTGATAACCCAAGAACAAACTGGCGAAACTCCGGTGATAACCGCTCCAAACAGGCCTGTGAGCCAAACTCCATCCCATATTGGGGATTCATTGTCCGCGCACGCTTTTGCCTTCTATGGGCAATAGGAAGATCGAGATCATCAACTGGAGGAGTGGTAGTATCATCTGTACCCTGTACATCTATCTGCGCATGCAAATCACCTGTGCCATCAGTAGTTCTCAAATGTTCATTACATACCTCGGGCGTGCTGGATGATGGAGGAGGCACATGAGCAGAGGGTCGATGCTGATAGACCTGAGGATAAAAAATAGGAACTGGTGGTGGTGGTGGTGGTGGAATAGGCTGTGGTGGTGGTGGTGGAGACAGAGTAGAGCATGTAACAGATGGAGGAGGAGGCACATAGACATCATCTCCTTCCTCCGAGTGAGTGAGTCTGTCACCTGTAGGAGAGAAATACGTAATGGACTCAAAGAAGGTGACATCAGCACTAACATAGTACCGTCGTCTAACTGGATCAAAACACCGATACCCTTTTTGGGTTTTTGAATAACCCACAAAAACACATTTGACAGCTCTGGGAGAGAGCTTGTCAAGACTAGGAGAGAAGCAATGGACAAATGCAACGGACCCAAAGACGCGTGCTGTTAGTGAGAAAAGATCCTTCTCGGGAAACACAATCAAGAACGGGATCTTTTCTCCTAACATCGACGAAGGCATACGGTTGACCAGATAACAAGCAGTTAGAACCGCGTCCCCCCAATAGGAGTGAGGGGCACGGCTCTGAATCAAGAGGGTCCTGGTAATGTCCAACAAATGGCGATGTTTCCTCTCAGCCACCCCATTCTGTTGGGTGGTGTAAGCACATGACGTCTGATGCACAATCCCATGAGACATAAAGAATTTAGACAGGTAAGAGCTACAGAATTCAAGAGCATTGTCAGACCGTATAAACTTCACTCTAGCAGAGAAAATATTTTTATTTCAATAATGAAAGACTGGATAACATGACCAGCATCAGACTTATTTTTAAGTAAAAAGACCCAAGATAACCTAGAAAACTCATCGACAGCCACAAGATAAAACTTGTGCCCTTGAAGATCAGGGACACGACTGGGACCCCAAATATCAAAATGTAGTAACTCAAATAGACCATAACGACTTGGACCTGTACGACTCTGAAATGATGACCGGTGATGTTTGCCAAGCTGGCAAGCCTCGCACTGGAAAGTAGACCTGGGAGAAATCTGTGGAAGGATACGGGTCATCTTTTGCAACGGAAGATGACCAAATCGGAGATGCCACGTGTAAGGAGAGACAGAACCAACCTTCATAGAAGAGACACCAGCAGAAGGAGACTGCACTAGTCTATAAAGACCCCCTTGCTCACGGCCAGTTCCAATCACTCTGCTCGTTAGTATGTCCTGAAACACAAGAGCAGATGGATCAAATATGGCACGACAATGTAAATCTTTAGTGATTTGACTAATGGACAGTAGATTCATGGAAAAATCAGGAGCGTAAAGAACATTCTGAAGCCGTATCCCAGGGGTCAATTGCACCTCCCCCTGACCAGTAATGGGAGATTGTGTCCCATCAGCTATCACCACGGAGCGTCCTGTCTGAGTTGCAGTAAAATCATCCAATTGCTTTTTGTCACCACATAAATGGTGAGATGCTCCTGAAGTCATGATCCATTCTGATAGATCTGCTCTGTAACAACTAGTAAGAGCATACGTTGTACCTGAAGAGGATGCGGAAGCTGAGCCGGCTATCTCTGAAGACCCTGAAGTACTAGTTGGTCCCTGGCTTGGCATGATTTCTCGAAGTCTTTCCACTAACTCCTCAAACTTCTGATCATGGAAATGGGAAGGACCCCCTTCCTGCTGGGCCTGCTCCGCCACACGTGCCGTAGTAGTAGGAAACCCATGCTTAGAAAAGCATGTTTCCTCAGTGTGTCCAGTCCTGCGACAGTAGGTGCACAGCTGTCTAGGAGGTCTGTTACCTCCTCCTTGGTCACGACCACCTCTACCTCAAAAATGTGAAGCCTCCTCTGCCACGGGATGCTGCCATGGCTGATGGTGTCTGAACTCCACCATGAGATATGGAGAGTCTACTCAACCTGCGATAGGCCTCTTCCATAGGAGGTATGGTGGCATCTGTAAGAATCTGTGTTCTAGCGGCATCATACTCTGGATCAAGGGCTGCTAGAAACACTCCAGTCATCACCGAGTCTCTGTATGCCTTGAACTGCTCCGGTGTAGCTGTCAATGGAATGTACCCGTTTAGCTTCTCAAACATACCCCTCAGAGAGGTGTACATGGTATGAAGAGGACGTCCGTTCTGCTTCGAGGTAAAGATGTCATGCTGAAGTTGTAAGATCTTGGACTCGTTCTTCATCGGAGAATATGTGGCTGCCAGGATATCCCACATAGCCTTCGCAGTGGGTTGACTCAGAATGTCGTTGGCTATTTCCATAGACACGGTACCGGATAGCCAAACACACGCATAAGCATCATCAGCCTCCCATGAGGCGTTAACCCCTGTCTTCTCAGCAGGTTCCTCTTGTGTGAGGATATGTTTCTTTCCATTGCATTGCATAAGACTCATGAACTGCATGGCCCACAGTTCATAGTTTGTACCGTCCATCTTCACAACGGGTGCAGGACCTTTGAATGCACCTAGAGACGGAAGATCTACCTTGTTGTCAGACATGATGACAACAATATTCTGCGACTGCGGTTACACGACTAGACGATAATGTCTACGTGTACATAGATGAGGGCCGCCGTGTCCGTAGACTCAAACCACAACGCCCTTCAGACCACAACTCGCGGCTAGCGTGCAAGCATCATGGTGTGGCACGCTACTTTGATCAGGTATGCACAGGGGCGCATACCAGAGAATGGTGTGGCACGCTACTTTGGTTCACAGGGATGCACAGAGATGCGCGCGCTGTGCACGGAAACGCACAGGGGTGCACCTGCACAGTAGCACGCAGTGCACGCAGGGCGGTGTTGGAGCACAGAACTTCGCCTCGCGCAGAACGGGCCTCGCGCAACGCAAGGGACAGGCGCAGCGCACGACCTAGGGCGGCGACCTAGGGCACAGCCTTGCGCACGCCTCGCGCACGGGCTGGAGAAGACCTTTGCAGCCCCGACCAGCGGAGGAGCCCGCCGACCTAGGGCGGCGCCCTGCGCACGATCGAGAGAGAGAGAGAGAGAGAGAGGGGTGGCAGGTGGGGTAGGGTAGGGTTAGGGTTTCGAGAACTCCGGCCTATGACCGTCGCTCTGATACCATGTTGAAGGGGAATGAGCAAGATGAATTCCATTAAACCCTAGAGCTCTCTTATATAGGAGAAAAGCTCTATGGGTAAATTACAAGAAAAGGGACAAATAAACAAATAATTACTAAACCACATAATTATTCTAACACGATGCTCTGATACCAGTTTTTGCGAATGGCAAAGTGGAACACAAACAAATCAATCATGCAAGCACGAAGACATATATTTACAAGATTCCCTATAACTGGGCTACGTCTTTGGGTGACGACGATTGTTTTTCACTATGTGGAGAAAAAAGAAAGTACGAAGGATACAAAGAGCCCTAACCCTAGGGAGTTTATGTACTAAATAGATCCCAAAGTCAAACGGATCCGAATATCGATATAAGAGAAAAATTCAGGACGGGTGTGTTGCCCCCACTTACCTCCTGTCAGCAAGACTCCCATAGTGGTAGGGTATGGTTGGTGTGGTGGTGGGTGTGTAACGAGATTCTTCAATCTGGATCAAATGATTAGGATTTAAGGCATATCAACACTCATGAATAAACAAGTCACTATTTTGTTTCCACAATAATGATTCCAAGAGACTGTACTCAATAGTAGTTTGAAGGCTTATCTACATCACTTTAACAAGATTTGCTATAACCTATGTTGTTAGTATTGCATGTTGTTTTATGCGCGCATTTACCAGACCCCACTTTCATGTGGCGGGGCGTATTTTTATCGCCTCAAGAAGAATCCCGAGCATGGGTATATTTTTACCAAGAGCGTGTGGATTGAAACTGGAAGCTACAATGATGTTATTTGGGTAAAGTTGCAAACCGTTGAAGTTAAGCACAAATCTAATAAAATTGACGCTTCTGGTCGAATGTCATTATTAGCAATGTGTACATTTTTTCAGCTTCTTATGTGATTCTGTTATAATAACAATATAGCTATTAACCTATCGAATAATCCACTTGTATGATCCAGTGAAGCGTGATGAGATTAACTCTCATTTCATCAGAAGTGGATTGACTCCAAGTATTTGACATGAAGATCAAGAATCAAGTGGCAAGAAGGGTTTAGACATGTGGTTTACCGATTTGCTTAGACAAGTCATGGAATGGAGTCTATGCACTACGAGGTAAATATATGGGTTTATGTGGTTTTGCATTATCTAGTAGAATTTCTAAGATTCAATAATGGAATTTATGATAAGCATGCATAATTAACATGAATTTTAATATAGAAGCATTAATCTTCTTAATACAAGTCACCGAAACTGTTGGTAAAACTAAATAAATTTCTAAATAATTAAATGTTAGAGTTTAAGTTGTATATCATCACTAACTAGAATGCAGACTATATATGCAGTGTATGCGGCCTAATATGTGGATCACAATTGTAGTGTACACTAGACAATGAACTGCATAAGAATGGGATTGGCCGTCCTACTGCATTGGCATATGTTATTGCATATGCTCCATGCATATGCATTCTTGGATACTGGCAGATGCATTCCCTAATGTGTATGACAAATTTCTAGAAGAGGCAAGTTGGGCATGCTAGCTTGATTTTTATACTAAACTTGAGGTGGAGAGTTGGGTTGTGTTAGTGGATTATCGAGCCGTGGTTAAGGATCCACTTGACATGTGTTTGTGTTCCTCTCTATACATATTACTCATCTCCCCCCTATTTTAGTGTTACAAAAGAGGAGCCTTAGCCTTTTATAAAGTTAGTGATTGATTTGGCCACATGGTTTGAATTCTCCACATTGATGGTATTGTAGTTAACTTCTTGCTTTTATTTTGGTTGTTCGCTTTCCACCATGACATCAAATTCAAAGATCAATGTGGATGAATCAAATAGTCAAGATTAACTAAATGCATGATGTCATATAACTCTATTTACTGTACGTGAAAATTGCTCAACCGCGTGTATATAGGTAGTTGACAAAGTAAGTGTTGAGATGCCTTGAATCCTAACACATCTGTTCAGATCCCTGCTGTATGTCCTCCCCCTCATCCTTGGCGGGTGAAGCTCTCTGTTTAGGAGGATGCATTTTGTATGTGAGTGCATGTTGGCAATTCGAGCGAGGTGGCTGCGATGGCCTCTGGAGGGCGGTGATGGGGCTTGATGAGAGATGGCGGGAGTGATCTTTCTCTTCCCCCGACGCTACTCCACCAAGGGTTTCCTATCTCATTGCACGCAATTATCTATCGTCCCCTTCCTCAGCATCGCACCCCACCACAGAGCTGGGAATTCTGTCTCCAGGTTGTGGCCCATCTAGCTTCACCTGTTCGCCTACCACAGTGCTCTAAGCACCACCAAGGTCGTGAATCTCATCCAGTTACTGCTCGACTTTAGCCTTTTGCTCATCGACCCTCATCTCCAATCACCGTGAGACATCGTCCACGCTTATAAATTTCCTTGGGATATGGGCTATCTTGTATCTTCTGTACTAGCATTTTGGCACCATGCGACATCGAAGACTTAGACTAGTGAAGATTGAACATCGTAAATACTGTGTTATGATCTCCTGTTCCTGCAAGGTTTTTAATTTGATCCACGACTTCTATTATTTGAAAGAAATTGGTACAGAGCTTTTGGGTTCATTTGAAGCAAGGAGATGACATTGCACAATCTAAAAATAGAGAAATTCACCAATAGTAACAGCTTCATTCTCCAACAAGGAGATGACATCACACAATCTAAAAATAGAGAAATTTTCATGGTGGAATGGAGTTAGGAAGGAGTCTGGTGTTTGAATGTGCTCCAAGTGAGGAGGGTGGATGGTAAGAAACTATACAATTTGAACGTTTATTATAACCGGGGTTAAAGAGTTTCATGGAGTATATGCATAATTTCCAAATATCTATGGGAACTACATGTAAAAATCACTTTATTTAGTCCTTAACTTTCTTAGTTTCACTAATGTTTCTTCACAGATGTAACTTAATTCATGTTATAACCAAAATCGTTTTTATATGCGATGACCTAATTTTATCCTCATGTTTGCCAATTGTAGATTGTAAGTGATTTAAGCACTCGATATCTAATAAAGGTTCGTATCCTCATGATTCGTACCTGAACAAGAAAGGTTGCCCCTCGAACATGCGTGACTAATGAAGGATATGGTTAGATCCTCAAGCGCATCACGGAAGCGTGAGCGTCGTATCGAATACGACGAGGAGCGACTAGTCGGACTAGTTACTCGATGCAGCGGAATTTAAAAAATTTTCTTACGACGAAACCACATGATCCAAGAACACTTCTCGGATCGTTTCGTCTAAACCACAAACAAGTAATAGGATTACCTCTTGAAGCGTGGTTGCGATCGAGTCTCTAAACGAAGAGACCTCCTGTCTCAAGTCCGATCCGACGGAGGAGACGCTTGCGAGCGCGGGGATGAACCGCGTGCTTCTCGCAATCCATGTTGATGATCCAAGCGGCGGATCTCCTGATCTCGACACACGAGATCCGACGTCTTCTTCACGAGCGAGGCGCACCCAAGGAGACGGAGATCCACGAGCAGAAGAACGGGCAGCATAACGACGATGCCGCGGCGATGGAGAACCTCTCCATGACATCCATGGTGGACGGCCATGAGAGGGAGAGAGAGGGCTGACCTCTAGAGAGAAAGAGAGAGAGAGAGAAATGCTTCTCAAGCATTGTGTGTAAAGAGAGAGCCAAGAATGCCTCTCTATTTATAGGGTTTTGGGATCTATGGATCTCAATCCATGTGTCATATAAAATCAATGGATGAGTTTGATTTATGACAATCCAATGGTCAAGATTGTTGTTGGTAAAAGCCAACAACTTGTAATTTAATTTTGATTAAATATATTTGATAAATCAAATAAATATAATACCAAATTAAACCACACAAATAGAGGGAGAGAAAATAAGGGAGATACACCTTCCTCTTTGGAAGAGGGGGACGGCCACCAATTCCCTCAAGGAATTGGTGCCGCCCCCTCCTTTCCAAAAGGGGAGGGCAATCTCCTTGATTTTCTCTCCATCCAATTTCCAACAACAATTTGTTGGTATTTTAATTCACCAAAATAATTCTCAATTAATTTTGGGAATATTGCAATCTTGACATTGAATTATTGTGAATCAAATTCACAACCCAAAACAAAATGTAATTTACATTTTCAATTAATTAAACAATGTGTATCCAATACACATTAATAATTAATCTACTAATATAAATTATATTTAACTCTCTCTAATACATTATAAATCACATTTATAATATATTATGAATAATTGGATATTACTATCCACATTATTCTTATCCTTGATAATTAAATCATATTTAATCATCTTGGATCTCTTTATCTCATGTGTTCAAATAATATGAATCACATTCACATTATTCACATCTTTGATAATTAAATCACATTGAATTATCTAAGATAACTCTCCTTATAATATGAATCAAATTCATATTATTCATGATAATTAAATCACATTTAATTATCCTTTTTCTCAATGCTCGGATACATATATCAACAATAGAATTATCCATGAACTCTTTCAAGGATAATGCGCTTTCTCCGCGAATACTTGGAGATAAGGACAGGGCGATTGTATTGTTCCACGTATAGTGACATGGATATTGAGATCACATCTCAAATCCAGATCTCGAGCCTCCCATAGATGCTTGATTAAATCAAGACCGCAAATCTAATCTTCTCATTGAATCTGAATCACATTCAGATCAATGTCCAACATTTGGACCAAGATCAGATTACTTATCTACTGAGAGGAGTCACTAAAATCCAGACCCATTTCATCACACCCTAGGAATGGAAGCGTCATGGTTATACAATCGTTTATGATCACATCACCCTCAGGTATTCCTAATACCTGTACATCCTGCATACTGGAAGACTCAGATTAAACCCGAAGTATTGGATCAACTTTATACTGTCTACTTCATGGTTTTATCAGTAAGTTTCTCATTCGATCATTGGGAGTCGGTATTGATCATATACTTTCCAAAAGCATATATCATACCTAGGTCTTGATCATATACTTTCCAAAAGTATATATCAACCCAACAAATTCAGTCAAGCTTCCAAAGCGAGACGACCGTGCGCACGGAATTTGATTCTTCCCAATATCTCATAAGTGAGCTCATGTCTTCCGGTTCAGTAGTGAACCTGTATGATCCCTTTGAGAGATCATATTACTCATATGCCCTTATATGCACACCAGCGCACCGGTGTATAGACCTTGATTAGGTCATCAACCTATTGTTCTACCAAATGTACATGCTCAGACATATAGTAACACATCTGTCTCCGGTCAGAGGATGTGTGCCTATATCATGACAGCATATGATATAGGACTTTGGTTATCTCGATCTCGTTAAGTCAACTCTTTGACCTAACTAATCTGACACCTCCGAATCTCTATTCCTATGCAGAGGACCTGCATCAAGAAGTCGGTCAGATATCAGCCTAACTGAGAAAGGATTGCCATCTCCTACTCAGGCTGGAGATCATCTCTTAATAATCATTTGACGGTGCTTGATGAGTCCTAAATCTAACACATTAGATATTCATCTAAGCACCAGCCTCTATGATTCAATAATTGAATCAACAGTTGTATGATCATTAAGATGGCCATGGTACATAACCCTAATTGCACTAAGGGACCTATTATGCAAACTATGTACTCTTTATTTCAGATTAAGGAGTGAATTGCAATAACATTTATTGCATAATGGCTCGCCGTGGGCTCGCATGTCCAACAATCTCCCACTAGCCCAAAGAGCCATTAATGGGCTAATCATTTAAACCCACTCTCATGTGACAATCATTTTGCCCAACCGTCATTTTGCCCCCATCTCTTTCATTTCTCTCGTAAAAACTCTACAAATCCCTAACCTCTCAATAGCTTCTCCACAGTGGGAGAGCTTGTTGGCGGCGTTGATGGCCGAGGCGACCTTCCTGCCTCTCAACGACCAGTCTCGTCACCCTGACTTGTGTCTCCTTCTCACCGGAGACGACCTTAGCACGCCACGACCGTCCCATGCCCGCTGCAGCAGCCCCATCATACCCTCCCTTACACCTTCTACACCTACGGCGGCGGAGCGGAAACGGGAGTTGACGGAAGTGGTGGAACCTCTTCCTTTAGCAAGATAAATACTCTATTCTTCCTGCGGAGGTTGAATATCTAGCCAGGGCTTATGGTGATGGGTGATGGACAAGTCGCAACAGCAATATGTTGTGGAGGGTTCGCGACGGTGGCGAGAGATGGGTGTTGGTAGTAAGTGATGACATTCCGTTTTTGAGTTAAGGATTTGTTAGATTTTATGGCTTTACTCTATCTTATGATTTTTGTCGATCAATCATATAATAGTTTATGCATGTCTTTTGTGATTGATCATAAGTTTTTTTCATGTGAACTTTGGGGGTTGTGGTTGATTTTCCTTTCATTTTCTCTGTTGTACATTTGCAAAGGATGTGCTTCTCTCTCTAACCTTGCTTGGATGTTAAATGTCGAGAAGATTGAGCCACTATTACCTTAACTAGAAGGCCTTAACAAGAAGGCTATGACATAAGTTAATAAGTTTTGATTCAAATTTCCATATGTATGCAACCATTTAGTTCGATGTGCTTCACTAGCAGTCGCATGCTTAATAACATGCAAGTATTTAAATTTTTGTTTAAAATGGAATATTACATGTTTGACCACTAAACCTCATGAATTACTTCAAAATATTTTCTATTTTCTGTAATGTCTAGTTTCAGGGCAGTAATAACATATAAGTTTTGATTTGATTTCTGATTCTTAAAGGAGTTTGAAACATTGAATGTAACTGAGAATAGTTATGCAAGAGATATACCTGATAAGTTTCAAAAATCCCTTGGGTATGATGAAGACATGTTCTATTCTTTCTTTTGCATGATAATCAGCGTTTCATTTTTCTGTTTGTGCATCAAGTTAATAGATACTGGCATGCTACAAATAGTATAGGAATGCTCCTCTTGCAATAAATAGTTTTGAATATTATTTGTTCTCAGTTGCAGTACTGTTGCGCTCGTCAATTTTTATTAAATTTGCACCATTCTTTCTTTCTTTCCATATTCCACAGTAGGAATTAGTTGTGCCTGTTGGATTTCATCTTTTACTTGCTGCAGTTCCTACCTATCGTATATATCTTATGGAGCACAAATTTCATTATCAATTCCAAAAGTTTATATGAATCTTCAAATATTATCATATCATTGTCCGAAGGATCATGTTTCAGGTTGTAGGTCATGTCTGCAGAGACAGGAAAAGATATAGCACGGATTTCTGGGTGGAGGAGCCTAATTATATCGGGTTTTCCCAATCCAGGTAGGATGCTTTATATTTGTTTTAGTTGTTATTCCATTGCCATTTTGCACTTGATATTTATAAAATTATGATTTTTTTTATTTTCTTGTCTTCGTGCATACTCTAGGTAATTTACATTGCTACATTGCAGTTCAACTTTGACATTAAGTTCCTTTCCCTCTGTTGTTTAACATTTGCAGTTCAATTTTTATTATATTAAAATTCCTATTTTCGATTGTTAGAAAATCGGAAGCGGAGGCGAAAACATGGAAAAGATAAATAAAATAGGAAGAACAAGCGGGATTTTACGTGGAACCCTACTCCGTGAGGAGCGGGATGAAACCACAGGAGAAGCCCTCTACGGGGCGTGTTTGTCTATTGACTTTCTCAATGAGTACAGGAGGTCTGGGGCTCCTTATATAGCCTCTCCAGAGCCTCGAAGTTCCACCACTAGGCGGTATGGGACTAAACACTGGATGGGGTAAATGGATCTCTTCCAGGATCCATTTACCCTGCTACAACTCAATGGGCGCATACAACTTATGCTCCAACACCGATCATTTGGAATTTAATTAAAAATTACACTTATGTGAAATCTATAGGAAGTGCAATTTATTTTTTATTGCAAGCGTATATGGACTTCTTTCTGACAGATCAGCTTATAAGTCCAATGAGCTGATGCTACATTTGACATAACTTAAGCTCAACTTCCTCTATTAGTACACATATCAATGTGGTAAATTATTCATTCAGTTTCAAATACACATGATTTATAAATCTAGTTTTTAGCACTCACCACACATGCTTGATCAATGTATGTGCACATACACACGCATCGCCAAATATCCACTATATATGTGTGAGAGTATGTTTGAGTTTGAATTTGTCCATGATATGTGTATATATGTGCATGTGTGGGAATTTGTGTTTGTATTAATGTATGTGTGACTGTGTAAATGTTGCATTGATATTTGTGCGACATTATGTTTATATGTAAATTTGTATGTGTGTATGTTTTGTGTAAGAATATGCTTATGTAATGTATGCTTGTGTGAATTTGTGTACCTGTGAATGTTTAATTTTGAGAATGTTTGTCGTGTTATGTGCAATGGTAAATTTGTGTTTTGTTTGAATGTGTAGAAGTATCTTAATGTGTAAATGTATCTTTGAGAGTATGAATGCATGTCTGTGTGAGAGTATGTGTCTATGAGAGTATTTCTACGTGTGTTCATGTGTAAATGTGTCTAGTATGCTGGTAGGGGGACAATAGCAGGATCATATATACTATGGTGCACAAGCTTTGTTTGGAATGAATATGCATTGTGAATGATATTAAATCTGATCAAAGGAGCATTGCTAGTTTTTTTTATCTTTTTTAATGCTAGTTCTCTTAGAAGTTATTGGAAGTAACGTCCCTTAATCGCTATTCCCTGGTGAAATCAATATCGGACATGCTCCTTGTCCATGTTATGCACATCTTTCCACCTTGTTTGATGGCTTTGTCCTTCAAACAAGGAGAGAAATAATCCAGCAAAGCCCTCCACCAGTGTTCAAAAAGGTTGTGTACTTTCTTTTTACACGTGTATTTGTTCTGAAACTGATGTTCAAATTCACTACCTTAGGCTATAAATTTCTTGGACCAATGAGCTTGATACTTTGAAGCAATACAAGAACCTGAAATTGCTAGCGAAAAGGCACATGTTCATTATTTGAGGGGCGGGGTATGCAGGAGTTAGCAGTATACTGGACTTATTTTGGGTTTGAGAAATTTGGTAAGGTGAAAGATGGAGAAGAAGGGTAGAAGAAGAGCCCACTTTTTGAATCTCAACACTATCTTCTTATTTGAAAGTACGGGAGATATTTCTAATTCTCTGCGCTGATCTAATCTGGGTTGTGTGACAAGGAGGATATGCACAATGACAATTGATTTGTGTTGCTGTGGTCTTCTCTATGACATTTTCAAGCCTCAGCTGATTAATATATATAATTGATTGAGAAAATGTCATCATTTCTATTTTTAATATTATCTCACAATTACTTTAATGTTACCAAACGGTTTCAGACAAGTGATACGTTGAGGCTTATGGGAAACCAATTACCTGTGTTTGTTATCTATAATTAATCGCACAGTAGGATTATCAGTTAATACGTCTCTGTACTGTTATATGTGATGCTTCTATATTGGTGTTGCCGTCAACAACATAGGGATGGATTTTTTTGGACGGATACCGCTTTTGCTTATCACTCTAGTTTGTTTAATTTTATATTACCTCGAACTTTAGCTAAAGACTGTACTAAACTTTAACTTGCTCGGTTTTTCTTTATGATGAATGACTATGAACCGTTTTATCGAAAAAAAATTCCCGGCCATTTTTGGTTTTGTGGGTTATATTAACTATTGTGATGAGTCACCGTTTTTTTTTCGTTTTAGATTCTAGTTCTTTAATCTATTTTTAATTTGTTGCGCTTCACTTCTCCTTAGAGACTGATGCAGATCAATTGAAGGACATTTATGCAAGTGGTAAAAGTCTGTGCTTACTACTTTTGAGTTAAATAGATTGTTTTGAGTTAAATAGATTGAGAGAGCCTTTGTCGTAGTTATGAAGTTCCATTGTTATTTTTGTCCATTCATTTGATTGGTATGTATCATTTCTAATTCTATCAGATCTCATTTGACTTGTTATGGAAGTTTGCATCATCGACCATGCTAACTTGAATTAGAATTTGCATATTTATATATTTTTTCTTCTGCTATTTTTTCATCCGTGGGTTATCTTCGTTCTATTAACCGCTGCACCCAACAGTTCAATCATAATAATAGAGAAGCTTCGATAATCTGGAGTTCGATCTTTCCTTCAGATTGCTCTTTGGCATGTGAATGTCATGTTCGTTATGGTTCTACGGTCGGTACATCTACTCTTTCTAATCCTATTATATGAATTGCTTCCGTTCTCTCAACTGCTTGTGAGATCCTGCCAACGCTTATAAATGTATCCAATGCCAGTTAATTTATTGAGTGCTGTTAAATTTCCAACTTTTGGTGCTTGCACGTGTGTTATGCCTTTCATAGATGTGATTCTAATGCATTTTTCATGAGTGAAGCTCGGTAGCAATATGTTTGAAATGCATTTGACGTTGGTACATAACACTTAATAAGATTGCCAAAGTTTTATGGTAATATATCATTGGTGATGCAATGTATTGTGCGTAATGTGGTACTTACGAATTGTCACCTGCATGGAAACTTCTTTATTCAAATAAAATTAGCCGTCAATCTTTTATTTTTTTGCCTTGTGCAGCTCAAGTTTTCTGGATCTGATCAATTGAAGAAAGGTTCAATTGGACAGCTCAAGATTGTGGTACTTTAGATGTCTAGTTCATTTCTAGATCTGGATCTAATTTTTCTAAACATCTTTCGTTCAGTTTGTCACAATGATATGGTCCTTAGATAAACATGTTACTAGTTTTGTGCAATGGAGCCCAAACTCTGTATTGGACAGCAAGTCGTTGCCCCGTCTAGATAGGTCAAATAGCCAACAAGCATGCAGATCGTATTGGCGGCCTGATGATGTAAATTGCACTGAACATGAAGGCAAACAAGACACATCGTTCGTCACAGTGTTGTTATCTTGGCCCAAGAAGAAATCTACTACATGGTGAATGTGCACATCGATAATTGATTTGTCATATCCACTTGCGATCTTGTGGAGCTACTGAATCAAGGTATTAAAGTTCAATGTTATTTTGATGATTCTCTTGATAAATATTACTGGCCAAGTGAATATTTCAAGAGGATAGTTTATTTTGCAACAGCTTTGTTTTTTTGTCATATGTTTGTACAGATTGGTAAGTGGATAGATGTCGGCTTGCTGCTTGAAGTATTGATGATGCGGTCATCCCATGCATCAACATCATCAGTTGAATGCTACAGTGCATTTCTAGTGGCTATAGGGAAGTTCGACTTTACAAGGGCTAAGTGGTTGAGTCGATGCATGAGACATTATGTGCCTCAACTTCAGCTTGCTCAGCTTGCACAGATATATTTGTAGATGCTGCTAACATTATGATAGCAATCCACAGTGCAGATGACTGCCGAGAATGTCTCATTAGTGGTTAATATTTGGTTTTATTATCTTGTTAGGAATGACTTGCGTGGATGGGATCTAAATGAGGGAAGTCACAATCATGTAAATGATTAACAATGATTACTTGACTTTCTAATTCCTGCATACATTTCTGCAATACAACTGTTGAAGTGTTTGTGAACGTGTCATTTATGGAATTTATCTCATTTATAGATAATTTTGGTAACAAATCTTATGAAGCAACTGAAATCTATATTACCAATGCTGACGATCTGGAGTGACGGATTTGCTGTCGTGTTAACTTAAAGTGACGGAATTTCGTCGCCAAAGTCTTTGGTGACGCGAGTTTTAGTGGCGTCATTTAAGTGGTGGAATATCTGTCGCCAAAAATATTTCCGTCGCGTAAAACCTATATTCCGTCATCAAAGATCCGTCAGCTCAAGCTTGTTTTGTTGTAGTATCAGTACACTTTTAACTGTTAGTCATTTGAACATAGTCGTTTCAAATGCACCTATTCTTGTAATAGTCGATGTATTGGTACACAATTTTGTTCATCGATGTACACTTGCCATTAAAACTTTTCTATATTGTGTTTATGCTTTAATACAACGGACGCCAATACGTTGAATGATTTTTTTTAGCCGTTTTGATTGAAATATTTCCAGGACTTACTGTTCCTATGCCTCTCTTAGGCCTATATAAAGTTCCTATTACCCTTGAAACACACCGAGAGCGATATTTCTTTACTCACTATTCAACTCTATTATTGAGAGGAAAATATTGTGTTAAAGAAGAGATTTAGCCAAAGAAATCACTTTCTATTCTTTATGTTCTTTTCAACTCTCAGCTTTTGATCTCAAAACCTTTATATTCCGAAGTTATACTTACATTTACATTTGTACATGTTTTACAAGATTTCATGTGAATATTTGTATTTTATATTTCTTATTGGTTAAAAGACCTTTTGTAAATGGTCTTTCTTCCCAAAACGAAGATTTTATATAATAAACTATTAGTGAAGTTGTAAAACTTGAAGCTTTCTGTATGAAATCTTTTCTTCTTGTATAGAAGATAATTTCGTTTGAGGTTGTATATTTCGAGATGTTTCATGTGAAAGCATTTCTTCATAGCCAGCATGGATCTACTACCATATCCACCGCCTCCACCACCACCCATTGTAGTGCCCCCATCCCCGGCCAACCATAGTCAGTATGAAAATCACAATCTTATACCTCCAATGCGCACTCCGACAAGTATTTGGCGGAGTTTCCATTGCTTTTTAGTTTTTTTTTGAAGTCCCACGATTAGAAATCACAGCCTTGAGCATCTTTACCATATCTATCGACCCAAAGAATTTTCGCATGGCAAGAGGGCAAGTCAAGTACAAAGAAAACAAACAGAAAAGATTAAAAATCTAAATATCAGCGGACAACTATGGACGGAAAATCATATGCTAGGTAATGTGATGATAAACCCTAAACCTAATTAAGTTTCAATTGGTTAAAGAAATGCACTTTCAAAAATGTGATTCTTGGTTTGAATTTTAAGCATTCCTAACTAAGACTCTAAGCATAGAAAACTTAAATCCTTGTCATTAATCTTTTATACGAGGTAAGGATCATCACATCCACACATCACCTTATTTAACCATAGTCTTTTTTTTATATTAACGTGATCCCCCTAGTCTTTTTGTTTGTATGTTAACATGATCAATGTAAATGAATGATAATGAACACACAAATTGTAAATAATGCATGCTTATTTTCGATGTCACTAAAGTAATGAAAGTTGTTTGAAAAAATTGCAATAACACCAAAATCAACAATCTATCATATATGATGCATGACTAAAAAATTTAAATTATTTAATTTAAAATAATTTTGATTGGTTATTTAATTTTTCAAGTACATTTTAATAGATGTTTAGTGAATAAATCATGAAAATATTTGGTTTAGATAAAAGATCATTCTGATCTATTATCCCAATTTTATTTCTCCTCATGCCCAAAACCTTCACACATCAGTCATCACAGAGTATTGTGAGGGACATTTCTTAACTTGTAAAAAAGCTAAGACTTTGCAGAGGCGTAAGAATTAAAAAAATATAATATATGAGGGGGCATCAAGTCCCTACATGTATTGCACACTCCACCTAATGTTTAACACCATTCTATAACCTCATGTGCAGTGTGAATGGAGGTTTGTATGAAGACGTATTTTTTAATAATTATTAAAATATTTGAATTTAATTAAATATGCAGCATGTTTGTAAAATAAAAAATATAGACATCTATTGGCACCTTAGGTCGATTTGGGATGCCATGCCCAAATCGGCACCTTAGGTATCGATTTAAGCTGTAGTGTCCAAATCGACACTTGAGGTGCCGATTTGGGCTTAGCCCATTCAACTATTTTGCAATATTTTTTGTAGGGATTTTTACACTTACTATCCTTTCAAGTTTTTCCAATAACATCATATCCATAAATTTCTTATAGTTACATATGTTCCCTTATACTTTTAGAGAAGTCATGGTAGTGATCTTGTACTTGTGATCTTGTATTAAACTGATAAAAAAGCGATATTGTCAATCTTTATAAGAATATATGGGCATGTGTACCTGAAAAAGTTGGGAGAATCAATGCTCCTCAAATTCATGTATGGAAATTGCATAGTATTATCCGATTTATGTGGATAGAAGTGTATTTTTTTTCTGAAATGAGTACTAAAACTTCGTACATCTCGTAAAGATCTCTGCAATTTATAGTGTAAATAATCAATAAAAATAAATATCAAGACATTGATCATGTCATATTCATAAGCTCAACATTTTACATTATAACATGTAGCCATTTAAAAGAAAAGCGGATATTCTATTAAAATCATAGAAGTGTTACAATTTCCAAGAAATAATATAAAATAGTTTACAATATTCTATGGTATCCACTTCCTAAAAATTCCTATTAGGCCCCCTCCTCCTCCTCCTTCACCTCCTATATAGTTTCCTTTGCCATTGTCTCTCGTCGTCTTATTACTATCTTCACATGTTGTACTTTTTGCCTTCTTTTTGGTATTCCATTCTGAATGCGTTGGTACATGTGCGGGAGGATGTGACTTAGCTAAGGACTTCCTTGAAGGTTCAGTTTTTTGAGTAACTTGATCTCTTGTGCTTCTCATACTTGTTGGCCGTCGTTGTGGATCTGAATGTGTAGGCTCATTGATCCTTACTCCAACCAATAATCTACAAGGTGGCTCTAGAGGTTGTTGCGACATTATCATGGGAGTACCAAAGAATTGTCTCTCGAACTCGGTTGTCTCAATTTGGCGAACCATGGCAAATATCTTAGCTTGAAGACCTTGTGTGACTCGAAACTTCAATATATCCTATAAACATGAAATAATTATGATATATTAATCAAATATTTAAAAAAGTATACTAAATTGAATTATGGCGATAATTATATTTAGAAATTATTGCAACATGAAGTTCGAAAATGTGGTTGCTCTTGTGACAATCCTTGTCCACTAAATCCCTCATAATGGATACCTAAAAGATTTGAATTATATTGATTATCGAAAAAAAGTAAAAAAATAAATTGTATTATTGTGATAATCAGGCAAAAAATTACTGCAACCTGAAGTCTCAAAAAGTATTTGGTCTTGTGACAACCCTTGTCCGCTAAATCCCACATAATGCATACCTAAAAGATTTAGATTATATTTAATACATAAAAAGGTAAAAACTAAATTGAATTATTGTGATAATCAGATAAAGACATTATTACAACATGAAGTCTCAAACATTGGTTGTTGTCGAGATACTTTTCTGGTGAATTCCGCATAATGCATACCTAAGAGATTTAGATTATATTCAATACATAAGAAAGTAAAAACTAAATTGAATTATTGTGATAGTGAGAAAGAAATTATTGCATCATGAAGTCTCACACGTTGGTTATAGTTGTTGTTGTTGTTGAGAACCTTGTCCAGTGAATTTCGCATAATGTATACCTAAAAGATTTAGATTATATTCAATACATACGAAAGTAAAAGTAAATTGAATTATTGTGAAAATCAGACAAATAAATTATTGCAACATGAAGTCCAAATGTTGGTTGTTGTTGTTCAGATCCTTGTCTGTTGAATCCTGCATAATGCATACCTAAAAGATTTGGATTATATTCAATACCTAAAAAGTAAAAATTAAATTGCATTATTGAGATCAAATTATTGCAACCTGAAGTCTCAAATGTTGGTTGTTGTTGTGTTGAGACCCCTCCCCACTATATCCTGCATAGCTCATACCTAAAGGGATTTACATCATATAATTATAGAAATGAGTTGATCAAGAGAACTATATAAATCTAAAGAATAAAATAAACTTGATGATTTTAAGATATGCGGCTCTTGGCGTGGCATGTATGACTGGTCATAGTGATGGAATGGATACATCAAAGAGAAAATGTTGATTGTGTCATCAAAATATATAATCATATTTTCAACTTTTGCCTTCAAAGTCGACGATAAATTTGTTGAACGTCTGATTTCATCCAGACTGTTCTATCCTTACATGATCGTATCCACTTATTCAATTTATGATTTTATAAATCAATAGAATATAGTAAAATTAAAGATGGTTACATGCAACATATTATGCGTCTTTATATTGGCTATTGAGGTTGGTAAGCTATTGTAGGAGATAGAATCTGCGTTTGGATCCACCTTCTTGTTATGCAACATTGTATGTACACATCATCGTTTGCATTTACATGCTCAAGGACTATCGATTCTTCTCTATCTTCCCATCGGCCTATGTATTGTCGATTTAGAATAGACCAATCTAGGATGTCAGTGCTTCATATTTTATTGCATCGAGAGACAACATGTATCCTTACAAAGAGGTTGGGATATATTATTGCATCCCAAATTGACTCATAACACGATCTGGTAAATGCATAACTATAACATCATAACATTCAATAGTACTCTACTCATCCAAACAGGCTGCCCATTTCGACAAATCTCATGCAGTTGTGCGATTTCTTCATCGACGTAGGGTATCCAATTTATCTACGTCAAGTACAGAAGAAAGCCATGTAATCATTAATTGGATTGTTATAATGAACGTGTAATTTATTTCAATATTTAGTTGATGAGCCTTCTGCGTATACAACTTGTTATGGTAATATACCAACATCGCAGTTTGCACATTTTCCTTAAAACTTCGTACACAAATCCGTTTTAGGTCCAATGTCCTCCCATGCCCAAACGTGAACTTTATCATTTTTAATCGACATAAATCGGGACAATGATATGTGTAGTACTATGCATACCTATAGAACTGTGAAAAATCCATAAATTACGGAAATGTTTATCTTTGCACCAATGTTTAGCTAAGGGTACATGTGTGCTAAAGCAGCAGCACCCCAAGCATATTGAGCACATTCTTCTAGAATCGTTGGTAGGAGCACCTTGTCTCTCTACAAAGGCTACATATTCTGCCTCTGCAATTTCATGGTCAAATACATGAGACAAGCCCTCCATTGGTACTTTGACAACATCCTCATTATTGACACAATAAGAGCGACTCCTATCTTCGTTGTCTAAGGCCAATGCTTATGAACCATATCCGAAATCATGACATGTGTAAGTGTTCACGTTTTTCTCATCAGATGAAGCTGATTCAATTTTAATTTCATCACTATCTTCTTCAGATATTTGTGCGACAAATCATTATCTTCCTTTAATTGTGAGGGTACATCGATATTCCCAACCACTAAATCATTTGTTGGCCTGATTAAATTATATATTTATTAGTCTAGAGTTGACAAAAATATGCTCATTACTTAATTTAAATTTGTTTATATTACCTCGATGATGGCACCATGTTTTCCCGAACAAGAGAGGTTGCTTCTACAAAAAGGTAAGAAACTCATACAATCATTTACATGTAAATGTAAGGATGTATTCGATTGAGTGGAATAGCATGGCTTTGGAAACTCGACCCAACAGATCAAAATAAGTTATGTGATGTGAGAATATAACCATACACTTTTGTCTCCCAATATAGTCTATGTGATCATCCGACACACTCACTGATCCATCCCAATATAATAAAATGAGAACATTGTTGGATGCCATATCTAAGGGTAAATCACATGGATTGATTATTAGATCTACTTTAAGAGTGAAAGAATAATGATCAATACATTTTGATGGATGTGACTACGTAATAATTTTTTATTTTTGTATATTTTCCTTAATCCCACAAAGATGAATATTTAATCTAATATATAATTTACTTTATGAAATTAATATTTATTTTTAACAATTCTTACCTATTTTTAATTTTTATCTATTTTACTTAAACATGACACTTACATTCATGCAAATATTTAAATCCCACAAAGATGAATAGAGGACTTATCTAGAGGGTCATGTGCTGATTTGAGTTTTGGTGAGCACAAAATGTGGGCTCTCCACGTGTATTTTCATTTGACAGGTTTTCTATTTTAAAGGAGCACGGTTTTGGAAGGATATTAGTATGTTTGACACTTTTATATTTTCAATTATATCGTGTCCTTCAAAAAGAAAGACGGTTTTGGAAAGACAAATTCAAATAATTAATTTCTTGGAGAAGAAACAATCATTGTACATTTGATCAGTAATATCCATATTATACTCAAGTAATTATTTGTTTCAAGATCAGTAATACTGAGTCAGTGGTCATTAATTTACATATGTAATATTACATTTTACAGAGATCAGTAATTCATGCATATTACTCAAGTAATACATATTCAGTTCTCAAGTAATTGTTATTGTGAGATCGGTATTATATCCAAACATGCTTTAAAATTATATCTTAATGTGATTTGTTACTGATTATAGTAACCGATATTCATATATGCTTTAAAATTAATGTGATCAGTAATGTTCATATTGTTCTCAAGTAGTTATTATTACGAGATCAGTATTGTGAGATTATAGTTATTCGAACGAGTACTGAATATTGATGTCCATATTACTGAACTCGTTGGTTACTGATATTATAGTTACTTAGTACTTTTGAATTATTATTAGAATGTAAATTACTAATGTATGTGCAACAAAATACCGATTACTAATATCCGTATTATTGGTCATGATTTGACTAGTACTAATATTATGATTAACAAGTACTATGTTCATAGTACTCGTTGAAGCGTTTTACTGAAATTATAATGAGTTTCTACTGTGAGTTTATGTGTTACTGATATTATTTATTTTGTATTTTGAATTTATTAATTATTTTTAGTACTAGTAACAGATTAGTTCTTATTTGGAGTTTACAAGTTACTGATGATTAGTTCTTAATAGTATTGTCAAAGATTTTCTCCTCGGCTCTCCACATCCGAAGCAATGTAATGATCATCAATACTTCATTTTTTCACATCTTCATCCAAGAAATATAAGAAATGTTCAAACATCTAGATACTTGCAATAAAATTGAATAAGTAAACCATTAGTTATGAGTTGTAAACATTTAATATCAAGTATTAACAAAAAGAGACACTTCTAGTACATTAAGTTAAAACATAAGTAACACAAAGTTATTTCAAATTTAACACATGATCAGTAGCAGTTCCATAATCAGTAGTAAAATAAGATCTTGTTAGTAAAAAAAGAAAAATACATCAATAATTCAGTAATGATATGAATATAATATTTAGTAAGTAGTAACACATTACGAAGTACAACTATTTTATTAATATACACAAGTAATTTGTTAAGATACGTAAGTAATGAAGTAATAATTAACTGTTGTTTTTTAAATCAATAACACTTTACAAAAGGTTAAGTAATTTGTTAAGATATGCAAGTAATGAAAAGAGTATAAAAGATTCAGTAAAAATTCCAAACTGACAAGTAACACACAGTATTTTCTTAAGATACATAAGTAAATAGTGAATAAAATTGAATCAATAAGAATAATAAATAGAAAAGTAAAACATGTCATTGTCAGTAACTTTGACAAATACCACAAGTAACTTGGTATATTTTTTTAGTAATTTGACTCAATAACATAGTGCAATTTAAGTATTTTTTAAGGATTCAAAAGCAATATAATTTGAACCTGATCCTTTTGAAATAGTGTTCTCATGATCCAAATCCAATTGCAGGTCATCCATTGTCGGTCATTCTCATATGATGTTCTCACGATCTAAATTCAATCAAGAATCATCGTTCATCATTGCTTCTGAGATATCATGATCCAAATCCAATCACAATCCATCGCATTTAAAACTGAAATCAAAAATAAAAAACAAGCAATCGGATTCTATTAATAACGTGAAATAAACGTTTAATCTTCAAATACAATACCTTGCATTGGACAAATCGATCGTCTCGATTTACAGGATAGATCTCCTCACATTGTAAATTGCCAGATCAATCTCCTCTGGTTGCAATACAATACGTTTCCATAATCGCGTACTATTTTTAGACTTTTTTATAATTTCCAATTTAATTTTCTTTCCATTATGGTTACAATTCCTACTATTTGGGATTGAAAAATCTTCTTAAAAAAGGAAATACATGTGTAATACAATAACCATTGGATTAAGATCAAAGGGTTAAAAAAAGAGGGTCATCTCATCTCTAATAGGCATAATGTCTATTGGATAAAAATCCTATTTAATCTAATATGTAATTTACTTTATGAAATTCATATTTATTTTAAAAATACATAATTACTTTTAATTTTTGCATATTTTGATTAAATATAACACTTACATTCATGTGAATATTTAAATCCCACAAAGATGAATATTTAATTTAATATGTAATTTACTTTATGAAATTAATATTTATTTTCAAAAATACGTAACTACTTTTAATTTTATATATTTTCTTAAACATGACACTTACATTCATGCAAATTGTGTAATTATTTTTAATTTTGATGCATTTTAATTTAAGATGACATTAACATTCACTAAAATAATTAAATGACACAAAGAAGCACGCGTAATCTTATATCTAATTTGATCTACGAAAATAATATTTATTTATTACATTGTGTAATTGTTATTTGATATATGATGTAATCTACATTTTTTAGCTAATATCTAATCCCATTCATAACGTGAAAATTGATTTTAATATTAGAATATCTAAATCACACAAAAATATTCTTATTCAAATATCGACTTCTTATTTTTTTATCTTGAATGCAACTATAAAAATTGAATCTACAATATTAATATTTATTCTCAAAATTGTGTAATTATTTTTAATTTTGGTACATTTTATTTTAAGATGACATTAACATTCTTGAAAATAGTTAAACGACACAAACAAGTATATATAATCTAATATCTAATTTGATCTTCAAAATTAATATTTATTTTTTACATTGTGTAATTATTATTTGATATATGATGTAATCTACATTATTTAGCTAATAATCAATCTCATTCATAATATGGCAATTGATTTTGACATTAGAATATCTAAATCACATAAAAATATTTTTTATTCAAATGACAACCAAATTTATTTGGTATTAACTAAATTTGCACAACCTAGTAATATTTAGAATTAAAAAAGTATATGTATAAATTTAAAATTACTAGAATAAAGATGATCTTCAAAGTGAGCGGATATGTCAGAATATATAATGAGATATAACATAATATCTGCAAAAATATAGTCTTCTATATTGATCAAAAAACCTGCAAAAAATGGTTATGAAAAAAAAGGAAATTCTCGATTCGCTTTTACTTGAAAAAGATTAACGGAAGTCGGATGGGAGAAGAGCAATCGGAGAGAGATTGGTAGGGTTGAGAAGAAGAAATGAGGAGGAAGAGGATTAGATGTGAGGAAACGAAGAGGAGAGGGAGGATTTTATATGGATAAAAGGGAGGGGGCCAACAAGCATTTTCACCAGTGGTCCCCTCCAAATCCGCATCTCGGGTGCCGATTTGAGGATGACCATTGGCATCCCTTCCCCTAATCGACACGTGAGGTGCCGATAGATACCTATTTTTAATTTTCTTAACATGATACCTATTTAATTAATTATGATTATTTTAGTAATTATTAAAAAAAGTCCTTTGTGTGATTTTTGTGAAATACTTTAATATGCATTCTACATGTCGAGCCAATCTAACAAATATTTGTCACAATGAAAATAAAGTGATTATCTAATTAATACGATAACATTAAGAAGAAAAGCCTAAAACATTGACATATAAATATTAACTATTTATCATATATAAAAATAGACGACATTGATCATAAAAAATGGAAGTTTGTACATTGATTTTTACCCTTTGTGAGATTCAAGTTGGAGATTTCCGTCTATTCAATTTGTCAGATGCACAATAGACACATGAACAACCACATATGCACGTACATAAAGGAAGATGAGACTTAGGTGGTGGTGAAGTCAATGAAGCACGATGTGACGAGGAGGATGAGACATGGGAGTAGTAACTGTTGAGAAAATCGATATCAACATATATACATAAATCTGATTTTCAACAAGTTTCCAGAACAGATCGATGTATGTATGCATCCATATTAACATTGATAAGAAAAATATCTGTTTTAACAACATATGCATATTAAAGAAAGGGAAAAATCCGGAAACCAACATCATGACAAACTATGCGACAAATGAAAAAGGAGAGTTAGAGAACACAACCGAAGTGTCCTGTTGTAGGAATCCCCTTAGAGAGACAAGGCCCCCCACTTTATCGGTGCACAGGGCCTTGATGTGCCGCTCCCAGGGTTCGACGATCCATGCTCGTCGATGGTGTGCACCGTGCTTGAGCGTCCTCGAAAGTCACCTCCGTAGACGAAGCCCGAGATCGTGGGAGGGAGAGAAGAGGCGATGAGAATGAAAGCCGTATATATTCCGTAACCTACACCCACAACTTTAAGAGATACTTAAAGACGTCCGGGCAGTTACGCTTCGTGAGAGGATAAAGGGAAACGTCTCTTGGAATTCAAACAGGTGGTTACGCAAAACTGACCCGGTCTCCACGTCACGCCACGCCATGCCGCAGCCGCGGCCGCACCGCATCACGCCGCGCCCACGCCCAAGCCCGAGCCCGGCCTAACGCGGGCGTGCGCACGCGTGTGCGTGGGCGTGCGCGCGCGTGTGCGCGCGCGTGTGGTGGTCCAAAGTCCTCTCTAGTCTGTTTCCATACTAGTCTCAGGACTTCACATATAAAAACCAAGTGCCAGTTTTGACTCTCCACGATGTGGGACTAACCACCACCCCACAGAGTTGAAATATTGAATTCTAGGAATTGAGATACATTAATACAACTTGATATTGACCACCAAATTGTATCAAATATGCCGACAACATTAATTCCAATAATCCCCCACGAATTCACTTTTGAAACACGAAAAGCCAAAAATCTCGGATTTCCACATTCTGCTTTCAGTAAAGATACCTTCCGGTTTGAACCTTTACCTGAGTCATCCCCTTTCATCATCACAAGAATAAAGTGAATTAAGTCTTGAACTTTAATCCTTTGATGTAATGGTATCGAGTGGTAACAACAGAGTGAAGTCTATGGTGACAATCTTCTAGTTTTGGTGCTCTTAATGGCCATGCACCCTTTCTTGTTTCATGAGTATATTAAGGATAAACCATCATCCTTTATCTGTGACCCACAGAAATACTCATATAGGTGGCATTCTCCAAGGATGCACTGCTCACATCCTGCTTATAAAAAGCTTGAATCCATTAAGAGCATAATGCTCAACCTTTTCCTGCAGCTTTTAGGCACTCGACTTTTCAGGGATAGGACTCACATGCAAAGTATTGCATAATGAGTGCCAACCAGTTCCTCTTTCAACTTGTTTTTCCACTGAACCTATTGTACGAGATCTCCACTCATTTAGGTTGGGTTGCTACTGCGGGTAAACTCTCAGTGGGTTTCAGCCCCATCCCAAGTCTGGATTTTTGGACTAAATATCTATCAAGTCCCTTTGTAAGTGGATCTGTCGTGTTATATTTGGTACCAACAAATTCCACAGCAATCACTTCAGAAGACACTAAATCCGTAATAGACTTAAGTCTAACTTGGATATATCTTCTAGTTTTCTGATTGTACTTTGAACTCTTTACCTTTGCAATAGTAGTCATGCTATCACAATGTAAAGAAATTACCGGTATTGGCTTACCCACCATGGGCATCTCAGAGAGAAACTCCCTAAGCCATTCAGTCTCTATACATGTTGTGTCCAAAGCACATAGCTCTGCCTCAAGGGTAGACCGAGCTAAGATGGTCTATTTAACAGACCTCCATGAGACTGCACCGCCTCCAAAGGTAAATACATACCCAGTCACACCGTTACTCTCGGAGTCCTCTATTTGACATATCCAACTTGCATCACTATATCCTTCTAAGACAGGAGGATATTTATCATAATGCAGTCCAAGAAGTGCAGTACCCTTAAGGTACTTCAACACTCGATCCAAGGCCTTCCAATGAGTACGGTTAGGACAGCTCGTATATCTACTCAACTTTGCAACCGTGAATGAAATATCAAGTCGAGTACAGTTCGCAAGATACATCAAGCTTCCTATAATCTGGGAATATCGTAGCTGTGCTACAGGTACTTCACTCTTTTTCTTGCAGAGGGGTTTAGATAATCATAAGGAGTGCATACAGATTTACAGCTCTGATAGCCAAATTTTTCAAGAACTTTCTCAGTATAATGTGACTGAGACACATCTATCCCATTAGTAGATCTAATCAGTTTGAGCCCCAAAATCACATTTGCAACTCCTAAGTCCTTCATCTTAAACTTACTGCTCAAGAACCTCTTGGTGTCTTCCACTATCCTTATGTTTGATCCAAATATCAAAATATCATCTACATATAGGCACAATACAACAAACATATCACCTTTAATCAAAGAGTACACACATTTATCGGATTCATGAACAATAAAGCCATAAGACTGGACAGTCTTATCAAACTTGTCATGCCATTGTTTCGGAGCTTGTTTTAATCCATATATAGATTTTACAAGCTTGCAGACCTTTCTTTCATTACCAGATGCTACGAATCCCTCAGGTTGGTCCATATAGATCTCCTCCTCAAGATCGCCATAAAAAGGCAGTCTTCCCATCCATTTGATGAATTTTGAGATCATGTATGGAGGCCAACGCAATGAGCATCCGAATCGTAGTCATCCTAGTAATAGGAGAATATGTATCAAAATAATCACTACCCTCTTTCTGCTTGAAACCTTTGGCTACAAGTCTTGCCTTATATTTTTCTATGGATCCGTCCGGTCTAAGTTTTCTTCTGAATACCCATTTGCTTCCTATGGTGGAACACCCAGGAGGTAGATCGATCAATTCCCACGTGTCATTTGAAATGATCGAATCCATTTCAGATTTAATGGCATCCTTCCAATGCCTTGCTTCAGTAGAAGCCATGGCATCCTTGTATGTGGGAGGATCACCCTCGATTTGGTAGGAGACAAAGTCGCTACCTAAATCCTTGGCAATCCTAGGTCTCTTAGTTCGTCTAGGTTCAATATACTCCAAAAATTCATTGGGTTCGGAAGATGTAGCCCCCACATTTGACATCTTTTCTATTTGTTGTGGAATAGAACCAGATGTGGAGGCTACGTCACTAGTCAGATTTTCAGGAGTTTCTTTTTTCATTGGAAAAATATCCTCGAAAAAGATAGCATCACAAAGTTCAACAATAGTATTAGAATATATGCCCGTGATCTCAGACCAAATTACTAAGAATCGATAGGCGTAACTATTTTCCAGATACCCTAAGAAGACCGCGTCAATTGTTTTAGGTCCAAGCTTCTTTCTCTTGTATTCTGGGACTAAGACCTTAGCCAAGCATCCCCACACCTTGAGATATTTTAGGCATGGCTTCCTATTTCTTCAAAGTTCAAATGGACTCTTATCTTTATGCCTTAGAGGAATTCTATTCAGAATATGGTAGGCCGTATTCAAAGCTTCACCCCACATGTAAGATGCTATCTCAAAACTTTGTAAAAGTGCATTGACCATATTAGTTAAGGTCCTATTCTTCCGTTCTGCTATTTCATTGGACTGTGGTGAATATGGTGCAGTGACCTCATGAACTATACCAAATAATTTGCATTGTTAATCAAATATCTTAGATGTGTATTCACCACCCCTATCTGACCTTTGACGTTTAATTATTTTACCGACTTGTGTTTCTGCTTCATTCTTTAAAATAAGAAATTTTTCTAAAGCTTCATCCTTAGTTTTAAGCAGATAAATGTAACAGTATCTACTGCTATCATCTATAAAGGTGATAAAATATCTTTTGTTATCTCTAATCATCACGTCACCAAATTCACAAATATCAGAATACACTAAGTCTAGAATTTCAGTTTCCCTATTTACAGAATGAAAAGATTTTCTGGGCAACTTATCTTGAGCACATATTTCACATTTGGTGAGTTTGTATGTAGTATGATCATGAATCATGTCAAGTTTTACCATTCTTTTTTATAGAATTGAAATTCACATGTCCTAGCCTAGCATGCCATAAATCAGTAGAATCAATATTCAAAACAACATAAGTAGAGGAATCAAAACCAGAAATATTATTAATAGAACTATCAATGTCACATCTTATTCTAAATAAAAGATCATGATCAGCCAAATATCCTTTGTCAAAGAAAACACCATGTCTCAGAAAAACTACTTTATTACATTTAAAGTCTAATTGAAAACCCTCTCTAACTAATAAAGAACCAGACATGATATTCTTCTTAATATCAGGAACGTGGAGTACCCTGCACAAAGTCCAAACTCGTCTAGTTGAGAATCTCAGCTTGACTCATCCAGACCCAAGCACCTTGGCTGCAGATCTATTCCCCATCATTACAATTCCACCAGCAGAAGCCTGATAAGACACAGAGAAGGTCCTGTCAGTACAAATGTGTACATT
The DNA here is from genome assembly GCA_037367405.1 of Ottelia alismoides. Classification (NCBI taxonomy): domain Eukaryota; kingdom Viridiplantae; phylum Streptophyta; class Magnoliopsida; order Alismatales; family Hydrocharitaceae; genus Ottelia; species Ottelia alismoides. The sequence goes on from JAZKJV010000960.1 coordinate 387,738, forward strand.
TGCACCAGTATCAACAAGCCACTCATTAGGCTCGTTTACCATATAGAGTTCAGGATTCACTGAGACATACCCTTCACCAGGCCCGCCTCCCTTAGTCTGCACATGATACGATCCCAATTCCGGACCGTCGGATCCTCCCATAACCGGATCTGGTTACTCAGCAATAATTTATTCAGCAACCACGACTAACATTTAGAAACAGACTGCAAATAAAGTATATTCAGAAGAAAGTATTTCAACACTTTTCCATTCACAAAATAAAGTTAAGATGATACATTCTTCTACTATAACTATTTACATGTACATCAGCTTGAAAGGAAAATATACAAAAGATTACTAACTACCTTACAAAGTAAAGCTACTGTGGCTGGCTGGATGTCTACTAAGATCCTTGCGTTGGCTCACCGAAACTTGTTGGATTTTCCATAAATCATATGATAAAAATTAGCGAATGCTAAGTAATGAATAAGGGAAAAGCAAATAAATGGGTAATTTTTAAAAACTTATTATCACAAAAAGTTTCATTCCTTCTCATTAATTCAAATCCTATTCCTTTCTATTCCACGTCAGGGATTAGTCCAAGGAATTACCTCACCACTATAAGGACTCCGAAGCTGTGAACACTTCAGGACTGGAGATTGCGTTGATCTTGGTAAGCTTATGCTGCCGCACGCCGCCTCAACCAATCCTCTAATACTACCCTTACAATTTTCTTTTATTTTATTAAACAGGGTCTCAAACCCTCAGCCCGAAAAACAAATGAGCACACCGTCCTCGAGGACTCGGTTGCTTAAAATCTCAGGCTAACACTTTATCATATAACCTAGCGGCTTTAAATACATATTATCGTGACCCAGCCGCTATTGAACCACTCGTGCCTCCACATGGCACAACCACATCTTCCGTCGTTCAATCCGAAGATATTGGCTCCCGGTATCACGTGTTGCAAAACATTCATTTCGTGCGCACTTATCATAACAGGGAAACTGTGTACCACCTAGGTAGGGAAACGCCAATACGGGTTCGTTCCGACAAACCTACAGGTTGCATGCCCGACCTATAGTTCTACTCCCAGTCATCCTTAACGTGACACATGACCCTTTTCAGAATCTAACTCAAATCACATCAATTCCCATGATGTAATTCTTTCGTTAAGTCTTCGATTTGCATAATCAGCAATACTTAGTGTAGACTCACATATATATTATTCATATGCATATATACTTGTATTTATGCTTATTTTAACTCCCAAACCCTAGCTTTCAATGCCACCGCATCGATTTGATGCTTAAACCTTATTTTTGTGGGAATCACAAAGCAACTGTTCATACTTTACCAAAAATAGCCAAAATTAGGTTCTTTATAGCACAAAACATAAAATCAAGAATTTCAATAATCTCGTTTGAAAACCCAACAGCAAAAGGAAGGATTTCGTTACCTAATCGAGCTCTTTTTCATGTATGCAAGGCTTTATCGTGTTTCATTTTTAGAAAGGATGTTTTAAGGCTCCTGAAAAGATCAAATTTCATTTTTGTATCAAGAACGCTAAGAACGTGTCAAGAACGTGAAGAACGAACAAAGAACACGAAGAACGCGAAGAACACGAAGAGCATGAAGAACGCCACGAACATATTTTCTCTTGAAATTTCAGTAGAGCTTCGCCTTATACGGGGTGATATTTCTACGAAAATTTCGGCAGAGTTTCCCCTTATATCAGGACATATTTCTCGAAAAATTTCGGCAGGGTTTCCCCTTATATCGGGACATATTTCAAAATAAAAACGAAAAGAGTTTCCTCTATAAAATCAATCGTGAGGAAAATAATAGCAAAACTGAAAGAATATACTCAAACAACAAGAGATGAAGACTCGGTAGATACCACTCATCTTAGGTGAGTGAATGTGTGACGAATCACGGGGTTCATTGACGTGCATAGCGGCCCGCACCTAAGTAGGGTAGGGTATTACACAGATTTCTCAATCAAAATAACTGTAAAAGCATAATTGAAAGAATAGAAACATAAGCGATAGAGAATCGGTAGACACCACGCATCTTAGATGAGTGAATGTGTGACGAATCACAGGGTTCACTGACGTGCATAGCCGCCCGCACTTAAGTAGGGTGTTACCCAGATTTCTCCTCGAACCACAACAGAAAACGAATCGGAAAGAAAGATGAATCAAGAACAAAGCTTGGAAGAAAAGAGGATGAATTGAAATCCTACCTTATGAAACAAACTAAGAGAGGATCATACCTTTCTCCTCCTCGTTCTCCTGGCAGCGCTTCGCTAACGCTCCTCCCTCACCTCCTACTCCTCCTCCCGATCTCTCGACCCTAGCCCTTGGGGTGGTGGTGGTAGTGGAAATCGTAGAGAATGAATGGGTAGGGGGGTCTATTTATAGGCTCCAGAAAACCACTAACCATGGTTAGAAAATCATGGTTTAGACCTAAACCATGGTTTAAAAGCCCATGGTTTTAGCCCATGGTTTTGGCCAAAACCTATCCCAAACTTGGGGCTTAAGTTAGAACATTCCAGATGATTTTAGATTCGCTAATGACGATTAATGATCATTAGCGGTTTTCAATCCACCATTAGTTTCTTTAATCACACTTAATTAGTCTTAATGACAGTCATTATGGGTTAATGACTTCTTAACCCTCCTTACTTCTCTTTCTTCTGAAAATCATAACAAATCGAAACGAAGTCCGATTCACACGAAACAAATTCCATTGGTTACTCTTGACGAGCCGGATCTTATTATATAGGATCTGAGATATGCCAAGTTCAAGGCTTTACAGCACAAGAGCCCGAGGAACGACATCCATAGACTTTTGTTGGGTCTTTAGAGAAGGGCAATCCTTCTTCCAGTGTCCAACATGTCCACACTGCTAGCAAGGTTTGTTCTTTGGTTTTTTCTGAATTTTTCCCTTGACTTTCAGTTTCTTATTTTTCCCTTTAGCAATATTTCCCTTTGAGGTTATCACATTGACCTTAAGGTTCACGTCAACATGCATCACAGGTTTTTGTTTCATATGCTCCTCTTCAATAGCTATTGAGACCATTAAATCATCCAGAGAAATTTTTCCCTTCCTATGCTTTAGGGACATCCCAAAATCTTCTCAGGACTTGGGAAATTTCTCAATTATGGACATGACCTGAAACTTTTCGGGAAGTTTCATTTCCGCCTCGGCTAACCCGTGGAGCAATAACAAAAACTCATGAGCCTGATCGGAAACCGATTTGCCCTCAGTCATCTGAAACTTCAGTAACTTGGATACCGAGTATTTTTCAATACCCAGATCCTCTGTGTTGTATTTCTTATCCAGTTCCTCCAACAGATCCTTATCAGTCTTGGTGGATGTGCCGTAGACATCGAACAGAACATTCGATAGTGCAGTAAGATTGCACCCATGACACAGACAGTCACGTTCTTTTCACGCATCCGCCATCTTAACCGCATCGGGATTTGGATTTTGTTCAGATAACTTAGGGCATTCGGTTTCCAGAACCGAAATCAGGCCAATCTTGGTCAGCCAGATTTTCATGTGTGGTTGTCAACGCTTAAAATTCTGACCCCCGAATTTCTATGGCATACCAGTGAAATCCACATGAGATCGAAACCTCAAATCCAACATTTTTCTTATCACGTTAAAGATCTGTCTCTCTAAGATTGTTGAGAAAACCAATATCAACATACATACATAAATCCGATTTTCAATAGGTTTTCAGAACAGATCGATGTATGTATGCATCCATATTAACATTGATAAGAAAAATATCCGTTTTAACAACATATAGATATTAAAGTAAGGGGAAAATCCGGAAACCAACATCACGACAAAGAATGCGACAAATGAAAAAGGAGAGTTAGAGATCACAACTGAAGCATCCTATTGTAGGACTCCCCTTAGAGAGACAGCACCCCCCACTTTACCGGCGCACATGGCCTTGACGTGCCGCTCCCAGGGTTCGACGGTCCACGCTCGTCGACGGTGCGCACCGTGCTTAAACGTCCTCGAAAATGACCTCTGTAGACAAAGCCCGAGATCGTGAGAGGGAGAGAAGAGGCGGTGAGAATGAAAGTCGTTTATATTCCGTAACCTATGCCCACGACTTTAAGGGATACTTAAAGACGTCCGGGTGGTTACGCTTCGTGAGAGGATAAAGGAAAACGTCTCTTGGAATTCAAATAGGAGGTTATGCAAAACTGACCCAGTCTTCACGCCACGCCGCAGCCGCGGCCGCACCGCGCCCACGCCCGAGCCCCGTCCGGTGTGGGCGGGCACGTGCGCGTGTGCACGCGTGTGTGGTTGTCAAAAGTCATCTCTAGTATGTTTCCAGACTAGTCTCAAGACTTCCCATATAAAAATCAAGTGCCGGTTTTGACTCTCCACGATGTGGGACTAAACAGCACCCCACAGGGTTGAGACGTTGAATTCCAGGAATTGAGATACATTAATACAACTTGATATTGACCATCAAATTGTATCAAATATCCCGACAACGTTAATTCCAACAGTAACGAGGATAGGTGAAGGAGGAGTAGGAGCGGATGGGTGACAAGGGAAAGGAGCAAGAGGAAGGATGAAAGAGAGGTCGAAGGAGATGTGGAGGATGATGAGGATAAGAGGGTGACAAAGGACTATGATGTAGTAGTAGAGGCATGGTTGAGGCGATGGTCGGTGAGGGGGGAGGAGAAGGGGGTGGATGAAGGAAGAGGAGTCATTATATCGATTTGGTAATGAAGAGTGTTAGCCACAATTTTGATATTGGAATAGGGGAACATGCCGCGCATTATGAAAAAAATTAACAAAGAATGTGGCCACAGTTTGTGATCAATTTTCTATTAACTACTCTCTGCAACTACTCACGGTGATATTGTGCTTGCATTTAGCTTCACAACTACAATATCATCATCAGTAGTCGCATTATTGTGGTGGTAAATTGCTTTTTACTTATAGAGACTTCTTTTACATCGAGATATGGATCTTCTAATCGATTTTTAATGTTTAATCTTCTTACAACCCCACATATCACTCAACATGTTGTTCAAGCATCATGATCTCCTTTTATTGCTCCTACTGTATACATTATTAGAATTTTAGTCTTGAAATGACGACGGATCAATTCAAATAATGTTTCCACTAACTGTATCATATTTGATGACTTAGAATATTCTTTCTATCCAAAAATACGATGTTTTTACGATATTTATACTTGATGTGAATCCGGCAATCATTATGTCTCCTTGCATCTCACTGAGAACATCTCTAATTTCAATCATGCCATCGACTCTCCTCAATGTGTGTGTTCTAATGATGGAGTTTACAAAACTAGAGCTATTTGTATACCCTCGGTTGTTTGCTTTTCCTTCATCAGTCTCATGTTCTTTAGAGAGGATCCTCTGTTGTGGTGTTGTGCCTGTTGTAACCGTTCGAGCCGCTCGATCTTGATCGAGCAGTTCGTACAATTTTGTACGGTACGTGCCCACAAAAAGTGCAAGAACGTACGAACCGCTCGATCTCGAGCGGTTGTAGCAGAATCTGTTGCACTACAGGCTACAGTAGACGATATGCCTAATGCCTCCCATGTTCTTCATGTGGCCTTCTTCTCAATGTCTTCTTTGTTTACAGTATAAAAGTGTGCTTTTGCATTGTCTCCTTATGTCTTCACCTACTATTTTATCAAACGAAACAAAGTTGCTAAGTTGTAGTTGTATATGCACATTTGTATAATTTATCATGAAATTTATTAAGATCCACATAATCCTTCTTCTAATGCACTAATCAAACTACAAATCTAACTGCTCATATGAACATAAAAAAATATAAAAAAATTAACTCTTTTTTTATTTTGGCATTTCATCAAACACCTTGTGTGCAATAAAACCGCAACCTTAACCTGCATATTTAACAAGAATATACTATCCCGCAACACTCCTTCTAATGCTTTCGTTTAATTACAAATATAAACATTCGTATAAACATGAAAATGTAAACAAAAAACCACAAATTGACACTGTCATTTCATCGAACAAATGGAAAGCAGGGGCGAAAAGAACTTAGATGCATGGATGCGAGCAGAGAAACTTGCCGACCGACCTTCGATCCAGGGGTAAGGGGAGAAGAAGTCGAGTAGAGAGGAGGAAGAGGAACCGACTGGCGAAGAACCTCGTTGTGTATGCTCTATCACTTTGATTATAACTAATTTTGTCAGATAATCTTCAACATGCCATCTCAACATTGTCTTTCATTTGTCTCATACCATGTGGTAATTGAGGGTTCATGAACTTAGTTTAGAAACAAACTACACCGTAATCACAAGATAGAAATTAATCTCCGGCAATGATAGTAACACAGCTTCGAGAATGCTACATGAGATCCACTTTCAGATACAAGACGAGGTCGTGATTCGAGAAGAGGATGTCATAAGGACGAGACGGAGCGGAGATGGCCCTTCTCTTGGAGACAAATGACAGTATCGTACAACGTTTGCTTGGCCGGCTTGAAGGCGAGGCCGAGGTCCCTGAGCTTCTGGTTGGAGAACTTGTACGGCTTTCGCCTTGGGTTGACCTCGTCCGAGCATCTGTTCGATATGATCATGTTAGAAGATTCAGGTGAGCAGTCAATCAACTCAAGCTATCGAGTTGAATAAGATTTTTCTGGATACATTTCTCCATCACCATGAATATAGAAGGGATTTTTATTCGGCAGATTTTATAATCTTCGTCAATTACCTCTACGACCTTTGAAACATCATAATTCCTCCCTCACCCTTGTAAAGTTACTCCGCTTTACCACACGAACCCTACCGTTAAACTGACACATCTAGAGTTAACTTCTTTGAGTTAGAAATGAGTTAATCTAACCAATCCATAATCGGACGGCTAGAATTAACCAAGAAAAGTAAAAAAATCCTCCCTCCTCTGACAGCCTCCCCACTCGCTGCATCGTCGAGGATGGGGACTCGACTGGAGGAGGTTGGCTGGGTCGAGGGAGCCAACCGACCTGCTGGAGAAGAGCAGGAGCTTGCGATCGGGAGTCAGCAGGAACGAGGGGGTGGGGGGGGGGGGCTTGTAGGGGGAGGCGACGGGTACAGAAGGGGTCTTTGCAGGGGGTCGACGGGTGTCCAGGAGGGGGTGGGGGGCTTTGCAGAGGCGGACCCCGGGGAGGCGGCAGCTTAGAGGGGAAGGGGGTCGAGCGGGGAGCCTGGTCACCGGGGGAGGGGCTTCGAGCAGCGGCAGGGGGGTCGAGCAGGAGAGGTCGGCTGATTGGGGAGGGGGGCTTCGAGCAGGGGCGGCGGTGGATCGGGAGAGGGGAGGTGACGTCTTCAACTGGAGGTGGACGATAGGAGGGAGGGGCAGCTGGAGGTGGAGGATGGGAGGGAATGTCATTTCTAGTAAAATTGATAAATAAATTGGGTATAGTATAAAAGAAGATAACAAAATCCGGTTGGTTTTAACGGTTAGAGGGATGGAGGTTAACCACAAGAATTGTAGGATAAAGGTTAACAAATTTACGAGGTTGCGAGAGAAATTACGATTTTTCAAAAATCGTAGAGGTTATTGACAAAGATTATATGGTGTAAAAATCCCAATATAGAAATGGGAGGAACTTGAGAGGGAACTGGACGTCGTTGTCGGTGGTAGGTTGATTGAGATGGATAGCAGGTGGGATAGCATTATCCACCTCCTCTGAAACCGGCAAGTTGGTGTGGACCGTCTTTCCTCCACCAAACACACGTGGTATCCAACTATCCATGATCTTACGTCACTTACATGTTAGCCTCATGTTCATATTAGTTCGATTCAATCCATGGATTAAGGAGTACGAGAGGTTTATACGTCAATTACACGTATTCACGTTTTAAAATACCAACCTGATATTTAATTTAGGATTTTATCACTTGCGCCCTTCTTAACTTTTGTAATATCTATTATACTGCTCCTTTTTTTGGAATATCAGTTTTGCTCTAATTACTAGGGATGTAAACGGTTACGGATATATCCATATCCGACCCATCATCATATCCATTTTGTACCGATTTTGACATCAGAATCCGTATCCGTTTTAAAATAGATACGGATAAGGATATCATTTTGATATCCGCAAACATCCGTATCCGTATATCCGTTTTCGTATATAAATATAGTCATATATATTTTTAATCCTATATAACATAATTGTATACCTTCTTTTACCATATTTATATAACTTTTATGATACAAACACATTTAGTAAATTTATATTATGTGTTTTTCATCCAATTAAAATATATTTAAGTCGATTCTATAGAGTAATTCTAACATTACTCGTATGCGATCAATATCCGTTTTACATCTGTATCCGTTTTTTAAGGATATGGTAAGATAGTTTTAATATCCGTCAATATCCATATCCGCATCTGTATTCGTATTCAAAAACAGATAAGGATACAGTAATACCTATATCCGTATACATATCCATCCGTTTGCATCCCTACTAATTACCTACAAAATTCACAGTTATGTCCTTTTAGAATAAAGTAGGGGCGTAACTTATATAACAAAACGGTAAAATTGTAAATTTTATAAGAAGCTATGGGTATAATTGATAATACAAAAAGGGAGCATAATTGATCTTGTAACAGTTAAGAAGGGTACGAGAGATAAAAATCCTTTTGTATATTGTACATTGCAACTGTTAGATATCGTGGAATAATTAGAGGGAAATTCTTGTTTAAATGGGATAATTCTTTTATTACTTGATATAAGGTGATTTTTACACTTTGATCCCAATAATCTTCTTAATTACACCGCGACCTTTAAAAAGGGCAATGCGTGATGAACAGTTATTAGGCAAAATTACACAAAAAAAACTCCTCAGTTATGCATTGATTCCTGATTAAGGGCCTCAAATGTAATTAAGATGGGCATAGTCTTACAAAAAAGCTCCTCAGTTACTGCGTAGTGAACCTTACGTCAATGTTAAATCTTGTAGTTAAAAGTTTAAACCCCTTTTTGTTATATTTGAAGTATGATGGTTCTAATTGAGAATCGATAATAGACAATGACGGAGGGAGGGGGGAACGGGAGGGGGCCTGGCCTTCCCGTTATTTCCCGTGTCCCTAATTTTCACGGGTAGATTAGTGGCATTGGCCTCCCTGTTCGTATTTATTTCCTACTTTAAATACTAAAATATATTTTGATTAATCAACATACTATTAATAGACAATAAAATCGTTTTCACCCCCATTTTTAGCTCATCCGCCTCTTCCTCGTTTAGTAGGTGTGTTGGATGCTAAGTATATGAATTGACAACAAATTCAAATTGGCATTCAAAGTTTTTCTCTCCTAATATAATACGTGATTACATATTAACTTTTTCTTATTAGTATTCCTACCTTTTTTAACCTTTCTAAATAAATGAATGTAAGAGGAGGGCTCTAAATTCCAATATGAACTATATCATAATATTTAAATCGAATCATCATGTTGAAAATTTTATTAAAATTAAGTATATTGTAGAAATTACAACAAACGCTTATAAGATTTCACTATGTAGTATACACATGCGAAAAATTAGATTAGGATAATGAATAGTATAATATTCGTTATTTTGTCATCATAATTAAATTTATAACAATGGCTATTATATGGTGCAAAATCATATTTGATCCTTTTAATTATCTAGGATCATCATATTTTTTGATCAGTATGATTATCGTATTTGTTACTATTTATCTGCTGAGCAGAATCAATAATAGATGAATGTGATTAAATGTCAAGAACAAAATGCATTTTAAATAACTTAATATAAATGGATATTCGATTTTTTTTTTTATATTTAAAATATTATAGCTTGATTAATTTTATTCGAATATAATTCTAAATTACGAAGAAGAAAAATAGTTTTTAAAACTATTATATTCTTTTATAAAAAAACTATTGGTATCTAAGTTTTACTTTTAAACTAATAGGTTTATTAATAATTTATTACTCAAAATTTTCTCTTGGTTTTTTAAATGACGTGACATTTTCGATTTTTTTTTGACAATTTTAGAGATGATATGACACGAACTCAAAATAATTTCTTGCATTATTAACGTAAAGAAAAATATCTTTCATATTTTATTTAGCCCCCCAAGCCATGAATCCTAGCTTCGTCGCTGATAATAGAGACCTTTTTGTAATTTAATCCAGTAATTACAAAGATCGAAGAGGGTGTAGTTTAATTGAAGAATATTCCAGGAATCATGACGTAAAATTTCCTAATACAAAAAATATCCAGATAAATACGAGGAAGTTGGGACTCGTCAAACTAGGAACAGCAACGGGTTGAAATTTCCGTTTGGAAAAAAACGTGTGGTTGAAGTGACATATTTTCCACGTAAGGCCAAATACCAATTCCAAGGACAAAACATCACTTTCTCCCCTATTATTTCTAGTTTAACTGCAGCGCTTTAGGTTTTCACCTTTAAAATGTATTGATTAGGCCATGTTTGGTTGGAGAGAATAAGCCATGGAACAAGGGGTCAATTCTCCTCCCGACACGGTTCCCAGTGGTACGATTATTCCCTATTATTCCATCTTATTTCACTCTTATTCATATCTTTATCCTATCTTACCTACCTTTATTTCACCTTATTCTCCTTATTCCTATCCTCCAGCCGAACAAAGAATAGACCCTTATTCTCCTTATTCCTATCCTCCAGCCGAACAAAGAATAGACCCTTATTCTCCTTATTCCTGCTTATTCCCGAACCGAACGGCCTTGGTCTCCAATTTCAGCGGGTGCCCATTAAATTATGTTTTCTTCTCGTCAAAAAAACTGAAATTTGAAATTAACCCCTTCCTTTTGATGTATTCAGGCAATACCCCTTGTAATGTACATTCCAAAGTCCAGGCCCCAGGGTAGAACACATACCTCGTTGGGACGGGATACTCCGGGAAGAGCTCATGGAGCATGTCGACGACATCTCCGCGGTGGAGAACGCTCTCCGCGCACAAGTAACGACCGGAGGCATCGGATGCCTCGAACACCCGGACATGTGCTTCCGCGACGTCGTGGACGTGGACGTACGCCTGAACAGAGTTGGCGTACGTCTTGGCGGAGCCGGTCAAGTACTTGAGCACATGCACGGTGCTGGCGTTAACGCTGGATTGGAGGAGCGGACCGAGCACTAGAACAGGTATGACCACCGCTAGGTCAACCCCACGCTCTGCCGCCACCTCCCATGCCGCCTGCTCCGCCACGGCTTTCCCGTAGCAATATTGTACAATAGAAGCTAGCTAAAATTTTGAAAATCAATAAGCGGATGGTAATTCAGTAGGATGATTGATTTTTGAGACATATGCTCTAACCGTACCAATTCTTGGTCTTCTTGCAAAATTCAAGGTTGCTCCAACACGTCTCGTCGACGACGGTTTCCGGGCTGCGGTTGGGGTCCATGTGCACGGCCCCGATCGATGATGTGAAGATCACTCGCTGGACGTTGGCCTCCGCCGCAGCGACGATAACGTTCTTCGTGCCTTGTACCGCAGGCTCAACCATTTGCTCCTGTGGTAGCCAAAAATCAGTGATAAAATAGTACTACTCCCTGCAATCTAAACACTTTTTTAACTATTTCCTTTAAGAAGAGGGCATCTCCGCAAAAAAATCCACGGAAAGTATATTTCTTATATTGTGGGAAAAATAATGAATATTGTATAATATTAAACATTGTGATCAAATTTGTAATTTTGCACTTCAACTTCATCTGTAAAATTAGGGACTTTTCATAGCATGCATCTCTAAGGGTGCGTTCGGTTCGGGAATAAGCAGGAATAAGGATAGTGAATAAGGAGAATAAGGATCTATTCTTTGTTCGGTTGTAGGATAAGAATAAGGACAATAAGGTGAAATAAAGGTAGGTAAGGTAGGATAAAGATATGAATACGGGTGAAATAAGATGGAATAATGGGGAATAGTCGTACCACTGAAAATCGTGTCGGGAGGAGAATTGACCCCTTATTTTAGGGCTTATTCTCCAACCAAACATGACCTAAAAGTTTGTTAATACGATAATAAATTTGCATAGATTGACTGTTCGATTAAAAAATGCGTGTAAATTTTGCAAAATATCGTTACCCGGTTTATTACGTCATTGTTTAGTGAAAAATATTACTAAAACGCGTGAGGCACTAATTGCTATTTGTCCAATATAAGCTACAGAGTCCACACCAAATTCACATAGATATCCGTACCTATCAAGTCATCAACCATTTATTTCTTTAATTTATTATAATATTATTAGGTATATTTATCTAACAAACCCGTTGGAAGATGCGAATTGCGTACAGGGTCATCAGTGACCGGGGACGCCATGTGGAAGACGCCGTCGCAGCCGTCGATGGCTCTGCGGAGGCCGTCGAGGTCGAGGAGATCCGCCTTGCATAGGATCAGTCTCTCCTTAGCTCCTTCCAACTCCTTCAAGTGCGTATTCTTGGGATCATCTAAATAAATCACACAACAAATACTCCATTAACACGTAAAACTGGGTGGGGTTGTTTTAAAAAAGACTACAAATTATTGGGTTCTTTCTATAAAACCCAAGTACATAGATTATTTTGCAAACACCCCCCTGAAAAACATAATTAGCGTAAAAACAAGGGGATCAATTAGCAACCTGGATTCCTAACAGTGCCCTTGACAGTGTAGCCCTTCTCGAGGAGGAGCTTGACCAGCCATGAAGCAATGAACCCCGCGGCTCCGGTCACGCAGACGGTCTGCCCGGTGCCCGTGCCGGCTGTGGCGCGACCGTTCTCCTTGGGCATGGTAAGTAATATGAAGGGAGGAGTTGGTAGAGAGGTCTCTGAGGAGAGGTTCTGTGGTGGGTGAAGGGAGGTCTCCCTATTGCTGCTTATATAGATATTTTTTAACTAATTAGATATGGTAAATTGCACTCATGTCCTCCAATCGCAGGGTAGATCTCGATTCCAGGTATTCACAACAACAAAATGGATATCGGAATCACCACATGGAGGACTATGCCTACGTAAAAATATCGAATTAATTAATGGTGGGTGTTGGTGAGATGTGACGGATTGTTTTGTGTGAACTGAGAACTCAGGAACGTTGTCTGAGAACCAATGGGAAATGGGATTCGTCTAGACATTTGGATTTTTTTTCACAAGTTGTGTTGGTGACGAAAATAATAATAACACGATGATCAAGATGATAAAGGACGCCAATGAAAGAAACAAAGGAGATGTCAAGAAAAGATGCTCCATGAGAAATATACATAGCTTGATTGAAAGTTTACTCTCCTTTTGGGGTAAACCCCTTCCGATAGTAGTGTCTAAGTGATGGATATATATGCCGCTTCAGCGCAGAGCGCCCACATCATCTCCTGATCTTACGTACGATTCGATCCCTATATTCCACTTCGCCTCCTGATCTTGAGTACGATCCGATCTCTATGTTTCCAACAGTCTCTGTCCTTCGTCATCACCTCCTGATCTTACGTACGATCTGATCTCTATGTTTCCAATGATCTCTGTTTTGTCATCGCCCTCAACTTTCATACATTCAACTCAAATAGTACCAAGCTCCTTGTGAAAAGATCGGCAATTTGATCGCCAGATTTCGTGTAAGGAATATACATATCCGTGTATCAATCTTCTCAGGAATAAAACGTATAACACCAATTTCTTCTTGCTTTGTAATATGACGCATAATTGGATTGTTGATCAGGTTCTATCGCAACTTAGTTTTTCAGATAACATCTTTATCGGCATATCAACTTTGTTGTTCAACCACGATATTTAGCTTCAGCACTAGATCTTGAAACGACATTATGTATCTTATTTCTTCAAATAATCGGGTTTTTGAATAGGTACACTACATAACGTGAAGTAGATCTTCTGTTATCTATTGAACATGCCCAATCAGCGTTAATATATCCTTCAACTGTTATGTCGGGAATTTTCTTTTACAAGAAACATTTTTGGGTGATCTTTTTATATAGCAAAAATTTTGTTAACATTGTTAAGGTAAGAGGGTGTCGGAGCATGCATGACTTCACTAATAACATTCACATCATAGGTAAAATCCAATCTAGTAAGAGTAAGATAATTTTCCAATCAATCCTTGATGCCTTCTTTAATGCACATTGTCGATCGAGAAGTTCATCATCCTTTTTACTCATATTATGATTTGCTCCACAGATATGGTAGTTGGTTTGCATTTCAACATGTTTAGAGCCCTTCAACAGCTCTAAAGCACATTTATGTTAGTCTAAATACATACCTTTTGGAGATCGGGCCATATCAATAGCTTGAAATACTTCAACTTTCCTAGATCTTTCTATTCAAATTTAGTTGCAAGAGAATTCTCTTTATACGGGATAGCTCTCCATTATAATCATCCGTATAAAGCATGTCATCAATTGTACAATAAAAAATAGATCCTTTTCACCATGTTGTATTATGAATATTATGTAGTCTTCATCCTCATGTCTGCAAGCATTCGTGATCATGATCATATAAAGCCGTTCAAATTAAGCTCTTGGAGATTATTTTCATCCACACAATATCCTCTTTAATATGCAATAATTCTCCTTTTTTTTTCGAACTCTTGCAACATCTTCATGATCTCTTCTTTAAGATCATAATTTGAGAAGGTGTTTCTCACATCTAATTGATACATTTTTTATCCGTGCTATCGGTGCAAATATCTCAAGAATGATGACACCATATTTGTGACAATATCCTCCCACCACCAAACGAACATTGAACCTATCAATTTTTCAATTAGCAATATACTTGATTATGTAGATTTATTTAGGAACAACAAAATGAGCACCATCGGGAGAATCAATAATGTTATATGCGTCGTTTTTTTAATCAAAGCATTCATTTCTTTCTTCACAGAATTAATGCATTTAGGATCATTTCGAAATTCAATAATATTTTTGGTGGTAACACAATAAAAATTCAAGGAAGTAATTAAATATTTATATCCGAGACTCATCCTAGTATAGGAATCAAAGTTGTCCATCATGTAATGAGTAGAGGTTCGAGTTAATTCGAATAACCTTGTTATCGCAATAGGGTGATCACCAAGTACATTATCACTACCATCAACAAAAGTATCATGGGAGAAAGGAGTACTCACCGAGTCTTCACGACTTAGATGATTCGATGAGAGACAAAGATTAAGTTTTTGTATTATTTCCTCTTAAATTTACATGGCTTCATCGATTTCTTCTCGTTTGGCATATGTTTGTCCAAACAATATATAAATGTCTTTATTGTCATTATTTGTATCCTACTTACTTTTCTCACCACCCCGGATACTTTCTTGCTCATCAAGAAAGTAAATTCTCTGTTGAATTTCCTCAACATCCTTACCTGCAAACCCAGAGGAAAGCTTCTAAGAAAATTAGATTTACTCGTACTGCCATCCTAGGAAAAACTTCTAGGAAAGTAAGATTCATTCTCAAGGAGAGTGATATCCTTGCCAACATGCAGATGATGTGCCACAAAATTATACCATTTGTACTGTTTCTAGGTACGAGAATATCCAAGAACTATATGCTTCTAGCGCTCAGATTCAATTTGCATCAATTGGATCCAGAGTTACGAAGAAGTGGACACACCAAAGACACATGGATCCAAACTGAATGGAAACATGCCAAGATGTAAGATCAAGAATGGAGTCTGCTTTTCAATGGCAGCAAAAGGGGTCATATTAATTCTATCTAGTTTATGAGCTCACGCTTCACGGGGGATTGAAGCAAATACATCTATTTGTAGTATTTACAAAATTATGTAAATTAAGCAAAGCACATTAAAATTATTTTATTACCATTTAAAAATAGAGAATGGTATATCTTATTTATTAACCATTAGTACATTAGTGTTACATGATTAAATAACATAATTACAGAACAATATTATTGGCTGAAAAATAAATGAGTGATGCACACCTTCGTGCATTACATGGGTTGGACATAGTCTGGACTGATGATATTAAAAAATATACTACGAAAGACAATAAAATTATTATTATTATTATATATACACACCACCTTTTATATATCGGAATCACGTGGAGCATATCTTAAAATTAAGAAAAATCCAATAAAAATATTTAAATATCTCAAGTTCTTGATTAAGAGTCAATGTAGTCATTAAATTTTGTATTGATATTTTTCAATTTATAAAGATATATACATGTTTTATGATACTTTTTAGTGTATAATATATATTTTATTTATATTGTTAATATTAAAATTTGAGTTTTTGTATTAATTGATTGGATCCATTTGATTACTACACAATTAAGTATCTACAAACATACTTACATCATACAATTTCTAATACGAACAAACTCGAACATGTGCCTATGTTCCATAAGACTCAAATTAGATGCTCATGACCATTAAATCATCACATGATCTGATCATCAAAGCAACTCAATTTAGGATAATGAAATTCTAATAATAATAATGGAAGTTACTCACTTATTTCTTAATTTAACATGTATATTTAAACAAAATTAACCAAACATACCTATATAATTAACTTATGTCTTTAATTATTGCTTTAATAAGTGGTGATAATTCTCTCTTATTATGGTCTTCTTTTTATTTTTTTACTAATAGTTCTCTAATTTGTAGATATATGAGAAATTACAACTTATTTAAAAAGCATGCGATGATGTTTCACATGTTTGTATTTTTCATTTTTATCTTTGGCATTAAAGCTTGTAACCTCTCGGATCCTTTTATCTCCCTGACTTGGAAAATGATGAATCTCACTCTTCTCCTTAATATAGGGTTGTAAAGCCATACTTCTTAAATAATGTTATTATATATGTGTAAGATTTTTTCTCATTGTCCAAAAAATTGTCAAAATATATTTATATTACATATAATGTTTACCTTAAAACATGTGTTTTAAAAAAACCTAAAATATTTTTTCTTCTTTTCTATAAAGTAAATCAAGTTCTTAAATACATACCTAATCATTGTAATTATGTAAAGTATTATTTTTTAAATATTAAAAAGTATTTCCGATATATTTTGCATTTTAAAATAGATGAAAAAATGTGTATGAATTGAAAGTGTATTTTTAAAATTAAAGTATTAATGTATGCTAAGTGAGAGAAAAAAGAAACATAGAAAATGTTATGTATTTCTTATTTTTCATTCCTGTTTATCATCTAATAATATTTTTCGGTATAATACTACTAACCAAATTCTTGTTTATGTAGAATGAAAAATATCTGAATCAAACATATATGGAACATTAGTTTTTTTATTACACAATAAGTATATAATTTTTTCTAATTAAACCTTTACTTGCCATATATTATACATCTTTTTATATACTTTTCAAATATATTTTAAAAGTTTAATCTTATGGGCCCATCTTTTTTAAAATATTCGATAATTAGTATGAACATTTATTCAAGTTTGTATTGTAACTTTTATCTTTATTATGCAGATGAGATGGAGTGTGTAAAGAGAAAGGGTTTTAAATATGAAAATACATGACACAAAGAAAAGGGTATGTAAGATGAGGGAGATATTTGGCTCAAAAAAAAGATGAGAGATATAAAGATATATGTAAAAGGATCCTTAAAAAAATGTGGATTTGAGTATAGATAAAATGACTTACTATCATCGAGCTAAAAAATTTATCATTAAGATAAGTTACACTTAGATACAGTTCCAATTAAGAAAGTTATGATATACTTTATGACTAAAATTCAAGTAACGTACCCCTTTGTCCATGATACTCCATTGTAATTGAAATGGCAACATCTACTATTTGATATGAGACATGAGACACATACTCTAAAATTTTGTTAAATAATTTGTGATTAATCGTATTGTTAAAATTATCATCTAAATCTTAAAGATGTGATAAATATATTTTAGAATGACAATATTGATGGCATATATATAACCACTACATCAAAATCGGACAAGCACAATAAATTGTTTGGATATCCATAAATATATATTATGATGTTAAACTTATTTTCTACGAAGTTAAAAGATGTAAAGAAATGTATTATCTTAAATGAGGTATAACTCGTTTCTATGAAGTCTATTTATATTTTAATATTTTTAAAGTTCAAAATGGATCTTCTTTGCGATTTTCAAAAACAAAAAGATACGGTTAATAATCAAAACTACAATCAAAGTTATATTTTTCTATTTCAAAAATCTTAATATTATCAAAAAAACATTAATTTACATAGAGTTCTCATTTTAAGGTGTATAAAAAATACTGAGAAATAAATTTATCATCTCGATACATGATATTTTAAAATAATAAAATTAATAAATATCTTTTATACATACATATTTATACAGAGCAATAAGACTTTGAATTGAATTTTTTATGAACTATTATATTCTGCACACTAAAAATATCAAAACTCATATAGATTATTGGATATAAAATATTATATGGATAATAATTTTTATGTAATCTTATGGATTGATTCTTATTATTATTACAATGTATATATTAAATGCTTATCAAAAAATATATTAATTTACATTATAGGTGAAAGGTAGGAATAATAGTTTTTAACTTTATATTATAGGTTTCCAAAAGTAGTAAGTCTAAGGGGGTGTTTGGATAGTGGGTTTAGGTGGGTTAAACTGGTTGCAGGTAACCCATTTTTGGGTTTTGATGTTTGGATAGAGGGTTAAACTGGGGGTGGGTTAGAAGTGGGTTTGGGGTGATGTGATTGTATTGGAGTTTGAAAAAGTGAGAAGTTATTGTGATGTGATTGTATTGGAGTTTGAAAAGTGAGTAGAAGTGGAGTAGTTTATAATTTTTATATGATATGATGGTATAGTATATTATTTTTTGATGGAATTGATGATGGAGAATTGATTTATTTAATTTTTTAAAAAAGATAAAAAGTGGGACCTATGTGGAGGGAGAAAATATGGGGTGGTTTAACCCGATACAAGAACGCACCCTAAAAGAAAATTTCTAGTGTACATTTTTCAAATTTTATAAATGACATTATCAATATATATTTTGCTTTTAAATTAATGTAACTATAAATCTAAATTTAGAAACATAGAGGAATATGGGAGAGAAAATATGATTTGGTATATAGAGAGAGAGGAACATGGAGCTTTTACATTATTAATATATGTTTTGCTTTTAAATTAATGTTACTATAAATCTAAATTTAGAAACATAGAAGTATGTGGAAGAGAATATGAATTGGTGGAGAGATATAGAGAGGAACGTGTGGCTTAGAGGAGATTTTTCTCGGACAGGGCATCACAGGAAATTTTTTCCCAATCAGGACATGATTCGGCAATCGGTACGCCGATCGGCGAACTGTTCACCAATCAACGATATTCTGGTAAATTTTTCAATTTTATATTATAAAAAATAATATATATAAATATTTGGAATTGAGAATCGACAAATGGTTTGCCGATTCTCAATTCCAAATATTTTTATATATTATTTTTTATAATATAAAATTGAAAAGTTTTTCGGAATAGTATTATATATTATTTTTATGTTCGCTGAATCATTGCCTTGATCGGAAAAAAAATTCCTACGATACCCTGATCAGAAATTACGGATAGCCAGGAAAAAATCTCGGCTTAGAGAGTTAGAGGGAGAGAGATCTCGTAGGTAGAGAGAGAAATAGGGAGAAAGACGAGGGAGAGGCATTAGGCGAAACCCACACGTTGGAAGAAGTTATGGGGATTTTTAGGGAGAGAAAGAACGAATGACTTTTGGATTTTTGGGGAGAGAGAACGAATGGGGGAGAAATAACGAGGAAATGTGCAGAGAGAGAGAACACATGAAAGGGAGAGAAGGCCCATATAGAAAGACATGTGGCAGCATTAGAGGATGTGCGGGTAGAATTCTGAGAAGGGGAGAATTCTGAAAGAATCCAGTGTCAGGGTGGGAACGTAGGGGTGAAAAAACATTTTTTTAGTATATTAGATAGATGTCATGTTTCTTTTGTCTATACATACTGTCCAACATGACCATGTGTTATCCTGCAAACTTCTTTTGAAGAACAAGAGGTTGAATGTTTAGAGATATGATATTTATTAGGATCTGTATCACATTTATCCTTCTTAACTTCTGCAATATCAGTTATACCCTCTCATTTTGTAATATCAGGTGCGCCCATGACTACTTACGAAATTCACACTTCTGTCATTTTGTAATATCAGTTAGACCTCACTTTACCTTAATGGATGGGTAGAACTGTGAATTTTGTAAGAAGACAGTGGTACAACTTATATAGATAAAAAGGAAGGGGCGTAACTGATATTGCAGAAGTTAAGAAGGGTGCAAGGGATAAAAATCCTATTTACCACTAGTCATATTTTTTATCACTAATAGCCAAAGGTTTTTTCCGTTCATTAATATAACCTCCCCGACCCTTTGTGGCTAATTAGGAATGTCAATTACGTTATACTGGCTAGGTATCTGACCTGAACCTGCCCCATCTAAGAACCCGAAATCCGTCCTATTTACTTTTGGACGAGTTTGGTTTTAAATTTACTACTTATGCGTATATGGACATTAGTTTGGAACTGCCTTTTGGGTATATGAACCCGTCCCAAATTTGATAAAAAATAAAGGGTTTTTATCACGTGTACCTACTTAATTTCCTAATATCATTTATACCCCTCTCTTTTTCTAATATCATTTGTGTAATGGACTTCTTACAAAGTCACAGTTCTGCCCTTTCATTGAGGTAAAGTTGGGGCATGACCGATACTAGAGGAAAACTATAAATCTTGTAAGGACACAACTTATATTACAAAAAGGAAGGGGCATAATAGATATTGCAGAAGTTAAGAAGAGCACAAGTAATAAAAATATAAAATAAATATAAATATAGATGGGTGTGTCGCATTTTAGTCAAAGTAGTCAAATCCATATAATATCTAATAGGTATCGATCTACATATATAGAAAATCAACTCAACTTTCTCTTCACCATAAATTTGCTAGTATTCGATTATCTTTTGTGTGTTCAATAAATAAAAATTATCTGCCCAAAAGAGTTAAATACCTAATATATATAAACATTTAGCATTTCATACACATTGCACATCTTCGTGTACTACTATATCACATGATCTCCCTCTGTTTAATCTATGTGTGAAAATCTTACGTACATTTATGAATAGCTTAAGATTTTACTATGTTGAATATGTGAGTACCAATTGGGTCCACATGTATATGCCGGGTATATAGGTACCTGCTAGAAATTATCTATGAATAGGTGACTAAGGATAGTGATTTTACAAATCGTTATAGGTTTGAGAATATTAATATCCGCCCCAAACAAGACCCGCTGCCATCCTTGAGAATAATGCTACTTCCATAGAACATATCACATTAAGTAATTTCTCTTTGTCAAATTAATTGTGGTATCTTGGGTCACTATATTCATCTTGATTGTGATTTTTTTGCATGATATCTTGAGAAGCTACATGTGAAACAAAGTTCAAACTTGAATCATTGTAAGAAAAAATAGATTACAAGAGAAGTACTCATAAAGAAGGATCCACAAGTCCTTCGCTTCCCATACAATGGAAAGGATGGTTGGAGAAACAAGGGCACCACAGAGCCCGCGCCTCGAACCCTTGTAGGAGAAGAAATGTGCACAAAAGGGAGACATCACAAGAGGATATGTGCATCGGGTGCCCGTGTTGCAAGTATGCGCTAAAGAACTACTATGACATGGTTGGTAGAGATGTGTGCCTAGGGCACGAGTGGTGCCCTCGAAGGGGAGGGGTTATGCAGATAGGGCTTGTGTCGCAAAGGTGGTGAAGCACGACTAGAGCATGGCTAGTGGGTGCGCGATGTTTCGTTGGATCTCGTTCTTGGAGCCATCACAAGGGAAAATAGAAACACGTGCCTGGAGCCTCTCTTGAAGGAGGAGTTGCACCCGGTTGTGGAGAAGATGCACCATGAGATGGCGTGCTTGGAGGAGGCACACTCAGAGAGGCATGCTGAAGGATCATCTTCGATCCCAGTACCAATGATTTTCGCATCAGGAATCATAGTAGAAAGTTGTGCATGCACAAGAGAAGAACTTAGATATATACAAGAAAGAGAGATATTTGATATCATGTAGAAAGAAAAAGAAAGAGATCAACACATAAAAGATAAAAATTTACGTGGAAAATCATACTGACATGAAAAACTACCGGGACACCAAAATCATAAATCTCCCTCACTGATAATTGCCAATGATGAATGCTTGTAACGATATATCGAGAAGAACAGGTAAAAACTGTTGGTATTTCAAATACTTATATTAACTGAGATAATTATTTTGTGAGCCTTTCAACGGTCCTTCTTTTCTAATACTTAAATTCCTCATTAAATAATTTAAAGACCAAATACGTTGATCTTGTGTTTTACCTTCGTGGTTAATTTGATTTGATTCAATTTTTTTTATCTATTGTGGTAACGGTGGTGATTTAATTTGGAGGTTACGTGAATTAATTTAATTTCAAAATTCATTTAGCGTAAGGCTGCTCGCTTTTGTCCGTTATATGCAATTTGGATTTTATTTCAGGAAAAATACTACACCAACATTATTATTGTCTATATTTCTTATAATATATTTTATTTACATTATCCTAATAACTAGTTGGTGCATCTTCAAACGTTGACTATAAGTGATGTTTAGTTTTTAGCATAGCCGTTAACATAGAATATTATTCAGCACCTTTAATTTTTTTAATAACGGTCATTTGGTGCATTCATATGCATTAAAGATTTGCATGCAAGTCTAGTAACCATGACATCCTTATATATATATAGGAAATTTATCCAATGCGCACAGGGCCCATTTGAGTTTCGGTGCGCACCATTTGTTGGCCATACACGTGTATTACCAATTTAGTGGTTACCTATTTCGAAGGATGTTGTTTTTGGAAGGAGATTAATATGCAAAGCTATGTAACAATAAGTGATATTCCAATTATATCGCGTCCTAAAAAATAGGAAGATCGTTTTGGAAAGAAAACATTCGAATCGATTATTTCTTGCTGAAAATCGAGATCCAAATGCTCATGTCAGTAATATATATATAATAGTCAAGTAAATGGTTGTTGCGAGATCAGTAATATCCAAAACAACGGTTAGTAATATACATTCATTGTATTACATGGTGCAGAATTCGGTAATATATATACAATGGACAAGTAAGTGCTTGTTGTGATGTCAGTAAAACCATAACCAATGGTCAGTAATTTCTATATGTATTACTACTTTGAATAGAAGTCAGTAATTTCGACACAATACTCACGTAAATGGTTGTTGTGAGATCAGTAATATCCAAACAACAGTCAGTAATTTACATAACCAATGGTCAGTAATAGCTACTATGAGATCAGTAATAACAAAGTTATGGTCAGTAAGTCATGGGCATTGCTCAAGTAAGTCATGGGCATATCCAATGGTCAGTAATAGCTACTATGAGATCAGTAATAACGAAGTTATGGTCAGTAAGTCATGGGCATTGCTCAAGTAAGTGCTTGTTGTGATGTCAGTAAAACCATAACCAATTGTCAGTAATAGCTACTATGAGATCAGTAATATCAAAAAAATGATCAGTAATTTACATTTATTACTATCATAGTGTTTGGATCCTTAATCATCCGCGTGGAATCATTTATTTGAATTGTTTCTTTCCAAAACCGTCTTCCAATTTTTAAGGACGTTGTATAATAGGAAATATATGATTTTTTTAAACTCGTCGTAGCCTATAATTAGAAATATAGTTATGGTTAATACACGTGTAAGGCCTAAAATGAGTGCTCATTGAAACGCTAATGAGCCCTGTGCGCAGTGGATAAGCCCTCTATATATATATATATATATATATATATATATATATAGGGTTAAATGGGGTTGCCCCCTGGGAGTAGCCAATTTGGCTACTCCCACCCCTATTTTTCCCTCATTTTTTTATTTCTTTGGAAAATAAAAATTTGTAAATTCATCATTATATCCCTCTAACATTCTACTAAAATTTCATCAGAAACAGAGATTCCTACGGCCTCCATCCAAACAGGGTCGATTTAAAAAATCAAGCGATCGTTGAAAAAATGACGTCTGGATGGAGGGTCTAGGAGTCTCTGTTTCTGACGAAATTTTAATAGAATGTTAGAGGAATATAGTGATGAATATACAAATTTTTATTTTCCAAAGAAAAAAATGAGGGAAAAATAGGGGGCGGAGGGGGTAGCCCCATTTTACCCATATATATATATATGAGGACAGGGAGCATGCACCCAGTGGTGTAGGAAACTCCCTGCACCCACACCATTTTCGCATTATTTTTTTACTTTTTTTGAATTAAAAGTTAGGGGATTTACTCAATATGTTGAGGGGAATAAATGTTTCAAATTTCATGTAAAATAAACATTGCTAACATGTTCATCTAAAAGGGGTCGATTTCAGCAATTCTGAGACCGTTAAAATTTGGTAGTCTTGACGGAGATGAAGAAGTGTCGAATTATGTTGAATTTGGAATGATAACATGGTGATACATGGTGATCTAAATTCCCCAAAGTTTCATTTCAAAAAAATCAAAAAATAATGAAAAATTAGGTTGGGTGTAGGGAATTTCCTGCACCCGTCGGTGAGGGTCCTTTTTCCCTATATATATGAGAAAAGGAAAGCTATTTTGAGTAACAACCAAGAAGGTTGTTACACAAGGCAATTTCTCCAATATTTTTTTATTTTTTTCAAAAATTCCACAATTTATATTCATCTACATATCCCTCCTGCATGTCATTCAAATTTCGCGAGAAACAAAGACTCCTAAGCCCTCCATCTAGAACAAGTAATTTTTAACGGTCTGAAATTTGTTGTAATCTACCTGTTCTAGATAGAGGGCATAGGAGTCTTGGTTTCTCACGAAATTTGAATGACATGTAGGAGGGATATGTAGATGACTATAAATGGTGGAATTTTTGAAAAAAAAATTAAAAATATTAGGGAAACTACCTTGTGTAATAGCCATCTTGGCGATATATATATGGGTAAAATGGGGCTGCCCCCAGGGAGTAGCCAACTTGGCTACTCCCACCCCTATTTTTCCCTCATTTTTTTATTTCTTTGGAAAATAAAAAATTGTATATTCATCACTATATCCCTCTAACATTCTATTAAAATTTTGTCAGAAACTGAGACTCCCAGGCCCTCCATCCAGATGTCATTTTTTTAACGGTCGCAGGATTTTTTAAATCGACCCTGTTTGGATGGAGGCCTTATGAGTCTCTGTTTCTGACGAAATTTTAATAGAATGTTAGAGGGATATAGTGATGAATTTACAAATTTTTATTTTCCAAAGAAATAAAAAAATGAGGGAAAATAGGGTTGGGAGTAGCCAAGTTGGCTACTCCAAGGGGGCAACCCCATTTAACCCTATATATATATATATATGGGTATTTGTTTGTGAGAAATATACAACATTTTTCTATCCTTTGTTCTCCCCTTCTCTCTTTAGAGTGAGTTCATTCCGAAGGAAGGATCGTTGTTGCTCAACCGATCTTGACGTTGGTGAGTGCACACCTGTCGAGATCTCGTCGTTGTATCCTGGAAAATAGTTCTACCAGTACTAGCTGCACCGTCGGAATTTTCGAATGTGGTACGAATCTATTCTTAAGGACAGTGTATTTTGCATGCTCGGCTACACTACAAACTGGACGGCCTTTGAGGACGGTTATTAGGGACGGTCACTTAGCAACCGTGCCCTATACTATTTCAGGGGACGGTTGTTTGCTGACCATCCCCTCTGTATAGTTTTAGCGACGGTCAACTATGACCGTCGCCTTTAAAATGTCATTTAGGGACGGTTAGATGACCGTCCCCTGCCCAGGACTTTAGGGGACGGTCATAACCGTCCCCGTTACTTCACTGTGGCCGTCACTTATAAAGAAACTAAAGGGGACGGTTACAACCGTCCCATATAGTTAATTTGATGGGACGGTTGCATAACTGATGAATACTCATTCATCACTCTTTATTCTTATATTTTAGCTACAAAAACCTTTGCAAATGCATGTATATAGTTGTAAATAGAAATAATTACCAAAAGCATGCATTGTGTAAAAACTTATAATTAGCATGTTTTTGTGCAAAAATAAAAGAATAAAGATTAAAAAGAAAAAGAGGGAAATATTTAGAATAAATATTGAGCAACCTAACCCAAGGGAGGGCTCAGCATGGGCCTGACCGCATAAAAGCCAAAGTAGAGGGAGATAGGGGCTCATGTGTGTAAATATTTATGTAAATAAATAAAAGTATTTTGCTCACAAAAATAGACTCAAATTGGCTTGTAAATATTTGTAAATATTTCTAAATACAAAATCAAGATAAAAATATAAAAATCAAAAAGAAGATAAAAACATCACTCACCGTGTGAATAAACCACCCACCTTTATATTTATTTAACCTTATAGATAAATAAAATTAATTTCCAAAATTTTTGTAAATATTCTATATTATATAATGTAAATAAATAAAATAAAAACAATTAAAATAAAAACAAAATAAAAATAACAAAATTAAAAATCCAAAAATACTTTGTAAATATACCATGTATATAAATGTACATTTGTATTTATTTCACCTATGTATATAAATAATAAAAATAAAATAAAAATATCTTTTTATTCCTTATTTTATGATATAAATAAATAAAATATAAAATGGGAATGAAATTGTATAAAAATAACAATTAAAAATCAAAAACTAAAAACCTATATATTGTATATATATCTATATCTAACCCTACTATGTACATACCCTATTTTTACTTTGAAAAATTAATTAAAAATCACTAAAAAATAGAAAATATTAAAACAAAAATATTTTATGTTTTGAGTTTTTATTAATTAAGCCATTTGCTATTTTTAATTGAATTTTCAAATATTTTCCAAATGGCAGCCTCCCATTGGCCCTGGGGATTGTTGACCGACCGGTCAACTGCCCCCCCCCCCCCAGGACCACTTCCCACGGGCTATGACACCCGGCCCGATTTCTCGGATTTTTCGTGTCTAAACCCGATCCCCTACCACCTAAACCCAGGGTCCGAATCGTTAATAACATATCCGACACCCTCGCCGGAGCCTTCGCCTTGGGATCCGCGCTCCAGATTGCCCTACCCGCGCGCTTCTTTCCGGACCTGCACCCATATTTAGCTCGAGCTCCGCCTTCCCCATTCTCATCTTTGGCCATTCATTCCACCCCCCTGTGAGCTCCAGTGCGTGCGTGAGAGTGACAGCTCACTCCAGGTGTTGTCGAAGCGAGGAGGGAGTGCGAGTCCATTGATCCGGCGATCAAGCACCGTCGTGCTCCGCCCTGAGCTGGAGCTCGAGCCTCGGACGTCGACGCTCCGTGAGGCGAAGACCCAGAGCTGCGCAAGCTCGCCCACAGCCCATTCAGCCACCCAGGTAGAGCCTTAGCCTTTTCTTTTTCTTTAATTTTCAATTACCCCCATTTCGCTCCGCCGCCGTTCACCCCTGATTCCGACCACGTCCGACCTCCGTTCGATCATCAGGCTTCGCCATAGCCTTCGCCTTCCGCCCGCGCACCTTCTCCATACCTCCATCCAACCCAGCTCGCACAGGAGCTGGGGTTCGAGCTCCTCCGTCCCCACCTTCGCCGGAGCTCGCCCATATCGTCCCTCCGACCACCTTCACCTCGCCTAACCGGGTCGAGGCAGTTTGCCCTCGACCCGCGAGTCTTCTGGTCTATCTTGCAGGTACATCCAATCCCATCTGAGTGCTTGGACCATTCGATCCAGGAGCTCTACCTCCGTCGACCTCGCCGGAGCTCCTTAGAGCTCGGCTGGGTCATCGGAGGCCACCATCAGCTGCGGAGCGTCACGTCAGAGCCTCTCCGATCTTCAGACGCAGCAGAGGAGGCTCGGAGCAAGCGCACTGGGCCGGCGAAGTTCGCCGGCCACCTGTTCTTCGAGGATCTCCAGCAGCCGTCCGATCAGCCTCCCGCTCCAGTTTCCATCTAGGCCGTCCATTCCAGGAGCAGCAGCCACCGTCAGATCCGTGAGGATTGATCCCAGCCGTCCGATGCACGAGGTTTAGCCACCGAGAGCCTCTATCGTTCGATTCCCCACGTGGCGTAGCCTCCGCCGTCCGATCACTGCGAGGACCTCAGCGTTGGAGTGCCACCCGATCCAGACACTCGGATTCTCCACGTGGCATCCATCCAGCGGCCCGCATTAATAAAGGGTAAATTACCCTTAGGCCCTGCTGTTTCTTTTATTTCGCATTTAGTCCTGTAATTATTTAGTGTAGTTGTTTAGTTTTTGGTAAAATTGCATAGAGGACCCTGCACTTTATTTACTTTGCATTTATGCCCCTGTGTGTGGTGTGACACGTGCTTTGTCACGTGGTTTTCTGTTGTATTTGCATCTTATACCCTGTAGTTCTGAATGTTACTGAATGAATGAAAACTTTTGAGTATTTGCATTTATACCCCTGTGCGTGAAACTTTTGTGCATGTGCTTTAATTCGTGGGTTATTTGCAGACTACCCCCTAGACTTTTGGTACCTGTTACCAAATAGTCCTCGGAAGTAGTTTTTATTACATTTGGGTCCCTGAGTGCCCCAGACATGCGCAACGCACGTGTTCACTTGGGATTTTTGCACCAGACCCCTCAGGACTTCGGGTATTTGCACTTAGGTCCCTGTGCACAGTACCCTCTTTCTATTTTTAAATAAAATAGCAAATCTTCTCCAAATCCAACGAAAATTTGACACATGGCTCCTGCCATAGTGTAAAACTTTCGAGAATTTTTGG
Source organism: Ottelia alismoides (assembly GCA_037367405.1). Lineage (NCBI taxonomy): Eukaryota > Viridiplantae > Streptophyta > Magnoliopsida > Alismatales > Hydrocharitaceae > Ottelia > Ottelia alismoides. The sequence goes on from JAZKJV010000960.1 coordinate 416,569, forward strand.
AGACATTTTTGTTTTGTTTTGATATTTTTAAAAATTCAAAAACCTCAATTTTTGTTACTGTCTGACTTTAAAAATCCCAAACAAATATTAAAATTCATCTAAAATTCACAAAAAAATTACTTACTGTTTGTCTTTGCTTGCTTGATTTTCTAGCCAATTTTGGCTATTTTTCATTATCTAAAACACCTAAAAATTGAAACACTTAAAATCTCATAAAAATTCTAGTAAATAAATTAAAAACCCAAAAATAATAAATTAGGTGCCCAATTTTTCCTTGTTTTATTCTCTATACAGGAAAAATACCTCCAGGCTAATTTAGGGCTTCTAGATATTTTATCTAGGTCCTTTACCTCGGTTGGACAGTACCTACAGTTTCAGCCCTTGTTTTATTTTTAGAAAATTAAATAAAAATCAGAAAAATCCCAAAAATTCATTAAAAACAGTAAAAATTATAAAACATACAAAAATATTTTTATTTGAATTTTTGGTTGATTTTTAGTGCATTTAATAAATTGTTGGAGTGAGTTGTTTACTTGTTTTTATTATTTTCTTAATTAATTAAAAATCCAAAAAAATATAAAAAGATATAAAAACCACCAAAAATACATTTTATTTCTTTTTCTTTTCTTTTTGACTACTTCCTAGGCCGCGAGGCCAATCCGTGCTCCTTGTGTTCGACCCTGGTCGCTATACCAGGTTAAATTAATAGCAAGACCGCTTTCGTGCTTTCGGATTGATTTTTCTCTTTGATTGGTGGTCTCTTCTTTTTCTTGATTGACACATCTGAGTGACTGAGGTCGCAACGACCATCTCAGATACACATAATTACCTTAGTCGCTCGGATTCTCGTGTCATCAGAATGGCGCCGTTGCCGGGGAGCACGGCTTAGTAGTTTTTGTTTTCTCTTCGTTTCATTTTTGCGGCTTTTCACGGCTCTTTCAGAGTCCGCGGCTTTTCGCGGCTCTTTGTTTATATTTTATTTTTGTTTTATTTTGTTTTATTTTATTTTCTTTTATTTTCTCTTTTGTTTGATTTTGTTTGTTTATTTTATTTTGCATTTTTGCATATATACCCTCATTTTCTTTTTCATTTATTTTTCTTATTATTATTTGATTATTTGTATTGGTCTGACCACTTGTCTCTTTTCTTGCGAGGGCCCGAGGACCGAGGCGGCCGATTTCGAGAAGCCGACGCAACCGCGAGACTCGGAGGCGGCTCCCTTCTGTACGGAGCCGCAGGAGAGCGTGAGAGGAGAGCTGAGTGGGAGAGGTTTAGTTTAGGTTTTATTTTTCTTTCATTTGATTATTATTGTAATAAAACAGGGACTCAGAGACTCTTAGACTTTGCTTGGTTGACTAGCGGGTCTGTTTCGCCGAGCACCGGTGTGCTCGGGGGACCCTTAGGTGTTTTCGAGGCTTTTCTTGCGGTTTTGGTTTTCTTTTTGCTGCCTTTTCTGGTGTTTACGCGGTTTTCATCGAGCCCCTAGACTTAGGATTTTCTACTTGCTTGAGCCGTAATTAGTAGGGTCCCCACACTTAATTATCTGCATGTTCCCATAGTGCGATTAATTGGACCTACTAATAATTAATTAATAAGAATAACTGGTTCATCCCCTTCGTAGCCTACGTACCGCAGCCTATCCCGTAAAGCGCTTTCTCCTACCCCCGATTTGTAGGGCAGAGGAGGGGTAGGCCAAGACCGGACCTTTGGCTTGAAGGATCGGTGATCGGTTAGACGGTTCTGCGAGTAGACTTGCTCATCTAGGACTCGGTTTTCACCACTGCATCATATAAGGTAGTTTATTTCAGTCTTTACATTTCTGCGCGGATCACTTGCATGTAGAGTGCTGGAGGAAAGGTACGTATTTCTATCTTTGCATGCATCATTGATTTCTTCGCGCATCAGTTTTTTCGTCTTCTCCCCCCTTGTTTTTGATTAAATAAATAGGAGAACCGAAAAATTCGTTGGCCTTTGTTTTTTTTGAAAAAAATTAAAAAAGAAAAACCATAAAATTGGGACTGCTAAAACTATTGACCCTAAAAGACACCTCACTTAAAAATTTGTCTTGGGGAGAGCAACCCCCTCATTGTTTGGTTTGATTGCGCGAGAGAGTGACCCGCACCCTAGGTAGAGCCCTCCGGTGCTATTTCCAGCTGACTACCGACTCTTCTGTGTGGGTCAGTCGGTTGGAGTAGCATCGGGTATCCCAACAGGTCACGTAAGCGCTCTGATAGATTGCTTGTTCACCTAATAAAAATTGACAAGATAATTTGACCGAGCCTTTACGGTCTTCAGCTCGTGTTGTGTTGGTGAACAGAGGGTTTGGTTGCTCATCATAGTTTTTCCAGATCTCATCTGCCCTACTCGTCAGATCACGATGATGGGTAGACGCTCTCTTAAGCAGCCTCTGGTTGCACCGCTTTCGGGCACGTCTACCCAGTCATCTAGGTTGGCCCGCGAGAGCCGAGACCAGTTCTCCGAGCCCGAGTATGATTCCGCCCTGTTCCCCCTCGACCCCCTTTCTTTCGGTTCTGAGAGATATGAGCCAGAGGAGAGACTAGCAGATTTGACAGCACCTGAGTTTGGCTCATTTGATTTTGCAGACGCCATGGCCGGCAGTTCCGAGGATCGTTCTCGTGGTCCACAGCCTGAGCACTTTGTGCTGGACCAGGGCGCAATCAACTCCACCCTAATCGCCTCCTTAGAGACCGTCCAGCAGCAATTGAGGGATCAGGGAGCATTAATGCTCGACATGAGGAGAGAGATGGAGCAGATGCGAGCAGAGCGTGAGCAGAGGAGAGAGGGACCGAGGATCCCAGAGGATGCAGATGCAGCAGTCGCAGCAGCAGCCGCAGCGGCCGCTGATGAATCCACGTTTCATCATCTTTATTCTATCATTTTGGCCTTAAAAACCCTAGCAAATGCGTGTAAATAGCATTAATTCATGCATTTTAGCATTCATGTATATGTGTGTAAATATTGTATAAAATACGGTTTTTAATGCCAAAATTATAGAATAAAGAAAAGAAAAGAAAAAGAATAAAATATTGTAAATATTTTATGACCCGAAACCCCGAGACCTAGGCATCTTGATGAATAGGTCGACAAGGAATAAAGTAGGGGGAGATAAGGGCCAAAAACACAGATAAAATACCTATAGTTTTTATTCATTCTTTATTCATTTTGGGACCTATTTTTGGTTCCACTTTTTATACATCAAATAAAGAAACTTTGTAAATGAAAGTTGTAGATAATTTAGTAAAGAAAAATACAAAATTGATTTCACAGAAAAATAATGCACAGATAAAAAGTTATGGTCTGAATAAAAATCCAGAATGCCAACTTCCCAGACCCGTATCTCGCAAATAAAAACTCCAAATGCAGCGTACTCACCTTTAATTGTATATAGAAGAAAATAATCTAATTAATGGTGGTGGTTTCGCTTTTGGCGGAGCTACGGTTTGAAAGTTGACTTTTGGACCCTCATTGTATACTTGTACATATTAAAATATTCAATTTATTATTTATTTATTATTTTTTATAATTTTATATTTTTATAATATTGTAAATAATACTTATAATAATTATGTGCATTAAAATCAGAACAAAACCATAATTAAAACTCAAATAAAAATACTTGTAGATATCATATACATAGGTATTTCACCTATACATATACATATACTTTTTATACTTATATTTTATTTAATAATACATCAATAAAATAAAATAAAAATATATTTGTGTATATAAAAGTATTTTGTAATTTTAGAAAATAAAAAGCAAAATAAAATAAATTAAAAATACCTAAATAAAAATAAAATACTTAAATATATAGATATAGATACCTATAGGGGTATAAATGCAAACTTGTAAAAATATACTTCATAAAAATAAATAAAAATCACCATAAATTAATTTATAAAATAATAAACATTTTTTATTTTATAATCATAAATTAATAAAATCATTTACTATTTTTTAATTAATTTCTAATTCTTTTTCCAGAGGGTTTTTCTGGTTGGTCCACGTGGACCAACCAGAGGGCCTGGACAGTTGACTCCGGTCAACTGTCTGACCCCCCTCTCTGCTGTGTCAGAAGTAGCTGTTGACCCTCTTTCGCCCATTTTTCGAGGGCACGTCTCTCATCCTTTGAAGACGCTTCCTTCATGAAAGATGTAGCTGGTACTACCAGGATTCGCGCCGACCTCCCAGATCTCTCCATATCTTCATGGTCCGCCCGTGATCGCTCCTTGAAGGTCGCGCCTCGGCCACTTTCAAAAGACCACCCTCTCTTCCCATTTGCCTTTGAACCCTCTTTGACCTAGCAAACCCCTTCTCCTTGGATGCTCTGGACTGGAGACGGTGACAGGGTCTCCTCCAGCTACTTGGGAGGGTCGCGCGCGGCCGAGGAGCGGCTCCACCACCTTCGCCGGTCCCCGGCGTTGAGGTCACATCTCATTGGCTTTGTCGGCCAATTTGAGGTTGCTTTTCGTGTGTTTCCCTTCTTGTTTTCCTGGTAGTTAGCTAGCTGTAACTCGTAGGATTTATTTCATGTAATTCGTTAGTTGTTTCATCGATCACATCGCCCAGATCCATCATCGAACACCTCGCCGGAGCTCCACGAGCTCCGGCCGTTCTTGTCAAACCGCCCACCTTCTCACGCCGTTTTATTCCACCATTAAGACCTGGGTCTTGTATTTTTGTGCTGCTGCGTTTTCCTTGTCGATTGCAGGTCCCAGGAGAGGCAAGTGCGCCTCATTTTTGCTCAAGAACAAACCCCCCAGGTCGGCTGGAGCTTCCTCGTGCGGCTGGGGGCCTTTCGTCGGCCCTCTATTCCTTTTTGCGCCACCTGGACGACGGGGAGGATCAGCCGAAGCTTCGCCACCCCTTTGGACGTGGGATTGGCGGACGGAAGTGACCCCCGCGCGTGAACAAACTCGGCAGGGCTGAGTTCCTCTTTGGTGTTCTTCCAGTTCCGCCCATCACCGTCGGATCAAGCATTTCCCCCAGGTGGTACAGCAGCCGTCGATCTCGGGCCACATCAGCCATCAGATCGTCCTTCGCTATTCTAATCTTGGCCGTCCAAGGCCGAAGGGGTATCGGCGCCCCACGGCGCGCCACGTGGCTTAAGTGGATGCGCCTGGCCGTTGGATGCCCCCTTTTGTTTGGGTAATTTGCGTCAATCAACCTGCAACTTTTTGTAATATTTTATCCGTACTGAAACGCTTATCAGCTGTTGGTTTATTTTTGGAACTTTTACATCGTGGCCCCCCGCGTTTTGGATAATAGCGCCTAAGACCTTCCAGGCGCGTGCATAGCACGCGCGTGGGTGGAGATTTTGCGAGGAAGCTCCGGTGGTTTTTGTTATTTGAGTTTAGTCCAGAAAATACTATATTTAGTTCACTTTTTGTGTGTAAATTGCGTTTTGACCCCTGGACCTTTATTTAATTGCAAAAATACCCTTCCCAGGGTGTAGTTTCTTGTTGTTGTTTGTATTTCTTTCGTACATCATATCAACTCCAAAAATTACCCAAAAATAGGCTAAGCTTCCTGTTGCATAGTAGTTCATCATCATATTTTTATTTTCCATTTTTGTTGCATTTTATTATTTATTAAAAATCAAAAAACATCTATTTTCAGCACTGTTTGCATTCTAAAATCCCTAAAAAATATAAAAACACCCCAGAAAAATCCCAAAAAAATATATTTTGTGTCTTTTAGTTAGTTTTAACTCCCAGCCAAAAATCATTAAAAAATATAAAACCAAACTCCAAAAAATTGCAAAACTCTAAAAATATTCATAAAAATTTATAAAATCCATAAAAAATCCAAAAATAGTGTTTTCTTTTCCTAAATTTTCTTGATTTCATTATCTTTCATTGAAAATTAACTTGGAGAATTTTTGTTACTGATTGCTATTTTATTTCTCTATTTTAAGTTTCAGCCTTGTATTTTCTTCACTGTTTTCCTTATTTTGATAATTAAAAATACCAAAAACATTCTAAAAATTACCCAAAAATCACAAAAACAGTAGAAAAGTATAAAAAGACCAAAAAGACTTTATTTGCTAATTTTTGGATATTTTTGTCTATTTTTATAAATACCTCTTTGTCCTTTTTATTACATTGTTCTTATTTTCCAATATTGAAAAAGAATATAAAAAAATATAAAATATAAAAAGAAAATAAAAAATCAGTAAATTAAAAATCAAAATACAAAAATATAAAATTAAAAATTAAATAAAAAAATATAAAATTAAAAACCCACAAAAAAAATAGCATAAGTAGGCACTTGATCACTTTCACACACATTTTTGTGCACTTGTGCCCCGTTCTACCTGTCTGCTCCCTGTGTTCGACCTCTACAATACTTGCACCTATACACATCTTGTTGTAGAGTTATAATAAATTTTAACTCCGCACATTTACTTTCATTGCTTGATTTATTTGTCGTGGGTTAATTGTTGTTTTAATCCGAATTTCGTGTGGTCGATTCAGCGACTGAGTTCCCGCCTTGTGTGGAGCTTAAGATCACCGATTTTTGGGTTAAACAGCCGCCGCAGCCGCGGCCGGAGGACCACCGAGACCGATGCAGGAGTTATACAACCCCGGATCGACGCTGACGCACCACTGGGTAGTACTTCCAGCCATCGTGGGGGACTTCAAGTTCCCCCCGAACACCTTGCAGTTACTCCCCCGCTTCCACGGACTCGCTACTGAGGAGCCCCATCTTCACCTCCAGGAGTTCCTGATGATTTGCAGTACTGTCCACGACCGTCAGGTGGACCAGGACACGATCAGGATGATCGTCTTCCCGTTTTCCCTAGCAGACAGAGCAGCCACCTGGCTGAAGCACTTGGGGAGGTTTGTTTACACCTGGGAGCAGCTCCGCACCGAGTACTTGAACAAGTACTATCCACTCGGGCGGACCAATGCAGCGAGAGCCCTCATCAGCAACTTCTCCATACTCCTCAACGAGCAATTCCATGAGGCATGGGAGAGGTTTCGTGAGCTGACTGACCGATGCCCGCACCATGATATTTCGAAGCCGAACCTTGTGCAGAGCTTCTTCAGCAGGCTGACACCAGAGCTCCAGGGCTTGGTGAATGCTTCTTGTTGCGGGTCCTATTTCGCCAAGGATCACGACCAGGTCTGGGCCATCTACGAGGAGATGGCCGAGAACTATATGGTGATGTCCCAGACCAGGTTGTATACTCAGGGCAGACCCCAGCAGCAGCCAGGACCCGTGCAGTACCAGAGGATAGCACGGGTCGAAGCCGGTCCATCCAGTTCATCCGCAGTAGCAGCAGCACAGGCATAGTCGTCCGCTGCGGATATGGGCATCATTAGTGAGAAGTTGGATCGGATGGAGCTGATTGAGAAGAAGCAGTGCCAGGGCATCACGCAGATGGAGCAGATGGCACAACAGACTCTGAGCGACATGAAGACCCAGCTCATGTGTCTCCAGGAGGCACAGACGGCTTCCCAGCCCCATCTTCAGTCGCGAGGTGATACCGGCGGCAGCAGCAGCTCGTCCCAGCGCTCCAGCTCCTTTCAACAGCCTAGATAGGTTCACCTTGTACAGGCGGAGCCGTACCAGCAGCAGCAGCCCTCTTACCCGTCCCCACCATCTCCAGACTTGCATATGGTGGTATACCAGCTGGATCAGCCTCTGGCAGTACTCCCGCCAGCCAAGTACGACGCAGAGCCGTTGATGGATGTCAACGGGATTTGGTATGACCGTCCTCAGCCTGGGATCCGACGAGACCATCCCGGATTCAGGTGGGGGAATGGAGGTACCCAGCCCCAGCAGCAGTCATCCGGTCAGGGAGGGCAGTATAGCCAGCAGAGGGATCACCAGCAGCAGCCCCCAGTCTACCAGCCACACCAGCAGTCATCCTTCGTTCCTCGTCCCTATCAGCAGTAGGGACAGTCTTGGAGACATGAGCAGCAGGCTCACCAGCCACACCAGCAGCAGCATCCTTCCTCTTACCCCTCTCAGCACCAGCAGCACCAGTTCCAGCAGCCTCAGCACCAGAGAGGCTACCCGTCGGGCTCCCATGGTTCACCATACGAGAGCCCCGCCTTGGACGACATAGCCCGCCTCCTCACGAACCAGCAGGCTACCTTTAGACGGGAGATGGACGAGTTCCTCCAGGAGATGCGGGACATTGTGAGAGGGAAGGCCGCCATACCTGCCCAGATAGAGCCGAATCCCAACAGCCTGAAGCGGAAGTCTGAGAAGGTAGCTTACACTGAGCATACCACTCCTAGTGATCCATTTGATGATACATCTTCGGATCTTTTTGATGTTGATTTTCTTACGCTTAGGAGCGGTAGGACACCAGCAGGCGGCGGCGCCTCGTCTGAGCTACACCACGAGGATACATCTGGGGCGCCAGATGAGGAGGAGGAGAGCGGTACTGAGGCCTCTCATGATGATGATGGTGGTACTGATGCCACCAAGGGCGCTGATCCCACCGGCGGTACTGAGGCCACCGCTTCACCAGTTCGAGGAGGTGGTACTGACGCCACCCGAGTAGCCGAGCCAGCACGCGGTACTGAGGCCACCGGTGTTCATGTAGAGAGAGCAGTTGTTTTTCCTCATGCTAATGTATCTCGGAACACTGTTTTGAATAAATGAAAAGGTTTAGTTTCTTCTGGTCCCACTGTGGTGATTGATGTATGTGCGGATCCGGCCGTCGAGCCGTCTAGACCTATTCCTAGTCCTTCATCTGAGAAGGACCCTGTGAACCCCTTCCCTAGAGCCCTTATGATGGGAAAGGGGAAGAAAAGAGAAAAAGACCCAAAAAAGAGAGAGCAGGAGGAGTTCAGCCAGAGCATGATTGATCGTTTCCATATCCAGCTGACCCTTCAGGAGGCTTTGCAGCACATCCCCCTTCTTCAGCGATCGTTGAGAGATAGGACCACAGTCAGAAGGAGGAGGAGGAACCACCATTCAGAGATACATGTGCTGACGAAAGCTACGTGCTTCGCGATCCAGAACCGTCTGCCGGCCAAGAGGCCAGATTCAGGAGCCCCGTATGTCAGATGTCAGATTAGTGAGCAGAGGTTCGACCGGACTCTATTGGATAGCGGATCGTCTATCAACCTCCTTCCGGCAGCCCTTCTCGACCGCTTCGAGTTGGGCACTCTTAGACAGAGCAGGACAGTCCTTCAGTTTGCTGATCGATCTGTCAAGAGGCCGAAGGGGTTGTTGCGAGACGTTATCGTCACTATTCAGGGCATGTAATTCCCCTTGGACTTCGTAGTGTTGGACATGGAGATCCTTGATTCAGTGGCCGATACCCCCATCATCTTCGGTCGTCCGTTCTTGGCCACAGCCAAGGCGGTGACTGACCATGATAGCGGGAAGGTATACTTTCGCGTCGAGGGCGAGAGTGTACAAATAAAGACGGTCGAGGACTACAGAGCCAGAGACAGAGCATGCTCAGAGACCAGCACAGATACAGAGCAGCTGACAGATGCCGGGTTAGACATCCACCAGGACTGTGATTTTGTGATCACAGATGATGAGGCAGCATGGGCAGACCCTTCAGCACAGGCCATCCTCTCATTTCCAGACACCGCTGATGCCGAGATGACAGCAGAGGACAGCTTGGAGAGCACAGCCCTGGTCCAGTATATTTCAGAGGCAGCAGAGCCGGTTCTCGACCGCGACACAGAGTCTAGTGATGGTGGTACTGAGGCCACCTTGTGTGACGGTGGTACTGATGCCACCTTGTTTGATGCAGATCCCTGGGATTCAAAGTCTGATTGGGCAGATTGTGATGATCAGATGCCAGACCTGAGTTCCAAAGACCTACAGTTGCGGAGGAGGTAGATGCAGAGCAGATCAGAGACAGTATAGTTCAGCAGCCTTCTCCAGATCTAGTTTGCGAGAGATCGTTTTCATTCTCCCAGGCAGATTTGGCAGATTTAGCAGCATACACTCATCTTCTTCCGAAGCCAGATTTGCCAGCACCCAGCTGTCCAGAGCTGAAGCCGCTCCCTACTTCGCTGAAGTATCGGTTCCTTGCGGGCGAGCCAGAGCCAGTCATCATCTCCGTCGATCTGACTAGAGAGCAAGAATCCCGTTTGATGGGGGTTCTTGAAAAGAACCGCAAGGCAATCGGATGGAGCGTAGCAGATCTCCATGGGATTAGTCCATCGTTGTGCTCCCACCATATTTATCTCGAGGAGGGGGCGAAGCCGTCGTGTGAGTTCCAGCGGCGGCTGAACCCCAACCTGAGAGAGGTCATCATGAAGGAGATTTCCAAATGGTGGAGTGCAGATTTTATTTATCCCATTTCCGACTCCAAGTGGGTCAGCCCCTTGCATGTGGTGCCCAAGAAGACGGGCATCACGACTGTGATCAGTGAGTCGGGAGAGGAGATTGCTACACGAGTACCCACCTCTTGGCGGGTCTGTGTTGACTACAGGAGACTCAACCAGGCCACCAGGAAGGACCATTTCCCCCTACCTTTTATTGACCAGATCATTGAGATACTGGTAGGGAAGAGCCATTACTGTTTCCTTGATGGGTACTCGGGCTACAACCAGGTGGCCATCACTCTTGATGATCAGGAGAAGACCACCTTTACCTATCCCTTCGGTACATATGCCTTTCGACGCATGCCATTTGGGCTATGCAATGCCCCTACGACTTTTCAGAGGTGCATGCTGTCGATCTTTTCGGACATGGTAGGGGAGTGTTTGGAGGTCTTCATGGACGATTTCTCGGTCTACGGCGACCGATTCGACTCCTGTCTTGACTGCCTAGACCGGGTACTCCAGCGATGGTCCATTTGGTGCTTTCTTGGGAGAAGAGTCACTTCATGGTGAGTCAAGGGACGGTGCTTGGCCATATCATCTCCAACAGGGGCATGGAGGTTGATCCAGCCAAGGTTGATGTCATTAGAAAACTCGCACCGCCGTCCAATTTGAGACAGCTACGGTCATTCCTGGGGCATGTTGGGTTCTATCGGAGATTTATTCATGATTTCAGCAGGATTGCCCGGCCGTTGACTGATCTTTTGACGAAAGACACCGAGTTCCTTGTCGATGACAAGTGTCTTTCGTCCTTTGCGACTCTCCAGCAGTGTGTGATTGAGGCTCCTGTTCTCCAGCCGCCCGATTGGTCTCTCCCATTCGAGATCATGACGGATGCCTCCGATTTTGCCGTAGGGGCCGTGCTGGGACAGAGGAGGGATGGAGTCCCATTTGCTATCCACTACGCTAGCCGCACATTGGATTCTGCCCAGCGGAACTACACGGTCACAGAGAAGGAGATGCTAGCCGTAGTGTTTGCCCTAGATAAGTTTCGATCTTATATCATTGGATCTAGAGTGACCTTGTACACTGATCACACCGCCATCCGATACCTCATGGCAAAGAAGGATGCCAAGGCCAGACTTACTAGATGGATCCTTCTACTCCAGGAGTTCGACATTGAGATCAAAGATAAGACTGGAGTCAAGAATGTGGTGGCGGATCACCTCTCCCGTATAGAGCAGCCTGAGGAGTCTGAGCAGATAGATCCCATTTGTGAGACCTTCCCAGATGAGGCGATCCTTGCTATCGCCTCACTCCCGTGGTATGCCGATATTGTGAACTTTCTCGTTGCTGGGAAAGTTCCACAAGATTGGCCCAGGCAGAGGCTTGAGACCTTTCTTGCGAAGGCCAAGTCCTACCACTAGGAGGATCCCATCCTTTACCACGAAGGAGGGGATAGCGTCTGGCGTCGGTGCATTCCTCAGGAGGAACACCATAGCGTCCTCACTTACTGCCACAAGCTTGAGGCAGGAGGACATCATTCTGGGAGGAGAACGGCACAGAAAGTGCTCCAATCCGGCTTGTGGTGGCCTACCCTCTTCAAGGACTCCGATGAGTTCGTGAAGAGGTGTACTGACTGTCAGAGGATGGACACTTGTGGACAACGTGATATGATGCCGATGCAGCCCATACACTTCTGTGAGGTTTTTGACGCATGGGGCATCGATTTCATGGGTCCATTCCCTAAGAGTCAGGGATTTGAGTACATTCTGTTGGCCGTGGACTATGTTAGTCGTTGGGTTGAGGCTATCCCCGCCCGAGCCGCTGATGCGAGGACAGTTTGCAGATTTTTGAGGAAGCACATCATCACGCGGTTCGGGGTTCCTAGAGTTCTGATTTCAGATGGGGGTCTCATTTCATCAACGACCAGGTGAAGGCCCTTGCTAGCGAGTTCGGTATAGACCATCGTGTTGCTACACCTTACCATCCACAGACGAATGGTCTAGCCGAGGTGTCGAATAGGGAGATCAAGACTATATTACAGAAAGTCGTCCGCCCTGACCGAAAGGATTGGTCACAGTTTTTGGACTCGGTCTTGTGGGCATATAGGACGTCTTTCAAGACACCATTGAGCACATCTCCCTTTCGCCTCGTTTATGGCAAACCGTGTCATTTACCTGTTGAGCTGAGGCACATGTCACTTTGGGCAGTTACAGACATACTTATGGATCCAGATGGTGTAGGAGACCAGAGGAGGGCAGAGTTAGCAGCCCTGGAGGAGTTGAGAGATACCGCCTTCTCAAACAGCCTACAGTATAAGGAGAGAGTGAAGGAGTGGCATGATTCTCATATCAGCCACAAGCATTTTGAGATTGGACAGAGAGTATGGCTGTTTGATGCGAGGCTTTGTTTATTTCCAGGGAAGCTACAGAGCAAGTGGAAGGGAACCTACTTGGTCAGAAAGGTACACGACAACGGTAGCATCGATATATCCGAGTTGTCTTCTGAGAGTACCTTTCGAGTGAACGGCCAGCGGCTCAAGCCATTTCTAGATCATGAGCCGCAGATCGTTGATCTTGCCCCTATTCATTTTGCGTGAGATGTGGTCTTTGACTCACATCTAATGCATCTCATGCCTGAGTTTCACTGATCTTCCGCCTTGTATAGATCCAGATGTCTATATCACTACATTCTTTAGTCCCATCCCTTTCTTCATCTATTGATTATGCTATACTTAGGGTGCACTTTACCCTAAGTATAGGGGGGATGCAGGACCTTCGGGTATTTCTTTTGTTCCTTTCTACCCCTGTTTTTGCTGCCTATACTTAGGGATATTTTACCCTAAGTATAGGGGGGGTAGACCCTGTACATTCTCCACTCGGTTTTCCCTTAGTATACAGCCTGCTATACTTAGGATTACTTGATCCTAAGTATAGGGGGAAGACCCGAGATCCTCTTGATTTTCTATTTCATTCATTCATCTTTGTATATAGCCTTTCTTTTCACTTCCCTACACCTAGCACGAGTTATGTCTTCTTCATCGCTCTTGACTCCGAGGACATCGTTCGAGCTAAGTATAGGGGGTGTGTATATATTTCATGTATACTTTAGCCATAACTCGTACTTTGTGTGAGTGTGTTAATAAATAAAATGGCTAAAAACCTGAAAAATCACAAAATTAAAAATTTTTCATGTACATAAACTTCTTTTTGCACATAAATAGCTAGTGTACAAATTATTTTTGTAAAAATGATTTCAAAAATTTTTTGTGTAAAGTTTGTGTAAATATTTTCTTATCAAAATTATGTATATAGTACACAATTTTGCCAAAATGTTCTGAAAAATCAAAAGTTTGCAAAAATCTCGTGTAAATGTGTGTAAATATCTTTTTGCAAAACTTGCACTTCATGCATCATCCATTCATGATTTCAAAACATTTTTCAAAAATTTTGCATGTTTGTAAACTTTGTGTAAATAGCATCTTTTGTATATATGTATATAGTTTTTCTGGATGATGGTTGACATTTAAACTAGCCTGGAATCAAATTGAGAAATGGAGCTTGATTAAGATCTTAATCCACCTAACTTCTAAGAGGAACCTTATAGGGCTTAGGTTTAAGGCTTTTCAGGTCCATGGTGACTTAATTCTTTGAGTCCACTAGGCTATGATCACATGTCATCTCAATGAGCCTAAGTAGAGTACTTAACAACAACACATGACTCATAAAGATTATGGCTTTACTTGGACACCAGCACATGCACCGAGCTCTCTATGGATGAGGTGGTGAGGAGGCAATCTTCCTTGACTTGGGGTAGCATATGAGGGTAGTACTTCTAGGCGGAACCTCTCTTCTTATTTTAGTGAAGGAAGTGCGTCTCAACTTGGTCTGGTTGCCATGAGGTCTAACGACGGGAGTTGTGGGTTGCAATAAAGCTTCAAAAGAGGGATAGTCTACTGGCTCAAGAGGAAAAACTCCTTGTATATATGCTGCACATGTATATGTTGTATAGATGCACTTTAGAAAAAAAATGCAAAAAGAAAATAACTCTAAAAAAGTGGTGGGTCTGAGAGAAAATGATAATCCCACCGGAGTATGTATATAGAGTGCAATAAGCAAAGCTTGAGTTTCATGATCCACCTGATGTAGCTTGCAGCAGGGAGACTTGGCTACACTGGTCAAGCTTCCAAGGGTACATGGCTACACTGGCCTTGACCCATTCTCTTCTTCCTCCTCTTCTTGAGCCGGTTGAACTTGAACTTAGAAGGGAATATCCCGCTCCTAGAGGAAAGAGTGGCCAGATTGAGGTCATAGAGTTACCTTGTTGGGGAGGGTTGTCAAGTTGCCATTTCTGAGGTGGAGAGCTTAGACCTCACATTCACAGGACAAGAAAAGATTCATGGTCTTCAGGGTTTGTGATTGATGACTTGTTCTGACCTGGAGCATTGAGGAGTCTTGGTTATAGCTTAGTGGAACTTAGAGGCTGTTGAGTTTTAGACTTAAGTCCAAATAAGGTTCCGACACATTAATAATCCAAAGATCTGATCGAGCTCCATACCTTAATTTAATGAAGGCAAGTTTAATAATCAACCTTGATCCATGTACATTCTCTTTTTCTTTTTATGTATTTCTTTTTCACTTCTCTTTCAAATAAGTGTTTGCTAAGGGACTAGCAAAGTTAAGTATAGGGGGGTGATGAATACTCATTCATCACTCTTTATTCTTATATTTTAGCTACAAAAACCTTTGCAAATGCATGTATATAGTTGTAAATAGAAATAATTACCAAAAGCATGCATTGTGTAAAAACTTATAATTAGCATGTTTTTGTGCAAAAATAAAAGAATAAAGATTAAAAAAAGAGGGAAATATTTAGAATAAATATTGAGCAACCTAACCCATGGGAGGGCTCAGCATGGGCCTGACCGCATAAAAGCCAAAGTAGAGGGAGATAGGGGCTCATGTGTGTAAATATTTATGTAAATAAATAAAAGTATTTTCCTCATAAAAATAGACTCAAATTGGCTTGTAAATATTTGTAAATATTTCGAAATACAAAATCAAGATAAAGATATAAAAATCAAAAAGAAGATAAAAACATCACTCACCATGTGAATAAACCACCCACCTTTATATTTATTTAGCCTTATAAATAAATAAAATTAATTTCCAAAATTTTTGTAAATATTCTATATTATATAATGTAAATAAATAAAATAAAAACAATTAAAACAAAAACAAAATAAAAATAACAAAATTAAAAATCCAAAAATACTTTGTAAATATACTATGTATATAAATGTACATACGTATTTATTTCACCTATGTATATAAATAATAAAAATAAAATAAAAATATCTTTTTATTCCTTATTTTATGATATAAATAAATAAAATATAAAATGGGAATGAAATTGTATAAAAATAACAATTAAAAATCAAAAACTAAAAACCTATATATTGTATATATACCTATATCTAACCCTACTATGTACATACCCTATTTTTACTTTGAAAAATTAATTAAAAATCACTAAAAAATAGAAAATATTAAAACAAAAATATTTTATGTTTTGAGTTTTTATTAATTAAGCCATTTGCTTTTTTAATTGAATTTTCAAATATTTTCCAAATGGTAGCCTCCCATTGGCCCTGGGGATTGTTGTCCGACCTGTCAACTGCCCCCCCCAGGACCACTTCCCACGGGCTATGACACCCGACCCGATTTCTCGGATTTTTCGTGTCTAAACCCGATCCCCTACCACCTAAACCCAGGGTCCGAATCGTTAATAACATATCCGACGCCCTCGCCGGAGCCTTCGCCTTGGGATCTGCGCTCCAGATTGCCCTACCCGCGCGCTTCTTTCCGGACCTGCACCCATATTTAGCTCGAGCTCCGCCTTTCCCATTCTCATCTTTGGCCATTCGTTCCACCCCCATGTGAGCTCCAGTGCGTGCGTGAGAGTGACAGCTCACTCCAGGTGCTGTCGAAGCGAGGAGGGAGTGCGAGTCCATTGATCCGGCGATCAAGCACCCCCGTGCTCCGCCCTGAGCTGGAGCTCGAGCCTCGGACGTCGGCGCTCCATGAGGCGAAGACCCAGAGCTGCGCAAGCTCACCCACAGCCCATTCAGCCACCCAGGTAGACCCTTAGCCTTTTCTTTTTCTTTAATTTTCAATTACCCCCATTTCGCTCCGCCACCGTTCACCCCTGATTCCGACCACGTCCGACCTCCGTTCGATCATCAGGCTTTGCCATAGCCTTCGCCTTCTGCCCGCGCACCTTCTCCATACCTCCATCCAACCCAGCTCGCATAGGAGCTGGGGTTCGAGCTCCTCCGTCGCCACCTTCGTCGGAGCTCGCCCATATCGTCCTTCCGACCACCTTCACCTCGCCTAACCGGGTCGAGGCAGTTTGCCCTCGACCCGTGAGTCTTGTGGTCTATCTTGCAGGTACATCCAAGCCTATTTGAGGGATTGGACCATTCGGTCCAGGAGCTCTACCTCCGCCGACCTCACCGGAGCTCCTCAGAGCTCGGCTGGGTCATCGGAGGCCACCATCAGCTGCGGAACGTCACGCCGGAGCCTCTCCGATCTTCAAACGCAGCAGAGGAGGCTCGGAGCAAGCGCACTGGGCCGGCGAAGTTCGCCGGCCACCTGTTCTTCGAGGATCTCCAGCAGCCGTTCGATCAGCCTCCCGCTCCAGTTTCCATCTGAGCCGTCCATTCCAGGAGCAGCAGCCACCGTCAGATCCGTGGAGGATTGATCCCAGCCGTCCGATGCACGAGGTTTAGCCATCGAGAGCCTCCACCGTTCGATTCCCCACGTGGCATAGCCTCCGCCGTCCGATCACTGCGAGGACCTCAGCGTTGGAGTGCCACCCGATCTAGACCCTCCGATTCTCCACGTGGCATCCATCCAGCGGCACGCATTAATAAAGGGTAAATTACCCTTAGGCCCTCCTGTTTCTTCTATTTCGCATTTAGTCCTGTAATTATTTAGTGTAGTTGTTTAGTTTTTGGTAAAATTGCATAGAGGACCCTGCACTTTATTTACTTTGCATTTATGCCCCTGTGTGTGGTGTGACGCGTGCTTCGTCACGTGGTTTTCTGGTGTATTTGCATCTTATACCCTGTAGTTCTGAATGTTACTGAATGAATGAAAACTTTTGAGTATTTGCATTTATACCCCTGTGCGTGAAACTTTTGGGCATGTGCTTTAATTCGTGGGTTATTTGCAGACTACCCCCTAGACTTTTGGTACCTGTTACCAAATAGTCCTCGGAAGTAGTTTTTATTGCATTTGGGTCCCTCAGTGCCCCAGGCACGCGCAACGCATGTGTTCACCTGGGATTTTTGCACCAGACCCCTCAGGACTTCGGGTATTTGCACTTAGGTCCCTGTGCACAGTACCCTCTTTCTATTTTTAAATAAAATAGCAAATCTTCTCCAAATCCAACGAAAATTGGACACATGGCTCCTTTCATAGTGTAAAATTTTTGAGGATTTTTGGAGACATTTTTGTTTTGTTTTGATATTTTTAAAAATTCAAAAACCTCAATTTTTGTTACTGTCTGAATTTAAAAATCCCAAAAAAATATTAAAATTCATCTAAAATTCACAAAAATATTATTTACTGTTTGTCTTTGCTTGCTTGATATTCTAGCCAATTTTGGCTATTTTTCATTATCTAAAACACCTAAAAATTGAAAAACACTTAAAATCTCATAAAAATTCTAGTAAATAAATTTAAAATACAAAAATAATAAATTAGGTGCCCAATTTTTCCTTGTTTTATTCTCTATACAGGAAAAATACCTCCAGGCTAATTTTGAGCTTCTAGATATTTTATCTAGGTCCTTTTAGCTCGACGGGACAGTACCTACAGTTTCAGCCCTTGTTTTATTTTTAGAAAATTAAATAAAAATCAGAAAAATCCCAAAAATTCACTAAAAACATTAAAAATTATAAAACACACAAAAATATTTTTATTTGAATTTTTTGTTGATTGTTAGTGCATTTAATAAATTGTTGCAGTGAGTTGTTTACTTGTTTTTATTATTTTCTTAATTAATTAAAAATCCAAAAAATATAAAAAGATATAAAAATCATCAAAAATACATTTTATTTCCTTTTCTTTTCTATTTGACTACTTCGTAGGCCGCGAGGCCAATCCGTGCTCCTTGTGTTCGACCCTGGTCGCTATACCGGGTTAAATTAATAGCAAGACCGCTTTCGTGCTTTCGGATTGATTTTTCTCTTTGATTGGTGGTCTCTTCTTTTTCTTGATTGACACATCTGAGTGACTGAGGTCGCAACGACCATCTCAGATACACCTGATTACCTTAGTCGCTCGGATTCTCCTGTCACCAATAACCGTCCCTAAAACCACCGTAATTAGCGCACTGGGGAAAATTTCTGCAACCATACGGGACGGTTAACTTGCAACCGTCCCCGATTATTATTATAAGGGACGGTTACAACCGTCCCTTATAATAATAATCGGGGACGGTTACTAAACCAACCAGAGGGGACGGTTCACTTATAACCGTCCTCGATTATTATTAAAAGGGACGGTTGAACGACCGTCCCCGATGGTAATATATCCATCCCGGCGAACCCATCTCCCTCATTCCTCCAATCGACCCATAGCATCCGCCCTCTCGCCCCTTGCCCTCCGGCCTCCTCCTCTGGCGTCCGCCCTCCAGCCTCCTCCTCCTCCTCCTCCCTCCGGCCTCCTCCTCCACCCTCCGGCCTCCTCCTCCGCCCTCCGGCCTCCTCCTCCACCCTCCTCCTCCACCCTCCGACATCTGCCCTCATAGCACCTCCTCCGCCCTCCGGCCTCCTCCTCCGCCCTCCGGCCTCCTCCTCCACCCTCTGGCGTCCGCCCTCTCGCCCCTTGCCCTCCTCCTCCGCCATCCGCCTCCGCTCCCTTGCCCTCCTCCTCCGCCTCCGCTCCCGCCCTCTCGCCCCTTTGCCCTCCTCCTCCGCCCTATGCTCCGCCGTCTCGCCCACTCAGAGCCATCACCATCTCGTCCTCCTCCTCAGGCCCCGACCGTCGCCCGTCTCCATCCGTCCATCATCCTCCGCCTGGTCGCCCACCTCCGTCCGCCTTAATTTCATCATCTTATTTGGATGTAAGTTTTTTTTAAGTTTTTGGTAATTTATTAATATATTATGCTTGCTTTAATTTCATAATCTTATTTGGATGTATTGATTTTTAAAAGTATTGTTTAATTTTTGTAAAGTAGAAGTTGTATATACATAGTTAGATCAAAAACATATAGTTTGTATAATCATATATGAATGCTTATGATTGTAAAGTAGAGGTTGTAAAGTAGAGGTGCTTAATTAATTCTCTCAAATTAGTTGCTTTATGATTGTAAAGTAGATGTTGTAAAGTTTAATCATATATGCATACATAGTTTCTAATGCTTAAATAGTTGCTTAATAGTTTAGTATAGAGGATCAAAAAAATATAACCTATATACAACTTTGAAAATTACCAAACATTTTTGAAATTAACTTTGCATCTTACCTTTAGGCAATGGACAAAAGTTGGATGAACAAAAGATTCGATTACTATCGGACATATAATAAAGGAGTTATCGGATTCTTAGACTGGGCTTTTCGATATGAATCACACTATCATATTGTAGGAGGTGAATGAGATAAGATACATTGTCCTTGCATAAGATGCAAAAATACTTTGACCCAAAATCGAGCCATAGTTTACAAGCATTTGATATTAAATGAGTTTTGGCTACATTATACGAATTGGACATATCATGGTGAAGGAGTTAATTTAGAAGAAGATAGTAATGTCCACGGTGATACTGAAAGAGATGTCTCTAAAATACAAGACCGTGATGCTATATTTGAGACAGTAGATAACATTCAAGGACATGACACCGATGAATTGATGGATTCGCTTCCGGATACGTTACTTGAAAAAATACAAGATGCAGAGAAGCCATTATGATCAGGAGTCAAAATGTCTCGATTACGTTTTCTTCTGGAGATGTTTAAGATAAAAGTGAAGAATCGGTGTACAGCGGTTACGATGACAGATGTCTTACAGATGATTAGGACATTATTAAATAATCCGGAAAACTTTCCAAAGGACTGGAAGGACGTAAGTCTAGATTTCGTGCACTTGGACTGAACTACGAGAAAATTGAGACGCATGTCCGAACGACTGTATTTTATATTGGAAGGATTATTCAAACTTATATACATGTCCTGACTGCAAAAGTAGCAGATATAAGAATATTGATAATGATTCGAAGAGGAAAAACTGGAGAAGATTTTACGGTTCTTTCCTTTGATTCACCGATTACAGCGATTATATTCTTACGAAAGAACAGCTAAAATGATGATATGACACGGTAATATCAAAAAGAAAGATGTAACCGGTGTTATGCGACATCCATCAGATACAGAGGAGTGGAGAAAATTTGATGAAATGTATCCATCGTTTTCTGAAGAAGTAAGAAACGTACGATTGGGTCTTGCTTCTGATGGCTTTAATCCATTCGGAAATATGAGTATGAGTTACTCTATTTGGCATGTGATACTTGTTACATATAATCTGCCACCATGGATGTCAATGGCATCTTCCTTTATGATGATGTCGTTATTGATGCATGGTCCTAAGGGATCAGGTAATGCGATAGATACATATATGCAACCTTTGATTGACGAACTAAAGATTCTGTGGAATTCTGGAGTGAGTACGTATGACGCGGTAAAGAAAGAATTCTTTACAATGCGTGCTTCTTAATTGTGGACAATTAATGATTTTCCAGCATATGCCAATTTATCGGGATGGAGTACGAAAGGTAAACTCGCATGTCCGATTTGTATGGATAAAACACATTCGACATGGCTAAGTACGAGTATGAAACATTGTTATTTGGGAAATCGTTGTTTCTTACTGGTAAGTCATAGATGGTTAAGAAGTGAAAATAATTACAAGTTTGATGAACAGTCGTTTGGACGTCGTTTAAGTTTGAATCGCCGATCAGGAAGCACAATGTGGATGGAGCAAAAAAATTTAGGCAACTTCTCTCTAGGCCGATTATCTAAGAGGAAGGCAACTGGTGGATGGCGAAAACAAAGTATATTCTTTCAGGAGCTACCCTACTGGCATACTTTACATGTCCGTCATAACTTGGACGTGATGCATATAAAGAAGAATGTTATGGAAAATATTCTTTCAATTTTGAATATCTCTAGTACTGCCAAAGACAGTTTGCGAGCCAGACGTGATCTAATACAATTGGGTATCCGACCCGAATTACATCCGAGTGAGTCAGACAATTTCAAAGTAATAATTCCCGAAGCAGTGTATACTTTATCCAGTGCTGACAAAGATAAGATACTCAATTTTATTAAATCAATTAGACTATCTGATGGATTCTCCTCTCAAATTAGCAGATGCATAAATATGACAAAAAGAAAGATATCGCCATTAAAAAGTCATGATTGTCATGTACTTATGCAAGTTCATTTCCCGTTGTCAATCAGAGGAGTTGTACATCCTGATGTTTTGCAGCCACTAATTGAACTCAGTCAGTTTTTTAAAGTTTTGTGTTCGAAGACTTTAGATCCGGAAGTATTGTTCAGACTAGAGACATATTGTTATAACTTTATGTAAGCTGGAGCAGCTTTTTCCACCTACATTTTTTGATATAATGGTTCATCTAATTATTCATCTTGCTAGAGAAGCTCGGATATGTGGTCCTGTGCAGTATCGATGGATGTATCCAATTGAAAGATATCTACGAAAATTAAAGAATGTGGTATTTAACAAAACTGCACCTGAAGGTTGCATTACCGAGGGATATTTATGTGAAGAATGTATCACATTTTGTGACATGTATATGGGTGATGGAAAGAGTATTAGATTCGATCGGTTCGAATGAAATAATGATGGTGATTTGTGAACAGAAGATCCACATAAACTTTGGATTTTTTAACAAAATGGACGAGTTATCCTAAAGAGTACCCGTCGTAGTATTTCAGAAAATGAAAGAGACCTTTTTCATTATTATATTTTGATGCAAGTAGACGAGGTTGATTCTTTCTTCGAAGAGTTTCAGTCAACAACCACTAGCAAATCAGACTTTCTGACATGGTTCGGGGATAAAATTGAACTATTAAAAGTTACCAAAGATGAACGGTGGAGCGCAAATCTCGATATAATTCACAGGAGTCCATACTAATTAATAATATCACATTCTAGCTATATCGTTAACGGATTTAGATTTCGAAAGAAGTCAATTGATGAAAATAAAGCATCACAGCTTTCAGGAGTAATAGTGAAGGCTGATCTCAATGCTGAAATTGACGGATACTATGGCGAGATTATTGATATACTAGAAATCAGTTTTACACATGATGCAATGTGTGTTCTATTTCATTGCATCTAGTTCGATGTGGGTCAAGTTGGATTAGGTTACAAGAAGGATAGAAATGTGATTCTTTCTTTAAAGCAAACAGGTCGGTTACAAACCAATGAACCGTATACGCTTGCCAGTCAGGTCGAATATGTCTTTTATATTCCAGATAACTCAATTAGTGGATGGATAATACCCATTAGAACAACACCAAGAGATTTCTTCGATGTAAATGAAGAGGAAGATGCACTAGACAATGATGTTGCATACCAAAATAACTCTAATAATTTTTTCCATGAAGTATTAGACAACGACATTGGAACTAGCAATTTCAGGTCATATTTTTTTATTTTCAATTTCAATTAATAGAAATTATTGTCATCTATCTAAATGTATATTTTTGAAATAACTCTTTTTAAATTTCAGACATGGCTCCTAGACCGAGACGTATTCGGAAGGTTCCCGAACCTCCTCAGTAGCCACAGGCAGATTCGTCTGATGCAGGTAGTGGAGGTACCCCGAAATGACGTGGACCGTCTCAGTGTAGATTTTTGGATCGACTTGCACCCGGGCAGACGTTGCATGTGCGTATTGTTGGCGGAGGTGCGGTTGGTGAGAACTCTACGGAGTTTCAGAGCTACCTTGGCCAGGTTTCTCGTGCGCGCGTCCCCATCACTACCCACGATTTTCGGCAGCTTCCTTATGCTGTCAAGGCTGCCATACTATCTGATTTGGAGGTATTTTAAAATCATACAACCATTTTTTATTATGTTTTTATACTAATATTTTTTATTTTTGTTGTATAAGGCTGTCTTTTCATGGGAACGAAATGCCCATGTCGATTCCCAGATTCTCTCCCATGTTGCTGAGATGTTGCGTCGATACAAGGGACGCATAAAGGCAAAGGTACAAAGATTTTTTTATTTTTAATTTGGAAGAATTAAGATTAACGATATTTATTTTTCCATCATTAGTATTACAACCCCCAGATTCCATATCAGCAGCTTGTGCAAAACGTCTCACCTGGTGTTATAGCAGAACAATGGAGGACGTTGATTAATTTTTGGTCTAGTGAGGAATTCACGGTACGTACAATGTTTACTTTTTACTTGTTTTATGCTTATAATAACAGTGTTTAATTACAGTCTATTTCTACGAAAAATACGACGAATCGATCCAAAGGCTTCCGGTCCACCCATAAGATGGGAAGAAAGAACACTAACCAGTTGAAGGATGATTTTGTAAGTATTTAATGTGCTTTAAAACCTTCTTTAGGATGACAATGTGTTGCAGAATTGATTTTAAAACCTTCTTTAATGTGTTTTTTAGTTGAGGGATAACGAACGAGAAATGACCCGCATAGAGGTTTTTGCTGGGTCAAAGAGTCGGGATTTAGGTGGAGAAGTGCAGTGGGTTGATGACGCCTACGCACCAATTCATGTAAGTAAGATTTACTTTTACTTTATATAATGACTTAAGTTATTACATATATTGACAATATTTATAATATTTATACATGCAGGAAGAAATGATTAGGCTCGCTACCACCTCCTCGCTAGACAGCACGGGGACGAGTACTCCCTCGTTGTCAGCCGATGATGCATTCCGTCAAACCACTGGTCCGAAACACAGTGGACGCATCCATTGCGGAGGCCGTGTAGAAACGATCCGTACATGGTACGGAATGGGTGGTGCAAGTGGGTCGCACTCATCCTCGCAAGTGAGCCATAGAGAAAGAGAGATGGAGAGGGAGTTGCGGGAGGTAAAGGCAAAGGTGTCTGCACAAGACGAAGAGATGGCGAAGATGCGTGCAGAAATGACGAATGTCATGTCCGTTATAAGCCGTCTTTAAAGTCAAGCCACACCACCTGTACAACCAACACATCTCAGTAACGATGAGGAGAGCGAGGAGGAGAGTGAGGAGGAGAGCGACGAGAGTCAAGGATCCGAATAGATAACAATGCTTGTACTAATTTTAGTTTTTAATTTCCTAGACATTTTATTGTAATATTTCTATTAGTATTAAGACTATACTGAATTGATAAACAATTTCTTTATAGTTATAAAGTGTCGTATTTGCATCTTTCATTTTGATTATGTGGATTGTGATATTCGATTTCACAAAGGGAGCGTGAACAAAACACAACGAAGCTAATATCGTCCTCAAAGGAGCTACAGAAACGTCCCCTCTGTTTAGGATAGCTCACGGGACGTAATTTTGCATTTCAGAGACTAATGGGGACGGTTACAACCGTCCCCTATACGCTTCTGTGGCCGCCCCCTTTACTCTATGACATAGAGGGGACGGTTATAACCGTTCCCTCTGCAAATCAAGGGGGACGGTTCAATCCGTCCCTTCAGAATGTTAAACACCCTCTGTCCCATTTTAGCGGCCAGAGGGCCCAAAGGGGACGGTTATAACCGTCGCGCCGTCGCGACTAGTTACGGTACTAGGGACGGTTGTAACCGTCCCCAATGGTAATCCTTAAGGGGACGGTTTCGACCGTCTCCAATGGTTAATTAGAAGTGACGTTTGTCAGAACCGTCCCATCTAAGTAAATGAGACGGTGGCAGAAGGGACGGTTGTGGGACCGTCCCCGGTGAGCAGAAGGGACGGTTATAGCGACAAAGTGGACGGTCCTTGACCGTCCCCTTTGTGCCACCCGCCTGTAGTGCTAGTTGATTCGTCTCGTCCTATTAGATCTGGTATTATATTTCTAACCCATTATATTTCTAACCCTCCTTTTATTTTACCTACAAAAATAAGTCCCTCATACATAGATTTGTTTACCAAAATAAACATAAGACAATCCAACATAGACAACAAAGAGAAGAGAAACACCGTTCATTACGTAGGCTAAAAATGACCTCGGCAAACGACATACACTCCATTAGGAGGGGGCAGATGATCTTTTGTAGCATCCCCTGCTGCAGCACAGGGGATGGGTTGGATGAGGAATGGACGACCCATATGAGGGACCGACTAGGCGACTATCCCTGCCCCCCTCAATCGGGTCGTCCATTCCCCATCCAACGCATCCCATGCGTTGCAGCAGAGGATGTTACAGCAGACGATCCTCTCGCCTATTAGGAGAGGCCCAAACCATACTCAAAGACAAAAAAGAACCGTGAACAACCATCCACAACATGATGTAGATCTCATCGTTCAAAGAGACACGAGTTCAAAGGAGGTGAACATGTGTGTTATAGAGAATAAAGGAGTCTATAATAAGAAA
This sequence comes from Ottelia alismoides, assembly GCA_037367405.1. Taxonomy (NCBI): domain Eukaryota; kingdom Viridiplantae; phylum Streptophyta; class Magnoliopsida; order Alismatales; family Hydrocharitaceae; genus Ottelia; species Ottelia alismoides. The sequence goes on from JAZKJV010000960.1 coordinate 442,478, forward strand.
GATCTAAACTAATATCTTACCAAAATCAATATCAATATCAAGAGGCGTCATCGAGCTTACCCTCAAACCGCAAGGGGTCAAGTATTAATTCCTTTATATAAAAATCAACATTATAAAATACCATTTCAATATTGGTATTTTTACAATAGTGCCTTTTATGAGTGCTTTTAATAATGTTTGGGTATCTAATTTATCCGTCATTGCACTTAAGTATTACTCTTCCATTATTACACTTGTTACCCTCTATTACACTAATAGAAGAATATACAAGTATAAATGCAATTGCAAAGAAAAATAGACATAAATGCCATTGATAAAATCCAAAAAAAACCTAACTGGTGGGCAATTATGGGAAAATGCCCACCTATAGTACCCATTTAAAATGATGTGATGCTTTATAGCATAATGATTAGTATTCTATTTTTATTCAAGTTGGGTGGATTAGTTGACCGAAACCCTAAGGAGACGTTCCTATGATATTCTTCTCCTTATAAATGCTACAGGGTGGGAAAGCTTTAGTTAGTTCTCTAATTTGTCTTGACATGCATGTGCCATTATTAGTTAGGCAACCACCTAATATTCTTGTTGTAGTTTAGGGAAATAGTGATAAGAAATCATGAGATTTTTCTCTCTATCCTGAATTTTCTAATTCTCGAAATCGCTATTCTCCTTCCTTCATTCTACCATAATTTTTCCACTTTCCTTTTTTTCCTTTCTTTTTAAATAATGATTACAGCTATCTCTCCTTCGCACACCAACTATTTCATATTAAAATTTCACAATAATCATCATTTATTTCTTATTTTCAAGAACAACAAAGAAGCGACGAATAAGAATAACTCACACCTATCATACCTTTATCCCACAAAGACAGAGATTCTCAAGACCGAAAATTTGGGAATTAGCAATGGTTGGATAGTGAAGATTTTATGCTTTACTAAAATCTTCAATGTCAACCCATAGTCAGCAACCTCAAGACTTGTATGTATCTTAGCAAATTAGGTACTCCAATCTGTCCACAATTAGGTACATTGGTATGAGCATCTATCCGTCGTAATGTTCCAGGCTTAGGTTTCCTGGACTGTTATCGAGGAAAATTAGCTCTTGTTACTTGTTGATTTCGAGCTCGATTGGATCTGTTGACATCCACAAAAATTGTCAAGTATAATATCAGATTCTCCACCACATATAACACATTCACATTTCGCGAGTATCCAATGTGGTCTATGTTTTACATCATCACCTCTCAAATTTTCCCATTATCAATTTGATGCCTCTCCACTTAGTTTATTTTAAGTCACTTTTCATTTAAATATTGGGATTTTATCATTTGTGCCCCTCCGAGATATCGCAATATCAGTTATGCCCCTATCTTTTTGGTAATATCAGTTGTGCCCCTCACTTCTTGCTCCGTCATCAGTTGTGCCCTTCCGTCAGATTGACTGTCCAAAAGTTGACTTAACCATGGTTTTTTCAAACCTTGGTACAGTTAATAGGGGTATTATTGTCCAGACCTTGGTACAAGCATAAGAAGACGTGTATACGATATTTCTAACGATGGTATCAAGTTAGATAGGCCGAACCGAAGTATCCCTACTCAATTTATCCTGTTACCGTTTATTTATTTTGAAGCTTAGAAACTTGGGAATACTTAAGTGTCTGTCAGGCATTTCGTCGAGCAGGTGGGGATCAAGCAGAGCAGATCTCCCTCAGCCTCTCCCCAGCAGAATGATCCACCGAGTACTGCAACAACACAAAGATGTAGCGGAAGAAGAAGAGAAAAAATAGAAGTGAGGAAGGAGAAAGAAGAGCGGGTAGTGGCCACCACCTTGGAGAGGACCCAATTGGCGTGGGTGTAGGCCCTTCGGAGGAGCTCTTGGACGACGGCGTGGTCGGAGTCGTGGCGGTAGTTGACGAAGTTCTCGCGCGCGTACTTGGCGTAGTAAGGTCTCGTCTCCGGCGGGATCCTCCGCACGAGCCTCGGCACCTCCGCCGGGGGTGCGGGAGGAAGGGGAAGTGCAGGGGGCGGAGGGGGGCTGTGCCGGGGGCAGAGGGGGGGCTGTGCGGGGGGTTGCGGGGGGCGGAGTGGGGCTGTGCGGGAGGCGGAGGGGGGCTGTGCGGGAGACGGAGGGGGCTGTGCGGGGAGAAGGGGAGGTGCAGGGGGTTGCGGGGGGCTGTGCGCGGGGTGCAGGGGGCTGTGTGGGAATCGGAGGGGGGATGTGGGCTGTGCGGGAGGCGGAGGGGGCTGTGCGGGGAGAAGGGGAGGTGCAGGGGTCGGAGGGGGACAGTGCCGGGGGCGCAGGGGAGGTACGGGGGGGAGCGGGGGGCGGAGGAGGAGGATGGCGACGGAGGAGGCTGTCGGAGAGCTCAAGGAGGAGGAGGGAAGAGCTGTGAAGGAGGAAGAGAAGGGAGGAAGAGAAGGGAGGAAGAGGAAGAAGATGGGAGAGGAGGAAGAGCACCGAGGAAGAAGAAGGGGGAGGATGACTTTTCTATCTTTTTTTTAAATTTAATTCCATTTGTATCCTTGAAGTTAACGGCCGTTTGTGTTGATTATGGACGGTCACTAACCCGAGGGGCACAAGTGATAGATTAGCAAGAAGTGAGGGGCACAACTGATATTACCAAAAAGATAGGGGCATAACTGATATTGCAATATCTCGGAGGGGCACAAGTGATAAAATCCCTTAAATATTTATTGTATATGGTTGTATGCTTTTATATTAATGCCATTCTTCCAATAACGTGGACGAGAATGAATGGGTAAGATATTGTTTGATTGGCATGGGCAATGAGAGATAATGGTTATTAAGGTTATATCATATGGAATTACTTATTTTAGGTCGTAGGCATGGACTTGGTAAACATTTTCTTTGCATGTGGTGTGGAATATATTTGTATTTTTAAGAGAGGGTTTCTATGTAGAGATTTTCTTATGGCATTTATGTGGTAAATTGTTATGCAGTTGTGGAGTCCTATCCCTAGAAATCTTCGGGGAAATAGGTCAAACTTAGATTGGAAAATTAATATGTGTGTGTATATATTCTTACTACTTGTTTTATAAGTAAATCACGAGAAGTCATAGATTTTTAGGATTTTTTTCACTTGTGTCCCTCTTAGATCCCGAAATATCAACTATGTCCCTCTGTTACAACGAATATGAACTCGAATATCAAAATATGTATAAAACGAGTACGATAGTGGATCGGATATGAATATGTTCATATATGTTTTCATCCCAGCTAAGAATCGCCTTGTACTCTATGTCTAAATTAAAACCCTACATAGATAACTAAGGCTTCAACTTAATCCAAGATTTTTCATTTTCAAACTAATCACTGTGAAGTTTTTGAACTAAATTTAAACTAGTCATCGCTAATTTTTTAGCTTACCCGATCTTCTTCTAGAAAACATGTCCCTCTTCCAACTCATAGTATGATCTTGTTCTCTCACCCGCTTTCCTTGTTACCTAGCTTAGACCCTTATTCGCTATCCACCATCTTCTTGGACCCCAGATGTCCCAGACCTTCTTCCATCCAACTTATAGTTCGATGTTCTCCCAGCCAAGCGGTTAGTTTGGTTGATTTCATGGTTATGAGATGTTATTTCAATCTACATGGAGGTAATGAGTTCCCTCTTTGTATGGTTGTTTCGTTGCGTGGGCAGTAGACGGCTCTGCATGGGGACTGATAGAGTGCGGTCAATCCTAAACCTTTTCTAAATATCTGAGAAGTTTAAAAATGTCGACCCTATCACGGGCACATGTGCATGCATAGACATACATGCATATGTACATGTATCATAAGGATTTCGGTGGGTAAGCTCAACACAAAAAATGCTTGAGAAATGGTAATACATCAGAATATGTGATTCCAAAATTAAAACATTTTCTCTAATTTTCTTAAGGAAATATGCTTCAAGGGTGAAAAAATAGGAGATTGTTTACCTTTAATTATGCAGGATAGAAAACCGATTTAAATTTATTTTTTCATTACAAACAAATTTAAATATACCTTTTTTGCACTCTTGTCTTTTATTTTATGCTATCTTAGTTATGTATATTTTTTAGAAACTAATATCTTGCATTATGGATTCCACTACAACAAAATAGATCTCTAACAATATTTTCCTTAAATCCGTCACTATATCGTCTATAATATATAATAATGATATCATTTGTTACAAAATTATTTTTATACTTGAAAATAGCGATGGATTTTATTTTTTATACTTGAAATTATTTTTTATTTATTTATTGTTATTTTTTAAAATTTTAGTCAATCGTCTTTGATTTTCTAGTTCAAAATTTAGTGACCATTTTTTTCATATTTTGAAAGATAGCAATGTGTTAGTTTTGTTATATCGACGGTCGATAATGATATGTCAATGGATATAACATTCGTCACTAATGTCAAATATATCTTAATGGATATAACATCCGTCGCTAAATTCAAAGATATATCAACGGATATAATATTCGTTGTTAGATTCAACCATAAAATATAATTTTGCAACAAATAATATTATCATTATATATATACATATATATATATATTTAAAAAGCAATAGGAGATATAGTGATAGGAGTATATAAAAAGGTCGTTGTAGACCTATTTTCTTGTAGTATTCATAATTAGTCAAAATATTCAATCGACCTATCTTTAAAAAAAATCAATTTGATATGATATAATTTTCAGCCATTAATCAGCATGAAGCATCATATCTGAATTAAATCTTATATTGGGCTTTCATGGGCCTAAAGATGTCCAGATTATACCCATGAGCCCTTTGCTACTTCTAGGCCCATTCTTGGCCGTAGACTGAGCCCACCACTATCCATCTAGACTAGATATATGTCTCATGAACTAGGATTTTTGGTCGTTGAGCCGACTGTCGATCCGATGCATTCCGGCTGGTCCGCAAGTTTAATGATGTGTGATGTCCTAGGTTTGGAACCCGATCCTCGAAACACAATTCGAGTTCCGGCTGGTCGAGTTCACGGCGAGCTAGCCTAGACCGACGTAGACTAGTTAATTAAGATTTATGTTGTAAATCTTGTGATTAGGGATGTCAATAAGGAGATCCTGATTATTTGATTGGGATTTGGGTGTTAATTATCGGTGGGATTTAATTTCAGATTCGGGTCAGTGAACCTGATTCCCCGAATATGTTTATCTATATTTTTTCTATATCCCAAGTTACACACACATATATATAATTTGTATAATATGGACAAGAATTTGGTGATGGAGTAGCAGGAATGGGGGGAAATGCTCAAACATCCATTAAACCATCTTTTATTATTTGCAACATATTTTGTTGCCATCTTCTTTTTCTTCGGTGTTCGTGTCTGTGGTATAGTTTCGTGGATGGTTGCTGTAGAATTAAGAATTAAGATGATATTTATTTGATGTTTGTTTGAAGTAAATCATTTTAAAAATAGGTTACTAGTTATGGATGTAACTTTTGCTTTAATTTAGATGTAAGGAAATATACGAACCGATTTTTATAAAAAAGGGGGGGGGGGGGGGGGGGGGGTCGGTTTTGGACTTGTGTTCTCACAAAATTAACGGTATTGCCCCTCTGTTATTACGCATGTGCTTCTATATTACACTACGGGAAGGGTATTATGGTGAATTTTGTAAAATAAAGGGGGCCCCGTGTAATTGCAAAAAATAAGGAGGACAAATTTTATTTGAAAAAGTCGGAAGGTTGCCAGTATAAAAATCCATATTTTATTTGATGGAAATTAGGAAATTTTGTAGAAAAAATAATTTTCTTTATAATATCACAACACGGAAATAAACATTTATTTTTAACAATTATTGGAGTGAAAATTTACAGTTGACAATAGATATGTTATTTCACTGTGAATTTAAATATGAAAAGCGATTTCCGAATAAATGTTACTCAAACACTCAACATCAGATGATATAGTGTCGGTTTCTAAAACAGACGTTATAATTGTGATCGAAATTTTCGGTGTGATCATTTAGTCAACAAATATTCTGATTATAATCAAAATGAAAAGTGTTAAAAATGAAAATTATGATTGAATTGATATTAGTTACTTTTGGGGATGAAGTAGGAGGAGGAGGAGGCCCTCAATGGATGAAAATGATCTAAGTATTTTGAAAGAATTGAACAAGGAGCCGAAAATCTCATTTACGAGTTCTCGGAGTGTTATAAAATGATCTTACAACTTTTCCACTATCACCCTCAAAAGAAACTAAGTTATGTCTTACATATCGTTGCTAGAGTACGATTAACCTGTGAATTTGAATTCACTGCCTTTTTATCTCGTATTGCTAATAATTCACAAAAACAATCCGTAATATTAGTAAAAGAAGGTATATTAAGGATCTACTTGGAAGTTGTCATAATTAGTACTTGGAAAAAAGGTGATACATCGTAAAAATAGAGATCGATCAATTTAAACTCTTAAAGTATATATAATGTTCCCAACCTAGACTTGAACTGTTATCGAGAAAAACATGAGTCCAATTGGATTCATTGATAACCACTCAAAATACTTAAATTTAATTCACCACTTATAATATGCCATCAAATTTTTAAGTTTTAGATGTGAAATTATTTTCGTAGTGTTATATAAATTGACTCAAGATATGTCCTACTGTTGGAGATTAATTCTAACTCAATTTAATAAATATTTTCCTTCAAATAACGCATGCCACTCATATTTTTCTTATTTATGTCAGTGATGTTGATCGACAAAAATGTTTTATTCATGTCGAATTTTAAGATAGACAACAATAATGGACTTCTTCTTAGTCAACGGAATTATATGTGTATCTGATCGTTAATGTAAAGTTAGGTGTAAGATTTTCCCTCAACCACTACAAAGGAAAAGGTTAACCTAATCAACCTATAATAAATTAATAAAGGCTTCCCCTGCCTGCCTTCCAAAGCCCTGATATTTCGTTTCCCTCCTTGGCTCCCTCCTAAATCATCTTCCGTCAAACAAAAATCCCTACTCAGCCTCGCCTCGATCATCACGGCTCTTGCCTTTTCATGTATTCTTCTTCGATTATCACTTCTGCACCATCTCCATACTCTTCCTCCGCATCGATGATCACATGATGATCACAAAGGTGAATGATCTAGTGCTTCTGCAGAAGTTACATTGCTGTTTTTTTTTTGGGGGGTTTTATACAAGTATATATCAATCAAAGATCTCGTCCCGTACATTTTAATATGCTTTTAATTTAGAGGATTTCCATGGTCCACGTCTCATGGCATCATTTTAATGTCGAATTTCAACTTTGTATTATAGAGATAGGAATGCATTATGTACTCCTACATGTGTTTGTGGCTAATTCAATCTGTCTACGGTTAGAAAAATATACCTCTATGTTCTTATAAATGGTTTTCACATACATGTATAATTCCTAAAATTTGGGTCTATCTTAATATATTTTGCTTACAACGGTTCAAAATTGGTTTCCTGTATAGTGCATAATATAACGTGCACGTACATGAAGGGTTTGTGCAGCATTCAAACAAATGGACACTGATTGCTGATCTCTCAGACAAACACACACGGAGATGGCAAATAACTAGCAGTAAATCTGATGTTTTGTTTTTTGATTAAATATCCTCTAAATGAATATACCAACAAAAAAAGAACGTAAAAGAACGTACTGGATGCATTGCCCAAGAACATAATAAGGGTTATCTTGGTATTATATAGAAAAGTAAACAATAATTTCTAAAGATTAGTATTCAATCATTCAACAGAATCATACGTATGGCTGAGGAATGGAATATATCTTCGAGAAAGAGAGTAAGATATATATACAGCTGTTGATGTTGGAGAAATCTTAGTGTTAGGATGTTCTTAGAGCGTGATTATCCGCTTTTTCTTTACATGGAAAGCCTATGTTGATAAAAATGCATATAGATAGATCTTGGGGGATGTTTGGTATTTCAGAACATATATTAAGTTGCATGTGGAAATTAAGAACTAGTTAGATAGCATAGCTTTCTGGGTGTTGAAAACTCATCTCAGGTGGAAGTCAAGATAATCAAAGTTGACAGAATAGTAATTACAAGGCATGCTGCACCGTATAGAATGTGTCCTTGGATTGTTGAGTGGAACCTAATCAAGCCCTGAGTGGTGGAGACTATTCATTTCTTATAATTATATCTATATCATAGATGATCAAATGCAGCCCTTGGTCCTTGTTTAATATTCAATTTTGGCCTTAGAAGTCTCTCAGAAATGGCATAGGATTCTTCCCTACGGTCTCTTTTGTACATGGAAAAGCCACAACATGCCAAGCTTTAAGGTGTCAAACATAGGACCCTTGTGGTCTAGGTAGACCTGGCCAAAATGTGGGCCAGCCCATGGGTCAGGCCGAAGGGACCGAGATTCAAAAACATCTGTTCAAAACTTGCCATGGGCTGGTCCATGGTCCATTTTATTCTTTTTCTATTGATTTTTTAAATGGTACTTAATGAGTATAAATGATTTTATTAAGGGAAAAATGGGGCTTTTCCCACCCCATTTCGCAATTTTTTTATTTTTTTGGAAAAATATCAACATGTATATTCATCCCCATATCCCTCCTATATGTCATTCGAATTTCGTCAGAAACAGAGACTCCTACGGCCTCCATCCAGACGTCATTTTTTAACGGTCGTAGGATTTTTTAAATCGACCCTGTCTAGATGGAGGCCGTAGGAGTCTCTGTTTCTGAGGAAATTCGAATGACATATAGGAGGGATATAGAGGTGAATAACATGGTAATATTTTTCAAAAAAAAATAAAAAAATTTGCCCAAAAATTGGGCGGGGCAGCCCCATCAACCCCTTTTATTAATACCATCTATAATTTATATAATTAATATAAGTAGTTTACATGTTACTTCACATGTAAAGTATTAAATTTTATTTAAAACTAGTGTCACATTTGAAAATTTTGAAGTGTATCGTACTAATACTTGCATTATTCAGCTTGTATTTATATATTTTTTATTTTTACAGAGTAGGTTGTCCCATTCCTCAATCTCCTAGCTCAAGCCCGACCCATGAGCGGGCTGGACGAGCGAGCCCTCAGCTCGTATAATATGTCATCAGACATTATTAGTATATATACAACTCAAAGTCAAATAGAGACATGACCATTATTTTTTTAATAACATCTTGACTTCCGGTAATCTAAGATCCCTATAAATATATTTATTTTTTGTTGGAAAAAATGAGCAAGTTATTTATTCCATAAGCCCTAGGCTCTCTTATATAGGAGAGTAGCCTATGGGTAAATTACATAAAGCATACAAATGAAAATAAAAATAAAGAAGGGATACATGCACTACTCTATATGCGTCAACACTCCCCCTCAAGATGGAGCATAGATATCAATCATGCTCAGCTTGGATGCACACTTCTGGAATGGGCCTCGAAGTAATGCCTTGGTAAATATATCAGCAGTTTGATTCTCTGAGGTGACATGAGATGTAGCAATGAACCCCTTCTGAATCATGTCACGTATGTAGTGACAGTCAACCTCAATATGCTTGGTCCTCTCACGGAAGGCTGGGTTGTTTGCAATGAACAAGGCTGCCTGATTATCACATTCCAACTTCATAGGAAGCGGTATATCAAATCATAGATCTGTAAGTAGAGCTTTCACCCACATCATTTCTGTGCTAGCCTGGGCCATAGCCCTGTATTCAGATTCAGCACTGGATCTAGCTACCACTGTCTGTTTCTTGCTCCTCCACGAGACTAGAGCATCTCCAACATAGACTGCAAATCCTGAGGTGGACTTCCTGTCCTTGGGGCATCCTGCATAGTCTGCATCAGCATACACTGTGATAGATATCTCCTTTCCCTTCTTAAATAGCAAGCCTGCACCTGGAGATCATTTTAGATATCTCAGAATCATGTGTATTGCATCCATATGGACCTGACGTGGTTGCTCCATGAACTGGCTCACGCGACTCACTGCAAATGATATATCAGGTCTAGTGATCGTGACATACAGTAGTTTGCCTACCAGTTCTCCGTACCTTCTCCTGTCCACCTCCTCTGTGTCATCATCATAGACCTTCATGCTGGGATCCATTGGTGTCATAGCAGGCCGACACCCAAGCATACCTGTTTCACTCAATAGATCTGTAACATATTTCCTCTGCGACATTACTAATCCATATGAAATTCTAGCAAACTCCAGCCCAGAAAATATCTAAGGACTCCCAAGTCCTTGGTGACAAATCCGGTTCCCAGTTTTTCTTTCGCCTGCTTTATGCCCTGCTCATCATCTCATGTAATCAAGATGTCATCAACATAAACCATGATTACAATGATACCTCTAGCAGTCTTCTGTATAAACAAGGAATGATCAGCATTGGAGCGTTTGTATCCTTGTTTCTCGAAGAGATCTGAGAGCTTCTGAAACCATGCTCTGGGGCTCTGCTTAAGGCCATAGATAGCCTTATGTAACCTGCATACCTTGGAACACTCCTCCTCAACAGCAAAACCAGGTGGATGTTGCATATAAACTTCTTCCTGCAATTCTCCATATAGAAATGCATTCTTCACGTCCAGCTGATGGAGCGGCCAGTCTCTAGCAACTGCAACTGACAACAAGATCCGTAGAGTGGAATGACGTGCCACAGGCGAGAATGTGTCAAGGTAATCCACCCCGTATGTCTGTGTAAAACCACGTGCAACAAGACGCGCCTTGTACCTGTCAATAGAGCATCTGCATTGTGCTTTACTGTAAACACCCACTTGCAGCTCACCGGTTCACATCTGGAGGTATAGGAACCAAACTCCAAGTTCCTTTGGACTGAAGTGCTGCCATTTCTTCCTCCATTGCTTGCCACCATCTAATATCCTGCAGAGCATCTTGATGATTTCGTGGAATATCTACAGCTGACAGTGCCACAACAAATGATCTGAAATCTTCAGATAGCCTCTCAAAAGACACGGATGCTGATAATGGGTATGTAACACAGCTCCTCTTTGACTTGCGTAGAGCAATGGGAACATCTAAATCAGTTGTAGTCTCATCTGGCCCCTGCAACATATCCTGCTCAAAAATGTCGTCAGATCCATCAACAGTAATATTTTCATTACATACCATAGGCGAGCTAGTAGACGAGTCATGACCATGAGCGGGAGGAGGCCTGCGGGTATAATGGAATGGTAGCGGTGAGATAGGTGGTGGTGGTGGTGGCATCTGAGATGGTGGTGCTGGTGACGGCATCTGAGGTGGTGGTGTCATGTATATGGCATTAGTAGATAGCGGTGGTAGCTGCTTGTCTCCTGAGGCTGAAAAATACATAACATATTCAAAAAATGTAACATCTGCACTGATCATATACCGCCGACGCAGAGGATCAAAGCACTTGTACCCCTTTTGAGTTCTGGAGTACCCAAGGAAAACACATTTGACAGCCCTAGGAGAGAGCTTGTCAGTACCAGGCGACAACTGATGGACAAATGCAACCGACCCAAACACCCGAGGAGTAAGAGTGAACAGATCCTTGCCATGATGAATGAGGGAAAACGGAATCTGTTCATTCAAGACAGAAGAAGGCATACGATTGATTAGATAACATGCAGTGAGAACTGCATCACCCCAGTAGGAGTAGGGAACATGACTCTGTATAAGGAGTGATCTTGTGACATCAAGAAGGTGACGGTGTTTCCTTTCAGCAATTCCGTTCTGTTGAGATGTATGAGCACAAGATGTTTGGTGAACAATCCCTTTTGAGGAGTAATAATTGGCAAGAACATTGGTGCACAATTCTAAAGCATTATCACTTCTCACAAACTTCACAGATGTGGAGAAAACATTTTGTATTTCATTCAGAAAATAGATAATGATATTTCCTGCTTCAGATTTATTTTTCATCAGAAACACCCATGACACTCTAGAAAAATCATCCACAAATACTATATAAAATCTGTGTCTCTAATGATCAGGTACACGACTCGGACCCTATACATCAATATGAAATAACTCGAACTTGGAGGTACTACTCCGATCTGGACGACTGGGAAAGGACGACCTGTGATGCTTTCCCAACTGACACGCCTCACAATGAATAGGTGTGTGAGGAAGACCATAAGGTAACACTTGACGCAACTTCTGAAGCGGTAAATGACCAAAGCGCAGATGCCACAATAAAGTAGATACTTGTCCAGAAGGAGAGGATGAGGTTCCAGCAAATGGGGTCTGATTCAGGCGGTAGAGGCCTCCTTGCTCATAGCCACGACCAATCACGTTGCCCGTATGGATGTCCTGAAAAATCAAAGAAGATGGATCAAAAATTGCCCGACAATGTAGATCCTTCGTAATCTGACTAATTGACAACAATTCATTGAAAAATCAGGTGCATGTAGCACATTCTTGAGCTGTATAGAAGATGTCAATATAATCTCCCCCTGACCAGTGATGGGGGAATGTGTACCATTGGCAATTACTATTGTCCGTCCTGGAGGGATCTGAGTGTATCCTATAAGTAGACTCTGGTCGCCACATAGGTGATGTGTAGCGCCCGAGTCCATAATCCATGGTAATGTATCTGATTTACTACTGTTGAGTGCAAGTATACTACCTGAAGCACTGGTAGACGCAGAGGCAGAAGCAGCGGCATCAGAATGACTCTCTATAGTTGGTGCTGGACCAGATGGTGGAATAATACCCCTCAGACGGGAAACTAGATCGTCGAACCGTTGATCCAAAGTAGCAGCAGATGGAGGCTCTATCTGCTCAGCAGCTCGTGCGGATGTAGGAAATCCATGCTTCGAGTAGCATGTGTCTTCATTGTGTCCAACTCGGTGACAGTAGGTACATGTTGGCCTAGTGCGGCCACCTCTTCCACGAGGTCCACGTCCACGACCCTGGTGATGAAATCCGCGACCTCTGTTGGCTGGCATGGCTGAAGAATTCTGACTCGCAGCCATGTAAGGAACTGTGATCCGACTCAATCTATGAAAAGCTTCCTCCATGGGAGGAATAGTAGAGTCAGCCAAAATCTGTGATCGTGCCGCCTCATACTCTGGATCGAGTACAGCCAGGAACACACCCACCATGGTCGCGTTCCTGTATGTCTTCTGCTGTTCTAGCGTGGTTGTAAGAGGCATGAAGCTATAGAGCTTCTCGAACATCCCTCTCAGTGATGTATAGAGAGAATGTAAAGGGCGACCATTCTTGCTTTATTGCGAATATATCATGCTGAAGTTGCAGAATCTTCGTCTCGTTCTTCGCCTGAGAGTATGTTGCCGCCAGAATATCCCACATATCCTTGGTTGTGGGTTGATGTAGGATGTCATTGGCAATTTCAATAGCCAACGTACCAGATAGCCAAACCTTTGCATATGCATCATCAGCCTCCCAAGAGGCATTGACTCCAGTCTTCTCAGCAGGCTCAGGTTCAGTAAGGATGTGCTTCTTGCCTGTTGACTTCATCATGCTCATGAACTGCATTTCCCACAGTTCATAATTTGTACCATCCATCTTTACCATAGGTGCTGGACCACGAAAGGCGCCAATAGATGGGATATCTGACTTGTTTTCTGACATCTTGGATACTGAAGACTGGAGTGATTGACCAATGATGATCTTCGTCTACAATGACATTGACGGGTTTAGTTGCACGTGTAGATCTCAAGCAACTAAACCCATGAGGATGATTTTCTGCGCTTTAGGGCTGGACACGTGCACGCGTACAGGAGGTACACGCGCTGGCGCACTAGTCGCGCGCTGGAAGTGCAGTTCACGCGCACTAGGCTGGTGCGCTGTAATGCGCACTGGTCGCGCGCTGGGCTGGTGCAGTTCACGCGCACCGGGTGATGCTACAGCCGCACAGCAGCACAGTTGCTACGCGCACCTTGGAGTGCGCAAGGGAGAGAAGCATCGTGCGGGTGCTACGGCGCTGTAGCACGATGATTTGCAGGAGATGGGAGGCGCGCAGGCGATGCAAGCGCCCGCACAGCCGATCGGAGAGGCCCGCACGCGCTCGCGCAGGAGATGGGAGACGCACAGGCGAGTGGAGCGCCGCCGCAGGCGATGGCAGGCGAGGGGAGCACACGGAAGGGTGGGCGACACTGATCGGATGAAGAGAGAGAGAGAGAGAGAGAGAGAGAGAGGCCGGCGGGTGGGGTGGGGTAGGGTTAGGGTTTTGAGAACTCCGATCTAGGACCGTCGCCTCTGATACCATGTTGGGAAAATGAGCAAGTTATTTATTCCATAAGCCCTAGGCTCTCTTATATAGGAGAGTAGCCTATGGGTAAATTACATAAAGCATACAACTGAAAATAAAAATAAAGAAGGGATACAGGCACTACTCTATATGCGTCAACAATTTTCAATACTATTCGATGTTTCTATGTTAAAATTTAAACTTGTTATTTTTATGCACATCTCACTGCTAAAAAACAGTGTATTAACCACGCAAGTAGGCACTACTAAATTTGTATAAATGATTTGCTTTATATAATCATAACTTATCTTGTTTGTATTGAATCTTTCTTGATTCACAATCCACCCATGTATAATTGGATTCATGTTGGATGATTTTGGATTCGTGTTGTATGTCTATAGATAAGTTCACCATGGTGTTGTACAAATCATGACTTTTAGTTTGGATAATTATATAACGGAAAATTTTGTTAATAACACATGGTAACTTATAGCTTCCCCATTATATATGCAAAATGATGGATTGGTATACTTTATTTAGATGGACAAGACTTGGTTGACTAAACGATTGTAGGATATTCAAATATATAATCGAGGAGTCCATGATTTTTTAGACTGTGCATTTCATTTTGATAGAGCACGGTACATATATGGATGTAACAAGGATTGTATTTATTATCCTTGCCGGAAGTGTATGAATAGTAAGAGATATAAATGAAAGAAAGTATATGACCACATTATTTTGAATGGGTGGAAGCAGAGATACATTATATGGAATTTACACGAAGATTTGGAAGGGCAACACTCAACATCAAAAGTTGTAGAAGCCCAAGAGCGACCTGAAGAAATTACTACTCCTATGGGAGCAGATGAACTTATTGAATTCATAGGTACTTCGGACAATGTTGAGGAGGTTGATAAATGAAGGGTTGTCTCAATTCAAGTTCATCTTAAAACTATTCAAATTAAAAGTTAAAAATCAAGCAGCAATTGCGTCAATGTGAGCCTACCAATTTATCCATAAAGTCAGTATGAGGCTAAGAAGAGTCTTCATAGATTAGAAATGAATTGTGTGAATATCGATGCATGGACAAATGACAGTATTTTACTTTGACAAGAGAATTGCCATCTTGAATTTTGTCCATAGTGTAAAAGTTCAAATAAATGAACTTATGCATTAGTAATCTTTAATGTAATGTAGGAACACAAATAATCGATCAAAGGTAACACATGGGCCGAAAAACCACCCGACAATGAGAGCACGAGTTGTAATATAATTACATTTTTGTAATTTGAGTGATCCTTATGCATTACCTTCATATTTATTTACAGAATTAAATTCAGGCAGAGAAGGGTATTGATGTTGATTGATGCAATCTCTTTATATACTCAAAAGGTAGAGAAGGAAAAGATGGCTCAAGAGTGTGATATGATAAGAAATTGAAAAGGCAACATGTAAGTTAATTAATTATTTTTCAAATTCAATTTAATAATATGTATTAATTTAAATTCATTTTATTTCATTGTTTCAAGAGCACATGATAGCACTTCAATACCCATAATGGCGGTTCTCTTGGTATCTCCCCAGATGCATCATATCTATAAGCTACCATACCTGAGCATCCAGGATGCGTGAGGGGAAATGAGGGATGGGGGTGGAGGAGGGATTAATCAATCCAAGTGCTATGGATGTAAAGGCCAACTAGATTGTAACTTACATGATTGAATCACAAAAGTAGATATCATACTAGCACATATGGCAAAATTAACAGATGCCATTGCCAGAGTACATGAGGCATCATCATCTTGGGGCAGTCGTTCATCATAGAGAGAGTGTTCCTCATCTGGAATGAGAAGATGCTTGAGTGAAAGAAGAGACGATGTTGAGGATTCAGAAAATGATGATGCATATGTTGATGATTTCGCTCTAGATAAGTAGCAGTTCCTTTTGGATTAATTTCTTTGTTGTTATATCTAATTTTATTAGATGTCAGTGTTTAGATATATTTTTTATGTTTTAGTAGTTAATTGAACCATAATCCAAATTGTGAAAACATTTAGTTATTATGAGGATTATGTACATTTTTAACATCTGTACTTATGTTTAGCATAAGCTTGTATGTTAGCTTATATGTGGATTTATCATGTGTTTGCATGTTTAGCACGTGATTGTGATAGTAGAGGGAATGAAAACGGAATACCATTTGTTTGTCGTATGCGATTTTGCTAAAAGATTAATTGACACCTGTGTAGCAGATTTTTTTATATGTCTGCAATTTTCGCCACGATACATCTCCCACGGCAAAATCTCTTTAGTCACAACTATTTTACTATGGCCAAATCCTATGCTCTTTGGCATAGTGGTGTTAGCCATAGTCTTGTTACCATGGCTTACATCTTTTTGGCACGCTAGCTATTTTATCGTGGATTAAATATTTTTTCCTTAGTATATTTACCGGGACGAAAACTCCAATGCCACAGTAAGTTCACCATGGCCAAAGAGTATAGTTTTTGGTCACGGTAAACCATATGGCATGGTGGTATAAGCAGGGGCGGAGGGACGTGGAGGTAGGTAGGGGTCGTGACCTCCCCCCCCCCCCCCCCCCCCGAAATTAAGAATTAGAGGGTGGTCCCCCTCATTCCCTAATGATATCCGCATGCTATAAATTCTCCAAATTCATACATTATAGGATGTAACGACCCCCTTAGTGTAGCATTGTCTAACAATAATCCAAATTCAAACTTTATTCTCACATGTCATTGTAATTTTTTCTCATGCATGTGTTGTCACGTGAGTCTTTTAATATTAAATCTTATTTTTTTGTAAATTTGCAATTATATAGTTGGCACTTGGGGGCTAACCTTGCACAAGGAGGCAAAAAATCTAAACCATGCAAGGAGACAATCCATCCATCAAATGAAAACCCATATTGTCTAAATTGTATGGTTCTCTCATCGGAAAAATATAAGATGGTACAATCAAGATATTCTTTATATTAAAATTTCTTAATTTTGTTTGATGTTAATATTATCTTCTGAATATATCGACATTAAGAATTCGATGATATATAACTTGATTTATGTTGAATTAATTACATTTATTCTAAAGTTAGAATTTACTTATTCACATGATGTGTTATTATTGATTTCATACACATCACTGTTGGAGTTAGAGATCAATTACAGATGCATTAACAATGTAGCATATGTGAGAAAGTGTGTGTGAAAATATAATATGCAACGGTCTCTTCAATGAAAATACGTCTATTAACATGCATTAATAAAAAAATAAATCATTAATAGTAATATTACTTGTATTAAATCATAAATATGTACATATTAATTACTTTGTCACTATTGCCAACTAATTGTTCATGAAGTTAGTGTTTCATAAAATAAAAAAGTCACCATCTTGTTACAACCATCGAAATTTATTTTAAAATCATTCAGTTTTAATGGTTATCAATAAATTTATTTATATGTGAGATATCTGCATTTTTGGCTAAAATAAAATGTTGTTGATAATTTCTTAAGATCGCTGAAATTTGAATCAAAATCACCCACTAAAATGGAGTTTCCATTTTTTGTAAAAAAATATTAATTGTCAAACTTTACAATGGACTAGTTCTACAAATATAATGACCACAATGGGAGAAATCTACTGAACTACATATAATGTTGTATTTTTTAATGAGAGCTTATCCATAATTATTAAATACATAGTAATGGAGATTATTCATTGCAAAATTATTTGTTATATTTGAAACTCAATAAAAATGAGAATATGAATAAGGATATGACTTTTATTTTTATTATGGATACAAATAAAAATATCAATTTTTGAGGATATGGATACCAATTTATTTATTTTTCTATTCGTATGAATATGGATATCATATTATGTGAATTTTCAACAAACTACAAGTTTAAATACTTGAATATGTTAATTATTTACATTGTAATTGTATGAATTATATTTGATTGTGGTCAAAAGAACATTAGTTTCTTATTTCAAGAAACCAAGAGTTAACAATTTTGCTATAGATATGATACACTTTTTTACAAAATTGTTCACTTATTTTGATTGATAACATGATATTACTTTAATTAGTGATCCATCTCTGGCCCTACCTTTGAAAAATTCATGGCTTTGCCCATGAGTACAAATCACAGTAATATTATCGTGGTCAATTTAATTATGCCTCGGTAATATGACATTAACCACGATACGCCATCGTGACCCGTCCTTGTCTTTTAGTAGTATATTTATGTATCCAACGATCTGCAACAAATACCAAATATATTGCATGTATTTTTCATAGTTACGTAGAGTTTGACTGAAGCATTTCTATCATTTTTTATTCGTCAGATCGTAGTATTTCCGTATTTTCTTTTCTTATCTATATCTAATTAATGGATTTTGACTTCAGGATACCCTGTCAACGTATTTATTTATATGGCCTTGTATATTTTAGTTAAGGGGTTATCTAAGTAAGATCGGATATGATTTTTTTAATGTTTGTGATGATTGAAGACTATTGTAATCGAGTAGTCAACTATATATGAAAATTTTAACATATAGTTGTGTAAATTTGTGGATTATAGTCTCAACCAACATCATAGTACTCTCAGACGTACATATTGTGTTATCATGTATCCGTCCACGTATATTAAACCGTGTTGATCTAAAGTGGCATTTTTGTAATCCTTCCCTCCCGTATATTGTTTAATGTATGTTTGTTAAAGTTGTGCCCCTCTTAGATTCTTCATTATTAGTTATGCTCCATCATTTTTTTCCAATGTCAGTTGTATCCCAACTTTCTTGGGTAATTAACAGTTGTGCACCTCGGGTTAAATTCTATCCATTCCATTTCCAAATAGACGCTATCTCAAGGGTAAATGTCTAATTGGATCAAAAAAGATGGGTGCAAATGTAATTTTTTTGGAAATTGTAAGGGAACAACTATAATTTTTAATAAATCGGGATTTAGTTGTATAAACCATGGTTTGGTTATCTCACTAATGGCAAACTAATCCGGAGGGCACAATTGTAAATTGTCCAAAAAAGTAGGGGCACAATTGATATTGTAAAAAGAGAGAAGGCATAACTGAAATTTCAGAATCTAAATAGAGGCACAATTGTGAAATACTCTTCAATATATAATGACATGTATTTTTTGTTGCTAAATGCTTTTTATATTTGAAATTGATGATAAATAATATATTTGTTAGAATATAATTAGTTATGGTATATATAAATAGCAACGATTATCTATTGTCATTTTTTCATATTTTTTATCGAGGGTTAAATGGGGATACCCTATGTGGGGTAACCAAGTTAACTACTTCCACCTTAATTTTTTTAAATTTTTTATGAAGTTTTTTAATGATACATAGGTGGATTAAGAAGATTAACAAGAGTAATATATTTTCCAAACTTCACGAAAAATAGGCATTTCTAACACGTCCATCTAGAAAGCAGCAATTTTTAGACCGTTAAACTTTGATAGCCTTGACGTATAGGATAATAATCTCAATTTTAGTTGAATTGTGAATGAGAATATGACGATAGATCTAAATTCCCTCAAATCTCATTGAAAACATTATAAAAATAAAAATAAAGGGTGGGTGTAGCTAACTTAGCTACCCTACATAGTAGCTTTATTTTTTTCCTTTTATTAATCATTGCTATTTCGCTACAACAAAATGGGTGACTTCATTTTAAAATCATCAATATATGATAGGTTATTGAACATATAACGACAATATTATTCATGCAAAAATATATATACTTGAAATTAATGACACATGTTATATTTGTTGTTGTATCATTAGCGACAATGCATATAACAATACTTATTTGTTATTATTTTTCAAAATATTAGCTAATCATTGCTAATCTTTTAGTTCAAAATCAACGATGATTAGTCCTTATTTTGTTTGTTAGATTTGAAGCTATGATTTGAAGCTCTTTTGCTTGTTAGATTTTGATCAAAGCTTTTCTATCCTTTTTTATTAGATTCTAGTCCTTATTTTATTTTTTCTTATCTAATATCTGTTGGAGGTTGACTTAAGGATGCACTACGTCAATCTATGCATATGCCTTAAAGCGATCAATCTATGTATATGCCTTAGATATTTTATGGAGTTCTTTAAGTAATATAAGTGGGTTATAAGAGTGAGGAACTGCTGCTTGATAACTTATGCTTAAATATTTTGAGTGGTTGTCAATAAGTTTAATTGGATTCGATCCAATAAGTTGTTGGAGTCCATTTTTCCTAACAACAATATACAGATCTAAGCCCAGAACATTGCAAATGGTAGTGGAATCAGGTTCCTTCAAATAGCGGAAAGGGCAACCCTAAGGTGGAGCCACCCTTATAAAGAAATAGAAGGAAAAAGCTAGCTTGACCCAACAAATTGTTGGAGATATTTTTCCCTATTCATGATTATGTATGATCTCTTCAAATGAAGTAGGGTCTCAACATTTCCATGTTAAGCCATTATGAAACCCATTAGATATTGATTCGTTTGCTTCCAAAACCTTATCAAAAAGGTATTTTCTTCACCTTGATTCATTAAATTCAAATTTCATTTAACAAATTCAATCCACTATTTTAGGATTGTCTAGAATCGATATTTTTCGCTAATACATTCATTTATAAAGTTCTGATTCCGTTCTCAGTAAGTTGGATTTAAGAATATGTTTGTAAAGTCCATCTTGTATATGTAGAATCCATGTTCAATGAGAGGCAGGGGTGATGCGAAGTTTCTGGAGGAGGTGGTGGATGAGGATGTCGTGTGCCACCTGATGCCCATCGCGATGGAAGGAGTCATTGATGTCGTCCACCACCCATTACCTGCAAGAATTGATTTAGGATTTTCGATATGGAATGCATTTATGGGTTGTTACATTCTATTTTTAAAATGTGATAATGACCAAAATGAGCTTCCAATCAACTAAAAAATAATCATTAATAAGCAATTAATCTCACCCCTCTGATTGAATATACACATACAAGATTGTTGTCTTTACCATAGAAATGATAAGCCCCCATCTCATTTGAAGTCTCTCATATATAAAAGAGCATCCATCTACACAAAAAACTATGAACTATGCATCTGATTTCAATGTCACATCTGAACTTTAGAAGGTAATAAAATAATATCTCGATCTCTTCTGTTCGTTACATTGTGATATGGGACTAATGCGATTAAATTGATCATCTTATCTTTCCGATCTTAAGTTGCATCAGCTCATAATCACGTTGAAACAAACATTAAAAACCAGGTATCATAATTTTTTACATTTTAAAGTTAAGGTGGACATTGAAATTGGATGTATAGTGTAGGAACTTTTTTATGCAATAAGTATTACTTATTGAAATAACTCGATGAGAAATATAATGAATTCCTAACATAAAAAAATAGAAATAGTTTTGTGTTATTTTCGAACTTTGTTGGACGACATTATTATTTATGGGGCCACATCAACATATTGTTGGGTCCATTCTTACACACAATCCATCTGTCAAAGTTTTTGATGCCCACAAAAATGTGTGCCAATGAGGAAATGACACAAATGACAAAATGTATTTGATTCGAACATCCAAACCTTTTGTCGTCATGACTAAAGTTTCAAAGTGTTGACTAGGAATATCAAAGGTACTTTAGTGTAATTACCTTGTACAAGAATAAAAGCATGAAATCTCAAGAGGAGAGGTTGAGGTTTGGTCAAAGATCAAAGATATGTTTGTATTTGATTGGAGTTCGTTCGAGTATTTGATATTGTAGGATCCAATTATATTTGTTTCGAAGCGTTGATGAAGGAAAAAATGACCACTCATAGAGGTCAAAAACTCCTCCCGCATCACCAGATATAGAAGGAGAGAAAAGGCATGGGGTAGAGTAACACGCTTCAAGTAAAAAAGCCAATGTTAAAAATATATTCTAATATAAATATAAATAGTATAACATATTGACAAAACTACATCGCATCACATTTATCATTTCAACTGTCCTAATCATACAAATGCCGAATACTTACAAAAGTATTACCAATCTTACTAACTCTTTGGAAATAACTCACGTCAACCATATTACCAAACAAGCCCTTGGAGTAAGAAATGATCTTGGCAATGCATGTCCTTCTTTCCCTTTAAGGTTTTGTGTGGCATACATGACTTAGGGCGATAGAAGAACGTTAACTATATGCTTCATAAATAGATTGACTTGCAAGCATTTCCCTTCTTCTTCTTGTCGTGCCTCAATGTTATTGTGGGATGCAATGGGATCGATCGAGGATTGAGCTTGAGGTAGCTTGGAAAGCTTGGACCTATTGTATTCCACCCGTAGCTGATAATTTGTTGAGGGAAACCCACAAATGTTAGACACCATGAAGAACGTGATCTATTGATAAGGAGTCTCCATCAAGGAAGCAGGGCTAGTCCAAGACCAACTTTCGAGTTCCGACTACTCAAGTGCTTTTTCCTTATGAAGTGTGGGTCGACAGCCTAATCTCTCTTAAGGCTTTTCACCCTTACAAAAGGATGTTGGCAGCCTAGGGAATACCCCAAATGCATGGGTTGGAGACCATGGGCCGCAGAGTCCTCCATCAGGGAAGAGAGAGCTTCCATGCCAACCGCGAAGAGGAGTGGCCTATCAGTGTCACCTTTGTGCCCTGGAATAGTTCATGAGGAGAGTCATTCACTATCATCAAGAATCAAGTTGTGGAAATGCATTTAGAATTTTGGTGGGCTAACATGGGCTAAACCCCATGTTTTTCTGGATCCACAGAATGGAGAATGCTCAATAACATTGAAAGCCTTAGATAGGACAATTTTAAGGTACACATGTGATGTGTTGGCCTTCAGATCGAACCTCATCACAAGTTATTATGAAAGATATACATTGTGTCCAATAGACCAACCATTAATAAAGATCATTTCAATTGGAAATATGAAATCATGGAGTGACCTTAATGTCATTTGGTTTGGAGAGGGGGGAGGGGTTGGTATGCATAGTGGGGAGACTCGAGAGGGCCTCATAGAATTCTACCATTGCTTTTGTCACCAAGGTCACCTTATCAATCATCATGATGCCCCCATCAAGAAGAGTAGGGATGTTATTTCTCGTTGTGTGTGCTCTCGCAGAGATGTGGATGAATATATGTTGTGATATGATCCCTGATCTCAGCCACTCCATGTGACTTTTATGCTTCCATATGCCTACTCAAGATTGACATCGAATTCTGCAAAGTGCCATTTCACATCATCTTCTAACTGCATCAAAAAGGGATCCAAAGGGTTTAGCGAGAGCTGCAATAGCGATTTTGAGTGCATTCTTTAGTTGCTTTCAACTCCTCAAATATGTTATGCTCCCTACATACCCATTCTTTAAGTACAAGCTTCTTGCTCGTAAGCTTATGTGAAAAGCAAAAGATGGGTTTATGACAAATCGAGGTTGCCCAAGCACTAACTACAATCTCAAGAAAGCCTTGGCAATTGGTCCAGTAGTCGAAGTAATGGAATGACTTGTGGTGGAAGGCTACATGAACCAAGGAGGCCATCATCAGAAAATGATTGCTCGAAGGGAGGGAAGTAGCTTAGCTTTGCTGAAGGGAAGAGGGTCAGGCAACCTAAATTCACCAACCGAAGATCGAGGCTGGCTACCACACGAGAGGGGCCACCGGTATTAGACCAAGAAAGTGTGACAACTTTTAGGGAGATTCCCACGCGTAGCAAGTGAGGGCACGTTCTTTGTCATTGCATGAAGAAAGTATTCATTTGGGGGGGGTAGGGACGAAGCCAGGATGGTATTTAGGAGGGGGCACAAATAACAATATAAAAAGTGTATTCATCTAATCAAATTAACTGACATATTGAATATCTACAATGCGAGTAGAAAATATAATTATATGCTTTCTAAAATTATAAAAATGGTTGTGCTCTTTAAAAAATTACCTTGTTAGAGTTGTCCTCAATGAGATTTCATATTTTGAAATCGTTGAATAATTTCTTTATTGCTAAAATCATATATGTATTGACAGCTAAACTCATATTTTTTAATACAAACTTAACAAATATAAAATTTCTATATAGTTATGATAAATGTTTCATACATTCTTAAAAATATATGGGTTAATTGGGTAATTTAATTGGGAATAAAAGATGGGTAAATTTTGCATATCCTATCAATATAGACTCCAGATATTTCATTATTAAAAAAATTTGACTATGTCCAAAGTACCAAACAATGATTCACTATTTGTTAATTCAATATTTTCTTTATTTGTACTAATATGTCTGCAGTAAAATTGAGAAAAAAATGAATTGCTGGATATCTTATAAAAAAGAATCTAGATACATTTTAATTTTGATAATTCCCATATGTATTCAATCCAAAATTCTAATTTTATTTGGGATAATACTAAACAATAAGTTTATACGATATATCTAATTCAATCAAGTTTGTTCTATCAAAAAATGTTTTCAACATTAGAGGTTTTCTAATGTATCAAAAAAGATTAAAATCAGGAATTCAATGGTAGTAGAGAATTATGTAATAGAAAATACATGTCCTTCAAATTTGAATCTTAATAGCAAAAAAAATTGTCCAATTTGATCTATGAAGTTTAGCGAGGGATGCTCGAGAGAGAACACGAGAGAGAGAGAGAGAGAGTTGAGAGAGAATTGGAAAAGGAGAATACATGAGGGAGTTATGGGAAGGGGAAGAAGTGAAGATTGGAGTGAGCTTCTTCCAATTATATATGGAATGTATTAATTTTTTCAAAAATTGAGGGGGGAATTTGCCCCTCCTTGCCCCCTCTCCATCCGTCCTTGGAGGAGGGGGCTTCCCATGACCTTACTACCCAAACCTTCATGAGGCGGATAATGTATCACGTGAATGGCCTAATCTCACAATCTCAATCACAATCCTACTACATCAAACCTACCAGCTTCATCGATTTCCATGATGTATGAAAGAATCAACAAATTAGGCTCAACAAAGAAAGAAAATCACAAGCAACCAGGATGATAACAAGCGTCGAGCTGAACTTGAACAATCGAACTTTCTTAAACTCATTCGAGCTAGAAGGGCATTCATGCAAAACAACGTGCAAATTTTCTTTTCTTAAACTCATTCGAACTAGAAGGGCATTCATGTAAAACAACATACAAAATTTACTGCACCTTACAGAATCCAACCTCACACTGCCACACCCTTCTTCAATTCACACCCATCAATTCACCTCAGGTCCTCACCCTCCCCACCTCCCTCTCTCTCTCTCTCCATCGCAACCCACAACTTCCACCTCCCTGCAAGGTCTCCACTGGTACCACTAGTAGGAGGTAGTATTTGCAGCACCCACTGTTGCCGCTAGCAGCAGCTTCTCCTTCCCCTGCCACTCACATGACCACCTCCCTCCTCGTATTCCACCCTCCCACACCCTTCTCCACGTACTCATCATGACGCCTCTCGTCCTCCTCCTCTTCCTCCTCCCCACCTCCCTCGCCCTCCCCCCGAAGCCCAACACTGATGGGTTCTTCCTCCTCGAGTTCCTCAGCCAGATGGGATCCCCTCCCACTCACAACTCCTCCTCCCTCTGCCCGCAAGCCGCCCGCTGCACCTTCGAGAACGACCACCTTGTCCTCCTCTCCGCCTCCGGCCTCGGCCTCCGTGGCCCCATCCCCGCCAGCACCATAGGCAAGCTCGGGATGCTCCGGGACCTCGACCTCAGCCACAACAACATCACTGCCTTCTCCCCCGACTTCTGGGGCCTCGGGAACTCTCTTCGGAATCTCAACCTTTCCGCGAACCAGATCAATGGGCCGCTCCCGGATGGCGTCGGGAATCTGGGGAAGCTCGAAAAGTTGGATCTTTCCTCCAACCTCCTCTCCGGTCGGATCCCGGTTCAGGTCTGGTCCATGGGGAGCCTGACCCACCTCAATCTCAGCAAGAACCTGTTCGATGGTTTTCTTCCGCCGGAGATTGTGCAGCGCAGATCGTTGATTTCAGTCGACCTCTCTTCCAATTCGCTTCGGGGCAGTTTACCGAGCGATCTCAATTTCTTGGTGAATCTCAGCCACTTGAATCTTGCAGGGAATGTGGTCACCGGAAAGCTGCCGAATTTCTCCGGATTGGAGTCATTGGAGTATCTTAATCTGTCGAGAAACCGGTTCACAGGTTCAATATCCGCCGCGCTTCACCGCACACTGCACGTCGTCGATCTCAGCGGCAACCAGTTCACCGGCCACATCTCTCAGGTATCTCTGAATTCCGGTTCTTGGCCCGGTCTGACCAAACTCGACCTCTCCGGTAACCGGCTCAGTGGCACGATATTCGCAGACTTGGGCACTGCCCGGTCGCTCCGGTACCTGAGCCTCGCTGACAACCGGTTCGCCCGCGGAAAGTTCCCGGAGATCAGCGAGCTCTCCGGCCTAGAGTTCTTGAATTTCTCCAGAATTGGGCTCATAGGGAAGATACCTGTGGGTGTTCGTAAGCTCACGAATTTGAGTGTTCTTGATCTCTCGCATAACCATTTGGAGGGACAGATTCCAGATTTGAGCATCCGGAATTTGAAGGTGTTGGATCTCTCCAGCAACAATCTCACTGGCGAGATTCCGATGCAATTGCAGAGGAAGCTCCACAGTATGTCAAGCTTCAACTTCTCCTACAACAATCTCACCTTCTGCTCGTCGTCGTTCCCCCCCGTGACGCTGAAAACCGCGTTCATCGGCTCACGCGACGACTGCCCAATCGCGGTGAACCCCGACAACACCGGCGTAGTGAGAGCCAACCATAGAAGACGTGATCTTGCACTGGCAATTGCAGCCTCTGCCATCTTCCTGATGGGCGTCTTAATGTGCATTGCCATCATGCTCCGAAGGCGAGCCGGATCGCTGCTCGTGTCGAAACAGATCGCCGGAAAGGACGACCCCAACTTATCGGGACCATTCTCGTTCGAGACGGATTCCACGACATGGATTGCCGACGTCAAGGACGCCAATTCAGTACCGGTGGTGATCTTCGAGAAACCGCTGCTGAGCTTCACATTCTCCGACCTCCTCTCCGTGACGTCGCACTTCGACCGGGGGACCTTACTGGCAGAAGGGAAGTTCGGACCGGTCTACCGCGGCTTCCTGCCGGGCGGGTTCAATGTGGCGATCAAGGTTCTGGTTCACGGATCCACGCTGACCGATCAAGAAGCCGCCATTGAATTCGAGCGTCTCGGCCGGATAAATCACCCCAATTTGGTCCCGCTGACGGGCTACTGCCTCGCCGGAGACCAGCGCATCGCCGTGTACGAGTACATGGAGCACGGGAACCTCCAGAACCTGCTCCACGACCTGCCGCTGGGAGTTCAGCCGACCGACGACTGGAGCAACGATACATGGGACGACGACAACGATGGCGTGCGCAGCATCACGTCGGAGGGGCAGACCACATGGAAATTCCGGCACAGGATCGCACTCGGCACCGCAAGAGCTCTGGCATTCCTCCACCACGGATGCATCCCACAAATTGTCCACAGGGATGTCAAGGCCAGCAGCGTCTACCTCGACTCTGCATTCGAGCCCCGGCTGTCGGATTTCGGGCTGGCGAAGATCGTCGGCAGTAACTTCGAGGACGAGATAGCGCGTGTATCGCCCGGATACACGCCGCCTGAATTGACCGGGCCAGAGGCCAGCCCGGTGACTTCAAAGTCCGATGTCTACGCGTTCGGCGTAGTTCTGTTTGAGCTGATCACCGGTAAGAAACCGGTTAACGACGAGTATCCGGACGGCAATGACACCAATTTGGTGAGCTGGGTCAGAGGACTCGTGAAGAGGAATCAAGCAGGTGACGCGATCGATCCAAAGATCTACGAGACCGGGCAGGAGAAGCAGATGGAGGAGGCCCTCCGAGTCGGTTATCTCTGCACGGCAGACGCCCCGTCGAAGCGGCCGTCGATGCAGCAGATAGTCGGGCTGCTCAAGGACATCGAACCCTACGCCGCGGAGCAATGATGCATTGCTCCGCGATGCAATTCTACTCGTAACTTCAACTGTTCATTTCAGATCCTCGCTGATTGAACTGGATGTCTCAGTAAAAATTTGGGGTGATTAGTGAAAATTTTGAGTGTTCATTGCGCTTAATATTTATTCCCTTTCTAATTCGTCCTCTTTGCCTGCACATACAGAAGTGATTAGATTCCCTTAACTGCTGCGAAATTTGCATCAAACGCCCTGTTGTTATTGTCGATTTCTGAGTTGATGTAAATAATGGTGATGTTTGGAATCCTCTGTGCTCTGCTTTGTCCAAAAATCTTGTCTCCAGCAATCCAATTGGAATTTATTAAGGCATCAGGCATTACAGTCTGTATATTATAAGGATGGAGTTGGGAAATTAAAAAAGAAATGGGTGGCATCAGATTCCAGAAGAAGACAGTTGTGAAGGAGATGCCGGAAATCCTGATGTTTGGTAGATGTGCCTTAAAAATATAGGAGATGCCTCGGAGGGGAAGAGAGTCAGTCCCCCCTCCTTGTCGGAGACCATGTGAGGTGTGGTCTTACCTTAGATTCCGGGGGTTTCCTTCATAGATACCCGTAAAATCTTTCGGAATTACCTGCAGTAAAATAGATGTTACATCCATGGTGTTCTATGCTCTCTCAACCGTTGGATTCATATGCATGTCTCTTCCCCCGCTCGGTTAATCCATGGTGTACTTTATTTGTTGACCGGGTAATTTAAAATTTAAAATTTTTTCAAAAAAAGAAACGAAAAATATTCAGTTATCCATAAATACTCATAGAAATTTTCAGATTCCAGCTCAAAAGCAAGGGAAGAAGCACAAAAGTGCAGCAATCAAGTAAAGAAAAACCATGAATTCAGATTCCAGCTCAAAGAGAGTTAGAATCATTGTAAAAAAGAACCCTCGGATCATATCTCTCCTAATGCAAGGAAAAAATCTCACTCAGAGTCAAATTAGATGACTGATTCTTTTTTTCTGTCGAGCAATTTAACTTTGAGATGACTAAAGAGTTTCACCAGTTGAATCTCAATTCGTCCGCTTTATTCTTGTATATTGAGCTAAAAACCTTAACAAAATACCTATAAAAAATATGTTAATACCATATTCTTGTACATATAATCCATGATAGCTAAATACCGTTTTGCATATAAGGACACGTAAAAACGAGCAAAAAAATCAAAAGAAAGAACCAAGAAGCGTGCACTTATGTGTGCATGGATGCATATTGATTATGCGAAAAAAGAACAGATACGATTATTAATAATATTTATGACCCTAATTATAGTCCAAGACTCAAGGATTGATCGTCTCGATAAAAATAAGAAAAATAAGGAAAAGTTTTAAAAATCGTAGTAAAGTGTATAGAACACATCTAAACATACTTATTTATGTAATATACACAAATATAACAACCATAACTTTTTATTACTATTTTTTGAACTAATTATTTTTACATATATGTAAAAAAAGTAAGTGCAAACATAGAAAGATATACCAAAAAAAGTACGTTGAATAACAAAGGAAACAAAAACCTAATATGTCAATATGGTAACTACTAAGAGATACCAATTTATTTGTAACTTTAAATGGATTAAACTCGCATTTAAATTTCATACTACAATAACTATTAATTTAGAAAAATGTTACAAAAATACCAAAGTTAAAGGATTGAGATATGACTTTTTGGATCCTTTGTCCATCAACTTGTGACTACAATGAATTTACAACTTTTCTACACATTCTACTTCAACTTATTTTGACCTACTTTTTATGCGCACTCTTGACAAAATACAAAAAATAATCAAAAAATATAAATTTCACCATACCACTTAAATCCAAATCCTGATTTCCAATATACAAGTGCCCAATATTTCATATTCTACTCACCTTTAATGGGTTTGGGGACCTCTTAATATATAACTACAAATGTGTTACTATCTTCAATGTATTATACAAATTACTTATCTCATTTTTATTTTCTTTTAGTTTCTTATTTACATGTTAATAATCTACTTTCATTTAAAAAATATAAAATTAACAAAAAAATGCAAAATTAAAACATGCAAAAATATATAGGTGTACATAGGTCAAATGTACCTATAAAATCCATAAACATTTTATCTTTAGTGGATAATATAAAATCAAACGGCAACAAAAATATGAGTATATACCTAATATTGTGTATGATTATAATAAAATATATGAGACTAATCCGATCAGTTGTGTATGATTAATCTAGCTTAGATGATGAGATAAGTTAACTTTCATGGGACGAAATTTACATTGCTTCTTAAAATCTTTTTAAACAAATTATGAAATATGAGAATGAAGTACACGATCCTAAAAAATTAACAAATAATTAGTTAATGATAATCTCTCTTGCTAAATGGTTTAAATGTTTTGAAGAGAAAAATGAATTATTTGGAAGTGATAGTTAAATTAGAGTTTGAAAAAAGAGATGGGCAAAAATAAAAGAAGTATGACTTTTACGTATAATGCAAAAAAAGGAATAGATAGCTATACTTCTAAGCAATATATAGGTACTTATAACCACTCTGAAACTTGATCCCTAAAGGACCAGAGAAATAAATGGTTCCCAAAAAATATTTTGTAGGTACCGATAATCAAGGAAAAAGAAAATGGATGATATCGTATCAACATCAGCATCGGAAATGATTCTCACCAAGGGCAAATTCTTATCAAGTATGAATGTTGCCTCTATGAAGATCTTAGGATTGGAGAAGTCCGCCATCAAGAACTCTAGGTGATTTCTTAACTTTTTGATTAAGTTGATCATGCATTGGCATTGAGCCCTCAACTTGTATCTTTAAGGAGAGCATTTAAGTAACTATCAAGGAGAGCTTTAATTAAGAGAAAGAAGGTTGAAAACACTTAAAATCTTTTTAGAATTTTGATAATCTCAAAGGGGTATGATAAAAGGTTTGTTTACAAAAAAATTCATCTATGGGGGAGAGAAAAAGAAAGAAAGAGTTTTTTTTCAAATTTATACGGGAAAAAAGGAGAAAAGAAA
This sequence comes from Ottelia alismoides, assembly GCA_037367405.1. Lineage (NCBI taxonomy): Eukaryota > Viridiplantae > Streptophyta > Magnoliopsida > Alismatales > Hydrocharitaceae > Ottelia > Ottelia alismoides. The sequence goes on from JAZKJV010000960.1 coordinate 473,699, forward strand.
ACACATTATTTTCACGCACTGATGAATAACCATTCATCTACATTTATTCTTCTATTTTACATTTAAATCCTTATCAAAACACATGTAAATACAGATAAATTGTACAAATTAACATTCATTATTCATCTATAAATAATACATCAATACTTGTATTTAAATCCAAAATACGAACCTCGACCAGGTTTCCTCTCAACCTTCTCAGAAGTGAGGATTCTGATTAAGGGGATGTCTGTCCTATAATATTTCGACACTAAACCTTGTTCACTCGTGATTTTGAATATGATGCATGCCTACTTTTGTTGGCAGTCGGACCTTGAGAACACATGCTTGGGTTAAGGGATTCTGGCTCAAGCGCATGTTCAGACACCATGGCCAGCTCTCCTTGATAATAGTTCAGTGACAGAGTTGTTTCTGGTCAAGCAATTTGTGCATCCTTGATATCACTAATTGTAATATTGAATATTGTAGACATGTCTTTAAATATAGGTACGGATATGGAAACAGATAATCATAACCCAAATAAGAGTATTTAACGAATGGATAGGGGTGATCCTGTGGACAATAAATGTCTACTACCACTTGCATCCATAAGAAATATTTTTGTAAAGTTAAAATTAATAAATGATTAAAATCTAAATTACATAAACTATAAATACAATAAAATAATAAAGGAATAAAGTAAACATGCTCAATTAAATAACTTGTATCATAAATAATTAAATAGTATATAGATCTATATTTTCCTTCTTGCATTTGAAAATGACTCCAGAATACAATATACTATATGTAACCAGGCAATCAATTTAAATTTAATTATGTAAACACACTGTTGTCTGCATATACAATATACATATGTATAGATTCAGTTTTATGGATATCCATATTAGTGTTTGTTTAACAATAACAAGAGATAAACCTCAAGTATCTCTTATCCACCTTATTCCTTGTTACTTACTCCTTGTTCCTCTAGCGATTGCTGCCTAAGCTTTTCACAAATAAATTAAATGAATGATGAAGTTATGGTATGACTACTTTATTATTTTATTTATGATAGCCTTTTAGATATTTGGAGTGAATGATGACAAAGATCATAAAAAGGTAGTCAAACTATGTTAGAGGCCCTCCTCTTTTGTTTGTCATTTTCTTATATAACATGCACACAAGCCTCAAGGGTGTCAATGCAAATAAATCACATATTTAAGGCATCATCAACTACCCCCTGATCCCAACAGGTTCTGACCCCATGTATTTCATAAATATTTGCAGCTGCATTAACTTTCGCGGTGCACCATAATTAATGAGGAGTGGATGCCATTGTTCCAGTGGTTTAATTGACATGAGGATATTGGTTGAAAAGCTGCTGATCAACACCCATCATAAAGGTGTGATTGAATGCTCTCCCCCTCAAGCACAAGTTGTTGCATGATCATCTTTTCAAAAAAAAAGGGACCCCCTTTTTTCCATTCAAAGCTGACCTATACTTTTGTGTGATTAACCTTTGTTCCTTTGTGCCATTGTGGATTTGGTGTCCTCATTAGATGCTTCGGACACATTGAGATGTAAAGGGTTCATGCTGAGGGGGGGAGACGCGGCATCCGGTCGGCTCGCTTTCGAACCGATCCTCTTGTAGACGATGCGCTTGGCTTTGCAAGGACATGGCTTATTGGCAAGCGAAAGCAAGAGCAGAGTACGAAGAGGCTATGAATGATGTTTTGAAAAATCTTTTATGTTCAAGACTTGTCTTAATTAGGTCTACCTAAGATAAAGATGCATGTAAACTTTTGTAATTACATGACAACCCATGATTTCTCCGTATATACCTCACATACCCTGCGGAGAGTTGATAAGTTTACAGAGGCATGTGTGTTAAATATATCAAAACTATAGGGGGGTTGAGCCCTTCGACAGGGGGCATGTGTGTTAGATAGAGCAAAACTATAGGGGGTTTCAGCGTAATTGCAAAGGCGGTACGCGTTGTCGTGTAGTTGGACGAGTCCTTGGGTCGTGAAGTAAAATGCCCACATAAATAGCTCTGTCATTAAAAAATCGAAATATTCCAGATTTTTTAAAGATAGAAAAAAACGAATTATTCGGATCCCCAATAAATGTCTCGTGTTCGCGTCCGGGTCGTTTTTATCCGGATTCTGCATATCCATATCCGTACAAGAGTTGCAAATCCAGCGACCCGCCATTTCTGCCGGCAAAAATGGCATGGAGTCATGGACCAGACCACAGTCAAGTTAACCCATTTGTCGGTTCTGTTGGAATGTCCATTATGTCCTCTTTTTGGCTACACCGCATGCTTAAATTATCATTTCAAATCCAGCTAACCAAAATTTAATTTTAAATCTATTCAAAAATAGCGGGGTTGACTGTTAGGGCCTGTTTGGTTGCTGGGTTGGACTGGGTTGGATTGGGCTGGGTTGGGGTGGATGAATAGTAATCTGTGAGGAGAAAGTACCCTTGTGAATAGTAACCAGGGTTGTGCCAACCCAGTCCAACCCAGCAACCAAACAAACCCTTAGAGTCATAACTTTTGATTACTATGTCAATCTCCTAAACAATAACTACATCACAACTTCTTCTACAGAGTAGTTTTAAATGATATACCGTTATTCTATACAGTATTGTCGTATATGAAAGGTAATATTTTGCATATATACGGTAATATATATATATATATATATATATATATATAGACACACACACACGGATTGTGTATCACGTAAAAATTTGGTCAAAGTGCAATTTGGGTCGGACTTGGGTCGGGTTGAATGTGGTCAGGTTCTAAAATCCTATGTTCAATGCCCAAATCAATTCGATACATGAGACATACTTCAAAGATCAAGCCCGTCTCATGGACCAAATCAAATTATTTTTCTCATTTTTTATATAATTTACATAGATAATTAATTTTTTAAACATCATTAAACATTATAAATCAAAGTAATTTTTATATGTGTCACTTTACATGTAAACTGCTATATATACACTGTAACTTTATTGATATATTATGTTAAAAGCATGCAAAATCTATTTTTTAATATATATACATATATAGGGAAAATGTGTATGCCCCCTAAGGGGAGCTAACTTAGCTCCCCCGCTCCATTTTTCACATGTTTTTTTTGAAATTTAAAACCGTGTAAATTCATTATTAAATTCCTATATTACGTTATTAAAATTTCATGCGAAACAGAGACTCCTACGACCTCCATCCAGACGGGGTCAATTTAAAAATCATGTGACCGTTAAAAAATGACCGTCTGGATGGAGGCCGTAGGAGTCTCTGTTTCGCATGAAATTTAATAGCATAATATAGGGATATAGTGATGAATATTCACGAAAGAAATTTTTCAAAAAAATAAAAAAATAAGGAAAATGGAGCAGGAGGAGCTAAGTTAGCTCCCACTGGGGGACAGCCCCTACGGGAGCTAACTTAGCCCCCCCCCCCCCCCCCGCCCTATTTTTTTTTCAAATTTTTTATTTTTTTTGAAATTTTTTCGTGAATATTCATCATTGTATCCCTATATTATGTCATAACAATTTCATGTGAAACAGAGACTCCTACGGCCTTCATCCAGACAGTCATTTTTTAACGGTCTCAGGATTTTTTAGATTGACCCGTCTGGATGGAGGTCGTAGGAGTCTCTGTTTTACATGAAATTTGAATGACATAATATAGGGATATAATAATGAATTTACATAATTTTTATTTTCAAAAAAAAATAAAAAAATGCGAAAAATGGGCGGGGGAGCTAAGTTAGCTCCCCCTAGAGGGCATACACATTTTACCCATATATATATGAGGAAAATGGGGCTGCCCCTAGGGGGAGCTAACTTAGCTCCCCCCGCCCTATTTTCTTCAAATTTGTTATTTTTTTTTGAAAATTTTTTCCGTAAATATTCATCACTATATCCCTATATTATGTCATAAAAATTTCGTGTGAAACAGAGACTTCCTACGGCCTCCATCCAGACAGTCATTTTTTTAACGGTAACATGATTTTTTAAAATGACCCCGTTTGGATGGAGGTCGTAGGAGTCTCTATTTTGTATGAAATTTGAATAGAATAATATAGGGATTTAATAATGAATTTACACGGTTTTAGATTTCAAAAAAAATAAAAAATTGTGAAAAAGGGGCGGGGGGAGCTAAGTTAGCTCCCCCTAGGGGGCATACACATTTTACCATATATATATATATGGGTAAAATGGGGCTGCCCCTAGGGGGTAGCTAACTTAGCTACCCTCGCCCCATTTTCTCCATGTTTTTATTTTTTTTGAAAATTTCTTCCGTGAATATTCATCACTATATCCCTATATTGTGTCATTAAAATTTTGTGTGAAAACAGAGACTCCTACGGCCTCCATCCAGACAGTCATTTTTTAACGGTCACAGGATTTTTTAATTCGACCCCGTCTGGATGGAGGTCGTAGGAGTCTCTGTTTCATATGAAATTTTAATGACATAATATAAGGATATAATAATGAATTTACATAATTTTTATTTTCAAAAAAAATAAAAAATATGGATAAAATAGGGTGGGGAGCTAAGTTAGCTCCCCCTAGGGGACATACACATTTTACCCTATATATATATATATATATATATATATATATATATATATATTAGTGGGTCAGAACGAGCCTGGTTGACCATTCACTAAATTTCTTGAGTCAAGCTAGGTCCATGAATACGCAGGCCCCCGAATCACTTGTCAGGTTTAGTTGTATATCTATTTTAAGTATACTATGTATGTTATAGATGCTCTAAATTAATTCCGATTTGTTTAGCTGGTTCAATTAATTTTTCACCGTTTATATAGTTTAAGCTAGTTTTATAAGAATGATAACGTCGGCATCTTGTTTAATTTATTTGATCCTATAATTTAACCCAGATTTGACCTTTTCCATAAGGTTTTCGATTCAGACTCCGATTCCGTTTCAGAAACATTGGTATGTACTCTCCCAATTCAAAAGCAAATCTCATTTCCAAATATGTTATTTCATTAAAAAGACACGTTATCTTGACCGTCCATTTAAAGGTAGCGCAATGATCAACGTCAAAGAATAAAGGAAATAACAAGAATTCATTTTATGATGGTCTAAAATCCTTTATTATACTTAAAAAGATCCCGTAGTTTCTAACAAGCATCGTTATTGCTGCCATTCTTGAAAATATAAATCATGTAATATAACGCCATGATATATATGGTAAAAAATGATGGGTGGGGATACATTGTGTTGAAAACAGGATCATCAATCCATATATTAAACAGTAATTACACTGATTCTAATGAATTAACGGAGCATTACAATTAACATCATTTTAATCATGCATTTCCCATCCATTATCCGATTACGTAATGCAAACAGAAACCGATTAAACAATTGGAAACAAGAATTAGGGCGTGATCCAGAGAAAGTAAAGTAATAAACAAATTACGGCAAACAAAGTGAAAGAAGAATAAGGTTAGAAATCACCGAAGCGTACATAAAATGTACTGTCCTTAGAGAGAATATCTCCCCCACAATACCGGTGTTAGGATACTGGCAAACCGCTCACATGATACGACGGTCCACGGCCTTCATTCGCGCACACCGACGAGACCGTCCTCGAAAATACCTCCGAAAACTTGCAGCCGAGAAGATCAGGTCGCAAATGCGATGGGAAGAGAGCACAAGCGGTGGCGTGAAAGGGAGTTTTTCTTACGAGAGAAGAAAAACGGCGTGAGGGAAGGGTATAAAAAGAAGCTTGTGTGTAGCGCGCAGTACCTTTTGATTTCCGAAATACCCCTCAACGGGCATGACTCTTTGGATTCCAAAACTGCGGCTAAAATGAGACGTTTGTATCGAGCCAGGTTCCCATTTCGATCGAGTCCAAATTAATCAATCTGATTAATTTAATCAGCCACTCAAATGAAATCCGCGGCAAAAGTATCGAGATCCGAGATCGGAATTGATTCCCGAACCGGATCCGGAGACGGAGACAGAGCGGAGCGCGCACACCCTCCATTCCTCCTCTCTACTATTGCTACAATAGCTTGGGGTGTGAACTCATATATAAGCCCACCAAAAGTTTAGATATACTAGGTATGGTACTAAACTTCCACCCAAGCTTTTTCATATTTCAAATTTGTGAATTCTCAACTTTTCCTCTAAACCATTTAATTTCTCAATTGAAACCAAATTAACTTCAATTGTAATTACATAGACTTTACAATTTAAAGTCTAACTACTATTCTAAATACAACAATCTCCCATGAATTCACCAATTTGAAAAAGAGATTTAAAGAGAGTTAAAAGACATCTTTCGGCTGCCACACTTTGCTTTCAGTAAAGGTACCTTCCGGTTTGAACTTCTACCAGAGTTTACTACTTTCACTTTAACAGGAACGAAGTGAACTACGTCTTCAACTTCAGACCTTGGTGTTAAAGTATACGGTAGAAACAACAAAGTGTTGTTCTTTGTACAATCTTTAGGGTTGGTGCTTTTGAAGGCCATGCACCTTTATCCTGTTTCATGAGTATTCATGAAAGACCCTTTTCCTTTAACTGCGGCCCATAGTAACACTCACATAGATGGTGTTCTCCAAGGATGCATTGCTAACATCCTACCGAAAAGCTTGAACTCATTCAGAGCCTACGCTCTTCCTAAACTTGCATCTTAAATGGCACTCAGGCTTTCAGGGATAAGACACTCATGCATAAGTATTAAAGTAAGAGTGCCAACCAGTTCTCCAAATAGCCTGTTATTACCACATTGAACCTACTTTGTGGGATCTCCACTCAAATAAGTTGGGTTGCTACTGTAAAGGAACTTCCAATGGATCTCAGTCTCATCCCAAGCCTAGACTTTAGGACTAAAGATCTATCAGTCCTTTAGTCAACGGATCTACTGTGTTATCCTTGGATCCAACAAAATCCATAGCCAACACCCCTCGAGACACCAAATCTCTTAACGTCTTAAGTCTGATTTGTATGTGTATTTTTTTATGATTGAACTTTGAATTCTTAATCTTGGCAATCGTGGTCATATTATCACAATGTACCGAGATCGTAGGAACTGACTGACCTACCATGAGAATTTCAGACAGAAGTTCCCTTAGCCATTCAGCCTCAATTCCAGTGGTGTCCAAATCACACAGCTCGGCCTCAAAGGTAAATCGAGCTAGAATGGTATGTTTCACAGACCTCTAAGAGACTGCACTGCCTTCAAAGTTAAAGACATAACCAATAACACCATTACTCCCAAACTCCTATGTTCCCTATCCAGCTTGCATCACTATATCCTTCTAGTACAGATGATGTCTACCATAATGCAAACTAAGGGAAATAGTTCCCTTCATGTACTTCAGTACTCAAGTTAAAAGCCTCACAGTGGGTATGGTCAGGACAGCTAGTGTATCTACTCAACTTTGCAACCGAGAATGAAATATTAGGTCTCGTGCAATTTGCAAGATACATTAAACTATCTATCACTTGTGAATACCTTAGTTGAGCTACATGTACTCCACTTTTATTCTTAAACAACATTTTGGATGAATCAAAAGAAGTGCTTATAGCTTCGTAGTCTGCGTGGATGAACAATATACGGCAAATAACGTATTCGACATGCCAACAAGAGGCAACCATGACATATACAATCTCGTTACTTCCACGCGGATTGCACCTTCTAACTATCGAGCGTGGGGTTTTCCGTTTCCACCGTAGGAAAATCGGTTTCAAGTATAGAGATTAATCCTATAATGGTTAACCAGATTTTCATGCGTTATTGCCAACGCTTAAAGTTCTGACCACCGAATTTTTCAAGCATACCCGTCATATCCACCCTCGTTTAAACATTATTTCCGACATGGTTCTAAATCCAATTTCGAATATCCTCTCTAAGATTGTTGAAAATAGGATCATCAATGCATATATTAAATAGTAATTACACTAATTCAAATGAACGGTTGGGCTTCTGGGAGATCCAACGGTCCACGTACACCTGGAGACGCGGCCTAGATCCGAGGGCATAGAGGGACGGAGCAAGAACAGGGAAGCGTCGCCGATGAAGCGAGCTTCCCCGCCCTCGATCGGCGGCCTCCGGCGTTCCTTGGGCTTCAAAAGTGTCCTGCAACCTCCTGCGGTCCTCCTCTAACTCCTGGGGGCTTCAAAACTCCTCGGCGACGGCCGAGACGCTCGCTAGAAGGTGACGGAGCTACAGGCTCTGAGTATCTCCGGCGAGCGAGCAAAACTAGCCCCAGGCCCGAGTCAAAGGCTTTGACCTGCAAAAATAGGTGAAAGGGTCCAGGGCAAACTGCCTGGACCCCGTGGAGGTGGAAATTGAGCGAGACGCGACGACGTAAGGAGGTGGCCGGAGGTGCTCTCCGGCGAGGGGTACGCGAGGGCGATTCAATGGGCGATACGTGAAATTTCTTGGGGGGTTTTACTCCTAATGCTATGGCAAATAAAATGCAAGGAAAATAAATGGAAAACAAGGACCTCGAAGGGATGAACCTGAGGTGGAAATATACCTCGACGCCGGTAAAAGGCGGAGGTGGTGGAGTCACCTCGGTGCTCGCTCGACCCGCCTAAAGGTCTCCAAAGGAAGTTGTCACCTTCCTCTGTCGATTGGGCACGAAGAGGGGAGCGGAGCTTGTGGAAGAGGGGTTCAATTCGAGAGGAAAGACCGTGACTCAATATGAATGGTTTGACTCTGCGGCTCTGAGGCTCCAAAGTCTGAGGAAGATGGCTCGAATCGCCGCTCCTCGGCCCTAGGAGAGCCTAGGGCGTGAAACAGGGCAGATCGAGGAATAAAAGTCGTTCAGGGATCGACAATAATGGATGCAAGCTTTGACCTCGAAAAAATCGAAAAACTGGGGTCGAAACGAGGTCTGACAAGGGCAGAGAGGGAAGGACGACCAGTTGACCCGCCAGTCAACGTGGACTGGCACCTGGTTGGTCCACGTGGACCAACCAGGAAAAATCCCTGAAAAATGTTTTATTAAATCATTTAAAAATAGAAGATGATTTTATTATTTTTAGGTTATAAAATAAAAAATATTTGTTATTTTTTAAGGTATTTTAATATGATTTTTAATTATTTTTATGAGGGCTATAATTACAAGTTATCTTTTTAGGCTTATATATGTATATATATCTATGTATTTTAAGATTTTATTTTTATTTTGTGTATTTAATTTATTTATTTTTGTTTATTATTTTATAAATATATAAAATATTTTTATATACTTAAATATATTTTTATTTTATTTTTCTGAAGTATTTTGTATACTTAATAAAATAGGAGTATATTTTATGTAGGTATATCTATAGGTATAATACCTAGGTATTATATACAAGTATTTTATTTTTGTATTTTCTTTAGGTTTTTATTCTGATTTTAATATACATATATATTATAAATATTATTTTCAAAATTATAAAAATATAAAATTATGAAAATAATGAATAAATAATAAAATGAATATTTTAAACTGTACAAGTATACAATAGGGGTCCAAACCTCAACTTCCAAACCGTAGCTCCGCCAAATGCGAAACACCGCCATTTAGTAGCTTATTTTAAATTATATACAATTAAAGGTGAGTTTGATGCATTCGAAGTTTTTATTAGGGAGATACAGGTCTGGGAAGTTAGGATTCTGGAGTTTTATTCAGATCATAACTTTTTATCTGTACATTATTTTTGAGTGAAATTAATTTGTATTTTTATTTATTTAATTATCTACAACTTTTATATACAAAGTTTCTTTATTTGAGGTATACAAAGTGGAACCAAAAATAGATCCCAAAAAGTATAATGAATGAATAAAATCTTCATTGTATTCTGACCCTTATCTCCCCCTACTTTATTCCTTGTCAACCTAGTCATCGAGATGCCTAGGTCTCGGGGTTTCAGGTCATAAAATATTTATAATATTTTATTCTTTTTCTTTTCTTTTATTTATTCTATAATTTTGGCTTTAAATACAGTATTTTATACACTATTTACATGCACATGCATGAATGCTAAGATGCGGGAATTAAGGGTATTTACAAGCATTTGCCAGGATTTTTGAGGCCAAAATGATAGAATAAAGATGATGAAATGTGGATTCATCACACACCTTGCTTTCCTCAACCATGAAGCCCTGGGGCTACTTCATGTGAATATCTTCGTACAGGTATTCATGGAGGAACACAATCTTGACTCATATCAAGAAGATGTCAAAGTCAAGTTGTGTAGCTATATAGTTAGCAATATTCTGACAGGTTTAAGCAAGGTCACTGAAGAGCAAGTCTCATCGCAAGCGATGTCTTCTATTCAGTGTGTAACTCATGGCTACGAGCCGTGCTTTGAAGGTCTCTACCTTCTCATCAGGTTCCCTTTTTCTCTTGAAGATCCATTTACACCTTAATGGGTCTTACCCATATAGGTGGATCCTCAAAGGTCCATATACAACATTTGTATATGAAGCCTAATTTGGATTTTATTGCTAACATCTATCTTTCCATACTATTATCTTTAGAAGCTTCATCACATGAAGTCAGATCATTGTCAGATTCAACTGACACATGGAATCCATCTTCAAACTTATTTAAAGAGGTATTAGTGTTTCATCTTTAATTGTCCTTTTAGTTTCCAATTTTAGGAGCCTCATTATCTTCTCAAGATTAAATGAGTTCCTTCACTTCATTTCATCTTGATTCTCAAGAGTCTCATCCTCTAAGAATCACATTCTCATAGATGCGATCTTTTAAGAATCTCAAAGTCATAAAGTAGGTATCCAATACCATCCTTTATTTCCCTAATGAAGTAGCACTTTCAGGTGCTGAATTCCAGCTTACTTGCTTGGAACCTTATTAAGGATATATATTGTAGTCTCTACTACATATATACCTTGGAAACTAAGAGGTAATTATGCTAAGAGTCATCATTGATCAAATCATGTCAAGCATGATAAAAAATTGTATCTCCCGACAACTCTATTGAGTTTAGGTACATTAGGAGGATTGAGATAGGAATGATATTCATGTCTCCATAAGGCATTCCCTGAATTCATCTAATAGGTACAAGCTACCTAGGTTAGATCAAGTTCATTTCATCTTCCTTCAAACTTTGGTTCAAAATCAAAATTGTGAAATCTTTGAACATTTCAAAGGTTTTTTAGGTGAAGGGAAGAAAACTCATATCACAAATAATCATCAATGGATATCATATATCATTAATGTTTACTTTGATATAGCTGATCTATATACATCAATATGTATGAGATCTTGAATACCTTGATATCTTGCACCATTCGAAGGAAGGGTGTATTGGACATTTTCACTTTTTGAATACAATATTCACAAGTATGTAAGATTTGAATCTTCAGACAATCTAAAGTTTCATCTCTTACTAGTCTATTGATCACATTAACAGACAAATGTCCAAGGCTTGACGCCAGATCATTGTCAAATGATCTTTATCCTTCTATTGATCTTGTAAGGTTTAATTTTCAGTATTTAGAAATGTTAATGAACTATTCATTAATTTTCTAATTTAGTAGAGTCCTCCAGATATCAAAATACTATCTGAATATATCCATCACGACTCTTTATGATAGGTCTATTCCAGAATTTATGTTTCCAACATTTAGAAATAAACAATGAGTGTATTCTAATATCCAGGTAATAGAGTCATTCTCTAATAGTAAGGTCTCTCCCACTGAAAATATGAAGTTTATTTATCCAATAGAGATTGTTGAAACAATTACATCAATATCCATGCAGATGACTATTAAACCTTAAGATCAAATTTTCTAGTCTTCTAATACATATGCAACCATTTGCAAGTGTTATTAGAATAATGAGATACAATTATCAGACTTTTAATATTATCCAATAAAAAGGTCAATTTCAATGATTAAATGTATATTGTTCCGATGCACTATCCGAGTTCTTCTCTAAGTATCTAGATAGACTTGATAGTCATACTACCAATACATGAATTCATTGCAGTATTGACATTCATGCAACCCTTTGGATGCCATATGTATGTGGAAACCATAGAAGTGCAGTCAACTCTTTGACTTTCCTTCTAACCTGGGTCCAACCCATGCTTCCACTGCACTCCTTTCATCTCTAAACAACCATTGCTTAAGACAAAGGATCTCTTATGTTGAATTCAAAAGATTTCAATATAAGAGTATTTCGATATTTATACATGCTTCATTTAATTTATACAATATGAATATTATGGAGCTTCATGAATGACTAGAGTATAGATAGTAGGATGATGACACTCATCATATCTACATACATCTTAACTCTTATAGACTTAGGTTCAGGTAGGTATTCAAATATCATCTCTTATAGAGCCACCAATCTGCATAATGCAGTGAACCATGTCATTCATGATTAAATGTCAAGAGCACATATGTATGTCAGAACATCTTCTTAGATTTTTATAAGGATTATTTGACAATTGCGATCATCATCGACATGCCACTTCCAAAGTACATTTGATGAGAGATCAAGACTATAGAGACATACAAACCCTAGAGTTGTAGTCCTATTATCTATTTAATTACCATTCCTCATTATTATGAGGAAACTTGCATATTGCAACCACATACATTATGTGTCCAACTGCAAGTACATTATCCTGATCATGGGTCCAATCCATGATATTTTACTGGTTATTATTGAGTATAGTATTGAGTGGGTTTAATGAAGGATTATTTGAAATAAGAAATTTACATAAATATATATAAATATATGTACACGTTTTACTTTGATTTAGGAATTTTTATATCAAAGGTGTCTAGCCATGTCAACATTGAAAGTTCATTCCCTTAATCACTTTCAATGTAAGAGATATACTTACCATTATATCTCAAGCAAGATCTGGGATCTCCTTTCTTATCTTTATCACATCCCAATAATATGAGAACCCGTGACTCGGATAAAAAGAAGCGGGAACACATTCCACCTTGCAAGTCCAACTTGCGTCTACTAATTCGGTCTTTAACACCCGGGCTCACCACCCCTAAGGAATGTTGACCCATCATTAATTGAACCAACCGTCAACAGGAATACAATTCGTTATGCGCAATCCAATATCGCCCCAATAATATGAGGACCCAATATTGGGGTCACTACACATACGTCCTTATTTTTTCGAGAAGCGAAGAGCCCGATCCAAATGGATTGTATGCAGGAGCTGTCACTTGGCGTCTCCTACATACAATATATGGCAATGGAACCCTTCGCCTTGACGGGAGATCATGGATGTCACTTGTGTGATCATCCACCTCATATTTAAATTTTAATTAATTATCATGAATCATATTCATGTAAGTAATTCTTCCAAGGGAAATACACATCTATTCATAATAAAGTGTTTCAATTGGATGTAATTAATCTAATCTCATTAAATCAATTATCAATCCAATTTAATCATCAAACTTGATTGTTACTTGAATTAGTGGTATTATCTCAAATGTATTATTCGAGTTTTAATAATTAGAAAATACATCATGTTCTCTCAGGCATCATTCATTCACTACCCGCTGTCATGGTCAGTACCGGCAGTAGTGAGATAGACCGCAGACGATGCAACATGCTATCCCAATGCTCCCCGACTAGACACCATATCAGTCTCGAGAAAAAACAATGCTGAGTCAATCACTTTGTACTTGAGATGATAATTGGTCTTTCAACCGAAATTATACCATATAGTAATAATCAAAACCATTTTGATTATAAGGAAATTTGTTAGACAAATTCCCAAAGCCTATTCAAGTAACAAGTTTGATGAAAGTGTATCAAGTAACCAATTGGTGATTTAGATCTAATCTAATCATTCATTGGTTGAGGCAATGCCATTTAAGGGAATAATTATTGTTCTAATATTTCCCAAATGTTATCCATAATTATTCTAGAAAATTAACTATTAATTTCTTAAATTTATTAAACGACAATCACAAGGTTTCTAGATAAACATGCAATTTCCAGCAGTGACCCTCATATCTCATTCATTTTAAATCTAAATTAAGCAAAATAAATTTCTAGAGATTAATAATTTGATTTAAAATAGAAACCATGTGATAAACATGCATTTCCAAGCATTTTAAATCGTAATTAATATCTTAATTACGTCTCTAATCGCTATCCCCGAAACATTGGACATATGGTCAATAAAACGATCATATCTTGAGCAAACGGAATCCAAATTATGCAAACTAAAATTCCACATTTTCCTTATTTAATTAGGAACATTATCTAAGTAATAAATTCATGTTTAATTATTTTAAACATGGTCGAAAAATTATCACAAGATAGGGTTGCGAAAATTGAAATGCTAAAATCTTCACGAACCCAAACGAGCCCAAATTTTCGTAGGTTCATGGATCATATCCAAGATCTTCATAAACCTGGCTCTGATACCACTTGAAGGATACATGTGGATCCTCAAGCGCATCACATAGGCGTTTGGATCACATCGAATGCGATCAGAAGCGACTAGTCGTACCAGTTGCTCTGGGCAGCGGAATTTAAAAAAAAATCATGTGACGTGACCACATGATCCAAGAACACTTCTCGAATCATTTCGTGTTAACCTACAAACAAGTAATAGTGTTACCTCTTGAAGCGTGGTTGCGATCGAGTCTCTAAACCAAGAGACCTCCCGTCTCAAGTCCGATCTGACGGATGAGACGCTTGCGAGCGCATTGATGAGACGTGTGTTCCTTGCATTCCATGTTGATGATCCAAGCGGTGGATCTCCTAATATCATCACGCGAGACCAACATCTTCTTCATGAGCGAGACGTACCGAAGGAGATGGAGATCCACGAGTAGATGATCCGACAGCATAACGACGATGCTGCGTCGATGACGACTCTCACAATGGCTCCATGGTGGACGACCATTATAAGAGAGAGAGGCTTGGCGTGTGGAGAAAGAGAGAGAGAGAGAGCATTCTTAATTGTGTTTCTTGAAGAGCAATGGGTGCCTCTTCTTATATAGGGTTTTGGGAGTCCATGGATCCCAATCCATGGACAACACACAATCAATGGTTGAGATTGATTTGTGTTTCTTTCAATGGCTAAGATATTGATGTAAAAACACAATAACTAATGATTTAATTTAAATTAATTTCCATTGATAAATCAACAAAATTAATTTCAAATTAAATCATCTTTGATAAGAGAAAAGATAATGAAGAGAATAAACCAATCTCCTCAAAAGAGGGGACGTTACTCTTCTCCTCATGGAGAGTTGTAGACGTCCACTTCTCTTTGGTGGACTTGGTCCATTTCTTCTAACTATCATGAGATCTCATTATCTCATGATATATATCATCATCTCTTGTCGACAATATTTTCACCAAAAAATAATTCCAAATTATCTTATGGAAAATATCGACCATGCCATTGATATTATGTGACAACCCAAAACTAAATATAATTATATTTTCAATTAATCATTCAATGTGAATCGAATTCACATTAACAATCAATCAATAAATATAAATCACAATATGCTCTCTTCAATATATTATAAATCACATTTATAATATATATGATTAATATGGATAGTGCTATCCACATTATTCATATCCATGATAATTAAATCACATTTAATCATATTGGATCTCTATTCTTATGTGCCCAAATAACATGAATCACATTCACATTATTTACATCTTTGATAATTAAATCATATTTAATTATCTAAGATATCTCTTCTTATAATATGAATCAAATTCATATTATCTATTATAATTAAATCATATTTAATTATCAATTTTCTCGATGCTTGGATACATATATCAACAATGAAATTATCCCTGAACTCTTTCAAGGATAATGCTCTTTCTCCGCAGATACTTGGAGATAAGGACATGGTGATTGTATTGTTACACGTATAGTGACTTGGATATTGAGATCACATCTCAAATCCAAATCTCGGGCCTCCCATAGATGCTTGATTAAATCAAGACCACAAATCTAATCTTCTCATTGCATCCGAATCACATTCAGATCAATATCCAACATTTAGACCAAGATCAGATTACTTCTCTACTGAGAGGAGCCACTAAAATCCAGACCCGTTTCATCACTCCCTAGGAATGGAAGCGTCATGGTTATACAATCGTTTATGATCATATCACCCTCATGCATTCCCAATACATGTACATCCTGCATACTGGAAGACTCAGAATAAATCCGAAGTATTAGATCAACTTTACACTATCTACTTCAGGATTTTATCAGTAAGTTTCTCATTTGATCATTGGGAGTTGGTATCGATCATATACTTTCTAAAAATATATATCATACCTAGATCTTGATCATATACTTTCAAAAGTATATATCAAACCTATAAATTCAGTCAAGCTTCCAAAGCGAGACGACCGTCACAGAATTTAATTCTTCCCAATATCTCATGAGTGAGCTCATGTCTTCCGGTTCAGTAACTGAACCTGTATGATCTCTTTGGGAGATCGTATTACTCATATGCCCTTACATGCATACCGGCGCGTCGGTATATAGACCTTTATTAGGTCATCAACCTATTGGTGTGCCAAATGTACATACTCAAACATATAGTAACACATCTGTCTCCGGTCAGAGGATGTGCGCATGTATTGTGACAGCATACGATATAGGACTTTGGTTATCTCGATCTCATTAAGTCAGCTCTTTGACCTAACTTATCTAACACATCCGAATCTCTATTCCTATGCAGATGACCTGCATCAAGAGGTCAGTCAGATATCAACCTAACTGAGAAAGGATTGCCATCTCCTACTCAGACTGGAGATCATCTCTTAACAATCATTTGACGGTGCTTGATGAGTCCTCAATCTAACCCTTTAGATATTCATCCAAGCACCAGCCTCTATGATTCAATAGTTGAATCAACCACTATATGATCATTAAGATGGCCATGGTACATAATCTTAATTGTACTAAGAGACCTATTATGCAAATTAGTTATTCTTCATTTCAGATCAGGGAATGATAATTTGCAATAACATTTATTGCATAATGGCTCGCCGTGGACTCGCATGTCCAACACCCTTAGGGTTTTTTGATACAACAATGGAGAAGGGGTAGAGATGGCTCTGGTCAATCGATCAACATTGGGCATGGAGATCGACGACAACACGAGGAAGTGAACCGCCATCGACAACTTTGATACCAATCAGGGAATGAGGTTTGCCTCCGCCTTTCTAGATTAGGGATAGAACGAATGAAAGGTGGGTCATTGATGGAGGGATGGTTGTGATCTGAAAGGAGGCTCCCAGTGCTGCATCTTTTCCATCTGTATATAAGATGTAAGCCCTCGCATCGTCCACCCCCTTCCTTCATGCCTATGTGGTTAGGGTCTCTACAAGACCCGACCTCACACAACTGCCGGAGACAGTTGCTTGACCACACGATCACCGGAGGTCGTTCTTCATTACGATCCATTGTTGCGGGGATGAAACAAAAGAATGTCAATACAAAATTATGAGACACATAGATAAAATGAAGAAACATAGAAAATGCAAGACGATTTGATGCAATTTCTAGTTGATTGTAAAAATGTTAAAGGTCGCGATGATGACTGCAATGAAGACGAGGAGGGAGCATGGCGGTGATGAAGATGAAGTTTACTTATCTTTTTCTTGAAATGTCTTACTTTGTAAAACAAATAATTAGTCTTACTCTTTGTCACTATGTAAAGCAATGAAACGTTGTGATGTTTTTGAATCATTATGTTTGTAATTATAAATAGTATGATGTCTTTATTTTAGTACAACTAAGCGTTAGTATGATATGTACATGGTTATATGTGGAGATATCTCGTTAGAAAAAATATATAGACGACCAAGATGGCAAATTATTGAAGTGTGGCTAGAGACACATACACTCTTTTTTTTAATAGATCAAATGGGACACTCGTCATTACAGTCCCCGAAACTGCATGTGACATTTCATAGATGAAAGATAAGATGGAGGGACGATTATAAAAACATCCCCTCAAGGCTTCTAGTTTCGTCCTTACATCTCCTCTACATGCAACAGAAGGGACGTCAACATCTATCTCCTCTGAAGCAAGAGAGATACGTCCCACTATCCCATGCCTTGCAGTGGTAGGGACGGTTATGCCATTCCACACGACTATCAAAGGAGACCATCACTGATACCATCATATTTGATTAAATGGGACATGATCTTAGTGAACCACCATGTGATTGTCCCTCTGATCAGATGAGTGGTTGTTATTTTACAGCGGACAACACACAATTGTCGTTTTTCTTACAGTAGCTTGCAATGGGCTTCATAACAAGAGGAAAATCTCTTAAATTAAGCTCACCTTGACGATAGTAAGATCACATTTTTGCAAGCAAGTCACAAAAAGGGCGTAAGATCCAAATTGTTTTGTTGGAAAGAATTTTATAATGGAATGGAATCAAGACAAGAATGGAATTAATAACAGAATGTAATGAAAAGGAATAAATTCTTCCTTTCCATTGTTTTCCGTCATATTAAGAACTAAAATATTCAATATGAGACATATTTATTTGTTATGTCCAGAAGGAGAAAAGAATAGAAAGAATTAACATTCCTTTTGATATATTTCGTTAAGTAGAAAACAAAATTGGTATCCTCTATAATTGATATGTTTCATATACTGAATCAATAGTTAAATTGAAATGAAGACTATTTTGATATAATTTTTCATATAATTGATATTTGTATCCATATTTGCTAGAATATTTTATAAACATATCCGCATCCATATCTTAAAAAAATTGAAAAAGGTATATGCATCCATATCTATATATACAAAAAATAAAAACACATTTCCTTGTACGCATTCGTATTCATTAGAATATCATCTATATCCATATCTTAAAAAAATTGAAAATGATATCCATATCCACATCAACAAAAAAATCCATATTTATGCTCATATCCATATCTTTAAAAAAACCCATATCCACGTATGTATCCATATATGAAAAAAGAACCCATTTTTTATTTTTTATATGATAGATATATTTAATATATCTCTATCTATATCTCTTAGAATATTTTGTATCCATATCACCAGTCAAGAAGATCTTATTCAAATTGTAGATTTTCGTCTAGAAGAGTCAAAGAAATCCATATCCGTAAAAACAGAAAAACTCATATCCATGTCAGTATCGATATATGCATATATTTGTAACAATGATATATGAATTTAAAAAATATTGAAGAATAATACAATCTTTAATATTTGTAAGGAATGAAATCTCAATTTTTAAGATATCTAGAAATGACTATTCCCATGTATGAGCGAATCTATTTCTATTTTAATCGTTATTCATGCTTTAATATGATCTAACAAACAAAAAATGCAACAGATAGATAGAATGGTAATATTCCATCCCTCCTCTTCCAGCGTAACAAACATGGCCTAAGGATCCGATGAGGAATCAATCATTGGGGGGGTGATGGCATTTAAGTACGCAATAGAATCATGTCCAACTACGACTCCGAGAAGTCATGTATTTAGGAATTGTTTGTTTGGAATTCATATAAAAACCATGTCCTTACACACCTATATTTCCGTAGAAACCCAAACGTACGTTCTCAGTCCTAACACACTGTCCTCAAGAGTTCGTTTGGTTACCGGTTACTTCATGATAACCTAATTTATCCTCTGCATTTATGGATTGGAATTCCATCACAAATCAATATAATATCATTTCACAATTCTTATTCTAACCTTCACCTAACCCCCTTAATCATCCAAACTGCTAATATTTTACTCGAACCCACTAGATTCCACTATCCAAACATGCCCCAAGTATTCCTGCGATGAACAGGCTCTTCCCGTCGCATAGAGTGGTCGATCGCCACCTACCCCGTTCCGAATTTGTTACCAATCTCTCAATCTCCCTGCACCAAAGCCCTTCCCATGGACGTAGAATCTTCCCTCCCAAAAGAACAAGGTGAGATGATCTTTCTCGACCCTTTGTTACTCCACCTACCTTTTTGTTGGCGTGATGATCCCAGATGAGTTGCCCCTTTTCTTTTGGCAATTTTGAAGGATTTTAGGAAGTGGGTCTTTGCTTTTTTATGGCTTTTGGTGGTTTGTACTGCTAGTTGTTTATCGTATTATTCGTTTGTTTGTCTCTTTATTTATTTCATAAGACAAAGATGATGACCTGGGTAGATATCACTGTCGAAGATTATTTTGGTTGATTTGGGTATAAATGTTTGGAACGGAAATATTGGTTGTGGTGGATTTCTCCAAAAATATGGGTGGAACTGAAGTAGGCGCTGATGGGCTTTGTTTCTCGAGTAAAGGGTAATTAGTTAGGTTTTAATTATGGTGGACCTAAATTAGATGGTAGTGGGCATTGTTTTCGAGCGTATTCAGTATCATAGCTGTTGTCTGGAAAAAAAACAAACGATCATACTTATTTATATTATTGCAATGATTTGATAGAAAGCATCCTTTTAATGCACATGTTTAGTTGTGTTTCATACATTGCTAAACAAGGAAAATTAGTTTTTCTGTTCTGTTAAAGAAAACTTTGATTCGTCCCTCTGTCCCATAAAAGCAAAACAAAATGGATGACAATGTAACCTTTTCTGCTGGTATAAAGAGGTGAATGATCTTAATGTATTACAACTAATGATGTTATGTAAGAGCACTAAAACTCCAAAACCCTGCACTACACAAGTATGTAGTGAAAAAGAAAGCTAAGTATCAATGAAATAAGATTTAGAAAATTGTAGTTGGAAGCAAATTCACTTTGATTTTGGACCATGGTTTATGATCCTGGTTTATAAATGGCAATTGAGTCCTAGTAGATGCATGCAAACACATTGACTTCAAAATCATCTTTTATTCTTTAATATGCTTCTCTTTTCCCGATCAAGTTTAGAACATAGTTTTGAGATGTATACTGTGTTGGGTATACTTGATGTTTTTTCCAGCCCCAACTTGGGGGAGGGGCTTCCTTGCTATTTTCCCCTATTTTGGAAGCCCCATTTCCAGAAACGAGAACCCCATTCCAGGGGGCATCGGCCCCATTCGTTCCTGCCCCCCCACGCCATCCCCGTGAGAAGCAAACAGCCCCATTCTTCCCATTCCGAGGAACAGCAGCAGCAAGGGTTTCGGACCCTACTCTTCGTCTTCCTCCACGTGTGCGGGAGAGCGAGAGAGAAGCCGAGCATCCGTGCTCGAGGACAGCAGCGGCCGGGTTCGAGAGAAGCAGCGGCTAGGGCTACGGCGTTGGTTTTGAAAAGAGCGAAGGTTTTGGGCGAGCCCGAGTGGGAGCAGCCATTGGAGGTCGTTGCGGACGACCTCAAGGAGCCGAAGCCGAGTTTGGGTCTCCATCCGGGAGCCCACAAGGGGAGTCAATCCATCTATCTTGTTTTGAGCACACCTTTGGTATTTTAGATACCTAGGGATAGTTAGATACTTGTTAAACAACTATCCATTGTGTGTGGCTTGTACCTCGGTTTTGTGGGCAACAAAACCGGGAAGAACATTTGGCTCCATTTGACCGTAGTGATTTGTTGCCGGCCGTGATTTTTCCCTTGCTCACATTGAACAAGGGTTTCCACGTAAAAATCCGTGTCTCGTGTGGTTGCTTGTTGTGGTGCTTGTGGTTGCTTGTCATTGTTGCCATTGAGTTCCCGTGTGGGGAACATATATTGTTGTGCCATCTTTGCTGCAGGACAGTTATAGGGGGATTATCCTGGGTTGCTCGCATCCATTATCCCCTACATACTGATGTCATCAGTTGAGACATCTGGAATTTATAAGATCAACTGTGATATTAGATGTATTGATCATTGTTGACGCATATAGAGTACCTGTACCTTTTCGTTATTTTATTTCTCAGTTGTCTTCTATATGTAATTTACCCATAGGCTACTCTCCTATATAAGAGAGCCTAGGGCTTATGGAATAAACCAAGCCATTCATTTTTCCCAACATGGTATCAGAGCGACAGTCCTAGACCAGAGTTCTCGAAACCCTAACCCTAACCCCACACCCGCCGCCCCCCCTTCTTCTTCTTCTCCCTCTCGCAACATCGACGCCGCCCGAGCTCGGCGTTGATCCATCGGCGCCGCCTCTCCAGTCGGTTGCGCCACCGTGTGTGAGCGCCTTCTCTTTGCGCGCCTGTGCACACGCATATTGTGCGTTGCTGCGCGCCTCTGCCGTGCGTGCTTGTGCCGTGCGCGCCTCACTCGCCGTGCTGCGCACTCCCTCCACCGTGCTGCGCACTCCCTTGCGCACCATCAACCTGTGCGCAATCATCTAGCGCACCACCTGTGCGCCCCAATGCATCTCCTGTGCGCTCCTGCGCATCCCCTGCGCGCTGAGCAGCAGACCTAGCGCATCAACCGTGCGCCCCAGTGCATTGCCTGTGCGCCCCTGCGCATTCCCTGCGCGCGCGCGGTAACACCAGTGCACGCATCTCCTGTGCGATAGTTGCTTGAAGTCTACACATGCAACTACCCCCATCTATGGTATTGTAGACAAAACACATTGTTTGTCAATCGTTCCAGTCTTCATTTTTCAATATGTCGAAGAGCAAGGCAGATATCCCATCTATTGGCGCATTCCGTGGTTCAGCGCCTATTGTCAAGATGGACGGTACCAACTATGAACTGTGGGCAATGCAGTTCATGAGCATGATGAAGTCTACGGGTAAGAAGCACATTCTTACCGAACCAGAGCATGCTGAGAAGACTGGAACCTATGCCTCCTGGGAGGCTGATGACGCATACGCCAAGGTTTGGCTATCTGGCACGTTGGCAATTGAGATTGCCAATGACATCCTCCATCAACCCACAGCGAAGGATATGTGGGACATTCTGGCGGCCACATATTCCCAAGCAAAGAACGAGACAAAGATTCTGCAACTCCAGCATGATATCTTCACCATCAAGCAGAATGGTTGCCCCCTACATTCTCTCTATACATCACTGAGAGGGATGTTCGAGAAGCTATATAGCTTCATGCCCTTGACAGCCACGCCAGAACAGCAGAAGACATATAGGAACGCTACTATGGTAGGCGTGTTCCTAGATGCACTGGATTCAGAGTACGAGGCAGCACGATCACAGATTTTGGCCGACTCTACAATTCCTCCAATGGAGGAATCCTTCCATAGACTGAGTCGGATTACAGTTCCCCCAACTGCTGCATGTCAGAATTCTTCAGCCATGGCAGCAACCAGAGGTCGTGGTTCTCATCACCAGGGCCGTGGACGTGGCCCCGTGGGAGGGGTGGCCGCACTAGGCCAACATGCACCTACTGTCACCGAGTCGGACACAATGAAGACACATGCTATTCAAAGCACGGATTTCCTGCATCCGCACGAGCTGCTGAGCAGATAGAGCCCCCATCTGCTGCTACCTTGGATCAACGATTTGATGATCTAGTTGCCCGTCTGAGGGGCATTATCCCACCATCTGGTCCTGCACCGACTACAGAGAGTCATTCTGATGCTGCTGCTTCTGTCTCTGCATCTACTAGTGCTTCAGGTAGTATACTTGCACTCCACAGTAGTAGATCTGATACACTGCCATAGATCATGGACTCGGGCGCTACACATCATCTATGTGGCGACCAGAGTCTACTTACAGGATACACTCAGATCCCTCCAGGACGGACAGTAGTGATTGCCAATGGCACTCATTCCCCCATCACTGGTCAGGGGGAGATTAGACTGACATCTTTTATGCAGCTCAAGAATGTGCTACATGCACCTGATTTTTCTATGAATCTGTTGTCAATTAGTCAGATTACGAAGGATCTCCATTGTCGGGCAATTTTTGATCCATCTTCTTTGATTTTTCAGGACATCCGTACGGGCAACGTGATTGGTCGTGGCTATGAGCAAGGAGGCCTTTACCGTCTGAATCAGACCCCATTTGCCGGAACCACAACCTCTCCTGCTGGACAAGTATCTCCTTTACTATGGCATATGCGTTTTGGTCATTTACCGCTTCAGAAGTTGCGTCGAGTTCTACCCTATGGTCTCTCTCACACACCTATCCAGTGTGAGGCATGTCAGTTGGGAAAGCATCACAGGTCGTCCTTTCCCAGTCGTCCAGGTCGGAGTAGTAACTCCAAGTTTGAGTTGTTTCATATCGATGTCTGGGGTCCGAGTCGTGTTCCCGATCATCAGGGACACATGTTTTATATTGTATTTGTGGATGATTCTCTAGAGCGTCATGGGTGTTTCTGATGAAAAATAAATCTGAAGCAGGAAATATTATTATCCATTTTCTTAATGAAATTCAAAATGTTTTCTCCACATCTGTCAATCTTGTGAGAAGTGATAATGCTTTAGAATTGTGCACCAACATTCTGGCCAGTTACTACTCCTCAAAAGGGATTATTCACCAAACATCTTGTGCTCATACATCTCAACAGAATGGGATTGCTGAAAGAAAACACCGTCACCTTCTTGATGTCACAAGATCACTTCTTATACAGAGTCATGTTCCCTACTCCTATTGGGGTGATGCAGTTCTTACTGCATGTTACCTAATCAACCGTATGCCTTCGTCTGTCTTGAATGAACAGATTCCTTTTTCACTCATTTATCCTGACAGGGATTTGTTCACTCTTACTCCTCGTGTGTTTGGGTCAGTCGCATTCGTCCATCAGTTGTCGCCTGGTACTGACAAGCTCTCTCCTAGGGCTGTCAAGTGTGTCTTCGTTGGGTACTCTAGAACTCAAAAGGGGTACAAGTGTTTTGATCATGTGCGTCGGCGGTATATGATCAGTGCAGATGTTACATTTTTTGAATCTGTTATGTATTTTTCAGCATCAGGAGACAAGCAACTACCATCTATACCTCCTGATGCCATATACATGACACCACCACCTCAGATACCGACACCACCGCCACCACCACCACCGCCACCACCACCACCACCGCTTGTCTTACCACTACCATTCCATTACACATGCAGGCCTCCTCCAGCTCATGGTCCTGACCCGTCAACTAGCTCGCCTATGGTATGTACTGAAAATATTAATGTTGATGGATCTGACGACATTTCTCAGCAGGATGTATTGCAGGAGCATGATGAGAATACAGATGATTTGGATGTTCCAATTGCTCTAAGGAAGCCGAAGAGAAGCTGTGCCAAATATCCATTATCAGCAGCCGTGTCTTTTGAGAGGCTATCTGGAGACTTCAGGACGTTTGCGTTGGCACTTTCAGCTACAGACATTCCACGGAATCATCATGATGCTTTGCAGGATGCTAGATGACGGCTAGCAATGGAAGAAGAAATGGCGGCACTTCAGTCCAGAGGAACTTGGAGCTTGGTTCCTATACCTCCAGATGTCAGCCCGGTGAGCTGCAAGTGGGTGTTTACAGTGAAGCACAATGCAGATGGCTCTATTGACAGGTACAAGGCACGCCTTGTTGCACGTGGCTTCATACAGACATACGGGGTGGATTACCTTGACACATTCTCGCCTGTGGCGCGTCATTCCACTCTGCGGATCCTGTTATCAGTTGCAGTTGCTAGAGACTGGTCGCTTTATCAGCTGGACGTGAAGAATGCATTCCTATATGGCGAACTGCAAGAGGAAGTCTATATGCAACAACCACCTGGGTTTGCTGTTGAGGGGGAGTGTTCCAAGGTATGCAGGTTACATAAGGCCATCTATGGCCTTAAGCAGAGCCCCAGAGCGTGGTTTCAGAAGCTTTCAGATCTTTTTGAGAAACAAAGATATAAACGCTCCAATGCTGATCATTCCTTGTTTGTACAGAAGACGGCTAGAGGTATCATTGTAATCATGGTTTATGTTGATGATATCTTGATTACAGGAGATGATGAGCAGGGCATTAAGCAGGCAAAAGAAAGGCTGGGAACCGAGTTTGTCACCAAGGACTTGGGAGTCCTTAGATATTTTATGGGGCTGGAGTTTACTAGAAATCCATATGGATTAGTAATGTCGCAGAGAAAATATGTTACAGATCTATTGAATGAGACAAGTATGCTAGGGTGTCGACCTGCTACGACACCAATGGATCCCAGCATGAAGCTCTATGATGATGACACAGAAGAGGTGGACAAGAGAAGGTACAGAGAACTGGTAGGAAAACTACTGTATGTCACGATCACTAGACCTGATATATCTTTTGCAGTGAGTCGTGTGAGCCAGTTCATGGAGCAACCACGTCAGGCCCATATGGATGCAATACACATGATTCTGAGATATCTAAAATCATCTCCGGGTGCAGGCTTGCTATTTAAGAAGGGAAAGGAGATCTCTATCACAACATGTGCTGATGCAGACTATGCAGGATGCCCCAAGGACAGGAAGTCCACCTCAGGATTTGCAGTCTATGTTGGAGATGCCCTAGTCTCGTGGAGGAGCAAGAAACAGACAGTGGTAGCTAGATCCAGTGCTGAATCCGAGTACATGGCTATGGCCCAGGCTAGCACAGAAATGATGTGGGTGAAATCTTTACTTACAGATCTATGTCTTGATATACCGCTTCCTATGATGTTGGAATGTGACAATCAGGCCGCCTTGTTCATTGCAAACAACCCAGCCTTCCATGAGAGGACCAAGCATATTGAGGTTGACTGTCACTACATACGTGACATGATTCAGAAGGGGTTCATTGCTACATCTCACGTCACATCAGAGAATCAGACCGTTGATATTTTCACCAAGGCATTATTTCGAGGCCCATTCCAGAAGTGTGCGTCCAAGCTGAGCATGATTGATATCTATGCTCCATCTTGAGGGGGAGTGTTGACGCATATAGAGTACCTGTACCTCTTCGTTATTTTATTTCTCAGTTGTCTTCTTTATGTAATTTACCCATAGGCTACTCTCCTATATAAGAGAGCCTATGGTTTATGGAATAAACCAAGCCATTCATTTTTCCCAACAATCATTTCACTGCAAGTGGAGGATTCATCTATATTCTATCCTCACTAGAAGTGAGTTGTAAAAAGAAAGCATGGGAGGATACTGAATAAAAAATATCCTGTTTTGGTCTAATATATTTTCTATTAATAAATTAAGTAGATTCTCATTAGATTATCCTCAATCCATCCTAACTGAATCGGGATTCAGGACATTTCCATTTGCTTTTCAAGTGTAGATTTGGGCCTTGGTTTATAGGGTTGGAAGTCAACCATCTTATCACTGTTGCTTCTTTAATTCCTTTTTTTAAGTAGTCCCAGCTTCATTCTCGCCAAACGTTGTTCCAGGGCTTCGAAAAACTTTCATTTGAAAGCTTACTTTCATGGAGGATGTGCAACCCTTAAATTATGACAATGGAAAACTCTGGGAATTTCACAACTCATGCTATACTGAAATTTTGTCCCAAACAGTCTAAACAATAATGCATCATTTTCTTCTTCTTTGTTTATACTCCAGTCTTTTTTCCCATACACCCATATTTGTACTGATGTGAAGAGCTTCAGTGTTTCTAGTTGATATAACTCAGCAGGTTAAAACTCATCAAGTTAATTAGGCAATTACATATACGAGTATGCATACAATTGATGAAATATGTAGCATAGTGGTGGAAATCATTTAATGAAAAAGGCTCATTATGTTGCATGTTTTATATTAGAGATTTTGGGCTTATTTATCCTGTTATCAACAACATGCAGCTTGACTACAATTGTTTTACTTCAGTGTTATGATCTCGATATCATTGCAATATTTACTTGACTTTCCTATCCATGAGGAACTTGTCTTTCTGCTTTTGTTACTCTAATAGAAAATTAAAGAGCCCTACTTACATTGTTGCGAATCGCGGAAGCATGCACAGACACAATCAATCATGCAAGCACGAAGACATGAATTTACAAAGTTCACCCATAATTGGGCTACGTTCTTGGGCAACAACTTTTGGTTTTCACTATGTGGAGAAAGAAGAATACAAAGGGTACTTAGATCCCTGATCCTAAGGGAGGACGGATCCCTGTTGAAATGAAACTCCCATCTTGTTGGGGTATGGTACGACAGGAGGGGGTGCATACAATGGTTCTTCAACCTGAGTCAGGTAGTTAAGATTCAAGGTATATCAACATAAACAATGACCATATTGACTTTGAAAGTCAATTAAAAAATGATTAAGTTTTTGAGTTTACTTGATTAGATTTACTTGTGTAGTTAAGTTAGAAGTACATTTTCATTTCATGGTCATGCTTGATTATTAATAGTTCAAAGGTGCAATCATGGCCCCAAGCTTATTCAACCTTTTCCAAGTTCTTGGATCTCGGTTGAACTTAAATAAGTTTCCTCTTATTTCCAGGCTAGAGTACAACTAATAGGGAAAAAATATAAATTAGATTCGCAATAGGATGGAAGGTGATGAGGAATAACATTACTTTGTCATTCGTACATATGGATTGGCCTCTTCGTCAACTTGATGTAAGTAATTTTTTTTAATATATAGATCTTAACAAGAAGGTGTAAATGAAGCAACCACACAACTTTTTGTCTAAGGAAACATCTCACTAGGTTTGCCATCTTCACAAGGTAGGACTAAAGTATAGTTTGAGAGCTTCATTTCACAAGGTTCCTCAAATGGTAAGAACAATTGCGATTTGTTAGGTTCAATGCATATCATTCTTTATTTGTTCCATGCTCCTTGAATGGGATTGTGACGTACTTGTCTGTGTGAATGATATTATTATCACTAGCATTTATGTCCTTGGTATCTCCATGGTGAAAGAAGTGTTAAATAAGCACTTTATCACTAAGGATCTTGGCAACGTATGTTATTTTTCTTGGCATCAAGGTGATGCATGATCTTAGAGAGCTAGGTTAATCGCAACACAAGAATGTTTTTTAATTACGTGATAGAGACCATGATGCTTTAATCTAGATTTTAGGATTTCTTTTACACTTGTGGACATGGATATCGAGTTATATAAAGATACATCCTAGGAGATCTGTTGAAATATAAATGCGCAAGAGTATACATAATAAGAATGGAATAAAGGAATATGAAAAGATGGAACACTCGGATTTTATATGTAACCTACTCCCTAAGGAGTGAGATGAAACCATGGGAGAATGCCTCAAAGGATCAGATCTTCTATTAGAATTTCATAATGAATACAGGGGGTGTAGGGATCCTTATATAGCCTCCAGATATACCGGAGACCCACCACTCATCCATGTGGAATAAACATGAGTGTGGGTAATTAGATTATGAAGAGATCCAATTACCCTTCTATTACGTAATCCAACACCCCTTCAAGTTGGAGCTGGGAAAGTTGCAGCTTGCTACAAAAAGAAAATGCACACAACTCATCTTCACTCGATACATCTGAGAGAGATGGGGATAGAGACACCTCGTTCAGACGAGGATAGAGACACCCTGCTTGAAGAACCGTTGCTGGTATAAGACCTTGCTCGAGGATGGGTATGTGACTTTCAGGTCACCGGGAAAGAGTCTTAGTCGTGCCTGTAGTAGTCGATGCGACAACCAGGTCGTTCCTGGAGTAGAGTAGCTGTAGAAGAAGAAAGTCCAATACGAAGTAATAATCAGGGATATATACACCCCGGCAAAGTAGTCGATGCTTGGTGAAGACGACTGATAGCAACAGTAGTATGGAGTGTCGGTCTATCGGTTGTAGACATGTAGAAGTCTTGTAGATATGTCACAAGAAGAAGAATACATGCCTTATGTAACTCTCCCTTCCTCCCATACTTGATAGAATAAAGAATGCGCATGATCAAGTTAGGAGAAATAATGAATAACATGCATTTTTTTCTTTTTTTTGCACAAATCATTCTCTTTTTTTTGTAATAGTCCCTCTGTTTTTCTCAACTATTCTTCCTTTTTTCGGCTGATTTTTTATGTGATCAGGTTTTCCTTTTTTTTTCAAACCATTCTCCTTTTTTTGGCTTTCCTCCTTTTTTTGTTTTGATCAACCTCCTCTCTCTCTTTGACCCATGATTTTCTTTTGTTTTCTGGCTATAGGACTGTGGCCCATTGGGTTGTAAAAAAATTCCAAAGTAAATGAACGACGGCGTGTAAAACATGAATAAAACCAGAGCTAAAAAAGGTTCCATGTCCCATAAAGGGCATCATGCTCCCTCTCTCGAACTTAGGGTTCCTGGGGGGGAAACCTCGTGGAGAAACCTTCACCATCGCTTGGAGTTCGGTTCGTGAGAGCTGGAGATGCGTCGCCACTTGATGCTGGAGCATGGGGGTGGTTGGAATTCATGTGACGATCTATGGAGGGCTAGGAGGTGGAGGTGGGTTCCTCTATTCAAATCACGATGAGGGCTCCATGAACCCACAACCGATGTTGTATCTCCCAACAACTACACCTTCGAGTAGTAACCCCTTTGTTGAAAGGTTGGGTCTCTCTGGAACAACTATGGTGGAGGGAGGGCTTGGAAGATTGGACTAGAAGCCCCTTCTCGGTCTCCTTATAGGTCATAGAGTAGCATCCCCTTTGCGCCGATTGGGATTGGGGATACTGTGCATCATGAAGGATCGAGGCCGCTTCTACTCTTTTTTTTGTTCACAGTTGCTGATAAGGTTTTCATCGAGAGATCCTCGATTGCATGTGCTGCAATCTGGAGGCTGGAGATGGAGGTGGTGTGCATCTTGAAATCTCCAGAACTTGAACAAGAACATGAACATATCTCCACCATGTACAAAATAATCTTCAAAAACAAAATCAGAATGGAGACTTGAATCGCTGATACCACATAATCAAACGGTTCTGATATAAGCATAAAAATCTTCAAAATAAACCCAAGAATCGACCGCTCTGATACCATGTTGAAATATAAATGCGGAAACGTAATCGGAACAAGAAGGAAATAAAGAAATATGAAAACATGAAACACTCAGATTTTACGCGGTTCACTACTCCCTAAGGAGCGGGATGAAATCACGGGAGAAGGCCTCAAAGGGCCGGATCTTCCATTAGAATTTCTCAACGAGTACATGGGATGTAGGGCTCCTTATATAGCCTCACAGACAGAACGAAGTCCCACTACTCATCCATGTGGGACTAAACATGAGTGGGGTAATTGGATCATGGAGAGATCCAATTACCCCTGTATTACATACTCCAACAAGGTTGATGCTAAAAAATAATTTTCTCTAGTAGTCAAGCTCCCTTATGTAGCTACGACTTGATCAGATATACCCATTACAAGAAATCGAGTCATCCAGTTCATGAGTTGCTCAAAAAGGTAAATCTTAATACCATGATGCACATCTTCAGATAGATGCACTTGAGAAAAGGGCTTCTTTTCAGGAAGAATCCTCTTTGTATATTGTTAGGTTTTCTGATGTGATTATACCAGTGAAGACATGATCGAAAATCTTCTACATGATTATGCACCATTTTTGGAGGCAATCTTGTTACATGGCATAATAAGAAATATAAATTGTTTCTTGATTGATTGTAAAGTTCGAATGAATAGAAGTGCAATTGAGATTGTATGGGTACTACATGGCTTGAGTATTGGGATCACGATATTCATGGAAATACTAAGTAATAAATAGCTGCCATTTTCACTGCAAATAATCATGTCTTCCATAAGAAAACCAAGCATGTAAAGAATATTCGTCACTACGATCTAATCCAGAAAGGAGTCCTTTCAAATTCACATATACCTTCTATTGAGCAGCTTTTAGACATCTTCACCTAGACATACACATAATACCTATATGATTGACGTATCTCCAAATGTATCACTCATGGTATTTATGTTCCAACCTAAGGAGGATTGCTAATAAGAGTTATTAGTTGTCCCTCGTTTCGTCATTGTTTAGCCCCATATAGGAATTACTTTGACCACCTTCTGTCGTATATAAGGAGGGCATATTTGTCTTTCCATGAGTTGGTGGTTGTTGGGGTGGGGGGATCATGAGGAATACTCATCAAGTGGAATAACTCTAACTTCAATCTAGAGGCATTATGGTCTGGTAGTTGAGTCGTGGCAATTTCCTTTCTATTATGTGATTGTGGATATCATTTTTGTTTGTACATCATCTTGCAGACCTACCGATCCAACTTGTAGACTAGAGATGTGGATTGATACTAGAGATATTCTTGTTTTCGCTTGCAAACAATCAATTTTGATGGGTGGCGATTTCATTGCCGCCCCTTTTTTTGATGGCGGGCCTACTATGTTCAAATTTTCAGACATTAGCTAAGATCCGTGAGAATATCCTTATCAGAGTTCACAGTCACTGGAGATGGAGGACTAACTGAGTCTCTCTCCGGAGAACTGTGAGAAATTGGGTCACTCGAACATAGAGTGCCTCGAACTAGAGAGTCTAAATCTTAAAGTTATACAAAATACTCTCCCTTTCTCCCATACTTGTCAGAAAAAATGATGTGACCAAGTTGAGAGAAGAAATGAATAGGGGGGATCTCCTCTTTTTTCTTTTTTGGGTAATTAAAAAAAAGGACTGATCTTTACATGGATTCCCAAATTAGAGACTGATCTTTGTTTTGTAACAAAGAAGGGACTAAAGTTTAACTTAACGTTTCAGTCCTCGATGCCGTTAGTGGGCGGCTTAATCCGTGATAGTAGTTGACGAAATTACCCTCGCCTTCCTTTTACACTTTCCCAATCCGAGTAACATCAAGGCACAATAGTTGGAATGGGTTGAGCCGCCATGGCCTCCACCTCCTTCTTATTTCTTAAACTTACGTCATGGCCTCCATCTCCTTCTTTGCATCTCTGAAGCACACGGGTGTTCCTCAACCTGCTCTGATCCCAACCCCACCAATCGTGCAATCCCACTTGGTAAGAGGCAGCTCCCTCCTAGACGCCCTCCACTCGTCATGGGCGTTGCAACAGAGTTGCCTCCCGTCCTCATCCCGTCCGTCGAGGAGCGTAACAAGCTCTCAGCTTGGACTAGCGTAAGGCAAGAGAGCGCTGGGAGGGCGAGCTCGAAATCTAGGGCACGATACCAAAATGGCTGGTATAATCTTTCTCAAGAATACTTTGCTGTATTTATACGTACGTATATACACAGATTAGATATCTTTGGTGTTATGTTGCAGAGAGGGTCGTATTTGAGAAATGGCCCTGGGATGTGGAACATCGGCGACCACTCCTTCCGTCATCTCTTCGATGGGTATGCGACATTAGTCGGCGTCCACTTCGATGCCGGCCGAGTCAAGGCGACGCACCGTCAAGTCGAGTCGGAGGCCTACAAGGCGGCGAGGAAGAACAGACGGATATGCTACGTGAGTTCTCCGAGATACCGAAACTAGGCAACCTTTTCTCCTACCTTGGCGAGATCGCCAGCCTGCTTTCTAGTGCCTTGCTCACGGACAACACCAACACCGGTGTTGTCCAGCTCGGGGATGGACGAGTCGTCTGCCTCACCGAGACGATGAAGGGGTCGATCCAGATCGCCTGCATCTGCGACACCCCCGCGCTACCCGCACCTACGACACCCCTCCCCCACGCCGCCTACAACTGCAACCCCACCTCCACCGCTCCCCCGCGTGCCCCTAATCCCCCTGTGCATGCGCCTGCACCTGCAACCCCTTCTAGCAAGCCCCGCCGATCTACCTCAACCTACAACCCCTTGTTGGTCATCTTGCCTCGTCCTTCCGCCCCGGTACTCCCACGCCGGAGGGTCGAGCATGTTGCCGTGATAGAAGCCTAGAGGGTCATCTCAACCATCCATAGTGAGGGGAAGGAGAAGAGGTCGCAGGGTGCTCATCACCGGTGGTAATTTCGTCAAGTAAAATTATAGATTGAGCTGCATGTTGACGGTGTCGGGGACTGGAACGTTAAGTTAAAGTTTGGTCCCCTGTTTGTTGCAAATTAAAAATTAGTCCTTAAATCGAGAATCCATGTAAAGGTCGGTCCCTTTTTTGTAATTTACCCTTCTTTTTTTCCGTCTTTTCCTCTCTTTTTAAGATTCTCTATTTTTTCCATAAGCTGTACTATTTTTCTCGGCTTTTCTCTTTTGTCCCTTTTTGTAGACACATCCCAATTTAGCCAAAAATATGCTATTTTTTAAAATTGCAGGCAGTGGCCGATCCATGGGGCCTGAAACGAGGAACCCCCCTTTCTCCTTTTGGGAACTCCCCCTTTTTATGACTCCAACTAATAGTCGGGCTCGTCTTAGGCTTTTACAAATTTCAATGTAAAATATAAAGAATAGGGTATGTCATATGCTATTTGTGCTCCTCCTCCCGATGGGGTTTCGACCACGATGAGTGAACCCATCTCTTTAACATCGTCCCCCTGAGGGTTCTTGCGGTCGGCAATCACAGGAGTGTGGGGGTCCTTCTGGAAGGAGATATTGTCATTGTTTAGTGGAATATCCCAGTCGATGTCGCCTCCTGGATGGAGTGAACCCATCACCTCGAGGTAGATGGGGCAGCGCCGCCTAGGGTTCGGATGCGAGAACCCAACTTGCGAGTAAGGAGAACTTGCACACTGATCGGTTTCATACAGAGGGCTACCGAGCGATGAGGCTATGGAGGTGGCACACAACATTACTCAGAGTCGCCTGAGATTGAAGAGGGTAGTGTTAGAGCCCTTAATGGCGTTGTTCTTCCCGGACTCCTTTTCTTCTTATTATGGGGTTCTGATTCTTTTTTGTGTGCCTGGTTTGGAGTTGGGCCTTTGTGTGCATGAGTGGATCTTCAGGAGATGTAGAGCGTTGCACACTTGGGTTGTAGATATTGTGGAGATACCATGAAGATGATTGCTGTCGTGCAAAAGGAGAGATTACACGGAGTAGTGCACTCACACCTGGAGAATTCAGGTTCCAATAGAACCCTAATTGCTTGGAATCATTGCCAGTAGTGTGTCATCGTCTTGTAGAATAAGAGTTCCACTAAGAACCCTAGAACAAACTGTGTGAAACAAAAAAATTCTCGAACTCTAATAGATCTTTGAATATGATCGTAATAAAAACTTCAAGAACAAATCCAAGAATCGAATCCACTTTGATACCATGTAGAAAAACACTCTGATACCATGTAGAAAACAATGATGCAGAAACATAATTAGATATAGTAATGTAAGACCAAGAAAGAACACGGGGGTTTATGTGGAATCCAACTCCATAAGGAGTGGGATGAAACCACAGAAAAACCACCTCAAAAGGCTGACTTGTATAATAAACTCTCTCAATGAATACATGTGATGCGGGGCTTCTTATATAGCTCAACTGTCGTCGTCACACATCCCCGCTTCTTATTTAGAGGCAACTCTCTGTTGTCCCTGGGGGTTATCGTCAACTCCTGAGGACGCCGCAGGAGTTCGTTGAAGCTTAGAAATCGCTGCCAAGAGCGATTTGATTCACTGTTTAGTTTGCTTTTGGGGGTTTCTAGGGTGGTTTTGATCGTCTAAACCACCCTAACTCCCTAAGAAATCTCTAATGGATGGAAGAGCTTGTGGTATAAGTCTATACCCACAATCATCTTTCTGTATGTTTGTGTAGGCGCGTTCGTCCTTGTCTAGAGCCTCAGTCTTCGTAGTAGTCGTCATCATGTTAGACAACAGGGTCGACTCCAAAGTCGATGTCCCATCCTCGGGTGCCTTCAAAGGTTCAACACCCATTGTCAAGATGGATTTGACTAACTATGAGTTATGAGCTATGCAATACATGAGTCTAATGCATTGCAACGGTAAGAAGCATTCTGATGCATGACGAACCAATCGACAAGAATGGGATCAATGCCATGTAGGAGGCAGATGAAGCTTATGCGCATATCTGATTGTCTGGGATAGTGTCCATGGAGATAACTAATGATATTCTGAGTTATCCCGCTGCGAAAGCATGTGGGACATTCTCGCAGCTATTTACTCGCATGCGAAGAATGAGTCAAAGATACCGCAACTACATCATATCTTCACATCAAAGCAGAATGTACGCCCTATTCATACCCTTTACACGACTATCAGGGGTATGCTTGAGAAGCTTCAGGGTTTCATTCCCTTGACTGTTTCGCCCGAACAACTCAAAGCTTATAGAGATTTGGTGATGACTAGAATTCTTCTAGCAGCACTTGATCCTGAATATGATGCAGCTCGGTCACAGATTCTTACAGATGCCACTATACCTTTAATGGAGGAGGCATACCACATATTGAGTAGTCTTTTTATAGCACCTGGTGGTGCTACTTAACAGTCACATACCTCCTCGGCTATAGACACATCTCATGGTAGAGGGGGTTCTATACAATTCAGAGGGTGCAATACATGTGGCAGGGGAGGGGGTAGTCGACCAGTCAACCGTGTACCTACTGCCACATACCAGATCATGATGAGGATACATGCTACTCTAGGCATGGTTTTCCTGTTTTAGCTCGTGTTGCATAACATAATCAATCATTTGGTGCTCCTTCGGCATCCGATCAGAGATTCGATGAGTTGGTGGCAAGACTGCGAGAGATTATGTCTATACCTTGGTCGTCTACTGCTCCATCAGGATCTTCAGAGGTAGCTACATCAGCATTCGCCACCACATCAGGTACTGCATATGCTTTTAGTAGTTGTTGCAAAACAGATTTGTCAAAATGGATTATGGATTCAGGAGCTTCATACCACTTATGTGGTGATAAAGGACAGTTTAGTGCATGCAGATCGATTCAACCAGGCAGATCTGTAGTTATAGCAGATGTGACCCACTCTCCCATTACTGGATAGGGGAAGGTGCAGTTGACTTCGGCAATGCGCCTACAGAATGCCCTTCATGCTCCTGATTTTCTTTGAATTTACTGTCTATTAGTCAAATAACCAAAGACTTACATTGTCATGCCATATTTGATCTGTCTTCCCTTGTGTTTCAGGACATTCTTACGGGCATGGTGATTGGATCTGACCGTGAGCAAGGAGGTCTCTATAGATTGGTCCAGTCCTTGTATGCTGGTGCTTCGTCTATTCGTATGGGATCAATCTCTCCTTATGTGTGGCACCTTCGGTTTGGTCAACTTCCTTTGTAGAAGTCATGTCACGTGCTTCCTCAGATTTCTCCTCGCTCTACACTCCAATGCAAGGCTTGCTAGCTTGGGAAGCACCACCGGTCTACATTTCAGAGTCGTCAGAGTCGTAGTAGTCATAGTATTTTTGAGTTGATTCATCTTGATATTTGGGACCTGAGTCGTGTCCCAGACCATCAAGGACAGATTTTATCTCGTTGTTGTGATGATTTTTCTAGGTTGTCTTAGTTATTTCTACTTAAAAACAAGTCTGATGTTATTTCTATCATTCAGTCTTTTATTAGTGAAATAACGATCATTTTTCTGCAAATGTCAAGCGTTTTGACAATGCATTAGAACTATGTAATCTACAACTCTCATAGTTCTTCAGGGTCGTTGGTATTGTACATCAGACTTTGTGTGCCTATACATCCCAACAAGATGGGGTGGCCGAATGCAAACATCATCACCTTTTAGATATTACCAGAACCCTCTTGATTCAGAGTCGTGCTCCTCATTCCTATTGTGGAGATGGGGTTCTAACAGCTTGCTACCTAGTGAATCGTATGCCCTCGTCTGTATTAGTATAAAAGATTCTGTTCTTGACTGTATTTCTCGAGAAGGATCTTTTCTCCCTCACTCGTGTGCTTGGGTCTGTCGCCTTTGTTCATCATACGTCTCCTGACCATGACAAGCTCTCTCCTAGAACTATCAAGTGTGTCTTTGTGGGGTATTCCAGAACTCAAAAGGGGTACTGTTGTTTAGATCACGTTCGACGAAAATACTATGTTAGTGTGGATGTCACTTTCTTTGACTATTATATTTTTCTTTACTACATGTAATAGATTGTCACCTTCGGATTCTGGAGAGGAGGTATACATGCCTCTACTTCCAGTTTCTTCTACCACGCCTACGACTACTACGCCTCCCACACCATCCCTAGTTCCATTTGTCCCTTCACATCTACCACCTTTACTATCATCACCGCCACCTCCTCCTCCACCACCTCCACCATACGCTTCCCTCTTTTCCCCACAGGTCTACACTCATCGACCTTGTGCTCATTTGCCTCCTCCATTATCCAACACATCCCGGATATGTTCTGAGTATTTGGTTTCCACTGATGGCATTGGTGATTTGCTTGTACCACAAGATGAGCAGATGGCAACATACGTTCATGCCTCGGTCATTGAGGAGGCTAAGGACCTTGACATGCCTATTACTTTACGAAAATAGAGGCGTACATGTGCTACATACCCTCTTACTTCCAATGTTACTCTTGCATGCCTCTCAGAGGAGTTTTGGAGGTTTGTTGTCCGACTATCTTTCGTTGACATACCATGAACATATCAGGAGGCATTATAGATTAGTCAGTGACACCTTGTTATGGAGGTGGAGAAGGTTGCATTACAGTCTCGTGGCACATGGAGTGTTGTTTATGCTCCACATGGTGTATTTATTGTGGGGAGCAAGTGGGTGTTTACAGTGAAACACCGTACATATGGTAGTGTGGATCGATACAAGGCCAGGCTTGTCGCTCATGGGTTCACCCAGACATATGAGGTGGACTATTAGGATATGTTTTCTCCTGTTGCTCACCATTCTACATTAAGGATTCTTCTTTATGTTGTTGTGATACGTGATTGACCTCTCTTTTAGATGGATGTTAAGAATGCTTTCTTGTATTGCAGGAGGAAGTCTATATGCATCGACCACCAGGTTTTGTTGCTGAAGGAAAGTCTCATGTGGTTTGTAAACTCCACAAAATTATCTATGGCCTTAAACAGAGTTTGAGGGCTTGGTTCCATAAACTCTCCGAGTTGATCGAGCAACATGGTTTTGTCAGATCGACTACAGATCATTCACTTTTTGTTCAGAGAACTCGGAGAGGTATTGTTGCCATTTTAGTTTATGTGGATGACATCATTGTTACAAGAGATGTTGTGCATGGTATGTAGGTAGCTAAGGATTTCCTTGGACATCAGTTTGTGACCAAGGACCTTGGAAATCATCGTTACTTTCTTGGCCTCGAATTTGCAAGGAACCATCGTGGTATGGTGTTGACACAAAGGAAGTATGTTAATGATCTCCAAGCTAAGATGGGCAGGACAAGATGTAGGCTTGCTACTACTCCTATGGATCTGAGTATGAAACTCTATGGTGATGACACTGAGGAGGTTGATAAGAGAAGACATAGAGATCTTGTGGGGAGATTTTATATGTCACCATTACATGATCAAATATATCTTTACATGATCAAATATATCTTTCGCAATAAGCATAGTTAGTCAGTTTATGGAGCATCCTAGGCAGGTGCATATATATGCAGTCCACGCGATTTTGAGATATTTGAAGACTTCTTCAGACGTAGGACTCTTGTTCAGTAGAGACACATCCCTTGCAGTTACAACATGTGCTGATGCAAATTATGCAGGATGCTCCAAAGACATGAAGTCTACCTCAGGCTTCACTGTCTTTGTAGGGAGTTCACTTTTTTCATGGAGGAGCAAGAAACAAACAGTCGTTGCTAGATCTAGTTAGGGCTCGCTATTAAGTCATTGCTTGATGAGCCGGGTTTGGGCTCTCTGTAAGGTCTTATGAGCCTGGCTCATTAAACTGTTGAGCCGAGTCTGAGCTCGAATTTTGGGCTCGATAGCTTAAAGAACCGAGCTCGAGCCGAGCCCTGCTCAGCTCGATAACTCGATAAGGGGCTCGATAAGGAATATATATATATATATATAATATTTGTATTTATATATTTGTATATAATACACACACAAGATGAGTTGTTTGTTCAACAATCGGTATCTATATCTATAGTTATAGATGTCTACGTAGTTAGTAACTAAATATGTATACTATACCCAACCAAACTGTAGATTGTTATAATTTTATTTCGTGGGCACCTTAGAACTATATATGTCCAAACTATAGAACTATATATGTCTATATATTTTGTACACTTAATTACGATCTCATGTTATCAGGAACATATTCGATAATATATATTATCCACTAACGTGATGAGCCAGTATTATATTTTTCTAGGGAATAGACATCTACAACTATATTCATGTTTTTATGAGTTAGAATTAGCAAATTAGTATTTTTTATTAGCAAATAGAATGTTACAATATATAGTATAATTTAGCTTTTGAAATGTAACTCAGATAGTAGCCTATTGGTAAGGAAGGTAGTCTTCAAAGAAGAGATTGTGGGTTCGAGCCGAGGCAACACACTTTTATACCAAAAAATACCTATTTTCCTTAATGAGCCTGACTTGGCTCGAGCCTGAGCCAACTCGATAAGAGGCTCGAGCTCACCGAGCCCGAGCCAGCTCGACTAGGCTCGAGCCTGAGCTCAGCTAGGCTTATCGAGCTCGAGCCAGGGCCTGGCTCGACTTGTTGGGCTCGATAGCCAGCTTCAGATCTAGTGCCAAATCAGAATATAGAGCCATGGCACAAGGGAGCACATAGGTGATGTGGGTCAGATCTGCCATGATTGACCTGGCTATTGATGTGCCACTTCCTATGCACCTCCAATGAGATAATCAGACTGTCCATCCTTCCATGAAAGAACCAAGCACATCGATGTTGATTGTCACTACACTCGAGATATGATTCAGAAGGTATTTATCTTCACTTCTCATGTTACTTCAGGAGATCAGACTGCAGATATGTTCGTCAGGGCACTTGCTAGAGGTCCATTCCATCGTTGTTGTTTCAAGCACATCATGATTTCCATTTATGCTCCATCTTGAGGGTGAGTATTGAGAAAGATGTTTTTGTTTGTTCTTTATTTATATTTACTTATTCTTCTGACTACTTTATGTAATTTTTCATCAGGGTTTTTCTCCCATATAAGAGAGCTCTAGGGTCTCAATGGAAGACAATTGAATCTTTTTCCTTTCCACAATCTCTGTAAACACTCTTTACTCTCTCTACACCGCCTTTGTTATGGCAATCTCCCATGGTTGTGAACATGATCGTGGATGTCCATTAGGAAACCTGTAGGCATGTTTGA
Source organism: Ottelia alismoides (assembly GCA_037367405.1). NCBI lineage: Eukaryota > Viridiplantae > Streptophyta > Magnoliopsida > Alismatales > Hydrocharitaceae > Ottelia > Ottelia alismoides. Next base: position 514,649 of record JAZKJV010000960.1, read on the forward strand.
GTGTACTTGTTGCGGCAAGCCAAGCCTATTGAGGAGAATTATTGGTAGAATAATGGTTGTATGTCCTATGCACACCAAGCTATTATTGAGTAATTCAACCAGGATTCCTTTATATCCCCCATAGAGTATGATGAGTTGATTACTCGACTTAATCAACCAACTCAAGCTTCTTCTGAATAAGTTTCCATCTTCTTTGATTCCATCCACCGATGTTACGGTTTAAGGTACCTTTAATGATGTGCCTTCTTTGTTAGTACATCTCATCACATTGGTGTGGATGTACAACAGTTTACCGGATTCCAGTCTATTTTCAAGGGACGAACAATTGAACTCGCTGATGGATGCCTTTCATGGTGGGTGGTTACACCAATTTCCAACTAAACTCGCTGATGAAATGGGTGATCATATGTGGTCATGAGGAGAATGATACAACAATTTCTGATAAACTCGATGATAAGGCAGGTGATCGGATGTGGTCATGAGGAGAATGGTGTTCATTGCATGAGCGTAGCCTCCCTATGCTGGACATGTTATACCGCATACAATTTCTTGTGGCACCTTCGTTTTAGTCATCTCCCCTTTCAGAAACTCAGACATCGTTTTAAACTTCTCCTCAATCACATATTCAGTGCAATTCATGTCAGCTTGAGTAACATAATCGTAGGTCCTTCCCCATATGAGTCATCCCTTTGAACTTTTGTATCTAGATATTGGAGCTGTTAGTCATGTTGATGATCACTGTGGGGCATCATTTTTATTTGGTTATCATTAATGGGTTTTCTCGTATCTCTCATGTCTTTATGCTCAAACCAAGTCTCAAATCAATCTTATGCATTTATTAAAATTATTCTTCTTGATAATTCTTTTGAATTTTATGCTATTTCTTTGCGCAACTTCATTCAGGGCTTTGGAATCGTTAACCAAATATCATATCCTTACACCTTTTAACAAAGTATAGTATTTGAAATGAAACACAAACACATTCGTGATGTTGCTGACATGTTTCTTGTGCATAACATTGCTCCTATGACTTAATGGGGAGATGCAGTTATAATTACATTCTACTTTATTAACCTTATTCCTTCCTTTATCATCCACGAAGAGACTACACATGCCTTTCTTTATTGACATGGATTTTTTTTAGTTTCTCATGTGTCTTCGAATATGTTGCATTTCTCAGCAACATTGGCATCAACCTGGACAAGCATAAAATTTGGAGCCTTCAAGTGTATTTTTGTGGGTTACATCAGGACACAAAAGGACTTAGATGTTTTATGCCTCTCTTCATTGTTATGTTGTGTTAGATGATGTTACTTTCTTTGAAGCATGAGAACAAGGCAGATGAGCTTTTACATTAGTAGCAGTCTGTCCTTATTTACCTTAGGGTTAGTTGTCTTCTTGATTAGCTATATAAAATAACTGCTCTCTCGTATATTCTCTTTCCTCTTACACTAGATAAGCCTTGATGAGCGGTTTTTCGTAAACCATTTAGATTGAGTCTGCTCCATATATTTCATCCATGGAGTTATTATTTATTTATCATCTTTTTTGGATCATGTAACCCCTTCATGGGTATCCTTGTAATTTCTCCTTTTCGGCTCCCTAGGGTTTTCACTCTATATAAGAAACCTTAGAGCCTTGGAATAATATAAGCTCTCTCCGCAATCGTCCTCTCCACATGGTATTGTAGCAACGGTCTTAGACTAGGGCTCGTACACTCTCTCCCACCGCCATCGCCAGCCCTCGGTGCCCTCATCCAACGCTACCCCTCCCATCTAGCGTCGTTGCTCCCCCTCCTCCTGTGGTAGGTCCCCAACGTCGCCGCATCTCGTACGGTAGCCCCCAAGCAACACACCCTCATGATGCATACCAACATACTCCAACACTTCCCCTTAAGTTGGAGCATGCAATGTTCTGCTTGGACAAACAGAAAGAAATCTCAACTCATGCCACGTGACATTACAGACAATATCAACTCAACGCGCACAAGTGTCGGCTGCTGTCGAGGACGTTGCTTTTCATGTCGTGCAGGAGAGGAGGACGAACAGGTTGGAATGCGAGTCAAACTGAATCTCCTCGTCGGAGAGCATGTGCTGTGTACTACGCTTGTCAGAGTCACTGCAACTGAAAATGAGTCTCTATACGGAGAACTCTAGTCCGCTACAACATGTGGACAACTACTCCATCTCTAAAAGGGTCGAACTGAAAAGTCGTGGAGTGCAATCCTCGTCGGAGTCTACGGTCTCTGGAGAATGGAGTCTGAACAACGTCTCCTCGTCGGAGAACTGGGTCTCTCCCATACTGGCTCAGAGAATGGGATCTCTATTCTGGAGTTCCTATGAAACCACATGAAAACCCTAGCCCATATGACATAGGGAATGAGATCTCTACTCTGGAGTCTCTATGGATCACATGAAATCCCTGATTGAAACACAAAAGATGGTGACCATAAACAATGATGGCAGACATGTGCACATCTGAAAAGAAGACCTCATACATGTGTGTGTCTGAAACTGAAGACTCAGAACCAATCTGACGTCGAGTCTGAATATCTGAACTATAGAGTCTGAACATCTGGCTGGTCTGGAATCTGACAATCTAGAACAGACATGTGACTCTACACAATACTACCCCTTTCTCCCATACTGGTCGGAATGAAGACATCGACCAAGTTGGGAGAAAACAACAAAATGGGGAAACATGAATCATATAAGCCGATCACAGTTGTTTTTGGCTTTTCCTTCCTTTTTCTGTATTTTTTAACATGCATACTTTTTTTTTTGTACGTGCCTTTTCAAAAAAATATTTTTTAGCTATCTCTCCTTTTTTAACAAACCTCTTCTTTTTTTCGCAAATAAGGATAATTAATTTTTTTAAAATAAATGTGGCCTTTTTTATAACTGACAGTATCCTTTGGGTATAACCCTATTTAGGGTTTCAAATCGCAACCAACCCCCCCGATGGAGTTCCATATTCTGTTGCCCTTGAAGGGGCTCTTTCTGTTGGAGTGTCGCCGCTGGAGGAGATCGAAGGTAGGAGGTTGCCGTTGGAGGAGATGGAGATCGCCCCACCACCTGGGGAGGTGAGCCACCTTACGAAAGACGATGATGCCCGATGGGATTGTATCGCCTTGTGAGAAACGTACCATCACCTGGAGGCGCTAATCAGATGAAGAGAGAGAAGGCAGGGGCTCCGCCTGCCTAGGGTTCTGTCTGCTTGGGACTCGATCGGAGGGAGCAACGACATCGCTGTCGCTCGCGAGGGTTGCTGCCTGCTGCTGAGGGAGGAGCGACGAGGCTGTCGTCGATTGGAAGGGTGGCGTGATGAGGAAGGGCGACCAGGGAGGGGAGGAATCGCCTATAGAGGGGGAGATCGTGCCGAGGTTTGTTGCGTCACCACTGGAGGTAGGCATCCGCCATCGATCTGGAGACCTGCTTTATTGCAAGGGCTCGCATGGGCGGTCGTGAGCCTTGCTGTACTTGGAGAGAGAAACCATCTGCTCATGTGCATCTGGGAGCACGATCTACACGAGATCAGGAGCCGTGCAGCCTGGGATTAGGGCGGATGGCTGTTGTCGCTAGGGCTTTTAGCCCTAGAATTGAAATAAGGTTTCAAAATAGAACCCTAGAACCTGAATCTTGAACAGAATAATGATCTTCAAATGTAGATCTTCAAGAACAATCGAGAATGAAACTGATAATTGAATCTCGAATCATAAATAAAGAACATGAAAAACTTCAAGAATCGAACCCGCTCTAATACCATATTAGAAAATAGGAACACGGAAGCGTATCAGAGAAATAAAGTTAAAAATAAGAACAATGGGATTTTAACGTGGAACCCTACTCCCTAAGGAGCAGGATGAAACCACGGGAGAACGCCTCAAAGAGCTGATGTATGCGTTGCACTTTCTCACTGGATACATGGGGTGGGGGGCTTCTTATATGGCCCTCATTGAGTCTCCACATCCCACAGAAGGTAGATATGAGACTAAACCACAGGATGTGGTAAATGGATCCTGGAGGTATCCATTTACCCATCTAATACAAGAGTGACGCATACCAACATACTCCAACAAGGGGGACATCTGTATATCTTTATTAAGGATTCATTGAAGGGGACATACAAGGACTATGATACTTGGTTCAGGGAAAACTACCGAGTCATGACATGAATTACCTACAATGTTGAGCCTCATATTGCCACAAATCTCATGTTGAAAGAAACTACAAGGAGACGTGAGAGGATTTGGCCCAGACCTACTTGCAACAGACTGAAAAGTCGCGACTTGCTGCTATTTATGTGCGGATATGGTTCGTATCCCAGGAGAGTCCACTCTTGTGTAGTACTACCACACTCTTTCAGGGCTCTATGAGGAGCTAGCTATCTTCCATCTAGCATGTTGTGTTAAACATGTGACAGAGAGATCAAAATGGCATGTTTATAGGTTTCTTGCAAGATTACTTCCTAGATATCAGCATGTAAAGGAGTAGTTTCTCACGTCTGATACTTTATCGACTCTCAATGTGATCTTCAGACGTCCCCAGGAGATTTAGATTTCTATTAGCCGGGCTCCCTCTTTGCACCCACAGAGAATTCTCCTTTCTCTGTCCACTCTAGAAGAGGTGGTCGATACAATATTCGAGGTGCAAGAGGTTGTGATGGTGGCCGTGGACATGGTCGTGACTCTAGTCAGGGATGCGGATGAAAGCCTATTCTGTGATGTGGTTGTGTCATTGTTTATCCTTCTTGTACTCATTATCAGTGAACGAATCACCGTCACGATCACTTTTGGGACAAATATGGTTATCCTCGGGCACATATTGCATATGCTGGTTATAATACAATAGGGACAAAGTTAGCCTTAGATCAATCTCAGTCTAAGCAGACAGTGCAACTCTCAGCCATTGATTATTCTCGTTTGATGCATCTATTATAGACTTCCAGTGCTTCTTCCAATGAGATCGCACCTACAATACCTTTGTCCACCACATCAGGTACTATAAGCTAATTCTGTTACTGGCACATCTCCAGCATGAATTATTGATTTTGGAGCATCCACTCAGCTGACTAGGACTACTAGTCGAATCGGTGTAAAGAACATATCTATGTTCGAGTTTGGTTCGATAAGGAAGTTTGAGGGTTCAAGTTCGAGTTTGGTTCGATATAAGTTCATTAACTTATGTTCGAGTTCGAGTTCGTTTGCATAACGAGCGTTCGAGTTCGGTTCGATAATAATTCGTTAAAAGTTTTTATTTAAGCCAAACATCTTCAATTCAACAAGTTCAAAAGTAAAGTTCTATAACAAAGTTAGATAGTTCGATAGTTTTCCATCTCCTCTTTATTAGCGACTTGAATTTTAAAAATCATATATACGATGGATGATCCAGGTAAAAATACGTATGGAAGAGAAGATGAAAATGAACTGGTGTAAGCTTTCATTGAATGATTTAGGAATTCTGGGTCTAACCTTAAAAAACTCCATCTAGACAAAAAGTCATAGTGCATCTAGAATAACAAATATTGCAGCCTGACAATGTAGAGATGTTGGAGTATTTGGTTGTGCACCAAATGAGTTGTAGGAGGGTAAATGGATCTCTCCAGGATCCATTTACCCCATCCATATATTTAGTCCCACATCTACCAGTGGTGGGACTTGGAGGCTCTGTGGAGTCTATCTAAGGAGCCCCAGACCTCCTGTATCCATTGAGAAAGTGCAATGCATAACCTGGCCCTTTGAGGCCTTCTCCCGTGGTTTCATGCCGCTCCTTAGGGAGTAGGGTTCCACGTTAAATCTTTGTTCTTCCATGTTTATTTATCTTTATTTCTAATTCCGCTTCCGCTTACTATTTTCTAACATGGTATCAGAGCGGGTCGATTTTTGACAAGGTTGCAAAAGTCGGTAGTCGGTACTTGGTTGGCCGAGTCACTGACTAAGGATTAATCGGTAGTCGGGCGACTAATTGGATTTACTCGGACTTTAATCGGCTTTGAATTTTATGATTATTTTAAATATATAACTAATTTTTTATACATATATTTACATAGATTTTGTACATGTTTATACTATCATAATAAAATAAAAGAAGTAATTGAATTTAAATAAAACATTAGGCATATTATAATAAGTTTGCTTATAAAAAATGCAAAATCTAAAAAAATGTGGTATCTCCAAGCAAAAAATTGGTCGACTAATGTGCTTAATCGGAATTAGTCGGTACTCGGTCGGCCACCCCACTGACTAGACTAGTCGGACCTACTAGTCGGGCCAGTCGGATGACTTTTACAACACTGATTTTTGAGGATTTTACGTTCGTTCATCATTTGTTGAGATTCGTTTGTTTTTTTTTGAAACTCGATTCGTTTTGTTGTTCTTGGAGATTATTGCGTTTGTCATTTGTTCAAGATTAGAGATCCATTTTCTAGGGTTTTACTGAAAACCTAAATCTGAAGGCATCATTGATTTCCGTGAAGATCGTCCTACGACGAAAATTTGAGGAGCATCCTAGAAACCCTAGATCTTCATCTCGCAAGAGGCAACGGTGCCATCCTCTCTGACCTTCGCCTATACGCATCGAGCTCTCCTGGTCGTATCTCTCCTCCTTTCAGCATTCCAGGCGAGCCCTCAGATCCAGATCCGGATCCTTCAGCGGCGGCTTCAGGCCGTATCTTATCCTAAGGCGGATGCCATACCCCCTCGGGCGGCGAGTTCCCTCTTGATCTCCTCCTGATCTCGCGCAGGCGGCGCGAGATGTCGATCTCCCAGGCGATACTCCTAGGCGGCTCTTCAAGCCAACGCGACACCCCAGGCAGGGCTCTCCAAACCAACGCGGTACCCTAGGCAAACAAAAGAGAAAAAAATAGTACGCATTTTGCAAAAAAAGGGGGGAAAGCCGATTTTTTTTTTCAACGGCTTAAAAAATCGGAAAAAATGATTGTTCGATTGAAAAAAAGGATGAAAAAAATGTATGCCAATGGATTTCCAAAAAAAAGAAAAGGTGATTGGTTTTGGGCCCAGATGTGGGCCCATTTTTTTGCAAAAAAGGAGAGAAAAGGCCATCAAAAAAAAGGGAAAGATGGCATATTAAAAAAAGAAGGCACGTACAAGAAAAAGCCCATACGCTAAACTTGTAAAAGCCGTATAAAAAATTTGGTTGAACGCTTTTAAAAAATGCAAAAAAAAAAGCCGGAAAAAATGAAACGGCCAAATGTTATTCATGATTTGAAAGGTGGAAAAAAATTTAAGCGGCTTATTGGTTTCATGTTTCTCCCATTCTTCATGTCTTCTCCCAACTTGGCCGATGTTGACGTCCGACCAATATGGGAGAAAGAGGGGTATATGTAGAGTCACAGGTCTCAGGATTTCTCCAGATTTCAGATTCGTCAGACCAGTCAGATTTTTCCAGACTCTATAGTTTAGTTTCAGACTCGACGATCATGGTTCTGAGTCTTCAGTTTCAGACACGCACAAGTGTACGGTTTTCAGTTTCGAGGTCCCCATCATTCTTATGGTTGTTCGGCCAGAGTTTTCATGTGGTATCTGTTACAGCAAATGAAAAACTCTAATCTATATTCCATAGAGCCCTCGGGGTCTCCTATATAGAGAGAAACCCTTGGGTAAATTACATAGACATACATTATATAAATAGGAAATGCGGAACAATCATAACATAATATAAACCTCTACACTCCCCCTCAAGATGGAGCATAGATATCAATCATGCTCAGCTTGGAAGAACATCTCTGGAAAGGCCCTCTGAGCAATGGCTTGGTAAATATATCAGCAGTCTGGTCCTCTGAACTGACATGAGAAGCGGAAATGAAGGCCCTTCTGGATCATGTCTCTAGTATAATGACAATCCACCTCGATGTGCTTTGTTCTCTCATGAAACGCTGGATTATTGGCAATAAACAATGCTGCCTGATTGTCACATTGAAGATTCATAGGCAAGGGGACATCTACATTCAAATCCTCTTAGACTGCTCTAACCCACATCATCTCTGCGCTTGCTTGCGCCATGGCTCTGTACTCGGATTCAGGCACTGAATCTCGCAACAACAGTCTGTTTCTTGCTTTTCCAAGAAACCAAAGAGCTTCCTATGAAGATAGCAAATCCAGAGGTAGATTTACGATCCTTTGGACATCCTGCATAGTCTGCATCTGCACAAGCAGAAATAGACAGATCTGTATCTTTTCTAAACAGCAACCCTGTGCCTGGGGAAGACTTCAGATATCTCAATATCGTATACAAGGCATCCATATGAACTTGCCTAGGCTGCTCCATAAATTGACTCACCCGGTTTACTGCAAAGGCAATATCCGGTCGAGTTATAGTAATGTATAAGAGCTTACCCACCATCTCTATGTATCTTCTTTTGTCCACCTCTTCGGTATCATTGTCGTACAACTTCATGCTTGGGTCCATAGGCGTGCTCGACGTCCTGCATCCAGGTCATTCCTGTTTCAACTAGCAAGTCTGTGACATATTTTCTTTGAGTCATAACCATTCCTTGTGCATTTCTTCCAAACTCTATCCCCAGAAAATATCGTATGGTGCCTAGATCCTTCGTAATAAACTGACTTCCCAACGGAGATTTGATTATCTCAATTCCCTGAGCATCATCTCCTATAACCAAAATGTCTACAAACATATATCATGACAACAACTGTACCTCTAGGGGTCTTCTGGATGAATAGTGAATGGTCTGCATTTGACCTCTTGAACCCCTGTCTTTCAATCAGCTGGGAAAGCTTTTGGAACCATGCCCGTGGACCTCTGTTTGAGGCCATAGATAGCCTTATGAAGTCTGCACACCATCTGAGTCTCCTCCTCAGCAGCAAACCTTGGTGGCTGCTGCATGTAGACTTCCTCCTGTAGATCACCATACAAGAAAGCATTCTTGACATCAAGCTTAAAAATGGTCCAGTCACGTACCACAGCAACAGATAGGAGGATGCGAAGAGTGGAGTGTATAGCCACTGGTGAAAAAGTGTCCAAATAATCTACCCCATAAGTCGTGTTAATCCACGTGCAACAAGCCTGGCCTTGTATCTGTCGAGACGCCCATCTGCATGATATTTCACCGTAAACACCCACTTGCAGCTCACACAGAGGCACCTGGAGGAATGGGGACTAGAGACCAAGTCCCTCGAGACTGTAAGGCACGCATCTCCTCTCCATGGCTTGACGCCAGCAATCAATTTTCATGGCTTCTTGATAAGTCCTAGGAATCTCAACCGACGAGACAACCGCTGCAAATCTCTGGAAATCCCCATTGAGACGATGAAATGATACTTGAGACGCAAGAGGATATGATGTACATTGTCTTCTCTGCTTCCTGTGAGCAATAGGCTGATCAAGATCATCTATCACTGGCGGATCCTCCTCCTGTATTAAAGGCTCCTGCACTGGTGCATTATCTAACCCATCAATAGTGATAACATCAGAGCATACCTGAGGCGTGCTGGATGGTTGGCATGTAGCTTGAGCAGGGGCGGACCGCCTAGTATAGAACTTAGGAAATGGTACAAGGGGAGGTGGTGGTGGTGGTGATGGTGTAGTGGAGTCGGATTGACCCAGGGTTGGAGGCGGAGGTACATATACATTAGTATCCGTGGGTGTGGAGGAGACCATTCTATCACCTGCAGGGAGAAGTACATGACCGGTTCGAAAAATGTAACATCGGCACTGACATAGTATTTGTCATGAATGGGGTCATAGCAACGATATCCTTTCTGTGTCCTCGAGCAGCCCACAAACACACCCTTGATAGCTCTAGGAGAGAGCTTATCAAGTCCTGGAGATAACCGGTGGACATATGCAATTGTGCCGAAGACGCGAGGTGGTAAGCGAAAACAAATCCTTGTCAGGAAAGAGGACAGAAATAGGAGACTTTTCCCCAAGAACAGTAAAAGGCATGCGGTTGACCAGATAGCATGCTGTAAGTATAGCATCCCCCCAAAAGGCTAATGGGGCACAACTCTGAACAAGTACATGTGCGAGCAATATCAAGAAAGTGTCGATGTTTTCGTTCTGCAACACCATTTGTTGAGAAGTGTATGCGCATGTGGTTTGGTGGATAATGCCCTTGGAGGAAAGGAAGCGAGCCAGGGAACGAGTGCAGAATTCCAATGCATTGTCAGTACGCACATACTTAGCAGTAGATGAAAAAACATTTTGAACTTCATTGATAAGATTTTCAATTACACTTCCTGCTTTGGATTTATTTTTAAGAAGAAAAGTCCAAGACACGCGAGAGAAATCATCAACCACAAACTAGATAGAACCTGTGAGATCATGGTTATTACAGGAGACTGAAGTACTACCTGAGGTACTGGCAGTAGCAGATGCACTAGCTGACGCCGAAGCCGCAATGTCAGAAGCGTCAACACCCTCTGAAGATGACTGTGGCATAAATATCACGAAGCCGTGCTACAAGCTCCTCGAACCTGTGATCTGAGGTAGCTGCTGGTGGACCCTGAAACATGATCAACAACACGTGCGGAAGGAGGAAATCCATGCTTTGAGTAGCATGTCTCCTCAGAATGGCCAGTACGACGACAAAAGGAGCACATCAAACGCGTCCGACCTCCACGTCCACGGCCTCCACTTCCTCTGCCGCGAAAGGAAGACGAACCACCTCTTCCTCTGGAGACCGCCATTGCCGAAGGCGGTGGGGTTGCTGCACTGGAGGGAACTGAGATACGACTGAGCCTCCTGTAGACTTTCCTCCATTGGAGGAATAGTGGCATCTGCGAGGATCTGAGAGCGGCTGCCTCGTACTCTGGATCAAGGGCAGCGAGTAAAACGCCCACCATTGTGGCGTTGCGGAACGTCTTCTGCTGTTCGGCGTGGCTGTGAGCGGGATGATGCTGTATAACTTCTCGAACATTCCGCGAAGAGACGTGTACAGAGAATGAAGTGGCCTCCCATTTTGCTTCGTGGTAAAAATATCATGTTGCAACTGTAGCATTTTTGTCTCGTTCCGCACCTGAGAGTATGTCATGGCCAAAATATCCCACATCGCCTTGGCGGTGGGCTGATGGAGTGCGTCGTTTGCTATCTCCATCGTGAGCGTTCCTGACAGCCAAACTTTGGCATAAGCATCATCGGCCTCCCATGAGGCATAATCCCTGTCTTCTCTGCCGGCTCCTCTTCGGTAAGAATATGTTTCTACCACACGACTTCATAAGACTCAGGAACTGCATAGCCCAGAGTTCGTAGTTAGTCCCGTCCCATTTTGACAATTGGTGCCGAACCTTTGAAGGCACCTATGGCGGGCATATCAAGCTTTTGATCTGACATAGCGCCGGAGAGGAAAAATCTAGGGATGATAGACAACAGAAACGTGTGTCTACAAAGAGACGTTAGGATACCAAGTGCATATGTAGACTTATGCACTTGTATCCATCAGCGGTATTGGGACCCGGCGGCGAGAGAGTGGGCCCCAAATGCAAGGCAGGGTTACCCGCCGCAAGGGGGGGTACCCGCGGCTGTAGAGAGACGGCGGGAGAGGAGAGTCCCGCGGCTGGAGAGGGCGTGGAAGGAGGACTCGCGGCTGGAGCGGGGACCCGCGGCTGGAGGGGAGGGCCCGCGGCTGAAAGGGGGCCCCGCCGGCTGGAGGGGAGGGCCCGCGGCGGCGGCTGCTGGGAAGAGAGGGAGAAGATCGGCGGCGCCTGGAGCATAGAGCCCTCGGGTCTCTTATATAGAGAGAAACCCTTGGGTAAATTACATAGACATACATATATAAATAGGAAATGCGGAACAATCATAACATAATACTACCTCTACAGTATCATAGGCACTGCAGAGTAGTGTATCATTCTCTGTGCCAGTTCTCCAGCGACCATGGACTCCGACGAGGATTGCACTTCCACAGCCTTTTCCAGTTTGGCCCTTTTCAGAGATGGAGCAGTTGTCCACATGTTGTGGCGGGCCAAGTACTCCGACGAGGAGACTCATTTCAGTTGTAGTGACTCTGACATGCGCAGTTCAGAGCACATGCTCTCCGACGAGGAGTTTCAAACAGACTCACACTCCAGCCCGTTCGTCCTCCTCACCTGCACGGCATGAGAAGCAACGTCCTCGACAGCAGTTGACAGTTGTGCGCGTTGAGTTGATATTGTCTGTAGTGTCCTGTAGCGTGAGTTGAATTTCTTTCTGTTTATCCAAGCTGAGCATTGCATGCTCCTGCTTGAGGGGGAGTGTGTGAGTATTTAGTTGTGCGCCATATGAGTTGTAGGAGGGTAAATGGATCTCTCCAGGATCCATTTACCCCATCTATATGTCTAATCCCACATCTACCAGTGGTGGAACTTGGAGTCTCTGTGGAGGCTATATAAGGAGCCGCATACCTCCTGTATCCATGGAGAAAGTGCAATGCATAACCTCGCCCTTTGAGGCCTTCTCCCGTAGTTTTATTCCCGCTCCTTAGGGAGTAGGGTTCCACGTTAAATCCTTTGTTTTTCCATGTTTATTTATCTTTATTTCCGATCCGATTCCGCTTCCTATTTTCTAACAAGAGGACTTTATGATTTAAGAGAAAGGTGTGTATTGATGATATAATCTACTTGTGAATAAACATGTATGCTACACAACGAGAGTTTTTAGTCAATCAAGTTTTGCAACTAGAGGACATGATTAGTTAATTGGATGCAAAAAAATTACGAAGAAATTAAGCACCGCAGGCTTAAGCTATCCGTCAAATTATTTTTATTAGGAATTTAGGATTCCATGCATCTTAATGTTGCATAATTTATGGATATTAAATTTATGAAACATAAATAGTATATATATATTCATGTTATTGAACTCGAACATTTATCGAATGAACATATACTATGTTCATGTTTGGTTCGTTAAGCTATTGAACTAAAATTTAAAGTTCATGTGTGGATCGTTAAATAATGAATGAACATTTTTCGAATTGTTATAGATTGAACTATAATCGAATACGAACATGTTCAGTTCGATTAGCAACCCTGCATCTGATAGACGAAGATAGTTTGTTGACTTCCTCTCAACCTTCTTCCAATGGGGCTCATTCCCCTATTACTTATGTAAGGATTATGGAGTTCTCTAAACTCTGACTTATTGGAGTTCATCGTGTATATGTTTTTCCTTTGAGCATGCTATTTGTTCATAAGTTATGTATTGAGATGAATTTCCTTGTGGTTTTTGATGAGTTTCATTGTTACTTTCAAGTTTCAGGACATCCAAACGATGCATATTTTTGGTAAGGGGCATGAGAAGAATGGATTCTACTACATGGATATATCTACTGACTCTACCTTTTATGACGCATGATCTATCTCTTTTGTTCTGTTTATCTGGCACCTACGACTTGGACATCCTTCTTCCAAGGCATTATCTATAATGTTACACGAAATGCCTACACTAAAGCCTTTTGAGTGTGAGGCGTGTTAGTTCGAGAAACATCATCGGACCTCCTTTCCTCCTAGGACCAAATCTCGTCGATCTGCCGTTTTTTCTTTAGTGCTTCGTGATGTGTGGGGACCTTGTCCGTTTGCACTGTTGGGGATCATAAATATTATGTGGTCGTTGTTGATAGCTATAATAGATGTCCTTGGGTTTATCTAATAAAAGAACGATCAAAGATTAATTTTATTATCAAAACCTTCTTTCAGTTTGTCAGGACTTCTTTCATTGCTACTATTTAGGTTTCACAGACCGATAATGCCAATGAATTTACTCAACATGATTTGGTCTTTTTTTATCTCCCAGGAACCACTCATCACACCTCTTGCCCATATACCTCTCAACAAAATGGGGTAGCTGAGGCGGAAACTTTATCATCTCCTAGATATTGTCAGGTCATTACTTACCTATATGAAGGTTCCAAAGATTTACCAGGGGGATGTTCTTATCAACACAGTTCCTATCGACCGTTCTCATGGGAGATACTACGTTTTCTCTTCTCAGCCCTACTAAGTCCCATTTTCCCTTGTCATTACGAGTTTTTGGTTGCACTGCATTCATACATAATTTTCATCCTGCAGATAAATTGTCTCCACGTGCAACCAAGTGTCTTCCTTGGATACTCTCAAACTCGAAAGGGGTATCCCATTGGTCATCGACACTGTCTTGGCTGATGTAACCTTCTTTAAGAAAACCGGCTACTTTACACACCATTGGAGTTATCACCACCACACATTATCTATAAGAGAAAACACTCCACTCACATTGATGAAGTCCCATTGCCCGTTCCTTATATACAGGAGGAGATGCCTTCTCCAAGTGTACCCACCGATGTTTCTCTAGATGCCTCGATAGAGCTCCCTATAACATTCAAGAGGACTAAATGGCAATGTATCATGCATTCTATTTCTCCCTTTATGTATACTGATAATCTCTAGTTGTGATCGGCGTTTTACGGATGCTCTGATGGTTGTCACCACGGTTTAAAAATTGGACCGGTCCGGCTGGTCGGACCGAGAATCGGCACCGAGCTAGTTGGTTTGGCCAAGTTCATGTAAATATTTTTTAAAAAAAACTGATAATGATAAACCGAGTCCGACCGGTGGTCTGGTCCGGTTGAATCGAACCAGTTTGTTTCGGATTGAACCGGTTTTGAGACCTTGGTATGGAGCAGATTCTCCCCTTCATTGCCACCATCTGAGAGTCCAGACCTTGGTTTCCTAGATCTGTGCTGGAGACTCCATGCTAGGGTTCTTCGACTCACTTGAAAGATTAGGGTGTCGCCTCGTCGGGTTCAAGGAGGTGGTCTGGAGCATGATGTGCCCAAGTACTGAGGTAATTGGAGATTGTCTGGACACTCATCACCTTGACTATGGTGATTTTCTTGCTACTGGTCGACTGTTGCGTTGATCTCCATGATCAAGCTTTCGCTAGGTTTTCTCGTGTACGAGGTTGAGGGAAGAAGATCATGATATGAAGATCGAGGCGAAGGCTTTTGCTGCAAGGAGGAGTTGCATGGTGATCTTTCTGGGATTAGTTCCTTACTGTAGGAGAGAAACAATGGAGTGGGTCGAACCCTTTGATGCAATTTGGGTGCTTTTGCCCCTTTATTTTGCAGGAGATTGGTTGTGGATTGGGGTACTCCCAGATGTGCTAGAGACTGCAAGTCAGATGTGTGAATATATGCCAGTGAGTGTTGTTTTTGGTGCTTTCAAGTTGTTTGTTAATGTTCTTGTTAAATATGCAGCTCATAATGAGGGCAAACCGTATGATGATTTGCGTGAAGAAGAATTGGAACATTATGCTAGGAGTTTTAAACTTTTAACTTAATCTTGGAAAGAAATGTTACTGATTTCTCTGAGCATTCTCCCATTGTTTTTGGGAAGAGGGATGATCTGAGAAAGAAGGTTGATCAGACTGTGAAAGACGGAGAGAAGACAGTAAAAATCAATAAGTCATATGTTTGCTGCTAGAGAACTACATGGAATATCAGATTTTGGGGATCCAATTTCCATTCAAAATGCTTCCTAACTGGATGGAAAAATATTAAAATTCCCATGGTTGTAGTATCATAAGAAGTATTAAAATTTCAGAAGCTTTTTGCTACTTCTCTTTATGTTGATGATATGGTGGTAACCAGCGATGATAAAGATGATATTGAAGAGACCAAGGATTTTCTCTAGAAGGTGTTTGTTACCAAAGACTTTGGTTAGATCAGATGTTTTTTGCGCATAGAGGTGATCCAGACTACATATGGGCTACATTTTACCGCATTGGAATTACTATTCGGACATTCTTACAGAGATATGCCTACTTAGATGCAAGCCATTTGGCATACCAGCGGAGGCACAATGGCATGCCTCCTTTACTGATCCTGAGTTTGAGGATCCTATCCATAAATTCCTTTATCTCACTATTACTAGGTCAAATATATCATCTGTCGTCGACAAAGCTAGTCAGTACATGGAGAAGCCGTGTTACAGTCATCAGTAGGAGGTTCTCCTGATACTTATGTACCTGAAAGGATCTCCAAGGTATGTTCTCTTCTACGGGACGAATGGTCACACCAACGTCGTTGCTTATACAGATGCAACTTATGCCAATTCTCCTGGAGAGGATGATCTACCACTAGCTATGGAATGTTTGTTGGAGGAAATCTTGTTACCTGGCGTAGCAAGACGCATGTAGTTGTGTCAAGGTCCAGTGCAGAAGTTGAATATTGGGCTATGGCCCATGCTTCTTGCGAGATTACTTGACTAGTCTCTTTCCCAGCGGAGACTGAACTCCCTTCTACTACACTGATTCCGTTGCATTGTGACTACAAATCCGCCACTTATATTGTCACCAATCTAGTATTCCATGAGCGAACCAAGCATTTTGAAGTAGATTGCCATTTTGTGAGAGATGCAGTACGAAAAGGGAAGATCAACACTCCACACATCTCAACCGATCTTCTGTTAGCAGATATATTCACAAAGGCTTGCCTAAGAGATGTGTTTCTTGGCTTGTCTCCAAGTTGGGCATGATTGATAAATATGCTCCAATTTGAAGGGGAGTGTTGGAGTTATTATTTATTCGTTATATTTTCTAAATCATCTAATCCCTTCGGGGGTATTTTGTAACTTCTTCTTTTCGGTTCCATAGGGTTTTCACTCTATATAAGAACCACTAGAGCCTTGGAATAAGACAAGATCTTCTCCTCGATCGTTTTCTCCATAATCTACATGCTTAGATTCAAACGTCTCATTTTATTAGTAGTGTTTACCTTTCTCTTTATATTCGAGAGGAAACTTCCCCTTACATATACGACCAGTTTTGTATCAAGCAAGACATGCATCTTTCTTCTTATCCGCCACTCACAACATCCCATAAAGTAATTCCCTCGACATAATTCCTACTACATCTGGTGATGTATATTTTTTAATATCAATACTTTTGTCAATGGTAACATTTTTTGATCACGATGTTCCTATTACACTGGGAAAGATAAGTATGTTGAGATTTATCTTGTGAAGACCGATTGGTTGAGTATTAGTGTAGAGGATTGCTGATGTGGTTGATCTCCTTCATGCCTTCTGAATGGATGAGAGCAACAGTTGGGCTGGATTGTTGAGATGCATGATCTGCCTCCTGCATTTTGGTTGGTTGAGATATGTTGGTTTGGATAGCTGAGATGCTTGATCTGCCTCCTGCATCTTGATTGGTTGAGAGTTGATGGTGGGGATTTTTTAACACAATCGGTATTTCTTTGTTGCAATATTAAGGGGTCCTAGACACCACATATTGTATCCCAAAAATCATTCAAGCAATAATAGAGAGTATGGTGAGCAAGTGGAGTAGGCACATTGCCTAACCACTATAAATCCTCGTCTTGTGCGATCGTGCATGCTTTTCTTCTCTAATCGTGATTCTATTCATGTGGTGCTTGATCTGATTCGTTCCTAACAAACAGTATCCGAGCAAGGTTTGAAGATCAACATCTACACAAATGGTTGAAGAATTGAAGATCAAAATCGAGAAGTTCAACGGATCGAACTTCACGTTTTGGAAATTGAAGATGTTCTGCACCTGAAGGATTTCTACCTTTCGATTGAAGGGAAGAAGTCCGGAGCCATGAAGAATGAGGAGTGGAAGTCATAAATCAAAAGGTTATAGGAACAATTAGGCTCATGCTTGCTCCATGGGTGGCTTCAAATATTGCGAAGGAGATGCCGACAATGGATCTTTTCAAAGCCCTTAAAAAGATGCACACGAAACCATCTGCATCAAATAAGGTGTATTTGATGAAGAAGCTTTTCAATCTAAAGATGAATGAAAACCCCGTCGTGGCTTCACACGTGAATGATTTAAACACTATCATCAACCAACTCGAGTCTGTGAAGATTATACCCTTCTACTTTATTCTAGTTTACCTGATAGTTGGAATGCAGTAGTTGTAGCAATTACAACTCCTTTGATTCTGTGAAGTTGAAGTTGGAGGATGTTGTTGGTCTTCTTCTTGGAGAAGAGGTATGACAAAAGGCTTCTGGAGAAGAACACTCGTCAAGTTCTGCCTTGAATGCATAACGAAGAGGCAGAAAAAGCTACATGAACCAAAATCAATCCAGGGAAAAGTCACCAAGAGGAAGCTCCAATCCAGAGATCTGAAGTCCTTGGTTTGCTGGAATTGCAATAAAAAATGGCATTGCAAGAAAAAAAGTGCAAGGCCCTAAGAAATCAGAAAGGAGAAAACGACAAAGATAAGAATGTTGTAAGTTTTATCGTTGATGAGGGTAGCGATGCTTTGATGCGTTGCAAATACTCTGAGTCTGGGTGCTTTTTAATACCACCCTACAAAAAGACATCCTCCAATATTATGTAAAAGGTAATTTTGGAAAGGTGTACATAAGAGATGAAAAATGCAACATCATAATAGGAAAGGGATTTATTGACATCTCCCCACCCAATGGCAGCATCTTGACATTGAAGAACGCTAGACACATACCTAGTGTAAATGGAATCTCATATTTGTCGGACAACTATCATAAAATGGTGTGGTGACATCATTCGACGCAGATTCATGGAAGATGTCTAAAAAATCATTGATTCTGGCTCGAGGATAAATGTTGTGGCTCGTATAATAGGATAGTTGCATCCTCTGGATGTGATGTTAGAACTTGACATAGACAACTTGTTTACATGAGCGAAAAGGGAATGGAGATCATGCAGAAGAAGAGAAAGTTGATATGATTGCAGACCGTTGATTGAGACTTCTGTGAAGATTGTATTTTGGGAAAGCAAAAGAAAATCGACTTCACAAAGACTACAAGAATATGAAAAACTGGAGTTGGTTCATACAGGCATATGGGGACCATCTTAGGTACCATCCCTTGACGTATCTTACTATTTCATTACTTTCATTGATGATGTAATTATAAAATTGTTGGTTTATTTTATCAAAACATAAATCCGATGTGTTTGAAACCTTCAAGATGTGAAAGGCTTTAGTTGATAAAATATGTTTAAAGTTGAAATGTCCCAATTCAGACAATTGAGGAAAATACTGCAGTAAGGAGTTTGAATCCTAGTACTCCAAGAACAAGATCAGGAGTTTGAAAATGATCCCAAGAAAGCCCAAACATAATGGTGTTGTTGAATACATGAACATGACTCTTTTATGGCGTACAAGAAGCATACAGATACATGTGGGTCTACCCAAGCGACATTGGGATGATCTAGTGAACGCAACAACATAATCAACCGAGGTCCATCTACTACATTTGATGGGGAACTTTCAGAAGAAACATGGTCATGAAAGGAGGTAACACTTTCTCATTTATGAGTCTTTGGATGCACAACTTATGTTCACAATGAGAAGGAAGACACATGAAAGCTTGACCTCAAAGCAAGGAAGTACATCTTTGTTGGTTATGATACAATAACTACGAATATAGATTGTGTGATACATATAGTAATAAGACAATCATAAGCATTGATGTTACATTCAATGAGTCTTCCTTGTACAAGGATGGACTGACAAAAGGAAAAAACTAATGAAACTGAGTGGAGTTTGATGAATCACCTGAACAAAGCACATCACAACCAAATGTTGGGAGTGTGCAACCCTTTTCATAGGATAATCCACAAACTCCAGTCTTACAGAAATCTTTCAGAATCAGTAAACCCATTGTACGGTATTCACCTTTCTTGAATTAGTTCTTACTGACTGATAATGGTGAGCTTGAATGCCTTGATGAAGCACTAAAACGTAAGACAAGAAAGCGATGGGAGTTAGCCATGGATGATGAGACAGATTTCTCACAAGTAACAAGACATATGATTTAGAACCTTGTTGAAGGGAAAGAAGACTCTGCAAAACAAATGGGTATACAGGGTGAAGGAGGAAGTTGATGGCACAGTTAGATACATATCTCGACTAGTGGCAAAAAGCTTTCATCAAAAAGTAGGAGTTGGTTTCACAGAGATCTTTGCACATGTTGTAAATGTCTCAACTATAAGAGTAATATTGAACATTGTTGCAACTGAGAACCTACATTTGTAGCAACTGTACGTTAAGACATCATTACTCCATGGAGATCTTGAGGAGGATATCTACATGCAACAATCAAAGGGTCATGTAGCTATTGGAAAAGAAGACATGGTACGCAAGCTCAGAAAAAGCCTTTATGGCTTGAAGCATGCACCAAGATAATGGTACAAAAAGTTTGATGATTTCATGACAAAAATAGGATTCCACAAGTGTCGTGTTGATTGCTAACCATTTTTGCTACTTCAAGAAGCTTGATATATCTTACATTATTCTATCGTTGTACGTAGATGGCATGCTTGTTGTAGGCTCCAGTAAGGAAGAATTAGCAAATCCCAAGGCAATGTTGTCAAAGAAGTTTAAGATAAACAATCTAGGTCATGCAAAGAAAATCCCTAAATACTGATTATCAGAGACATAAAGAAGAAGTTGAGATTGTCTCAGTCAGGGTACATCAAAAAGGTATTGGAGAGGTTTAATGTGAAAAATACAAAACCTACTTAAATACCTTTAGGGAGCTACTACAAACTTTCAAAGGAGAAAGAACCTGTTGTTGATAATTTGATGTATGTTGTCGATAGTTTGATGTATGCAATGGTTTGCACAAGATCAGGCATTCTCCATGCAATGGGAATTGAGAGCATATTCATGGCGAATCTTGACAAGGAACATTGGGAAGTTGTGAAGTAGATTCTAAGATATCTGAGAGGTACCTCTAACATGACGTTATCATCTCTTTTTGAGGTTTCATGGATTTGGATTTTGCAGGAGATATCGATGGCATGAAAAGCACAACATAGTATGTCTTTAACACGAAAAGTGAAGCTGCTAGTTGGATCTCTAGACTTCGGAAGATAGTGGTCATCTCAAATACAGAAGTGGAGAATGTAGCGACAATAGAAAATTGCAAGGAAATGATATGGTTGAATGGTCTGATGAAATAACTGAATAAAGAAAGTAAAGATTGCCAATTATCCAACGACAGTGAAAGTAAAATTCATCTTGCAAAGAATTCTTTCTTTCACTCGAAGATCAAGCACATTGATGTGAAGTACTACTTCATTCGCACACAGCTGAAAATGAACAATTTGTGTTGAAGAAGATTCACGCATTAGAAAATCTTTCTGATATGTTCAAGTCCGTAATGGTGGAGAAGTTGAAGACGTGTTTAGCTTTTATTGGTCTTCAAGCATATAAGATAAGGGGAAGCTCGCACAGATTATTGGTGATGATCCAAGTATAGAAGCTGCAGCATGTACCACAAATCAACCTTTAAGTGGAGATTGTTGAGACTTATCCTGTGAAGATTCTTGGACTTTCTTTACATTTTACAAGATTGAGATGCTTGGACATACGTTGCTTCTAACTTATGGACATAGATGTTGAGATATATGAAGATATCTCAAAGGAGGTTGATGATGGATGGTATGTGGATATGGTAGGCAAGCTCTTCTGTGTCACTGCGACCTGACCAAAAAATCCTCTGCAGTAAGACAGATTAACCAGTTTACAAGTTGCCTCATGAGGATATCTTGATGAAACGACGTGTGTCTTGAGATATCTCAGGGACGCACAGGAGGAATGACTCCTATTCTTAAAGGGTTCCTCTTTGCAGATTTTGGAGTACTCTGATACAGATTCTACTGGTGATATACATGAGATAGACTCCACTACATGTTTCTTCACCTTTACTGAAGGCAATATTGTTACCTAATGTAGGAAAAAATAGAATGTGGTTGCTAGTTCGGAATGAAGAATTCGAGTACAGAGCCTATATGGCCCAGACAGCAGATGAAATGGTATGCGTCAGAGCAATAGTATATGACTTGAGTTTGCAGATCACAAGCACCCACAAAAATGCGATATGATAAGCAAGTTGTCATCTTCATTGTAGACAATCATGTCATCCATGAGAGAACTAAACATGTGGAGATTGATTGTCAATACACTTGAGATTTGATCGAGAGAGGATTCCTTCAGAGTTCAAACTTCTACATAGAGTGCCCAAATTGAGAATGCGATGCGAGCTTGCGGATGTTTTCACGGAGTTATAAACAACATAATCTATTTGAATGATGTATGTCCAGATTGAGAATGCATGAAATTTATGCTCCAACTAGAGGGTGAATATTGAGAAAGCTTATTTATTGTCTCTTGTATAGGAATATTTAACTGAAGCTAGTTCGTAAAAGAATAAATCTTGTATAGGATTTATTTTCATGTGATAGTCCTGCTTTCTTAGATTTTTGCGCATTTTATATATTCCGATCTGCTATTGATTTCTACTGGATTCTTATACAAGATACTTGGGGTGAAGATCATTCCATGTTGTGCTGGAGCTGCAGACCATGGTTTCATTCTTCACGTTCTTGTTCACGACAATAGGCGTCGTCATGAAGCGGGATTTCAAGGGGATGAGGCAGGAAGCGCTCCGTTTCGAGAGCGGACAGGTCTCATACTCAATGGTGCTCTTCTGGTCTGCCGTCATGTCTCAGCTCGGGATTCTGGCAGGCACTGCAGTGATATACCTGGCATCGACAGTGCTGGCCGGAGTGCCCAATGCTGCAAGAGTGCTCTTTACGAGCATCGCCTCGGTGATCCTGTTCCATGATCTAATGAGAGGCTTCAAGATTCTGTCCTTGATCCTGACTCTCTGGGGATTCAGTTCGTATACGTATGGACATTCGAAGGTACGCAGCTCGTAGTCCCGTCTGTTGTGAAGATTCCTTCGGTACCGATCTTTAGATTCTTCAAACTCAGTCAGATTGTGCTACAAAAGATAGTAGAGTTCATACATGTTTAGCTTATTGTGTCTAGAAATCATGTGTTTTTATCAGTAGATGTCATTTATTTCAAGCATAAATGCTTGTCATCGACGTTAAGAATGCTACATTTTTCTTCGCATAAATGACAAACTTAATATACGAGTAAAATCATCGTATAAGGATTACGGATTTTCCTCTCTTTTTTTCTCTTTTTTTTTGTTTTTGGAAGTCTCGTGTTCCTATTTTGCGAGACTGAACTCCTGGGGCCTGTTTGGTTGCAGGGTTGGGCAGGGTTGGGTTGGGCTGGGTTGGGCTGGGTGAATAGTAATCTGTGAGGAGGAAGTACCCTTGGGAATAGTAACCAGGATTGGGCCAACCCTACCCAACCATGCAACCAAACATGCCCCTGTTGATATGTAAGGACGTGAATGAACGTAAGGCAGATATTTAAATGTTAAGAATATCACCTTTGTCTTCTCCCCAAAAAAACAACATCAATTTTATATGCTCTTCCAACTTCTAGACTTTCAAAATTTTGTCGAAACCAAATCAAAGTTTATTGCAAACAATAAAGTTTACAAGCGGTTTGAGTTTGGGTTTGGTTAGATCATAATGTTGACTGAAAGAATGGTCAAGAGACGAGATCCGCCCGACGATCGCATCTCAGTCGAGCCTTCGCAGAAGGTACTCGACTTCTATGACCTTGGTCAGTGGTATGACCCATTCCTTGTAAAGGCGTGATGCCACCGGAGGGTCGACCTTGTACTCAGTGCTGTTTTGGTGATCATCGAGGGTCACCGTCTGCCCAAAGATCGCCGCCTTCTTCTCCACCCTCTTCACGACCTCCGCCTCAACCTTCTCAGACGTCAGCAGTTTCATCAGTGTATCCTTATCCTGATTGAATACGACTTCGATCACAAGATTGCTGGATCATCGTATGTTCTTAAGATCGACAACACGACGGCACTAACCTTATTGCGAATCGCGGGGATGTAGTCGTTGGGGGCGTCTCTGAACTTCACTTCAGCTACGAATCTCCCATAGTGAATCCTCCTCGACAGTGCCTGATACGCATTTTACAGTGAGATTATGATGTTTATTGCATACGTTCAGGTTCGGTTTGTTTACCCTCCGAGATAAATTCAAATAAATTGGAAACTTGGAACCTGTAAACAGACGAGATCAGATGATGCTGCAGAAGCATAATTGCCATCATCTCCTGTCATAGAAATCAGAGGGAGCAATTTATTGACATAAATCTCCAATATGGTTTTGCTCACATTCACCTTTGCTGCTGCATGATGCAATTCCTGGATCCACATTTATCATCATATCATATTAGATCCGACGTAGATAATATAGGTAAAAAAGATCTAAAATTCTAACGCTAGAGGAAAATGTCAAACAAAAAATAGGGTTTTTTATACTTGTGCACCTTCGAGTTTCTGCAAATACACTTATGTCCTACGTCTTTTTGCATTAATACCTGTGCATCTGTATTCTTATGAAATTTGCAGTGCTATACTTCTGTTATTACACTTATGCCTCTATATATTACAATAACAGAAGGGTTGTATTGTAAAATTCTGTAATAATACACGGGCATAAGTGTTGTTGTAAAAAAAGTAGGGGCATAAGTGTTTTCGCATAAACTCAAATGGGTACAAAGTGTAAAAATCCGTCAAAAATGTGGCTTGAAATTCGAAACCTGAGGGAATTTGTGAGGAGGAACAAATTGAAGGGGCGAGTAATCAGCGAAGAAAGGGATCTCCTCTGGATTTCGATAACGTCCAGCCTGTACAATTTAAAAATATATTTGTCATTTTATAATTAATGTCTCCAAACATTAATTTGAATTTTACTGCATTACAATAAAAAATAGCTGGCGCTTGATCACATACATGACAGCTTAATTCCCTTATATGACATCAAGCCCGTAATTTAAACAAAGCTTGAGATGAAATTCAAAATTTTCACATAAATTTCCAGCATAATTCTGTCTTTTATCGCCCGTTTAACTATCCATTTTTACAAACTATGAATATTGTAAGAGGGAGAAATTACAAAAAAATCCCAGGAAACATCCTAAATTTCTGCTTCGACCCAAAGAAGGAAGAACCATCTCACCTTGGCCTGAACTGCCTCGCTCTCCTTCAACACAACCTCCATGAAAGAGACTCCGCTGCCGCTGCCGATACTGGCAGACCGACGAGAGCGATGCCGATATGCTGCGATATTGGACGGGTACTTTGCCCTCTCGATGAGGGCGAAGACGATGGTGTCCTCCTGCCTCACGAGAGCATCCCTTAGGAGCTGTAGTGTGAGATCCTGCGGTCGGCCGGGGACAGCCGAGAGCGCGAGGAGGAGAGCAACGAGGGAGAAGCCCACATGGAGAAGGGGGTGTGAGAGAGCCATCAGAGGTGTGACGAGATGAGGGGGGATTGGAAGACTTTATGTAGAGGAGAGGAGAGAAGACTATTGTTTCCATATGTGAATTAATTGCAAGGTTTGACCATGAAAGTAAATAGTTGAGATTTGGTGATTGGATTTTGGTTGACTATTTAGATGGATTTGATCTCATGTGTTCGCACGTGCAACATGTTGTTTTATTAGGAACTCGGAGATGTATCGTAAGGCAATGCTGTGTGCAAATAAATAAAGAGTAAGGGGTTGAATTGCAAAAGTAAAGTTAATTTTTTTGATAGATAACTTTATTTGGTAAGGAAAATCAATTGCAGACAATAAAAATAATAATTTTGACCGTCTAAATTTATCTGTTCATTGTGAAGAGACAACTATTTTTTCTTAAAAAAAGATTTAATCTCGTTTTTATTTTGGATACTAGAATAATAATAATAATTTATTATTTGTTCTTGTAGATTAAATAGTTTCATTCATTATAATGTTAATCTGCCAAACAAGTAGATGTCCTTTGATTAGTGCAATTTTCTTCAGATACATTAAATTAAGATTTTTAGTTATTCATGATTAAAAGTAGGGTAAATTACAAAAAAGGGACCCATATTTACATCGATTCCCAAATTAAGGATTAATTTTTAGTTTGTAACAAATAGGGGACCAACTTTTAACTTAACGTTATAGTCCCCAACGTCGTCACTGGGCGGCTCAACCTATGGCTGTAGTTGACAAAAATACCCCCGAAGAGCACCCTCCAGCCTCTTCTCCTTCCCCTCGCTGTGGACGACGGAGATGGGCCTCTAGGCTTCTACTGTAGTAACATGCCCGACTTTTCGACGCAGGCGTACCACCCTGCCCCCTACCACCTCCGCCACCTTCCGCCCAAAACATCC
Organism: Ottelia alismoides; assembly: GCA_037367405.1. Classification (NCBI taxonomy): domain Eukaryota; kingdom Viridiplantae; phylum Streptophyta; class Magnoliopsida; order Alismatales; family Hydrocharitaceae; genus Ottelia; species Ottelia alismoides. The sequence goes on from JAZKJV010000960.1 coordinate 540,690, forward strand.
TCCTTCTTCCTGCTCCTTACTATGATCATCTTCTCATGCACACTGGTGCAAGGACAAATTCCGAGATATCAAGTGGGAAGCCTCGGCAGCCTCATCCTGACGTCCACATGTCCCGACAATGCAAAAGGTTTGTATATCTTATACTACTAACATAATTGCATGGCATCTTAATTGATCGGATGATTGGTATTGTGCTACAAGTGTAGATGACACGATGTCCATTATAAACCCTTACAGGCCCTGCTCACCATTCGCGTCGAGCTTCCCGTGCAACGTTTCACGTCTGCTCCATCAAGACCTGGAACGCATGGTTGCCATATACGACACGTTCCTGTACCTCGGAACCCCTCCATCGAGATGTTACCTTAGCTGGGCACAGGCAAGCCTTCCCGTGCGGCAAGAACCCGGTGTCGACGAGTTCCTCGTCACCATCCGCCTCGGCACCCCCAACATCATGCAGGTCCTCGCCTTCGACGTCGGCAGTGATCTCCCCTGGGTTCAGTGCCAAACCTGCAACCTCTCCTACGACGATAATCCCAGCCCCTTATTCGATCCCGCACGCTCCGCTTCCTACAAACCCCTTTCCTTCGCCGACCCTCTCTGCCGGAACATCGCCGGCAGTCTGGTTTGCGACACCACCAGCAGATGCGCCTTCAAGCTAATGTACAGAGACCTCTCCTCCACGTTGGGTAATGTCGGCACCAACGTGCTCACCCAGATGCCCAGCGACATCTTCCCCAACTTCCTCTTTGAGTGCGCCAAGACCACTCCGACGCGTTCCGGGGCATCTTATCGGGGCTCGTGGGCCTCGCCAACTCGCGTGATTCCGCGGCACGGCAGGTGTCACTGAGGTTCGGGCGGGCGTTCTCCTACTGCCTTCCCACACTCCCCACGCTGACGGGATACCTCACATGCGGAGCCCCCCGGCGTCGTCGTCCTTGCGGTACACATTTGTAACACTAAAGTTTAACTTAACTAGTCCCAGGGATATTTTCATCAACTACAGCCATGGGTTGAGTCGCCCATTGACGGCGTTGAGGACTATAACGTTAAGTTAAAGTTTGGTCTCCTATTGGTTACAAACTAAAGATTAGTCCCTAATTTGAGAATGGATGTAAAGATCAGTCCCTTTTGTGTAATTTACCCTTAAAAGTATAATATTGACTACTTTATAATTGCAATCTACTCCAGATCTCGAACAAGTTTGCTTTATATTCAAGGAATCAATCCATTATATTGATTTTAGAAAATAAATTGGAAATACTATAATATAAGCAATTTATGAAAAATATAAAGGATATAAAATAGGATTCACAAAAAAATCTACACCCTAGAAAATATATGTGTAACACCTATGTTTATATCCATACATGATCATTTCATCTCTGTAATATATAAATGTAAAGTAATATAAATAACTTGCCATTGTCCCACAAAAGTAAACTCTTCGGAAAATAATGGAATTAATAAAATATATCCTAATTTCTCATTTCACCTCATTATTTCACAATACGTTTTCTTGTTGTAGTAAAAATGTGAAATTGAATCTTCTACGTGAGAGATTTCTCGTCCAATCGTGAGAACATTTAGATGTTTTCTCGTGAAATCGATGATGATCACTGAGAAAATAAATGAAAGATATTGAGATATCGGAGCCATTTAAGATCAAATACATGATTAGATTCGACCACAGATATATTTTGATGGAATTATCCATATTTGCCGTTTTTTATTTTATTAGTGTCAAAGATCTGACGAGCCTCTTCATTTGTTAATTTATGATTAGTGCAACATGACAACGATGGAATATTATTAATTAGTTAATTAATCTTATTTATTCTTTCGTGCAATCCCACTCACGGGATTAACAAATCCCTGCATGAAACGTATGGAGTTATGGTAGGGATGAGAATCGATATGGATACATCCGTGTAAAATCCGTTATCATGTCCATTTTTTAAAAATTTTGAAATTTATATTCGTATCCATTTTAAAATGGATGCGGACACGAATATCACCTGCATTGACTCGTATGATATATCATTTTTAAGATATAGATATACTTTTAGATTTATTTATAACTGTGTCTAACAAAAAAATATGATTTTTTTCCATCGTGTTTGATAGAATTATTATGAAATAAATACATCTAGTATATTTATTTTATGTGTGAGCCATCCTATACAGGTAGGGATGAAAATGGTTCGATATGGATATAGATATAAGTATAATCATATCTTTATCCATTTTAAAATACGAATGAATGCGGATACAAATATTGATGGATGTGAAAAATGGGTTACCATATCCTTAAAAACAAATACGAATGTAAAACGAATACGAATCGGATACGAATAGTAACAAAAAATTCTAATAGATTAACTAAGATATACATGTTTATGATGGTTTACACATAAAATAGATATACAAATGTAGTAATTTTATAACAATTATATCAATAATGGTGAATGCAATCATAAAATATTGTTACACATAATTATAAATATATCTAGGGATTTTTACCCGATAGACCCTATAATCTTTGTCAGTTACCTCCACGACCGTTGAAACTACCTAATTCCTCCCTCGACCCCGTAAACTTGCTCTGTCTTATCCCACAGATCATGCCGTCAGTTTTAACTTTATTTGAATCAATTGTTTGGGTCAGTCTTGAGTTAATCTAACCAATGGAAATCCAACGGTGGATATTCCACCCCCATGTTCTTTCCATAGGCCAGAGAGGAGGTTGCCAGGGTTAGGGCACACATGCTCCAGGCGGAGCTGCATTTCAAGTGACAACGCGATCAGGCCCTAGCCAAATTAGAGCACCTTGCTCGCCCTTCCTCCATGGCGAAGGCCTCTCCATGTGGCAACCCCCCACCCCCACCATGCTAGGTGGTGTCACCGTACGCTGCACCTCTCTCCTCCCATAGAAGCATGGCTTCCAGCAGACGCACCCAGATCTCCGGCAGGGCTTGGGGTGAGGGAAGGGAGGGTGCGGCAAGGCTTAGGGAGGGGGCTCGGGATGGTGGTAGGGCTCTGGACAGGGGAGGCATGGCTCATGGTGAGGGGGGAAGGGTTTGGGGTGGCATGGGGAAAGTGGCAGGGGCCAGGGCTCGGGGGCGTGGCAGAGCTCGGGGTGGAGGGTTCTGGTCGAGGCGGGGCGGGGGGCTAGGTGCAGAGGATCTCGTCGGGGCAGGGCAGAGGGCTCGGGGAGGAGTCCCTGGTCGGGGCGGGACGGATGGCTCGGGGTGGAGGGCTTTGGTCGGGGTGTGGGGCGCAGGGCTCAAGGCGGTGGCTCTGGTCAGGGCGCTCAGGCAAACTTCGGAGCCATGTTTCTAAGAATATTTTTGGTTGTCAAGATCCTCTGAAGATCTCGATTGACCCAGTATCTTACAGTAGCATCTGAATATCCTTTGCTGACTTCCCAAGCACAGTGGCCAGAACATAGATCCTTCACAGTAATTCTTCATCAGAACTAGATCAAGATCCCGGCACGAGCTGATCTTGAACGAGGACGAGGAACCGTAGAACGATCATGTGTTAGACCTGAGCTTCAACTACATTTGAGGGAGGGAGATTGGAGGGAGGGAGCGTATTGAAGAGGAGGTGGAGGAAGATGCCATTTTTGTAAATTTATCAAACAAAGAGGGCAATTTGCACCTCTTTTCCACGAAATCCGGTTAAATTGAACGGGTGAATTGATGGGAGTTAACCACATGGTATGTAGGGTAAGGGTTAGCAAGTTTACGGAGTCGAGGGAGGAATTAGGTAATTTCAAAGGTCGTGGAGGTAATTGACAAAGATTATAGGGTCTGTCGGGTAAAAATCCCATAAATCTATTACTATACTTGTGTATAAAAACGAATATACGAATACGAATGCGAATATTAGCGAATGTCAAACTGATATCCATATCTACATCCATTTTAAAACAAATACGAATATGAATGTCAATATATATATAACTAATACGATTGTGGAGCAGATACGAATATATTCATATTCGTTTGCATCCCTATATACAGGTGTCATGTATATTTTGGCTAATTTGTAAAGTACATCTTCTATTATTTTTATCTGATTTCTGTTCATTTTCAAATATGTACCCAATTTAAAAGATATGATAACATATTTTGTTGGGTTGTACATCTGCCCAAACTAATTCCAGCCCATGTTGGGGATGGATGCAAAAATGCCCAAAAAGGCCATGGGGGCAATTTGCCTAGGCAATTTCAGATTTCCGGCGAATGGAATTGATGGTTTTAGAGTAACCCTATTCAACCACTTTTGTGGCCGATGTTGCTGCGTTTTGAGAAACTAGGGCACCATCTTCCATTCTTTCTCTCACCCGTTCTCCCTTGGATCGAGCCACCTTTGCCGCTGGATCTTTACGTGGAGACACCAAATACTTGTTGTTGTAGAGCAAGTCTGGATAGCCATCATTGGGTGGCATTACCATCTTCTTCCCTTTTATCTTTGTATTTGTGTGGTTCATTGTTGATATACCTTGGGGAGAAGGATTTGGCTATGTATAACCTATAGTGAAAATCTTTTTGATCACCATATCCAGTGGAAAAGTTCGATCGATTTTTGTGATTGATTGTTCGTTGTTCTTGTGCCGTTTGATTTACTTGTTAATCCGTCAAGTGATTGTTTTAATATGCTTCCGAAATATCCGTGGAATTGTTTGTTCTAAAAAAAAGTGGTATCAGAGCCTATCCAATGGCGGATTACATTATAAAGTTTGATTCGAGCCATATGATTAGTATGAATGGGACTAACTATAATTTATGGAAAATAAGATGAATGATCTTTTATCTATTAAGGCCATGCACCTTTCGGTGTTTTCCACACATAAGCTTGAAGTCAAAACAAATGAGGAATATGAGTTTGAACATGAGTAGGTTTGTGATTTCATCAGACAGTTCGTTGATGAGAATGTTTACAATCACATCCAAGATGAAAGCCATGTTAAAAGCTTGTGGTTGAAGTTGGAAAATCTTTACGCCTCCAAGTGGGAAGTAACAAATTATTTCTTCTCAAGAGATAGGTGAACTTAAGGTTCAAGGAAGGCAGCTATGTGATAGATTTTCTGAATGATTTTCAAAGAATTACAAGTCAGTTTATGAGCATGGGCATCAAATTTGAGGATGTGGTATTGGGATTTTTGTTGCTTGCTACTCTACCAGATTCTTGGGAGACTTTCATCTCACTTCTAACTCTGTAGTTAAGGAGTTTCTTATTTGGAGGCTGCCAAGTCTGACGTTCTCAATGAGGAGATGCGAAGAAAAATCTGAGGAAGTTCTTCACATTCAGAGGTTCCTGTTAAAGAGAACACAGGGAGGAGCAAGATCAAGAATGACAAGGACATAGATAACAACATGAACAAGTCTAAGTTCATATATCAGAACATAGAGTGCCGCTATTCCAAGAAAAAAAGGCACATCAGAAAGTATTGCTTCCCATTTAAGAGAGATAACAGGAAAGGCGGGGACAAGATGGAAAAGAAGAACGGCAACATTGTTGTCGCTGCACATCACGAGCTCCTTATTGTCTGTGATGAGGAGATGTTGAATGTCACACAAGATAGTACTTCTTGGCTTGTTGATAGTGGGTCTGCTTTACATGTTACATCTCATAGAGAGTTTTTCTCTTCATATACAACAAGTGATTTTAGCACATTAAAGGTGGGGAATGGTTCTTTGTCCCTTGTTGTTGGCATTGGTAATGTTGTATTGAAGAATGTCAATGGAGTGGTGTTAACGCACAAAGATGTGAGGCATGCACCAGACATGCACTTAAATCTCATTTCTGTGGGCAAGCTTGACGATGAAGGAAACCTCAACATTTTTAGTGTCATGCAGTGGAAGCTTACATGAGGATCCTTGATTGTTGCTTGTGGTAAGAAATATAGCAACAATCTTCAAATCATGAATGCATCCATATCCCATGATGTTGCACATGTGACTGGAGATGCAAAATTTATTAACTTGTAGCATCAATGATTGGGGCACATGAGCGAGAAGGGGCTCAGTGCTTGGTAAAAAAGAATATGTTGTCAGATTTCAAGAAAGAGAAGGTGGAAAGATGCACACACTACTTGGTTGGGAAGCAGACGGGAGTCTCCTTCAAAAGGCATCAACCTTCTACGAAGATGCGACCATTGGAGTTTGTTCACACAAATGTTTGTAGTCCTTTGAAAGTAAGTTCTCTTAGTGGCACTTTATTTTGTTATATTTATTGATGATTTTTACAATAAAGTTTGGTTCTATGCCTTGAAGAAGAAGGACCATTTCATGCGTAGGTAGAGCGGCGGTCTGAAAAGAAGTTGAAGTGCATTTGCGGCGACAATGGTCATGAGTATAATGGATCATTTGATGAGTATTGCAAATCTCATGGGATCAGGCACTAGAAGATCCCACCCAAGACGCCATAGTTGAATGGCTAGCAGAGAGAATGAACAGAACCTTGATAGAGAGAGTTCGATGTCTCCTTTTTAAGACTAAGTTGCCTAGCTCTTTTTGGTGTGAATCCCTTTGTATTGCAGTTCATGTTATTAATCTATCTCCACATGTACCTTTGGATGGTGATGTTCCTGACAGGGTTTGGCGTGGAAAGAATGTCTCCTATGACCATTTCTGGGTCTTTGGATGCCGTGTATTTGTGCATATTCCCAAGGATGAAAAGGTCCAAGTTGGTCGTAAAGACAAAATAATGCATTTTTGGGGATATGGCCAAGATGAGCTTGGCTACATTTTGTATGTTCCAATTGAGAGGAAGCTGGTGAGGAGCTGGGATGTGGTCCTCTCTGAAGATCAAACCATTGAGGACATCTAGAAGGCTACCAAGGACCCTTCCTCGAGCAGCTAAGAGCTAGATGATATGAGACCATTTCCATTGCAGAGTGCTCCCCATGTAATGCCAGATGATTATGATGAGTATGTGCCAAATGCAGGAGATGAGGAGGATGTGCTACAGATCTCCACTCATGATAATGATGATGCATATGATAGTGATAATGATGGTGGGTAGTATTATGAGATTTTTTCTTCTTCTGAGGCTCTCCTATTATAGAGACAGTTGAGGGAGAGGCGACCCTCTACTAGATATTATGCAAATGACTATTATTTGTTGACATACAGTGGCGAGCATGAATGTTATGAGAAAGTTCTACAAGATGCAAACAAGAAAAAAATGGGTAGAAGGCATGAAAGAAGAGATGGAGTCACTTCATGATAACCACACATTTGAGCTTGTTAAGTTTCCCAAAAACAAGCAAGCATTGAGAAACAAGTGGGTCTACAGAGTGAAATGTGATGACTACTCTACAAACTCAAGGTACAAAGCTAGTTTGGTTGTGAAAGGTTTCAACCAAAAGAAGGGAGTCAACTTTGAGTAGATCTTTTCTCATGTGGTGAAGATGTCTTCTATCATGGTAGTTTTCAGCTTCGCAGCTAGCCTTGACCTGGAGGTTAAATAAATGGATGTGAAGACAACATTCCTCCATTGTGACCTTGAGGAGGAAATTTACATGTTGCAATCAGAGGACTTTCAGTCAAAGGCAAAGAAGACCACATTTGCAAGCTAAAGAAAAGCCTATATGACTTAAAGCAGATGCCAAGGCGATGGTACAAGAAGTTTGAGTCATTTATGGAGGAGCATGCTATTCCAAGACTGCTTTAGATCATTGTATTTTTATGAAGAAATTCTTAAGTGATGACTTCATCATTTTGTTGCTTTATGTTGATGATATGTTAATTATTAGCAGCAATAATGGGAGAATTTCTTACTTGAAGGAAAAGTTGGTCAAATCCTTTTCTATGAAAGACTTGGGACATGTGAGCTACGTTGGGCATGAAGATCACAAGAAATCGAAAGGCAAGGAGGTTGTGGCTTTCCCAAGAGAAGTGCATGGAGAAGATACTTCAGATATTTTATATGGAGAAGGTAAAGCCAACTAGCACATCTCTTAGAGTGCATTTCAAGCTGAGCTCCAAAGATAGCCCACCGAAAAATGAAGAGAAGAAAGATATGTAAAGATTTCCCTATGCATCAGTCACGGGTAGTTTCATGTATGCCATGATATGTACAAGGACCAAACATTGCTCATGCAGTTGGAGTTGTTAGTAGGTTCATCTCAATTTCAAGAAAACAACATTAGGAAGTAATTAAATGGATCTTGAGATATCTTCAAGGTACTAGCAGCTACTCTCTTTCTTTTGAAGCAAAGAAGCATATTCTTCTTGGTTACACGGACTCAGATATGGTATGTGACATTGATGGGAGAAGGTCTATGTCAGATTATTTGATGTCATTGGTAGATGGTGCAGTTTCTTGGCAGTCTCGCCTCCAAAAGTGTGTTGCTTTATCCACTACAGAGGCTGAGTTCATTGCACCTAAAGAAGATGCAAGGAGTTTTTGTGGATAAAGAAGTCCATGTAGGAACTTGGTTTTGTTCAGGAGAAGTATGTGCTTTATTGTGACAGACAAAGTACCATTCACCTTAGCAAGAGCTCCAATTTTCATTCGACATTGAAGCACATTGATGTGATATATCATTGGGTACAAAATGTCCTAGAAGAGAAGCGACGTGTTCTTGACAAACAATGTTGTAGACATGATGATCAAGGTAATGTCATTGGGAATGTTTTAAGATTGCTACTCCTTTGCTGGATTGGAGCAGACTCTTCTTTGCAGATGATAGTTTGGATGGTGAGTTCTATTCCATGTGGGAACTCAGGCATCTTGTTGAACCTCAGGAGTCCATATTCTATATATGGAGCTTTTTGATTGGTGATCTCCTTCTCATGGATTTGAGGGGGATATTTGTTGAGATGTACCTCTGTCCAAACTAAATCCACCCATGTTGGACATGGATGCAAAATTGCCAAAAAGGACATAGGGGCAATTTGCTCATGTAATTTCAGATTTCTGGTGGACAAAATTGATGGTTTTAAGAGCCTATTTGACCCCTTTTGTGGTTGTTGTTGCAATGTTTTGAGAAACTAGGGCACCATCTTGCCTTCTTTCTCTCATTTGTTCTCCCTTGGATCGAGTCACCTTTGCCATTGGAGATCTTGACGTAGAGATGCCAAATACTTGCTGTTGTGGAGCAAGTCTGGATAACTATCATTGGGTGACATTACTCCATCTTCTTTCATTTTATTTTGTATTGGTGTGGTTCATTGTTGATAGACCTTGGGAAAAGGTTCTGACTTTGTATAGCCTATAGAGAGAAATTTTTTGATATTGCCCCCACTTTACCGTTCCATCGGGTGTAGTAATTGTCCTCGAAGTAGCTGATAAATATAGAGATTTCATATGAAGAGAGCACAAAAGAAGAATACATGTCAATACATTCTTCATCGCATCTGCCAATAGATATAAAAGTTATGGGAGACTCCTCGCATCCATAATGGCCTAATAATGGATGTACTTGGAATCCAACATTCTGATTCCCAACATTCCTAAATGGCTGGAATCAGAAGCATCCATTAGAATCTCAACGTTCGGATTTCTAATTGTTTCATTAAATTAATTTATCCCACATGTCAGAAATCCGTAACAAAAGTATCGAGATTTGATATCGAAATTATTTCTTTAGAGCCAAAAATCGAACGAAAGAGGGAGCAGAGCATGCATGCTTCACAGAAACTCATATATGTCCTCCAAAAGTTTGTAACCAAACAATAATACTACTACCTTTCCACTCTTTCTAGCTCCTTCTGCTTGAAATATGGAATTCCAGTCGATAAATTAGCATCTTAATAATAATTATAATATATCATCAGTTTGATTTTATTGGTAATCCTCGTACAAGATCTAAATAAAATATCTCATCAATATACATGCATTAGATAATAAACTCATTACCTCACATTGAGATAGACATGCTTATTAGATTCATTGACCTTAAAGTCACATGACTTAACGATCTTTTTAAAATTTTCTTACCATTTCTTCGGTGCTTGTTTTAACATGCATGGGGGGTTAATCAACTTACAACTTTTCCTTGCTTCCAAGTGTCATCGGTCAATTAAGTTGATCCATATAGATCACTTCCACAAGATCACTGTGAAAAAAAATATCGTCTCAACATTCGTGGATTGATAACATAGGGATGCCAATGCGATAAGCATTCAGATTGTTGTCATCCTTGTAACCTGAGATTATGTATCAAAATAATTGATGCTTTCCTTGTTGCTTAAAGCTATTAGCAATTATTATAGCTTATATTTTTCAATTGATCTGTCAAGTCTATCTTTCTCTTAAACACTCATTTACACTCAATGGTAGAGTACCCTTTAGGAAAATCAATTAACTCTCAAGTTCTATTGGCCATAATGAAAATCATCTCTATTTTGATGGCTTCCTTCCATTATTTTGCTTTGTATGAAGCAATGGCTTCATTGTAACTTGCCATCACCCTCGATCTAGTAAACGACAAAAGAACCTTGGAAATATGTGGTAATTACTTCTAAGCTCAACTTTTTTTTACAAATTCATTTTCTCGAGTTTCAACCTCCACACTCGAATCCTAACCACTTGGTTTGGAAGAGAACCTGGAATAGAAGCTACATTGTTATTAAGATTTTTGAAGAATTCCAGAATTTACGAGGAGGAAATCGTCCAAAATTACCAAGAACATATATGCATAGCTATTTTCCAAATAGCCTAAGAAGATTGCATCAATAACTTTAGGACCTAATTTATTTTTGTATTTTGACACTAAAATCTTAATGAGATAATCTCATACTTTAAGATATCTCATGTGTGGTTTCCTTTCCTTCATAATCCAAAAGAACATTGTTCCTTATGCCTTTAAGGAAACTTAATAGAAAATATAAAAAAGTCCATGTTCTAGATCCCCCCTTACATATAGGTTTGAAGTTCATAACTTTATTAAAGTGCATGGATAAAGTTGATTAGGGTCTTGTTTTTCCGTTCTTTTACCCATTTGATTGCGATGAATATGGTATTATAACTTCATAAATAATAGCAAATACCTTACATTGTCCATCAAACAAGTTAGAAGCGTATTCACCACTCCTATTTGACATAATACAATTAGGCACTTTTTCTATTTGTGTCTCAACCTCATTCTTAAATACAAGAAATTTCTCTAAAGCTTCATCCTTGATTTTCATTAGATAAAAAATAATATATCTACTATTACCATCTCTGAAGTTGATAAAATATTTTTATCTTTGATTAATATATCATTAAGTTCGTGGAAATCTGTATGCATAAGATTTAAGATCTTAGTATTCCTCATACCATACAGAAATGCTTCCTCGATTGTTTTACTTTCCCCCTTATCTCACATCTCCAACTCATATGCCTGGTGCATTCAGAGATCAACTCTAAATTCATCATTCTCTTAATTGAATTTAAATTCAAATGTCCCAGTTAACTATGCCAAATATTGCATGATTTTAAATGAAGTGCCCAAGGACACATATATAAACGCTTCCTATAGGAAAGCACAAAGAAACAATGCAATTCATCAAAGCACATAATGAATATCATCTAAGTGTTATCTTGCATTTTTTGTCAAGCAAAACTGGAACCCTTCTAAGACAAGAAAATCTCCTACTCTCTACCTGATGTTGAGGAAAAAGATGAAACCAACGAGTTGAAGGAAAGTGTCTATCAAAACTAGAAATATCAATCTTTGTGTTCTCGAATGTGGATGAGAAGGTCTACATTGATAAATGTAGGGCCCCAAAAATTCTTGTTTCTCAACCATTATATCTTTCGTTATATTTCTTTTCTCAGGTGGTAGGGGCAGAAGGATGAAATAAGGTAGGCTGGTTAGGGTGAAGGCTAAGGTTAAACGGACCTATACACCTTTTTTAAAACAAGGATACCTTACACTTGGCTAGGATTTACTTAATGAACTTGCTCGAGCTTTTGAACTCTGGTAAGATTTTGAAGAAATATAAAAAAAATGAAATAATGAGTCGGTAAAATTTCTTATAACATGAGAAATAGAATCTAACATTTACCGAATCGCATCTAATTTTAAACAATAAATTATGATCGGCCAAATATATTTTTATGTAAAAGATAATATGTCTCATTATTATGGCTTGATTGCATATGAATATAGTTCAAAACAATTTTTAACTAAAATAAAATGGAGTTTTATCAGTTACGCCCCTTTTTTTGGTATATCAACTATGCCACAGACTTCTTGATGTACAATCACTTGTGTCCCTTCGTTATTTTAGCAGTCAATGAATTGAACTTAATCATGATTTTTTTCAAACAGTGTTGAGGTTAAGAGCGGCATAACTGTCCAAACTCCCCCTGCTCCTCCCACTCCCCAGCCTCCTCCACTCCCTGCTCCTCCTCCTCCCCCCTCCTCTGATGCCCCCTCCTTCGATGCCCCCTCGTAGACATGATGGAGCTTGGACTCAACGTGACAACAACATACGACGATGGCCGTGGAATGGGCGCCGTTGCATTGCGACTTGGATGCACATAGAAGAAGGTGTTGCTGCAACGAATCTCTAGTGAAGGAGGAGAGGGTGTGGCGGAGGAACATGGTGCAGAGGAGGAGGAGGATGCAGGGGAGGAGCAACATGTGGAGGAGGATGAGGGGTTGGGGGAGGAACAAGAGGCGAAGAAGGAGGGGCGCGAAGAGGAGCAACGGGCAGAGGAATGGGGCGCAGGGGAGGCGCAACGGGTGGAGGCGGGGGCACAAGGGAAAAGAAGCAGGCGGAGAAGGGGGCGCGGGGGAGGAGCAACGGGCAAAGGAGGGGGTACAGGGGAGAAGCAGCGGGCAGAGGAGGCTGGGAAAGAGCAGTGGGTGGAGGGCTTGTTCGGTGAGCTTGGCGGGCGCGGGGGAGGAGGTTGGGGAGTGGGAGGAGGAGGGGGCACCGGAGGAGGGGAAAGGAGGAGGAGCAAGGGACATATGAGGCTAGGGAGGGGGAGGAGTTGGTAAAAAGATATTTCGATCCTTTTTTAATTTAATTCTCCTTATGTCCCCAAAGTTAACAATTGTGTGCATTGGGGATGAACGCCAACTAATTCGAGAGGCACAAGTGATAGAACGACAAGAAGTTGAGGGCATAACTGACATTTCAAAAAAAGAGGAGCATAATTGATATTGCATATAACTCTTTTGGATTTAGTATGGCTTATTTGTCGAGTACTGAAGGGACTCTCTGGCATTTTTCTTCTAGCATGTACATTTAGTGAAAATTTGCACATTATATATTTCCCGATTAAAAGCACGCGCTTGACAATAGTTTGGTTTTTAGGGATAATGAAAGTATAAATTCCGTAATTAGAAACATATGGATGTAATCACGATGTGATCATTTTATCTTATGATATTTTTTCTCGGGATGAAGTTTCCTTATCTAGGGATAAATGGATGTTATCCCGAAAAAGAAAAAGCCTAACTTAAGAGATTCGATTTCACTTTTATTACATATATTACATATGTGTATAAGTAAATCTACATGTATTTTTATATTTTAAAATAGATATAAGAATACAAATACAAATATTTACGGATATCACATCTTTAAGCATTTTAACATAGATGCATATGCAAATGTCAATATAGGTATAAAATGAATACAGTAGCGACCGCATACAGATACATCCAAATCAGTTACTTGAGTTCTCATCCCAAATCAGTTCTCATGTGTTCGGAAAGTATTTGCATGATATTAGCAAAGTTTATACGTCATCACTCGTCATGTATTATGCGTACTTGTTTATGTAACTTCATATTATTCTATTCTACCTCCAACACAATACTAATAAATACAAAGCATTCCTTCTCTCTTAACACAAGAAAGCCACATCAATACTTAATATCATGCATTTTCAACTCCTATAGCTACAATTACACAATATCGACCGCTATAATCTTTGTTATTACATCTTTTTGCTCTTATAATCTTATTCTACTTAGCACATATATCATGCCCAAGGGTGTGGTGTGAGAGTTCGCAAGACGACAAGCAAGGTTTAAGAAATCGTTAGTCAGTTCTCAATCAGTCAGTCACCAACTAACGATTAATCGACAGTCAAGTGACTAAACAGATTTAGTCAGATTTTAGTCAATTTTATTTTTTTAAGGGATTTTATCACTTGTGCCCCTCCGAGATATCGCAATATCAGTTATACCCCTATCTTTTTGGTAATATCAGTTGTGCCCCTAACTTCTTGCTCCGTCACCAGTTGTGCCCTTCCGTCAGATTGACCGTCAAAAAATTAAAATAACCATGGTTTATTCAAACCATGGTGTGGTTAAGAAGGGTATTATGGTCCATACCCTTTATCTTCCTCCTCCTCCATTTGCTCTTCTTCTTTCTATTCATAATTTCTCTCTCTTACTAAAACCTTCATGCATCCATCGAATCTCTAAAATTTTTACATTTCCACGGACATATCACTCGTTACGGATCAAACGATGAATTTTATTGAATTTTTGGATGACTTTTAATGAATCAATTAGTCAAAAATTATCAAAATTTAACAAAAAAAACTCAACTTCTTATGAATCTTGGGGGTGACCTGGGAAGAACATTTCGACCCCTGAATGCCGAAGGCGTAGGGGCGCGAGGCGCAGCGGCGGGGGGAGGTAGGGCGAGGGCGCAGGGGTGTGGGGCCTGGGTCGCAGGGGCTCGGGGGAGGAGGGAGGGAGCGGGGTCACGACGGTGCGGGAGGGGCGCAGGGGGAGGAGGGAGGGGGCGCAGGGGTCGCGGGGGGTGGAGGGGTCGAGGACGGAGCGAATGATGGAGGAGAGGGTGGAGAGGGGGCAGAGAGGGGTGGTGGAGGGGTCTTGGGAGGCAAGGAAACGCTCGAGGAGGCGGAGAGCGGTGATGGAGTTGTCGGAAGAAAAGTGGAGATCTGCGAGTTGAAAGGAGTCAAGGGGAGCCGAGGAAAGTAGGTTGGAGGTGATGGGGTGCTGGAGGGGGAAGCGCCACTGGGTGAAGTTCTGGGAGGCGGAGGAAGAGGAGGAGGAGGAAGAGGAGGTGGGAGGGGGAGGTGGGTCGGTGAGGGGTGAAGGTGGGTTGTTGGTAATGGTGGTGGCGATGTCTGTGGTGGGTGGGGGAACGACAGAGGAGGAAGGTTGGTTTGGGTTTGGAGTAAGGGGAGGGGTGTTGGAGGGGCTGAGAGGGGAATGGGTGCAGTGGCGGAAGATGGAGCAGGAGAAGAGGGGCTACAGCTTCGGGTGGTGGGATTTGCTGGCCATAGCGATGGTTCCCGAGGAGAGTGGAGATCTGTGGAATGGATATAGGCGGAGGAAGACAGTGATCGTGAGACAGGGGCGGGGGGAGGCAGGGGCCTGAGGCGCAGGGGCGGTGGGAGGTCGAGGCTGCAGGGGGCGGGGCTGGGAGGGGGGTGCGGGAGGTCGACGCTGGGAGGGAGGTCGGGGCGGAGGGGGGTGCGGGGTTGGGCGGCGCGGGGCAGGGGCGGGGGCTGCGGGCTGGGAGGAGGTGCGAAGAGCTCGAAGCGGAGCTGGGCGGCATGAGGCAGGAGCGGGGGCGGGAGAGAGGGAGGAGGAGGAGGAGGAGGTGGAGGTGGAGGAGGAGGAAGAAGAGGAGGGGGAGGAGGAGGAAGAAGAAGAAGATGAGGAGGGTGTAAAATGACCTCTTAACCTTTAGAATTAAAGTAATTCCGCCTATGTCCTCAAAGTTAACGGCCGTTTGCACTGTGGATGGACGGTCACTAACCCGAGGGGCACAAGTGATAAATTATCAAGTTTTGAGGGGCACAACTGATATTACCAAAAAGATAGGGGCATAACTGATATTGCGATATCTCGAAGGGGCACAAGTGATAAAATCCCTTTTTTAAAATTATTTGAAATATATAAATCATTATACATCTACATGAATTTTACATTTTCTACACTATTATAATCAAATAAAAGAAACAATTGAATTTCAATTGAACACTAAACATCTTAGATTAAGCTTCCTCTAAAAAAGTAGAAAACCTAAAAATCAATCCAAAAAAATCAATCGATTAATCAGACCTTTTAGTCAATTGGTCGACTGATGGCTAATTGGCTTTAGTTAAGTTGGTCACTCGAATAGTGGCTTTGTCTATTGTTTTTTGCAAGCTTGATTACAAAAATGCATGTTTCTAACTTACAAGGGATCGTTGTGTAATTACAAATACTTCAGGGATGTGGCGTAATCAGAGATCTTAGGAGTTATGGTGTAAAAATCCACGAATAAATTCGAGGCGTTCAAGTGGAATTAGGTATTGACCGGGGAAGGGAAAGACCGTAGTGATAGGTACCTATGTCTATGTCGAAACCACGTCAAGATTCCATTCATAAATTGTTAGAAATGATTGTAATATTATCTTCTAGAGCTACTGTTCTCGACAACACAATTGGGTCAACCCAAATGTCAAATTGCCTCTTTGCTTTCAACATTAGACGGAACATTTCCATTCACACCACAATGCATGTCACAGATTAAAAAAAGACACCAAATCTCGAAATCAACTCGGTAGAACGTCAATCGGACAACTCGAAACGTTAGACTTCCAAATAGATCGCGTTGAAATCTTTTTCCAATAAAAAAGAAGAGTAAATTACGATAAAGCTCCTCAAATATATGCCTAGTATCAATCTGCTACCCACTTCTCAAAACGTTTTAGTTCAGTGTCCAAACAACAAAGAGGAATACTTCATTTTCCCTCTTCAGCACGACTGCCAGAAAGGAACAAAGAGAGCAGATAACTTATGCCCATCATCATGCATTCCGTCGGCGTGGTTACCTCGGGTTTCTTCGCCTCTTGGATGTATCATGGTGTGGTTGTTTAGCACGGAAAGGCTTGTCAAGATGACGAAACAAAGCCAATGGGATTGAGAACATGGAGTGTCCATATCAGCAGCATCCATGCATATACTTGAGAGCAAGGAAGGAAACATGACCCCCCCCCCACCCTTACAGGGAAGTGATCGTCTCTCGCATCCAACATATGCGTCAATTTTCTATCAAAACCACTAGTTTTAATGCTTTTTTTATCGTTCAAAGACAGGTTTGACAAAGCGAGCATGCGTGTCCAAAAGAAAACATAAAGGACCCCTAAAGGCTGGAAAGGCAAAAGCATAAATCGCTTTAAATAAAGCAATTTCTTCCCGTAATAAAACATGAGTTAACTAAAGCATAGGGTAGTAGGCACTACTATCACCCATCTAACAAAAGATGCATGATCAAATCCTTCTAGTGTTCACAAGACGACGAAAGAATTTCGTTTGCGTATCAAAATCAAGTTCTTGACGAGCAATAAAAGATGGATGATACGTGAGGACTGGGTGTACGACATTAAGGCATGGAAGTGTCTCCATGTCGCAATCCCACCAACGACTATAACTTTTGGAACGAGAGCTACCATTGCAAATCAAGGGATGCCCCTCAATTTGAAAAAGCATGTCCACCAGGTTAAGAGACCAACCCCAGAACATATCAGCTCTTTATTTCCCTTCAATCAACTCCCATCATTTCTCTTTATCTTTAGGGTTTTTATCAGTTGTGCCCCTCCAAGATATCGCAATATCAGTTATGCCCCTATCTTTTTGGTAATATCAGTTGTGCCCCCGACTTCTTGCCAATATTTCACTTGTGCCCCTCAGAGGGGCATAACTGATAAAAATCTTTTATCAGTTATGCCCCTCTGAGGGGCACAAGTGAAATATTGGCAAGAAGTCGGGGGCACAACTGATATTACGAAAAAGATAGGGGCATAACTGATATTGCGATATCTCGGAGGGGCACAACTGATAAAATCCCTTATCTTTATCGTCAACAAAACAAACAAACAAAAAATAATATACCATAACATCCACCTATAATTATAAAACAATCAAAATCCAATCATTCTCTTAATAGCAAACCGATCAACCCCAAATCCATCCAAACACCTTTTATACCACACGACTATCTTCGAGAACATCCCACTAACTCGGGACTACCCCATTAGAGAGGTGACCCTGATTCCAAACAGAGGATTTCCACATGCATATATCACATTCTTGGATCTAAGCCGCTGTCGAGATTAAATGCCCCTGGCAACGCTAAAAAACATATGCCGTACATAACATATCAGAGAAGCGTGCGTCAACAAACATTAACAATGTGCAACTTGAATATCAAATTCACTCCAACTTGACAATGATATGTAATATCACGATGGCTGTAGGATACGGGATACCTAATGTAGCTGCAAGCAAAATATCCTATTCTACCATATGTTACTTGAGATTACTGTTAAAAATGTTTAGCTACGATGCTCGCACCGTTCCTTGGATATGCCCACAACTCTAGCATTTTTCACCTTTCACAGAAGGGTGCTGCTCATCAAAACCGCCAAAATCTATTTTAATTTCTAATGGGCAAAGAAGACAGAGAGAAAACTGAAATAGAAAAAAAAAACTAAAGCCATAGAAAAATATGCAGAGGTACCCATTACCTTGATTCTAACTCAGCATGCAATTGAATTTCACTCTCTAGCAAATAGCAGACAAGATGGGCATCCATGATATAAATGTACTTGAGCTGATAGCAAATTTAAGCATATGGACCAATGAAGCTGAATAGCAAAGCAACCGATAATGCAAATACTAAACTGACTTCGAGCAGACTGAATGGATAATCAAAACCAAATGTTTTGAAGTAGCTGAGTTTTTTTTTTGCGACCAACCCGAAAGAATATAGCATCTCGAGGTAGTTAAACATGAGTTTGAAAATATACGGGCAGACCTCAGGCACAGCAATGCTGCACCATCATCAAGTCACATACATTAATTGTATACCACCACTGAGAACCTCGAAAAGGATACGGTCCACTACGGCATCGCTTAGAGCTATAATAATAAGAGTTTGAGATCATATCGTGCACAGAGCTTACTTTGGGCCAATATCCTTGAGGGAGCAAATCTGTTCCTCTCCCATTGCAGACATGACAGTCACCACCAGATCCTTCCCTTCTCCGAATCCATCTTTGATCTGCATAGAATGCGAGATAAATCTTGACACCAATCATAAACTTTCATATTATAACAAGTACCAACTATGCAAAAAATCAACAACGGCAACAAAGCAGCATCAAGTAAAGGACATGAGCCTCAAATACAAAGAGCTAACCACCACTGACATTTTCCTCGACATTCTTCTGAAAGAAAAAGGGTTTGAAATTTTCACGTAACCAGAGTTCCATTTTTGGCAGCTACGAAAGCAAATAATCTCCTCCATTCTCGTAGTGGATTTAAATTATGCTGGAGGGTGGTACCAATGCAAGAAATTGAAGGCCTTATGTGTACATCAATACAAGTTGAGTATTCAGATGATGTGAAGCAGAACTCATAAATGAATTGCTAACATCCCATGGATAGTGAGTTCAGATCATGAATATGATTTACCAAAAGAAAATTTGAGAAATAGATTTCACGTTTTTAAACGAAATAGATATTATTTATTTTTTTCCTTACACACTAAGTGCCAAGTCCTTAAAGAATAAAAAAACAGACCTTAAAGATAGCACCGCACCACTCAATAATCCATCACAAGGACAATATGGCATGTTTATATCAAATTTATACAACAAACCTGGGAAAGCAGTGTGTCGTCAGTGGGAAGCCTGAGGTCATCCTTTGTGCTCCCAGATTCAGTTAAAAGACTGACCTGAAATAACAAAAAATGACATGATGATGATTATTAGACCAAGGATTTTATACACCTAGAGAAAGAAGATTTTATATAAAAAGCTCGAGACATACAAATCCATCCTCAGAGATATCAATTAGCTGGTAATCAGTGCGGTTGACATGAGGAACCTGCAGTGCCAATATGTTAATTTTGCTAATTTGAAAATATAATCAACCATACAAAGATAAGGACATATGGAGCATACATCACAGTTGTGAGATGAAGGGACTATATCTTCCAGTTTCTTTCCATTAAAGATATCAATCGCCACAAAGTGACACTTGGCATGACCATGCTTTCCAGTTTTAGAGGTAGAGACCTCTACAACCTGCACCATGCTAATTCGTAAATTCATGGAAATCCAAACCCAGAAAGAATGACAAGAGAAGCCTCATTGAAAGGGAAAAAGTAAAGCCATTAAAGTTTATACCGAAATGAGTGCATACAGATATATCTAGATGGTTTGAAAGGAATATAAGATGTTTATACAAGAAAGAAACACAATATTCATTATGTGGATGATTCGTGTAGAAAATCTACCTTTGTGAGCGCATCACAAACATAAATCAAATAGGTAGGAGTCAAAGGACAAATATAAAGATTACAAAGGAGCCAAACAAAGTCTTCGAAAAAAATCGAAATAAAAACTATGGTCAAAAAGAAAATTCATTAAAGTCCAACAAAAATGAGGCATATTAATATCCGTCTTGATTGGTAAGTATATAATCCATTAGAAACAAGTCTGTACGGCATACATGCAATTAGGTACTTTCGATTGCAAAAACTAGGGTCTGAGTGATCATTTTATCATTCATTGTCCCTCCAAGCAAAATATTAAAAATGAAAAACTGCAGATTAGCATCCATAAAGAAATGCCATGGATCCCCAAAAAGGGATGATAGTGCCCATTCAAAATACAGCTGATATAGAATTTAGACTAGCATTTACAGATTTCAGGAACTTGTTTACATTGAGAGCGTAACTATAACAAAATCACATCTTCTTTCACATATTCCTTTGCATACGGCATCATCCTTTTGTCGTGATCTGACCAGATGAATGTCCATATCATATTTTTGAACTTTATTGGGGCCCATGAAGGTCTAGGAAATGGATTATTTCTGTTTACAGCTAGGCAAAAGGAAACTTTTATATTGTATTTACGCAATATGATTATTAGATTGTTATGCTAGACCCCATCAAACATGATCAGAGCCAAAAGAGGACGACTTGAGCTAAGTACTGATGGAAAATTCATTGAAAGAATTTATTCAAAAAAATCATTGAAAGAAGCAAATCAAAAGTACAACAAATGGCTCACATACAGCTCAAAATATTATCCATGAATGTTATACCGGCAAAAGGCAGGAGACAACTGCTCATATAACACCTAGCTCTTCATTTTGAAAACTCTACTGAATAAATACCAAACTGGAATAGAATGGAAACATTTTTCCTTCATCTGAGTATGAAAATCATTTTTTAGCATTAGAACTTTGGTGTCTATTATCTAAGAATGATCGGGCTGCCTCCAATTCTTATTAGAGCAATTTCAGACATTACTCTGTACCTCAATATCATATGGATCATGCATAATGAAAGAAGCTTCAAATCCTACAATAATTGTACAAAGATGAAATTAATTTCATTTTGTGTCTTTTCTTGTAGATTAGTTCTTGCAACATGTGCTCTAACTAGATCCATGTCGTCAATATGGTAGGGCACAGTCTAAACCCCCATAATTTTCCAGGAATGACTCACAGGGTACTTCCCACAATTCGCATTCTAGTCAGTTGCTTGTCGACCTTCCTGTTCTTACTTTCTAGCGTTCCCACAGCTTACGTCTCAGCATAGACCTTCTTCCAGCCAACCAACCCAGGGCTACTAAGGCCACCTAATCTACACATTCCACAAACATGAGCTCAAAGGCATCACAAGCCCGAGTTTTGTGCTTCAATCACTCACTCAAAGGCATTGCCTGTTCGTGCCACACATAACATCACGGTGTTCAAGGAAATCAGATGATCAAACTCCATCCACCTTGGTGCAACCCAATAGGGTGCAATCATCATCACAGATCAGCGCCGATACTCTACAGCAAAGATGCCAGCTACCCTCCTACATCGGATGGTGCAACGAGAGTCGAAATGAGAGCATCCAATTAATACGAATTGGATAGCATGTCCTTGAACCTAAGACTACCCTCATCATATCATCAAACTCTAACCATCCTTAACCTCTGCACACCATTGATTGGCTTTGGTTCTCTATGGTAGGGATGGTGTTAATTACCCTACGTAGCACGATGCCACTAAGAGAGTCAATGCTATCCAACGCGTAGGAGTTGGATAACATGTGTTTGGACTTAAGAATAACTTACATGCTGATATCTCCTAACTAAGAGCAAATGATGGTAGTACATATTACCATGTGCCATCCAATTATGGGTGACAAGACAAGCTTAAACATCAACCCATCCAGTCTGTTTGAACTATCAGACCAACAGTTGCCCAACAGGACTGCTGGACGGCTGAATTATTGATTGGACAAGCTGTTGCTAGAATTGAAATTATGTGTGTTTATCTATAATATGTGAAATATATTTAATACACTGATTAATGTAATTATTTCATTAGTAATTATATCTAATATAAAAGCAAAAGAAACTTGCCATGTATAACTGTAAATGTATCTACCCCCTTCTTTATATTCTTAAAAAACTCAAAATTAAATCCGTATCCATATTCCGATAAACATGACTATGAATATAGATGTGGACGTTAAAATGGGCATGGAATCAAATCGAAGGAGCTAGAATGCAGATGTCAAAATCTGTCTGGATAACTCTTTGCCCAAGCAAATGACTAGACATTCATGCGAAAAAATTGTTGTCCAGTCAAATCACTTGTCCATTTAGACGACATGATCAACTATGATCGTTACCACCAGACAGGCCAAGATCTCCAGTAAAGGTGATCTCCAAAACTGTGATCTAACTTGACCTTGAATTCCATCATATTGCTATCGAATGGATCAAAGCCAAACTATTAGTTTACTCAATCTCAAACAATGTGCCCTTGGCGTGTTTCACATTCTCATTTGACCAAAAAACACAAAGATCACCATCCTGGACCTTTATGGATAACAATAACTATGAGCCACCATATTGCCCACTGCATGTATCTCCATATAGGGGAAGGAAGCGCAAGTTGTGGCCTCCCTCCAATTTCCTCATCCTGGGACCCTTTGTCTCTATAAACAATAGAACAATGACTCCTCCAATATTGTTCACTTCCTCCTGATCACAAATAGGAATCTTGGATCATGAAGGCAAGTGTCCCACAAAAACCAACAGGAGAATACGCAGGGCAAAGTGCAAATACACAAGTGAAGTCTATGAGAGTTTTTATCAGTGCAAATACACAAGTGAAGTCTGACAGTTTTTATCAGGTTCAGCTGTAAAGGGGCGGATGGTCTGAAGATGTTCCTCCACATAAATAAGTATTATATAGTGTCCCTGTTGGATACCGGCACCCTCATTGTAAAGTATGGAGAGTTTAGGGGGGAAATAATTGAGAAAAAAGAGGAGGGCACCGATAATTGTATGCGCTTAAGAAATATATAAATAATCACAGAGATAACTACAAGCACCAAGATTCAGGCTTGTTCTAATAAATTTACTGCAGAGTAATTCTTTGTATCTCTCATGGTGGAACACCGGCCATTGTGCGCCAACCACAATGCCCAACTGCAGGGGCGGAGCTAGTATACATTATGGAGGGGCCATGGCCCCCCCATGATTATTATGTCACTTATATAATGTATTAATTTTTTAATACGGCCCCTCCTTAATTGTATTATAATTAATGTTGTTAGAGAAATGTTGCAGAATCATTAATTGGTTAAGTGGTAGAGTGGCAAGGCTATTATTTTGGAGACCAGGGTTCGAATCTTATATCCATCAATTTTACTTTCTTTTCTGTGGATTATCCAATCACTTCTGAAGTATTAAAATAATTTGATAGAAAATTGTATCGAGTTAGGGTCGGAACTAGTATACATTATAACCCCCAATGATTATTATATATCACTTAAAATGTATTAAGTTTTTAATATGACCCCTCTTTAATTGTATTATAATTAATATTGTTAGAAAAATATTGTAGAATTATTAAATGGTTAAGTGGTAGAGTGGCAAGGCTAATATTTTGGAGACCAGGGTTTGAATCTTATCTCCATCAATATTACTTTCTTTTATGTGGTTTATCCAATCACTTCCAAAGTATTAAAATAATTTGATATAAAATTGTATTCGAGTTTATTTATCTCTTAGATTATTTTTATTACTCTTTATAAACAAAATAAATTTTATTGTTTCCTTTTAACCATGAACTTTTTGTTTCAAAATTTCACTTGATAATTTAGCCTTTTTAGTATGGATTTGAAGAGGCTAAAATTAGTATATTTAGCCAATTTTAAAAATAGCCACGAAAAATACCAATCTATTTGAAATTCTAACATTAATAATATATTTAAATTCTACATTTATCAAGATTGAAAGAAGCTCATTTTAAAAATATTGATTCTATTTGAAAATATTAATTCTATTTAAAAATAGCATTCAAATATACATAGATTTTTCTATTTTCGAGCATACATAATAGTTGTATACTCGGCCCCTCCTTGATGAAATTCCTGGTTCCGCCCCTGCCCAACTGGGAGCAAGAGGCCATAGTTTTTCTGCCTTCGAGCGGGAGCAAGCCACTCCAAGAGAAGTACAGGACCCCTCCTCTTCTTAAGCCTCAGCACCCCCAACTTGCATCCTTCATCGGCAACTCCCAATCAATAAAGGAGATCACATGGCTCTCATGTCGCAGGCCACAACAGAAGGACCACCTCATCAAAGCTTCCAAATGTAATCGAACCTCGGTCATACCATTTAAGTAAAGAGGAAGAACAGAAAAGCAGCCGTCAAGACATATCTAAGCAGCACAAGACAACCATCGACAAACAGACATGAAACCTTCAATATGGATGGTTTTTCTTGATCTTCTCCACCAACAAGAGTCAGTCAGCCTGCCAGAGCCGATGACCAGACAGAGAGTCTGGACAAGTGGTGGTTACGTAAATTTTTCCAAAAGAAAACTGATGGATATTTTTGGCATGCATAAGGAAGAAGTTATCTTCTCCTTAACTGAGTATGTGGGTCTCATGATCTCTATAGATGGTGGCTTGGTGGAGGTAAATACAAGTAGGGCCTTGCTAGACATCTTTCGGAGAGGCATCCTAGGCTTCCCCTTCATTTCAAAAAAAAACAAAAATGACAAAGGTTCCTTCTTGAGGTGTACCAGGAACTACAGGGGAAAATAACAAGAAAATATAGAGAGAAACTGAAATAACATGAACTATAGAACCGTAATATTTATATCAGATATCTGTAAAACTATAGCAGCAATAGAAAGCCTCATAAACTCCATCTCCAAAACAGAAAATAAAATCTTCAAGCAAATAGACCATCTCGAAAAGCGAGTCTTCATCAAACCAGAATACCCAAGTCTAAAAACCTCGGGTCAAAATATAGCAGCCATATTCGGGGAGATTATACAATCCTACCTTTTCCTCTTGGACGAGACTACTACTGCAAGCTACTCATGCCATATCAATGCCTGGTAGGAGTCTACCTGATACCTACTTTGGAACTTCCACTTGTGAGTACTTGGTGGAAGTGAGTATTTAGTAGAGGTCCTTTTGGGAAAGTTGGAGATGCGATTGTTATGTACTCTTCATTATTAGAAACTAATACACCTTACATCATTGTTTATTTTTTTCACAATAACTTATTTTTTAAAAGCCAAAGAATGACCAGCAGCGGGTAGTAATTATCAAATAATTTTCTTATTGGCTCTTGTCAATGGTCAAAAACATACAATTGATCTAGCTTGTCAAAGAGGATGAGTGCATACTAGATTTACCAGCGGCACAGGAACAAGAAGCATAATATCTCAATATACAATGACATTTTTCTCAACAAAAAAATAATCCAATGAAATCTGCTGTTTCATTGTTAATGAAATATTATAAGGCTATAAGCCCGCAATATCAAACCTTTAACAATATGCACCCGGGAAAAACTTCTGCTGCAATAATGATGAAAGTGCATATCAAATACTTTCACAAGAATATCAAAAGATATACTGGCATGGAAGAAGTCATACATATGCAACTTTACTTTCTACCACTTGTGTATACCTGTTATTCTTTTGAAAAGCCGATAGCATGTACTGTTCTGTCTAAATTATACAGAAGCTCCAATCTCCGACTGAGAAATGAACTATATTTCTAATAACAATCAAGGGAGATCCAATTTCTGATTAAAATAAGAACACCGTGGTTAAGCATAAGTTGCATAACAAGGGTTAATTTAGGGAAGAGCTAACTAGGCACATTTGTTTGATATTGTTTTAAGACAGTTGCTTATTACAAACAAATGTGCAACGCCATGAAAATAGAAAAATTGTATTCATAGAAGGCAAAAGCTTTGTCCAAATTTAATGTGCCATCAAATAAACTTGTGATTTTATAAAAACATCCCTATCAACAAGTGCTTAGGAAAAATGTTTACAAATGTCTTTTTACGCATCTGAGTTTAAATTTGTATTTTTTTCTTGTTATGAATGATGCCCCATTACTTCAGCATGTATATAACTTGAACGTAACACCTACTTTCAGATAGAGGGAACAGTATGACATGTAGGCAAAGGTACAACACCAATCGAAGACAGTAATAAGCCACTGAAAGCAATATGAGGCACATGAACTGCTCAGACGCGAGAATTCAGTTGTTACTATTAGAGTTATTGCATTTACATTTATGTTTGTAGCCCTTCAGGTTCCGTAATCCTCCGTGACCCTTCGGGTTCCATAATCCTCTGTGACCCTTTGAGTTCCGTACTCTATATAAGAGACTTTAGCTCTATGGAATAAACATCACATTCGTTCACCTTCTCAACATGGTATCAGAGCAACGATCCTAGACCGGAGCCTAATACCCTAAACCTGCCACCACCACCAGCCCTCTCTCCTTGCGCGGGACCCCTTGATGAAAGAAGGGGTCTCGTGCAAGGCAGTTCGAGTCCACGGCATCACCAATTGCCACCTCCAGCGGCACCTAAAGCGTCGTCCGAGGCTCCAGCAGTTCCAGTCGCACCTCTTGCATCGCCGGCACCACCTGGAGCCCCCCCTCCAATGGCCCATGTGTTACCACGACTTATTTCTCCCAACTTTTTGTTTCTCCCAACTTGATGTTCCATGCTCTTTATTCTATCAAGTATGGGAGAAAGGGGGGGTCAAAGATGATTCTTCAGGACGTTTGTTGCCATGTCATGACTGACAAACCGACGCTTCAGACTATTCAGATCGTCCGTCTTCACCGCACATCGACTTCTTCGTCAGGGCGTATACTTCTTCTTTTACAACCCGACTACTACTCCTCGTTGGACTTCTTCTACAGTGATTCTTCTCCAGGAACGATAGATATATGTTCCGGTAACCTGCATGCACGACAGAAATACGTTCCGGTGACCTGATATCGCAGCGACTCTACAGGCATGGCAGAGATACATTACAGTGACCTGAAAGCCGCAGACCCATCCTCGAGCGAGGTCTTCTACCCGCAGCGGACATATGTTCTTATGATGCTTCGTGTGAAGATGTTGTGTATACTTATTTTTGTTACAAGCTACAGCTTTCTCAGCTCCAACTTGAGGGGGAATGTTAGAGTTATTATATTTACAACTATGTTTGTAACCGTTCGGGTTCCGTAACCCCCCGTAACCCATCGGGTTCCGTAACCCTCTGTGACCCTTTGAGTTCCGTACTCTACATAAGAGACTTTAGCTCTATGGAATAAACACCCCATTCGTTCCCCTTCTCAACAGTTACTGTTAGAAAATCGGAAGCGGAAGCGGAAACGATAAACAAAGCATAGACAAGAAAGATAAACATCAAAGAACACAAAAGAATTTTTACGTGGAACCCTACTCCGTGAGGAGCGGGATGAAACCACGGGAGAAGCCCTCTACGGGGTGTGTTTGTCTATTGACTTTCTCAATGGATACAGGAGGTCTGGGGCTCCTTATATAGCCTCTCCAGAGCCTCCAAGTCCCACCACTGGACGATGTGGGACTAAACACTGGATGGGGTAAATGGATCTCCTCCAGGATCCATTTACCCTGTTACAACATAATAGGCGCACTACTTAATACTCCAACACTCCCCCTCAAGCTGGAGCATGCAATGCTCAGCTTGGACAAACATAAAGAGACTCAACTCAATGCTACAGGACACTACGGACAATATCAACCCAACGCGCACATTGCTGCTGTCGAGGACGTTGCTTCTCATGCCGTGCAAGTGAGGAGGACGAACGGGATGGAGTGTGAGTCAACTGAAGACTCGGAATCTGACCGTCGAGTCTGAACTTGCGCCTGAAGTCTCCTCGTCGGAGAACTGGGTCTCTCCCATCTGGCTCAGAGAATGGTGCACTGCTCTGGTGTACCTATGATACCACATGAAAACCCTTGCCCTCAATGGCACAGGAAATGGTCCTCTGCTCTGGAGTCCCTATGGCTCACATGAAAACTCTGGCCTGACAACTAGAATGATGGGGACCTCGAAATGATGATGGCAACATTTGCTCATCTGACAATGACCGCACACTCGTGCGTGTCTGAAACTGGAGACTCGGAAACAACGATCGTCGAGTCTGAACAACTATAGAGTCTGATCAACTGGCTGATCTGGAGACTGGCGTCTGAATCTGGAATCTAGATCATTAACAGACCTGTGACTCTACATATACTCCCCCTTTCTCCCATACTTGTCGGAAAATGAACATCGACAAAGTTGGGAGAAGACCAGATAGAAGGGGAAAACAAAACATACTTGCGGCTTTTTTTTTAGCCGTCATCATTTTTTTTAACAATTTTTTTAAAGCCGTTTCATTTATCTTTTCGGCTTTCAATCAATTTTTTTTTGCAAAAACTTTTGCGTACGGCTTTTCAAATGTACGCGCCTTTTCATCTCAATTTTTTTTTGAATCACTCTCTCTTCCTTTTTTTTTAACTTCTCTCATTTTTTTTTGGTTTCTTTTCTTTTCTTTCCTTTTTTTTAACACACTGGGCCCACCTGGGCCTAAAACCGTGGCCCTCTCCCCTTGTTGCCCAAGAATAAAAATAACCCTATCTAGGGTTTTGGAAACAACGCACTCCACTATTTTTTTTTAATCGCCATCCCCCCGTTAGGGTTCCCCACTATGCAAAAGGGGCGTCGTCTGCTGCAGGAATCATACAGCCATCGTGAGGGATAGCAACCGCCGCAGGAGCATGGGGATGTGACGCCATCGCCTGGGGCCGCCTGCTTGGAGCAGCATGGATGGAGGTGCAGCAGAGCGGCGCAAGGAGGAGGAACCGCCGCCACCTGCGGCGCGAAGAATCGCGCGTCATGGAGGAGATGCGGGGTCGCACGCATGGGCTGGAAGGCACGCATGAAGGGATGGTGATCGCGCGCAATCTGGGGTATCTGGGGCCTGGGCTCCGCCAGAGGGCTCTCTTCATCGGAGAAGGAAATCAGAGGGCTGCGCATGCGGTGGGAAGGTGCGCCGCCTTGAGGAAGATCGCATGACCAGGATAGAGAGATGCGGCGCCGCTCCTGTTTCGTGTGTTGCCTGCGCCAATCACCTGCGCCATATGCGCCTCCTGCGTGCGCAACTGGGGTGTTGGGGACACTGTCGCCAAGGATTTCATCTTGCTGCTGAAGGGACTGCTCGCCTTGCGCCTGGAGGTTTATGGCTGGAGCACCGGGAGGGCTATCTGGATCTTGCAGGTTTCTGGAACTTGAATGGAGTTCTGGGCTTGTTTGCGCGAAGGATGGAGCGCCGCCTCCTGCCGCCACTGATCTTCGTGTATTGAACAGAAAGCCTCGCACAGGAGAAGAGGCTCCTCGTCTGGGGCTGATGTTCGCGTCGCTGCCAGCGCGCTGAGATCTGGAAGATCGATGTTGCTTCTGCATGCCCCGCAGGTTCTTTGAAGAAAAAAAATACTAGAACAGATCAGGCAATATCATGGAAGGAACTCCAGCCGGGAATATCTTCCAATCTCTTGAATCAAGAGTCCATCACAGCAAGAACGGTTGCCGATCTCATACAACTTGGAGAACAATATGCACCGCTATGGATTTTAGGGTTTCAAAAAGGAAACCAAGAATCTTGAACCATAAAAAAAACTCCAAGAATAAAATCGAACAAAGAATTTAAACACCTCGAGAATCGACCGCTCTGATACCATGTTAGAAAATCGGAAGCGGAAGCGGAAACGATAAACATAGCATAGACAAGAAAGATAAACATCAAAGAACACAAAAGAATTTTTACGTGGAACCCTACTCCGTGAGGAGCGGGATGAAACCACGGGAGAAGCCCTCTACGGGGCGTGTTTGTCTATTGACTTTCTCAATGGATACAGGAGGTCTGGGGCTCCTTATATAGCCTCTCCAGAGCCTCCAAGTCCCACCACTGGACGATGTGGGACTAAACACTGGATGGGGTAAATGGATCTCCTCCAGGATCCATTTACCCTGTTACAACATAATAGGCGCACTACTTAATACTCCAACAGTTACAATGCTCCAATCTTGCATAATACGAAAAGTTGAGTGGTTAACATAGAGCCACCATCTGCAACTTGAAGGATAAGGAACAAGTAGAACTTATTTCAAGCTCTCGCCTGGTTGAACATTTTTTGTTATTGAAGGATAAGTAAGAGTTATTTTGGTTCTTTCTTTAGTAAGCTTACTTATTTCGGTTCTTTCTTTAATAAGCTTTGTGGAAAGATGTTCTCAATTAGTTATTGTACCTTGTAAACTTCCTTCTTCAAATACACGCTACGAGCTCGTATTTTCACTGCAAGATGTAGTGCATTGTTCCTTGATAAGTTTAAAAATCTGGATTATCCCCCTTCCCTCCCACACACATTACTCCGTCTAAACACATGACAATGTCACACCAAAACCACCCTAGGCATATCAAGTCAATGCCAGAAGCAACAAGATAAGCCATGGATACCAGTAAAGGCACAATTCACCTGCTCGTTGCATTTGTGGATTGATAGAAGTTACATACACAGAAAAATCCCATCCGCAAATTTATATCTCGTACTCATGCAAACACGCCACCATTGGTTAAACAAATGTGATTAGCAAAATAACCTAATTTTGTCACCCTATTCTCTGTCAAAATAGAAATGCTTCACAACGATCAACCACAAAACACATCACAAAAGCAGGAAGGTGTCGCAATTCAGAGGCGAAGTACACCATTTTTTTCATATTTGCAGTACTGGTCGCACCCTAATTTATGCTAAACCCGAACAAATATTCGGTTGGAATCACAAAAGGTAGTATTTTCACTGCAAGATGTAGTGCATTGTTCCTTACTAAGTTTAAAAATCTGGACTATCCCCCCTCCCTCCCACACACATTACTCCGTCTAAACACATGACAATGTCACACCAAAACCACCCTAGGCATATCAAGTGAATGCCAGAAGCAACAAGATAGGCCATGGATACCAGTAAAGGCACAATTCACCTTCTCGTTGCATTTGTAGATAGATAGAAGTTACATATACAGAAAAATCCCATCCGCAAATTTATATCTCGTATTCATTCAAACACGCCATCGTTGGTTAAACAAATGTGATTAGCAAAATAACCTAATTTTGTCTCCCTATTCTCTGTCAAAATAGAAATGCTTCACAACGATCAACCACAAAACACATCACAAAAGCAGGAAGGTGTCGCAATTCAGAGGCAAGATACACCATTTTTTTCATATCTGCAGTACTGGTCGCGCCCTAATTTATGTTAAACCCGAAAAAATGTTCGGTTGGAATCACAAAAGCTAGTGATTGAATTGCAAAATGAGTCGAGGAACAGACAAGGCATCCGCAATCATGAAGTAAAAGCACCCTCCCTGTCTTTTGATGCAGCGTGACCCCAAATTATAGGGCCACATTTATCTAATTAATTAGTAGTCAATTTTAATTACGTTTTTAGGGGTCGTAATGGTCTAATTAAATAATTGAGATCGCCTGTGATCTCAACGTTTATTTCGTAGATTTTTAATTGCAATTTTGATCAATTAATTGGTTAGAGTCTAATTAGAGTAATTAGATGTCAATTTAAATTTGTTAGAGTCCAATTAGGCAAGTCGGTTGTCAATTAAATTTAGTTTACTATTTTTGTAAACCCCTCTCTCCTATATAAAGAGAGGGTAGCCATTGTTTTTAGGCAGTCAATTATGAATCAAAATTGAGATTTTATCTCCCTCTCCCTTGTCTCTCTCTCTCTCCTCGTGATCTTCACGTTCTTCCTTTCAACCCCGCGCATTCCGGCGTGTTCTTCTTCTCTACCCCTCTCGTTCTTCTACCAAATATCCACCATAAGATATATTATCATTTTATCGTCGACGCCGAAAACTCGTTTGCATCATTTGGTATCAGAGCATGGCATACAGATCATCCTCACGATCTGACGATCCGTACCGGCGTTCGCATCGACATACATCAAGGGACCATCGCTCGACCGACAGAAAACGGCAAGCCAACGACGACTACGACAAGGAGACGGAGCGCATGTTACGGGATTTGCATCACTTGCAAACCACACTCCACTCCGAGTTTCGAGCCTTCATGGTTAACTTTGAGGCCTACCGCGACGCCCAATCGAAGCCGCCACCCGTTGAAGCCGCTACTGCGAAGTTTGACGAAGAAACCCGCCCCGTGGAGGAAGAAATGCTCGTTGTCCAGCACCTTCCAGAACCATTTTCGCCACCAGAATCGGTGCCGCTGCCTCCTCCGGCCATCCCGGCACGACCCGATCTATCCCAGGTATCTTCCCGGTTCCCCTCGACCACTCCGTCAGCCCCCCTAGCCTTACCGGAACCCTTCCCCAATCCCACATCGCCTGCGGCTCCCTCCCAGCCGCTCACGCCCACCGCCTGCGCCTACCTCCCTTCCCACGCGCCCTCCCAGCGGCTTTCCCCTCTCCCTCATGCCGCCATCTCCCAACCTCCCGCCACCATGTGCCCTTACGGCCACCTCCCAGGTACCCGCGCCTGCCCTCACCCCAGCCCTCCCCTCCTCCTCCGATACGTCTCCGCACCTCCACCCCTGCTGCCGCCACCTCCTCCTGCAGCACCTTCCACCACCACCGCAACCCACAAACCCCCCCTCGCCATCGCCCTTTCCCCACCCGCCTCCCCTCGCCCTGCGCCTTCGCAACCCACCCGCCAAAGCCCCCGGCCTCACCTGACCTTCCCATCGAACACCCTCAGCTCGCCCCCCCTCCACCGCCACGGCACCGCGCGCCGCCCCCCGCGAGAAACCCCGCGCGATCGTCCTCAGCCCCGCGCGCGCAGATCCGCAACCACGAGCCCCAGCCTGCGTCGCCCAGGTCGGCGTCGCCCTTGGGCTCCGAAGCCACGCCACCGCCATTTGTGGAAGAGAACCCTATCGACATCCCCAGGAACCGAATCCCTGAGATTTGGGGATTGGATGGTTAATGGGAAAAATTGCAAAATCAAATTGGCTGAACTCTCTATTTACAGAAAGGTCCAAGGCATTATAAAAGGAGAGAAGAATGAAGGGGTACGAAAATTGCACTGGTACCCTCCAATTGAAAAAACTACAAACGTAATGCGGAAAATGATCGCATTGGGGGAAATTGAAGCCCCAATTCCAGGATGATTTCTCCAACGATCCACCTACATCACGCAATTCGTCAGGAGCCGAATTTTTAAAGCGGTGGAGAGTTGATGCAGCGTGACCCCAAATTATAGGGCCACATTTATCTAATTAATTAGTAGTCAATTTTAATTACGTTTTTAGGGGTCGTAATGGTCTAATTAAATAATTGAGATCGCCTGTGATCTCAACGTTTATTTCGTAGATTTTTAATTGCAATTTTGATCAATTAATTGGTTAGAGTCTAATTAGAGTAATTAGATGTCAATTTAAATTTGTTAGAGTCCAATTAGGCAAGTCGGTTGTCAATTAAATTTAGTTTACTATTTTTATAAACCCCTCTCTCCTATATAAAGAGAGGGTAGCCCATTGTTTTTAGGCAGTCAATTATGAATCAAAATTGAGATTTTATCTCCCTCTCCCTTGTCTCTCTCTCTCTCCTCGTGATCTTCACGTTCTTCCTTTCAACCCCGCGCATTCCGGCGTGTTCTTCTTCTCTACCCCTCTCGTTCTTCTACCAAATATCCACCATAAGATATATTATCATTTTATCGTCGACGCCGAAAACTCGTTTGCATCATCTTTACTCCCCAATGCTCCCTAAATCATTAGCAATTTTATCAAACCAATAAAAAGTTTAATAAAATCTGTAATGCCCATTAATCAAATCACAACATGCATCAATGAAGAGATGATGCATCAGCATTAGCAATTGATTTTGAACGTATCATTCCTGCCATCACCTCTTGATATTGGCCTCATCTCATCATTCTGATCCATAAAAAAATGACAAGAAATCGAAGAAACCTTATTCGTGTTTCCATCTCACCTTTACATACAACAACAACAAAGCCTTTTTCCCACAATTAAGTAGGGTCGGCTACATGGATTCTTCGCCTCCATTCAGATCTATCTTGGGTGAATCTCGTACTTATATCCAAAAAACTAAGATCCCTTCGTATAGTCTCTTTCCAACACTTCTTGGGCCGTCCTCGCCCTCTCTTAGCCGGCTCAACATCCCAACACTCGCATCTCCTAACCGGTGCATCAGTTGAACTTCTTTGCAAATGACCAAACCATGTTAAGCGGTTTTCTCGCATCTTATCCTCGATCGGAGCTACACCAACTTTCTTTTTGATTGCATCGTTCCGAATCTGATCTTTACGTGTATGTCCACACATCCATCTTAGCATTTTCATTTCTGCTACAGCCATTCTCTGCACATGTCTATGGTTAACAGGCCAACATTCAGAATCATAAAGCATAGCAGGTCTCACGGCTGCTTTGTAAAACTTTCCTTTAATTTTTAAAGGAATTTTCTTATCACAGAGAACAGCGGAGGCTCCTCTCCACTTTAGCCAGCCTGCATTTATTCTATTAGTAACATCTCCATCAATTTCCCCATCATGTTGCAAAATAGATCCCAGATATCTGAAAGAATCTCTCTTCTGAATGTTATCGTCACCAATCTTCACCTCGATTCCTTCACCATTGCTTCCATCAAAGGTGCATTCCATATATTCTGTCATAGCCCTACTTATACGAAAACCTTTAGTCTCCAAAGCATGTCTCCAAACCTCAAGCTTCTCATTTACTCCATCTCTAGTCTCGTCAATCAACACAATATCATCAGCAAATAACATACACCAAGGTAACTCATCCTGAATGTGACTTGTCAACTCGTCTATAATCAAAGTAAAAAGAAATGGACTCAAAGCTAAACCTTGATGTAAACCAATGTTGATATCAAAATAGTCAGTCTTCCCCGTCGGGGTCCTTACACAAAATAAAGCCCTATCATACATATCCTTTACATACGTCAAAATTTTTGGATCTACACCAAAATCTCGATCATGATCGCAATGATCAAATCACAGAATACACCATCCATGCCATTTCCATTCCTTATCGTAGCATTATTTTACCTAAAACAGATCTTTTCATATCAAAAATAGCAACCTGAATCATGAGAACTCAAAGGACAATTGCGAGGAAGATGGGAATTGTGAACAAAATACACCATTTCCTTCTTCGTGTTCCTAATCTTGATCCGCCATTTACTTGAGCTACATCCTATCACCATGAGCAAACCCTCGATCAAATTTATAAGTACTCAGTTGGTGATGAGACTAGATCAGAGTTAAATGCATCTCTCCCGCATCCCCTACTCACGTCCCTATTTTGAATAGATACTAGCATGTCTCATCAAAATCACAAATATAATTTGTGGAAGATGGAGGGAACCTTATTTTACAGCCTAACCCCTTGCCCCATACACAATAACGCATGCCAAATCTTATCACCTCAACAAAATCACAGGCACTCGATAATCGATCAAGAAAAGCAACAGGAAAAAAGGTAGAAAGACGTCATGATTGAAAGGCAAAATACACCATTCTCATGTTTCCGCATCCCTGGTCACACCCTTATCTGAGCATAAAAAATATCTTCCCAAACAAAACCTGATCAAAATTGCAGGTACGCAATGAACAGAACGTAAAACACGTCATAGAAGAGTCCAGGTATCAGCGATTGGAGATCAACAACCTGCCATCGCCCCCTGATTTTTGTTTAATCTCAGTGTTCCAATGCATCAAAAAAACACAAGTACTTGAAGTAAAACCTTATTCTGCCTTCCATTTTACCTATATTTAAACCAAATCTTTTCATATGCACCAAGATCCCGATCAAAAGGATGATGATAGGATCACATAACACACCACTCCTGCCATTTATATTCCTCATTAAGCCCTTATTTCACTCAAACCCCATCGTTTCATTTTAAAGTCGCAACTTGAATCATGAGAACTCAAAAAACAATCAACAGGAAGCCATAGCAATTAGGAGCAAAAATACCAATCCCATCTTTTTACTCCTGATCCATCCCTTAGTTAAGATGTATCCTAAGATCCCGAGAAAACCATCGATCAACATTTACTCAATGGATAATGGGACAAAAATCAGGGCAAATGCACAGTTCCTGTACCTTCGTTTTGCCTAAATATAATCATTTCCGCCCAAAATCACAAAAAAATATTGAGAAATCGAAAACACCTTTATCGACAGGCAGAAGCACTAAATCTTTCTGAGCAAAGCCTCGATCAAATCACAACTACTCACACAGATCACAAAATGCATCCGAAACAGACAGGAAGGCATCACCATTGAAAGGCAAAATACACAATTCCACCCCGCACACATATGCTAAACCTTCTCATGCAGAGTAAATCCTACAACAGAAAGGCAAGTAAATGATGATCGGATCGCTGAATGCGTCAAGAGATGTGGCATCTATCATCGGACGGAAGAGCACCATGGCTGTCTTCGCATTCCCGATCACGTCCTAATTCAAGTCAAAACCTCGCTCAAAAGAACAGGTACTCAGTGGTCAGATCACAAAACACATAACCAAAACCGATAATTCGTCTGCAGCCCGAGGAGAAAAAATCATCGCCGCCATCATCACTCCTGATCGCGCCCCTATTTACTTAAATCCTACTGTTTCCTACTATAACCGCAAAAAACACACAAAAATTCGACGAAACATTATTCGAACTCCAGCTCATCCTCTTGTTCACGCTAAATCTCATTATCCGGAGAAAAACCTGGATCAAAATCGAAAGCACTAAACGATCAGGTCCCAGAAACGCCAAAAGACTTCATTTCCGCCGTCGCATTACCGGCCGCACCTCACACGGACCCGATCCCATCGTCCCCAGTCAAAAATCGCGGTAAAATTCAGAAACAATCAAAAAAATCGAGGAAACGATCAGGAGGAGGTCGATCGGGCATGGGTTCGATCTGATACCTTGCAGGGGCGGCCCTTGATGACGATGTAGCCGTTTTTGCGGATGGTGCCCGCCTGCTGCGGGTAGGTCTTGGATGCTCCGGCGTCCGCCTTCGATTCGAAGTGGTGCTCCTCGTCCGACATCGCCGATCGATCAAGAGGCGATGGGATCGATCTCGATCTCGAAGTCGCTCGCTCTGAGGTGAAAGGGATGGATCGACGAGTGGTTTGTTACAAGTGGCGGATGAGAGGAGGCGAAGACGAGAATCCAATCGGGACCCACGAGGCTTTCGGATATTTATATATAATATATCGTCTCCCAGCGGTAGTGCTCAACAGTCTAGAGGGGAATATCTTTTGATTCGGCGGATAATCCGACCCGTTTACTCCAGTGGATTTTGCTAGGGGAGTTCAAAAATATCCGGGTCAACGGGAACTCGGCTTGACCCGTTCATTTTGACCCTAAACTCTCGGGTACCTGTTTGAAAATGATGGGTCGGGTACTCGTAATGTCATGACCCGTGCCCCATATAAAAAATCCGATAGGTACCCGCGGGTACTCAGTTAGGAGCTTTGACTATCAATTGATTCACAAAAATGCAAAATGGTTATATACAAATACCAATATAGATGTTACATTATTCTTATCTATTTTAAAAATATAGAAATAGATACGGATATAAATATCGGTAAATATGGAAAACATATTGTCAAATCATTAAAAATGAATACCAGTATTAAATGGATGCAAATTAGAAAGAAAAAATAATAGAATCAAAATTGTATAGATAAGATGAAATTTATATGTTTGGGGTGGCTCATATATGTATCCATTTTGAAATCGAAATATATATGGATGTCAAAATTTGAATTAACATATATGATGACGAATTAGATATGATCTAAATCGATATACATACATTCTGGCATCCAAACATGATGATAATGAATAAAATTGAATACGAATTGTATCGCATGCACACACGTGCGCGCACACACCCCCCACCATATGCATGCCCGCGTCCGCGCCCATGCAAATACCCATGTCCACGTGTGCGCGTATGCGCCCACGCGCACACACATAAGCGTGAACGCACATATTGCGATAACCAATTGTTATGATAATTAATACACGTATTTACGAATAGGAATATATACTCATATATTGTTTGTCACGTTGTTCTCCAATTATATATATATTTACATCTTGTTTATCCGTATTTGATTCATTACGAGGATGAACCTACATGAATGTGTCACTATTGGATCCGTATTCGATGGTATTCCTTCCAATTACATGTATTCATATGGTTTACATTATCCACGTAATTTTATACATCATCATAAATTTATTTATCCCTATCTGAATGCATTCCGTACCATTCAGATTTTCATATCCGGCATTATCATTATGAATATGATATAGATACGGATATACACAGTTGGACTTATCGTTTGCATTTTTATATATGCCACCTTTTATTAGAAGTATCTCTCTTTATCCTCACGGGTACCCACGGGTACCCAACATTCATTGCCATTAATCGGGTACCCGTTACAATTGGGTACCCATTGGAATGGGGCGGGTCGACCCGTGACCCAATACTAATGGAGCGGGGCGGGACACAATCAAATGGGGCGGGTACCCGCCCCATAAACACCCCTAGATTTTGTTGTGTTTGGTGTCTTTGCATGTGTACCCTTGAAAACAATTTTACTACATAAGCACTCTTTGTAAAATCTTGTTATTGCCTACATCCTCGGTTAGAGATTTATGATTTACCCATCCACCATGCCACTAATTTTGCATCCTAAGGTTGTGTTTGGTTGCAAGGTTAAACCGATAAATAGGCTAAGTCATATGGATCTGACTCCGATGACACAAACTCACTCGAATAGCTAAAATAGGCTTGGTTGTTTCCCTTCTTGGATCTTTTTAGTTGATCAGATGTGGGTATTGTACCCTGTCAGAAGCTACAATCAATCTATGGTAGAACCCCCTAGTTTGACGAGGATCATTAGATGAAAAATATATGACTGAGATAGCAACAACATACTAGCATAACCTCAAAGGATAACAAAATGCAATGATGGGAACTGAGGCAGTAGAAAAGATCTAAAGGATAAATTTTGGATGATTATCGCCTCGATTGAACAATCACACTAAGAAGCATGTTTGTACTTCATGCATATTTGCAAGACTTGTATGCAAAATTTTCAAGGTAATGGAGGGCCATCATGTTAAGGATTGGCTCTATTTAGTGAGAAAGACCACCGGGATGATCGAGAACCTTACAAAGATCGGAGCTCATTTTGTTATAGACTTGCTCATCAGAGAAGCTGGCATATGAGGCAGCGCAGTCAAGGATTAAGTGACAACATTGTGTAATGGTTGGATTTTGTCGACTTGTTCAAGAAGGTATACTACCATTTATACTGAAAGGATCAAATAATTAGTGAGTTTAATCATTTTGTTAAGGTAAAAAGGAAGACCCAAGCATATTGAACGAAGTTTTCGCAACTGGTAAGATTTAATGGGTCAACCCTACTACATGAGGTTGGTTGTACTTCACGATGCAAAGATGGATCGAAAGCCCATTTGAGAATATAAGTTCGAGGGCATTATATATATCATTGTTGAATTGGTGAACTTGAAAGCCAACATTGACTTCGATGGAATCAACTACTATCCTCGAGATGGTGGGGGTATAAGCCAACAGAAGAATCTAATAGATGAATACTTCTTGTGATCGTCTTCACAAACAAAAGAAGATTTCTACTATCAAATCATGTATTATCACTGAGATAGAAAAGCAAGGTGTTGCCATTTGACTTTGAGTTTGGATCGATTCATTTCAACACAAAGGAGTAGTGATCAAAACCTGATGCTTATGAGAGGAGACATCAACAGAGACTGCACTACCATTGTAACCAGAGTGGGCAGATTGCTGGAGATTGGTCAGAGCAACCTGAGATTCATGAGAATGCTTACTGTAATATGTGTTATGTATCAATTAACCATTGTTTGTTTGTTGGAACAAATTTGTTCTCTTTAAGCTAAAAATAAATATAACATAGCTAGTAGATTAATTCGTACTTTTTTCATGTTATAGTTCTTTGACGATTTGAACCATAGAGATTAACGACCTGTGTGTGCGTGTTA
Source organism: Ottelia alismoides (assembly GCA_037367405.1). Taxonomy (NCBI): domain Eukaryota; kingdom Viridiplantae; phylum Streptophyta; class Magnoliopsida; order Alismatales; family Hydrocharitaceae; genus Ottelia; species Ottelia alismoides. The sequence continues at coordinate 581,132 of JAZKJV010000960.1, forward strand.
ACAGAGATATTCCATAATAATCATTGTATAATTATGAACATATCTGAACACAAGTGTTAATGGCGAAATTCATAGAGATACAAGTGTAAAAATCTTTCTTTGGTACACTCAATTAGTGAAAACACTGATTTATTGAAACGATGTCCACTTCTCAAGATATGTCCAAACAATTTTCTAATTAAGCATATTGGGAAGTTGACATATGTTTTTAGACTGGAGAATATAGATATGGATAAGTGGAATCCGGATAACGGCAAGAAAAAAAAGCCTCGGAAGCAAACAGGGGCCATTCATATGGGAATCCGAATAATCCGTCTTTTCTTTTTTCCTATGAGATGAAATTTTGTCCAACTACACCATAACCTTTATAATCCTAGTAGTCGTATAATAATCTTTTTAAAATTACATGACAATCCATGTAATCTTACTAACTCTTACATAACTACTCTTGAACATGGGTATGCCGTGCGTATTAAATGAGCAAGATTACACGGCTCATGATGTAATTACAAAGACGACATGGGTTTTGTTGTAAATTGATAAAATTTTAGTGGCGGGAGTGTAAAAATCCTTTTTTCTTTAAAAGGGAAAGTAGGGTAAATTATTGAGATATAATGGTTGTAATTTGCTTTTGGCGCGCACCGAAAAACTTTGAATTATTCATGAATCACCTTCCAATAAAGTGATTGTTATATAAATTATACTTAGAATTTCTACTCGTTAAAGAAATAGAGAAGAAAATTAGAATTAAAGTTTATATAAATTATACTTAGAATTTCTACTTGTTAAAGAAAGAGAGAAGAAAATTAGAATTAAAGTTTTCTCATTAATATAAGCTAACAAGATAGGTTGATTCATGTTCTATTCATTGATTGTTTGCTTAAAAATAATACATAAAGAAATACTTGTTGTATTTAATAGTAGGTCTTAACTTGGTAACATATGCAGTTACAATAGGAAACCAAATTGGTTAAGTTGGAAGCTAATGTGTTAGAGGGAAAGTTGTGAATTATAAAATTTAAACCAGATGAGTTTGGGTAGAGTTTTAGTACCACACTTTGTAGTACTAAAACTTTGGTGAACTTATATATGAGTGCTCATCTCAATCTCTTGTAGCAATAGCAGAGAGGAGGCATGAAGAATCATACACACGCACACGCTCTGCTCCATCTCCGGCACAGGCTCGGGAGAGTCAATTCGGAATTCAAATCTCGAATCTCGATACTTTTGCTACATGTTTCAATTAACGAATTCAGACAAATTAATCAGTCGAATTCATATGAAATATGTCCGTTGAGGGAATGCAAACTGACATCTAGTTCTACTGTTTTGAGGTCTGTTTTGATATCCATTGAATGAGCTGCTACGAATCTCAAAGGGCATGTCGTGGCCTATAAAGTAGACATTCCTAGACGTCTTTTCTTCGCATGCAAGAAAAACTCCCTCTCGCTCTATGTTCTTCCATTGCAAGGCGATTTTCTTCTATTCTCTTGGATGCAGTTCTTTGAGATACTTTCGTGGACAATCTCATCGGTGTGCATTGACAAAGATCATGTACCTTCATTACATACTCTGGGAGCGGATCTTTGGTACCATACATACCAGTACTATGGGACGATATCTTTCCTAAGGACAGTCTATTACAAGGGTGCTTCGATTATCTCTAAACTAATATGTTTACCATTTTGTTTGTTGCACATGGTTTATTTTTTGCCTTTATTCGATATTGCTCTAATGTGATGTATTTTGCATTTTGTAATTTGGATCTGAATCAGAAATGCATGTTTATAATAATACCGTTAATCTACGATGCATCATTACCGATTTGTATGGATCCTAAAAATTATTGTATAATGTATATCATGTTGAATCGGGTAACAAAAATCTTAGAGAAAATATATGGAACAATGATTAAAAATATGTCGGATACAATGTTTAAATCGAGGGTGAATATCACAAGTATGCCTAAAAAAATCAATGGTCAAATTTTAAACATTGGCAACATCACATGATATTCCGATCAACCACCATAAGATTAATCTCAATGCTTGAAACTGGATGTCCTATAGTGGAAAAGAAAAATCCCCCGTCTGATAGTAGAAGGCGCGCTCTGCGTGGAAAGAAAATGATTGTATATGTCATGGTTGCATCTTGTTGGCTCTGTCCAACACGTTGTTTGACATATATTGTTCTTCCACACATACTGAGAATGGGCATGGGAAGAACAAGATAAGATGTATACTACCAAGAATCTCGGTATAGATAAATACTCCATCGCAAAGTTATTGAAGTTTACCATGATCGAGGGGAAGTCGATTTCTAAACATGCACATAATTTTCTTCTTATGCTCTATGGTTTTAAAGATGTTGAAATAAAACTTCTAGAGAAGTTTCAGGTCATGTGCATCATATAAAAACTCTCTAAGTCATGGGATGACTTCGATATGACCCTGAAACATAGAAAGTAGAAAATTTCTATGGATGACTTAACGATGGCAATATCTATAGAGGAAGAACGAGAAGCAAAAACATGTATTTCATGTTGATGTTCAGGCTAAGGCTAATTTTATGACTTCGAAAGGAAAAGAGAAAAGGAGCAAGGGTAGTAACACCAACAAAACAAAATCAAAGGGTAAGATCCAGAAAAAGGAAAAGAATGAACCCTAATGGGTGTAATCAGGCTGGCCATTAGAAGAATGAATATATATCCTTAAATATTCAACCAAAGACTCCAGATGGGAGTTATCAAGTGAATATGATCACTGCGAGACTTATGTCTCCGTGAAACCTGGACTACACCATATCCATGATCCTAATGTGTGGCTCATTGATGTGGGAGCCAATGTACATATCTTTTATGACAGAATATAATTTTCTTCTTATCATACCTACAGTAGCGGGGTTGTGAAGATGGTGAATGACTCTACAGTCAAGGTGCTAAGATCAGGACAAGTCAACTTAAGGTTCTCCTCTGGATGTGTTTGGACTTTACACAGTATGTTTCATGTCCCTGATGTGAAGAAGAATATTTTATATGATTGTATCTAAGTTAGAAATGATTTTGAATTCAAATTTAAATGTAATAAATTTCTTATTCCGAGACATGCTAAGGTTAGTTTATGAAAAGAGAAAAGGAGAAATGGAAGTAACAACAATAAAATAAAACTAAAGGGCAAGATCCAGAAAAAGAAAAAGAATGAACCCTGCTGACACTGTAATCATATTGGCCATTGGAAGAAGAACTATCCATCCATAAAGGCTCAACCAAAGACTACAGATGGGAGTCCTCAAGTGTATATAAACATTGCGGGAGGAGTATGTCTCTGTGAAACCTGAACTACATCATATCCATAATCCTAATGAGTGGCTCATGGATCGAGGAACCAATGTACATATCTATTCTGAAGAATATTTTTCTTCTTATCAGACCTGCAGTAAAGATGGGGAATGACTCCGCGGTCAGGATGCTAGGATTAGAACAAGTCAACTTGAGGTTCTCCTCTGGTCGTATATGGACTTTTCACATGATGCCCCTGGCATGAAGAAGAATATTTTATATAGCTCTATCTTAGTTAGAAATGATTTTGGATTAAACTGAGAAATGGCACTTTGACATATTATGATTTTGTCGTTTAGAATTAGATGTGATTAAGAAAACAATGATTCAGTGAATGTTTTGAATTTTTTGGTGTCTCGTGTGATTAATAAATTAGAATCGTGATATATGTGGCATGGTAGATTAGGCATGTGAACTTCAATTCAATTAAAGAATGATAAATTTAGAGTTGATCCCTAAACATTTTGTTGATAGAACTCAAAAACACAAAATTTATGTGCAAGCTAAGACATCTAGAAAATCTTTTCAATCTGTCTATAGAGATAGTGAGATCTTATATCTAATGCACACAAGTGTCTGTGAGTTTAATGGTGTGTCGATACGAGACAATAAGAATACTTTATCGCCCTTATAAATAATGGTAATATATATTGCTATGTGGATCTAATTAGAATAAATGATGAAATCTTAGAGAAATTTCTTATATTTAAGAATGAAGATGAGATACATATATGCAAAGTGTTTATACATCTTAGGTCAGATAGAAGAGATGAATATACTTCTAACTTGTTTGATGAACAATGCAATTTTTTTAGCATAGTTCATGAAGTTATTGCTCCATGTTCACCGCAATCAAATGAGATAGCATAACGAAAAAATAATCTTGACTGACATAATTAATGCTCTCCTATAGAGTTATGGACTTCCAACTATATGTGGGGAGAGGCCTTGAGTGCAACTCGTCACATTCTGAACATGGCCCCTTCAAGATATATGGAAAGTTATCGTTTTGAATTTTGGAGAAATAGAAAATCAAGCTTAAAATATCTCAAAGTGTGGGGCTCGATAAGGTATTAGTCCCATAATATAAGAGAAAGAAGCTAGACCCTACAACTGTTGATGAGGTCATCTTAGGTTATTTGGAAAATAGTTATGCATATAGGTTCTTGGTAATTTGGTCTGAGATACCTGGCATAGATGTCAACACTATTTTTAAACTGCGTGATGTTGTCTTTTTTAAGGATGTCTTCCCTATGAAGACTAAGATCCTCATAATCTTACCAATGATTTTGCCTCCGCATCTGGATCTATTCCAAATCAAGTGGAAAGAATAACAAATGTCAGGGTTGAGACTCAACTTAAAAACAATGATCTTTCAGAAGAAATTGAGCCAAGGAGGAGTAAACGACCATGGATAATCAATGATATGGGTAGTGACTCTGTTGCCTACCAAATCGAGGGTGATCCACCAAGTTACAAGAAAGCTATACCTTTGTCTGAAGCAAAAATAATAGAAGGAAGCTGTTAAATCTGAGATGGATTCCGTTATCACTAATAGAACATGCGAACCTAGTTGATTTACCTAAAGGGTTCTCTACCATTGGGTACAAGTAGGTATTTAAGAGAAAACTTAGGTGACAGATCAATTGAAAGTATAAAGCCAACTTATTTTCCAAGGGCTTTAGGTAAAAGTAAGGTATCTATTATTTTGAGGCGTATTCTATCAAACATGTAAGCCTCGGCAAACAATTTTCTACAATAAACGTTATTGTAATATTTTGATATCAATAAAATTTATTGATTTACTTCACTCCCTATATGAGATTAAATGAATGAATGCACTTATAAGGCCCTTAGTACAATTGGGGTTATGTATCATGTCCATCTTAATTATCATAAAGTTGTTGATTCAATGGTTAAATCATAGAGATTGGTGCTTGATTGATATCTAAAGAGCTAGATTGAGGACTCATCAAGCATCGTTAAATGATTGTTAAGAAAGGATCTCCAGCCTCGGAAGGAGATGACAATCCTTCTCTAAAGGCTAATATCCGATTGACCTCTTGATGCAGATCCTCTACATAGGAATAGAGATTATAAGATAGATAAGTTATGTCAAAAAGTTGACTTAAAAAGATCGAGATGACCAAGACCTATTTTGTATGATGTCACGATATAGGCATGCATCCTCTAATCAGAGACAGATGTATTATTATATGTCTGAGTATGTACATTAGACAGACCATTAGGTTGATGACCTAATCAAAGTCTATATAGTGGCGAGCTGGTATGCATACAATGCATATGAGTAATACGATCTCTCAAAAGTATCATACAGATTCACTACTGAACTAGAAGACATGAGATCACTCATGAGATAAAGGGACCTATCAAATTCCATGCATGGTCATTTTTCTTTGAAAGTATGATAGAATTTGTAGGTATGATATGTGCTTTTGGAAAGCATATGAACGATACCAAGTCCCAATGATTGAACTATTGGACATGTGATCACATGGCGAGCCATTATGTAATAAATGTTATGGCTATTCACTCTTTAATCTGAAATGAATAATAACTAATTTGCATAATAGGTTCCTTAGAAAATTTGGATTATGTATCATGGCCATCTTAATGATCATACAGTTGTTGATTCAAATGTTGAATCATAGAGGCTGGTGCTTGGATGATATCTAAAGAGTTAGATTGATGACTCATCAAGCAACATTGAATGATTGTTAAGAAACGGTCTCCAACCCGAGAAGAAGACGACAATTCATATCTAAAGGCTGATATCTAACCGACCTCTTAATGCGAGTCTTCTGCATGAGAATAGAGATTCATAGGTGTTAGATAAGTTAGGTCAAAGAGTTGACTTAATGAGATCGAGATAACCAACACCTCTATCGTGTGTTGTCACATTATAGGCACACATCCTTTGACCTGAGATAGATGTGTTACTATATGTATGAGTATGGACATATTATAGATCGATAGGTTGATGACCTATTCAAGGTTTATACACCGCACGAGCTGGTGTGCATACAAGGGCATATGAGTAATACAATTTCTCAAAGGGATCATATAGGTTCATTACTGAATTCTTGAGATATTGAGATTAAATTCTATACATGGTCATCTCACTTTGGAAGCTTAATTGAATTTCTAGGTGTGATATATACTTTTGAAAAGTAAAAGATCGATATCTAGGTATGATATATGCTTTTGGAAATTATATGATCGATACCTCAATAATCAAATGAGAAACTTTAATGATAAAATCCTGAAGGAGACAGTTCAAACGTGATGTAAAACATCGGATTTATTCTAGGTCTTCTAGTATGTAGGATGTACATGTATTCGGAATACTCGAGGGTGATGTGATCGTAAACGATTGTATAACTGTAACACTTCCATTCCGAGGGATTGATGAAACGGGTTTGGATTTTAGTGACTTATATCAATAGTTTAGTAAATTAATCTTAATCTAAATGTTGGACATGGATCTGAATGTAATTCGGATGTTATAAGAAGATAAGATTTATAGTTTGATTTCATCAAACATCTATGAGAGGTCCCTGAGATCTGGATTTGAGATATGATCTCAATATCTAAGTCACTATACATGGAATGTACAACCCATGCACTTATCTCCAAGTATTCACGGAGAAAGCATGTTATTCTTGAAAGAGTTCAAGAATAATTCTATTGTTGATAATGTATCTGAGAATTAGGAAAAAATGATAATTAAATATGATTTAATAATTACGAATAATGTGAATGTGATTCATATTATTTAGACATATGAGAATGAATACCCAATATAATTAAATATAATTTAGTTATCAAGGATATGATTAATGTAGATATCACTATCCATATTAAAAATAAATATTATAAATATGATTTATGATATGTCAGAGAGGGTCATTTGTAATTAATATTAAGAATTAAATGTTGATATGAATTAGATTCACATTGGACAATTAATTGTAAATGCAATTTATATTTTATTTTGGATATGTGAATATGATTCACAATTTATCAATCGCATGATTGAAATCATCACAAAATAATTTGGAATTATTTTTGTGAATAATTATGCAATAAATATTATTGCACATGTGGAATTTTGGAGAGAAGTGAGATCTCACCAATTAGGAAAAGGAGAGCCACCTTCCCCTTTTTGTAGGGTGGATGACCATGGACTCCTAAATCCAATTGTGTTCGTCCACTCTATTAAGAGAATGAGGCTTGTCCTCTTTCCTTTATTTTCACATGAGATTGATTTGAATTAAATTGAATGTGTTGTAAATTTTTTGCAATAAATTAAATTGATTGCTTGTTGTTGCAAATTTATGCAACAAAATCATGGCCATATTGAAAGCACAAAATAATTTAAACCCTTGATTATGAGTGCACATAGATTGAGATCCATGGACATCTGGTTTAGTATAAAAGAAAGGGTATCCTTAGCCTTTTCTACCTGCAATAATTGAATATCAACAACTTTCTCTCTCTCTCTCTCCATATTCTCATACACACCAACTCTCTCTCAACATTGTGGTCGTCCACATTGTTGACCTAGAGAGACTCGTAGTCGTTGTGACAACATTGTACTACTGGATCGATTACTCGTAGATCTCCTCCATCTTAGGTGCTTATTGCTCGTGAAGAAGGCATCAAATTTTGTGAGACAAAATCAAGAGATTCCTTACTCAAATCATAAACTTGGATTGCGGGAAGCACGCGTCTCATCCATGCGCCCGCAAGTGCGACCTTTGTTGGATCAGACTTGAGATAGGAAGTCTCTTACTTCAGAGATAAGAGACTGTAAACACGCTTCAAGAGGTATTCCTGTAACTCATTTGTGATCATGATGAAATGATGTGAGAACTGTTCTCGAATCACGTGATTTCATTTATTTAAAATTTTTTATTTCAGTTGCTCGATGCAACTAGTATGATTAGTTGGCCTAGGTCATAAGATATGACTTACACAATTCCGTGATGTGCTAAGGCCTAAAACCTAGCCTTAAAGTGGTATCGGAGCCTTGATCAAAGGTCATGGATATGTCCAAACTCTAAGGGTCCAAGATTTTGCATATTGGTAATACGAGGACTCATGGTTTGTGCATATGATGGATGTTTCGAATTGTTTTTCGCTAAAATAAAAAGTCCATGTTCATGCACTGTTTGGATGTATTTTTTGGATAATAAAATGTATTTAGAATTTCTAAATATGTTCCTGTTTAACCCCAAAAATCGTTGATCTTAAGTTCCACACAAGGCGGGAACTCAGTCGCTGAATCGACCACGCGAAATTCGGATTAAAACAACAATTAACCCACAACAATTAAATCAAGCAATGAAAGTAAATGTGCGGAGTTAAAATTTATTATAACTCTACAACAAGATGTGTATAGTGCAAGTATGTGTAGAGGTCGAACACAGGGAGCAGAAAGGCTAGATCGGGGCAAAATTGCACAAAAGTGTACTTGTGTGTGAATGTGGTCAAGTGTCTACTATGGTATTTTTTGTGGGTTTTTAATTTTATAATTTTTTATTTAATTTTTAATTTTATAATTTTGTATTTTTATTTTTAATTTACTGATTTTATATTTTCTTTTTATATTTTATATTTTTTTATATTCTTTTTCAATATTAGAAAATAAGGACAATGTAATAAAAGGAGAAAGAGATATTTATAAAAATAGATAAAAGTGTTCAAAAATAAGCAAATAAAGTCTTTTTGGTCTTTTTACACTTTTTTACTGTTTTTGTGATTTTTGAGAATTTTTAAGGATGTTTTTGGTATTTTTAATGAGCAAAATAAAGCAAACAGTGACAAAAATTCAAGGCTGAAACTTAAAATGGAGAAATAAAATAGCAAACAGTAACAAAAATTCTTCAAATTAATTTTCTCTTAAAGATAATAACACAAAGAAAATTCAGGAAAAGAAAACACGATTTTTGGATTTTTTATGAATTTTATAAATTTTTATGAAGGTTTTTAGAGTTTTGCAATTTTTAGGAGTTTGGTTTTGTATTTTTTAATGATTTTTGGTCTGGAATTAAAACACACTAAGAGAAGCAAAATATATTTTTTGGGGATTTTTCTGGAGAGTTTTTATAATTTTTAGGGATTTTCTAAGCTAGACAGTGCACAAAAAGCATGTTTTTGATTTTTAATAAATATAAAAATAAAATAAAATCAAAAACTAAATTGATGGCGTGGAAGTAAAAGTTCCCAGTTACTTAAGTTCAAAATTTGAGAATTTTTGGATTTCAAATGATGCTTCAAATAAATGCTACAAGCAAGCACAAATTAAAGGAACTGGCAGGGGCACATACGCAATATGCAAAATATCCAGGGGCCTAGCTGCAATTTGCACACAAAAACTGAACTTAAACAAGAAGTTCCTGGACCAACAACCAATCCCCAAAGTCGCAAGGGCTACCTCGCAAAATCTCCACCCACGCGCGTGCTATGCACGCGCCTGGAAGGACTTAAACGCTATTATCCTAAACGAGGGGGGCTGGATTGGAAAATTTCCAAAATTTTAAAACTACAATAGAAAACTTTAGCACTAATTTGAAATAATCAAAGCAACGAGGCTATTTTTGCAAAAACGCCAGGGCGCACGTGACTTGCACGCGCGCCTGGCAGGGGTGTATCAATAGTTCTCGAAAACCGTAGGGCTAACTTGCAAAATATACATAAAATAAAAGCAAGCAGACGAATGTTTAGACACTGAAAATTAAATACAACAAAAACGGGGTTTGTTTCGCAAAATACCCAGGGCTGCTCGTGATCCGACGGCGGCTGGCTTATCACTTAAGACACGTGGCAGCCCCACGTAGCCCGATACCCCTTCGCTTCGGGACGGTCCAGATTAGATCGTGGGAGCTCGATCGGACGGCCCAGGGCTCGCAATATCCAACGGCAGTTGTACACCCGCCTGGGTGTTCTTGATCCTACGGCGGTGAATGCGACTGGAGGATCCGAGGAAGAACTCGGCCTTGCCGAGTTTCGTTCGCGCGCAGGGGCTTACTCCAATTGCCAAAATCACAGCCGAAGGTCGTGATCTCCTCCAGCTACTCCTCCCCTACGTCCAGGTGGCGCGGATGGGGCCGCGGGCCGTTGAATGACCCCCAGCCGTACGCGGAAGCTCCAGCCGACCTGGGGGGTCCTTCTTCGTCAAATCGGGGCTCAGAGACCCCCTTCTCCACCTGCAATTGAAACCAAGGGAAATGGCAGATATGGAGCGAGCAGGCGGAGGCTTTTATCGGCGATGATGGGTGCGTGGAGGTTGGTGGAAGGTTGCCGGAGCTCGAAGAACTCCGGCAAGGTGTTCGATGGTGGATCGATGCTAACGGGTGAATTGAAGTGCAAGCTAACTATCAAGGACGACAGCTGGAATAAAAACTATCTAAACTTTAAAGAAAAAGGAGCGAACAGACCTCGATTGGCTGGTCGGCCAAGAGGAAGAGACCTCACGGCGGCGGCCGGAGATGGGGTGGTTGGAGCGCCTCCCGGCCCTCGCCCGACCTTGCGCGAAGGAGCTGGAGATCCCCCTGTCACCGGGATCAATCCAGAGCTCCAAAGCAAAGGTCCAACTTGGGTCAAAAGGGTTCAAAGTGAAAAGGAAAGAATGGGTGCGGTTTTGAATGTTGGTGGTCGAGGCTCCTTGATCGAGGTGTCAGAGGTGCGTCATTGATCCATCACCCAAGGAAAGATTGGGGCGAGCATCCTCGATCATGGGGGAAGAAAAGTCGAGAAGACTTCGACATGAAACGAGGAGCGGAGAGCCCTCGAAAAAAGCGAGAAAAACGTCCAAAAACCATTCTGACACACAACAGGGAGGAGGCAGGAGAGTTGACCAGCGGGTCAACTTTCCTAGCCACCTGGTTGGTCCACGTGGACCAACCAGGAAAATCCTTGAAAATAATGCTTATAAAATCTATTAAAAATAGTAAATGATTTTATTGATTTTTAATTATAAAATAAAAATGTTTATTTTTTTATAAATTATTTTTTTGGTGATTTTTATTTATTTTTATGACGTATATTTTTACAAGTTTGCATTTATGCCCTTCATAGTATACATATCTATATATTTAAGTATTCTATTTTTATTTAGGTATTTTTAATATTATTATTTTTATTTATTATTTTATATAATTATAACATACTTTTATACATGTAAATCTATTTTTATTTTATTTTATTGATGTGTTTTGTATAATTAATAAAATATAAGTATAGTTTATACAGGTATGTGTATAAGTATAATACCTATGTTTTGAGTATACAAGTATTTTTATTTGAGTCTTATTGATGTTTTTATTCTAATTTTAATGCACATAGTTATTACAAGTAATATTTACAACATTAAAAAAATATAAAATTATAAAAATAATAAATAAATAATAAATTGAATATTTTAATCTGTACAAGGTACAATGGGGGTCCAAAACTCAACTTTCAAACCGTAGCTCCGTAAAATGCGAAACCACCGCCATTAATTAGCTTATTTTCTTCTATATACAATTAAAGTGAGTATGCTGCATTTGGAGTTGTCGTTTGTGAGATACGGGTCTGGGAAGTTGGGATTCTGGATTCTTATTCAGACCATAACTTTTTATCTGTGTATTATTTTTGAATGAGATCAATTTTGTATTTTTCTTTATTAATTTATCTACAACTTTCACGTACAAAGTTTCTTTATTTGATGTATAAAAAGTGGAACCAAAAATAGGTCCCAAAATGAATAAAGAATCAATAGAATGTATAGGTATTTGGCCCTTATCTCCCCCTACTTTATTCCTTGTCGACCTATTCATCAAGATGCCCATGTCTCGGGGTTTTGGATCATAAAATATTTACAATATTTTATTCTTTTTCTTTTCTTTTATTTATTCTATAATTTTGGCTTTAAAAACCGCATTTTATACAATAATTACACACATATACATGAATGCTAAAATGCCTATATTACGCCTATTTACACGCATTTACTAGGGTTTTTAAGGCCAAAATGATAGAATAAAGATGATGAAACGTAGATTCATCATCCCCCTATACTTGCCTTTGCTAGTCCCTAGCAAACACTTATGCAATAAGTGCAGAAAAAGAAAAATAAAGAAAAGAAAAAGAATAAAGATGTATTAAGTTTAAGTATCAAACTTGTCTTCACAAAATCAAAGTTTGGAGCTTAAGTCGGACCTTTGGAATTTTAGTGCGGGTGGAACCTTAATGAGAACTGTGTTTGAAATCCAACAGTCCTTGAGAATCCCAAAACTCTGTCCAAGTCTCCTCAATATCCAGGTCAGAAATATCTCAATTCATACGCAAACTCTTATGACCATGAATCTGACTTGTACAGTGTAAGTGATGGTGGCTCTCCCCAACTAGAATGATAAAGAGACTGACTTCTCCAGTATGACAACCCAATGATTCCCCAATCCAATAACTCCATCCTCGAGGAGCGGGGTACTCCCTTCTAAGTTCAAGTGGCAACCAGCTCAAGAGGAGGGGGTGAAGAGAAGAATGGACGGTAGCCAGTGTAGCTACCTATCCGAGGATGCAAGACCAGTGTAGTCAAGTCATCCAGCTGCAGGCTCACATGATATGACTTTGGAACTCAAGCTTGCTTATTGACTTTACAACATATGTACATACTTTGCAGGCTTTTTATTTTTGTACATGCCTGAACTTTTTTTTTCTTTTTTTTCTTTTTTTTTGAAATACTATTCACAGCAGCATTTACATAAGGAGTTTTTCCTCTTGAGCCAGTAGACTATCCCTCTTTTGAAGCTTTATTACAACCTACAGCCTCCTGTCTTTAGACTTCCTAATCACTGGATGGGTTGGGGTGCACTTCCCTCCCTAGAGGAGGACAAATGTTTCCACTTGTGTGCGTCTCATACCGGCAAATCCAATCCCCTCACCACTCCAACTGAGTTGAGCCATGTGAAAGGTGCAAGTGTCCAAGTTAGGTCATTATCACCAAGAGTCGTGCGTGTGCTCCGAAATACTCTACTTAGGCAATCAAGAATCCATTGAACCAAGTCCCGTGATCCTCAAAGAATTAAGTCAACTAGACCTGAAGTACCTCAAACCCAGTTCTTATAAGGTTCCTGTTATTAGGTAGATTATAAGGTCCAATCAAGCTCCAATCTCCGGATTTTACTTAGACTCGTTCAACTATCAAACTCAATCCGAAAAATGCGAATGCCATGCAATGCAGAAAATATTTTTGTGATGCAATTTTCAAGGATTTTGAACTTTTTATGGATTTTTTTGTAAAGATGATGCATGCAGATGCAATTTTTTGTATTTTTCAAGAAATTTTTCAAATGTATTTGGATTTTAATTTTGCAAATGTTTTTGGGATTTTTTAAAAGAAAAAGATTTTGGCTGAAAACTAGGTTAAAATATGTACACGGGAGTGCTTCTTACATTTACAAGAAGTGGATTTTAAGAATTTACAGGGTAAGTGGTCAATTTTATACATATATAGTGGATTTTGGTATGATGTGTATATTCCTCAAACTTATTTGACACAAGTTTTTTCAAAAAATTTTTGAAAACTATAGTCCAAAATAATTTTTACAAACATTTTACACACATTTGAAAACACTTTTGCACAGGCTTTCAAAACAGTATATATAGGTTTTTCACATCATTTTTGCAACCATTTTTCAAACCATTTGCAAATCATTTTTCAAATATTTTATTTCACACAAAGAAAAGAAATTTTACAAAACACACATTTTTACAAAGGATGAAAATATGTAACAAAATATTTTCAAAATAGTTTTCAATAGATGTTCACAAAGATTTTCAAACTATTTTTTTCAAACATTTTGCAAAAAACATTTTCACCTGATTTATTAATCAGTAAATACAAAAAGAATTTGAGGAATAACCACATCTTTTTATTAAGGATTTTTAATGAATTTTAAAGAATTTTTAAAGAATTATTAGCCATATTTATTGAGAAAATACGAAAGTACGAGTTATGGCTAAAGTATATACGTAGTATATACGACCCCCCTATACTTAGCTTGAGCTATGTCCTCATAGATCAGAGAGAAAAGAGAAGACATAACTCGTACTGAGTATAGATAAGTCTAAAGAATAAATAATTAAAGGAATGGATAAACAAACGAATGAGAAGTTGACCGTCCCCCCTATACTTAGGATCAGCTAATCTTAAGTATAGTAGACTGTACACAAAGCAGGGAGGGTCAAGGGTAGGAATGAACAGATCGTACTCGGGTTGTCTCCCCCTATACTTAGGGTAAGATATCCCTAAGTATAGACAAGAAGAAGAGACAATGGAGAGGATCGAAAAGAATGACAGAACTCGGGGTGCACACCCCCCTATACTTAGGACAAAGTACGTCCTAAGTATAGAAAACTGTCTACAAGGGCGGCACCTTTTTGATAGATGAAGAAGATAGAAGAGGAAAAGAAGAAAAGAAGAAAAGAAGAAAATAAATCGGAAGATGGAATAGATCATGGGGATGTACACACCACTCCCCCTATACTTAGGGTAGAAGAAGCCCTAAGTATAGGCAACAACAGGAGTGATGACACTGAACGACAAAAGAGCACTCGGCTCGTCCACCCCTCCTAAACGTAGGACAAAGTGCGCCCTAAGCTAGGCAAACACGAGAATGGGCGGGCGAGCAATACGGAAGAGAGACGGAGGTACACAACACGAATGTACAACAGGATGGATGTACATAGGGTCAAGAAGGTAGAAAGCGAACCTTCTTGCGGGACCGCTGAGGAATGGATCTAGTGTGATGCAAGTCGACATCGGGGTCCACAATGGACGGAAGCCGATCAGGGTCGACAGAGTGAAGATCCTCAGTGGTCGTAGGGTGTGAAGGCACAGCCGGGGTAGTGGAAGAAGTACGGCTAGGTCTGTCCTTAAGAGTCTCGCTGATGTCAAAGTGAAAAGGGACAAACTTATCATCATCGGAAGTAGTGTAATAAGAGTCATCCTGCGAGGTCTCGTCCAGGTCAAAACTAAAAGGAACGAACTCATCAGTGGAAGTAGTCGAACTCTGGTCGTCCTCTATAATTTCAACTGGATCATCTTTCTCATCAAAAGGTCCGAATTTCTGAAGAAAAGCAACTAAATCAAATTCGGCCTTAGTCTCATCAGTATCACATGGGCAGGAGCGGACTCATCAGTGGGAGTAATCAGAGCATGTCCGTCCTGTATAGTCTCTAAATCTGCCCTCCGCTCAATTGTGTCAATCGTGTAGATCCCGCGGATGTCATCAACACATCGCCAATCACAGGAAGCAGCAACACCAAGGTCTATGCTTTTCGATCTTTCCTCCTTGGAGAGGAATTCTCGGGTCTCATCGTCGGTCATAAAGAATGTCTCTCTGATATCCTCATATAGATCATAGTCCTCGGGGTCAGCCAAAACAGGCGAAGTCACATCAGATGCAGGTCTCTGGTCGGCAGTAGGTGCGGTGATCAATGCTTCGCCCTCGTCAGCAGGACGGAAGCGAATCTCTCCTGATCCGTAATCAATAACGACCCTCGCAGAGGCGAGGAATGGTCGTCCCAGGATGATGGGAGAGTGCTCCCCTGTGGAGGTCTCCATGGGCAATACGACAAAATCAACATGATAGCTCATGCCCTGAATCGAGATGACGGCGTTTTCAAGGATACCCTTCGGCCTCTTTATTGATCCATCAGCAAACTGTACGATCATCCTGGCTTTCTTGAGAGGCCCTAAGTGAAGAGACTGTACCAGCGAGAAGGGTAATATGCTGATCGAAGCACCGCCGTCCAGGAGAGTGCGATCACAAGTATGGTCAGAGATGGTGCAAGTGATGAAAGGTGTAGCTGTGTTCTTCTTTTTAGGAATGGGACGATGTGAGATGGCATGGGCAGTGGCCATGGTCAAGATATGACGCTCAGATCTGCTCCTTCGCTTTCTCTTCTTGGGAAGAGGAGCAGACATATGGGTCATGGCCTGCTGAAGTGGGGCACGGATGATCTCATGAATAGTAGCCACCACTTCGGGTTCAGATAACATTGTTTTGAATTTTTGGACCTCCTCCATACAAGGGAGGGAGTCGGAATCATCATATACACGAGGTATGCCAAGAGCAGTCTGTACAGCGGCATCCTCGGGGTCAAAGGTGGGATGGGGTGTGAATGAATGTGTGGTCAAAGGACCTGGCAAGTGGTACCTCTCCTCACAGACTGGCTCGATCATGCGTCTCCCGAACTCTTTTTGTATTTTTAAATTTTTCTCATTTTTTTGTAATTTTGGTGATTGCAAGCTCTCATGGAAATCCTCGAGCGAACCCATGTCGTCAAATGGTGGAATATCATGGTCGCTCTTATTGGTACTAGTGAGGGTGTCAATCCTCTGTCTCATATGATCCATCATCTGGGTTAAGTGCTCAAGGGTGGACTCCATGAAAGGTGACTCCAGCAGCTCAGTCTCGGGTGGATGTGAAGGTGGAGGAGGATAATATACAGGTGGAGGTGGAGGTGGGTGTGGGTAGAAATCCGAGGTCTGATACTGTGGCTAAGGCGGATATGTACAAAAGTCAGGAGCAAAGTCCTCCTGGAAAAAAGGAGGTGGACCAGCTGGAGTGAGCGAATGATCCGCAAAATCCGGATAAAATACGCTCCAGTTGGCCATCTCGAAAACAAAAGGAAAATGATCGGGAGAGCACGACGGTCAAGTCAAGAGAGTGGAGAAGAAGGCGCAAATGCGCGGGGATGATCTAGGACACACAAACAATTACAGACAAAAATGAAATAAATCAAACCCTCAATTCACCTACTCAACTCGTTAGAGACCGTAAAATGCGGTCTTTTAATCTTGTCTGTTTTAGAGTTAGGTGAGAAGTCAAAGAATTTCACACACACTTAGGGGGCTTGATGGGATTTGGGCACTAATCCTTAAGGTGTGCGCGAGCAAATAAAAGCGAAGACAATGAGGGGATTACTCGCCCCAATACAAAATGTTTTATTTTTGATCGGTTTTAGGGTCAAATAAAATTAGCAGTCCCGATTTTATGGATTATCACTTTTTTTTGGATTTTTAGTGAGTAATGCACGAACCTAACGAGGAGTCAATTCCTTTAAGATCCTAGGTTGGCAAAATCAGAGGTAGAGTCGGAAAAGCAATGCAAGCGTTAAATCAATGATGGATGCTAAAGAGAAATGCTCACCTTGCCTCCAGCACTCTACATGCAAGGATGCTCAGCAGAATTGAAACCTATCTATATGCAAATGCAAAAGCCGATGAAAGCGCCCTAAGTTCAGAAATTGCTATTAGCGGGAAGCACCACAAGTTGACCGCCAGTCCTCAACCCTAGAGTCTGGTCTAGGCTCACCCCTCCTCTTCTCAACAAATTGAGGGTAGGAGAAAGCGCTTTGCGGGGAGAGCTCGCGGCGCGACGGATTGAAGGTGATGATCAACTGTTTAAAATTTGACTAAGTCCAAAACGTACTATAGGTACATGCAATGTTGATTAAGGTGTTTGGACCTAATGCTACGCAAGCAATTCTAAGACTAGGGGCTCAATCACACAAAAGAAATAAAATCGAAAAACAAAACAAAATAAAAAAAAATGCGATGAAAAGCCGTAAAAACTGCGATGAGCCCCCAAGTGAACAATCACTTGGAAATTAGGCTCGAATGTCCAAGTTCGGGTGTACCTGTATTATTACAATAAAGGAGTCTCTCTCTCACTACGAATTACAAAAATAAATGCAGGAAATAAATTCTACAACTAAAGTAGAGCTTGGCCTTCAAAAATCTCTCCTTGTCTCCTCGGTGCTAAGCGGGCAGAAGCCGGCTTCACGTGGGTGCGTAGGCGCCTAGGGTGGAGCGCCTCCCTCGATCCGCGGTTCCTCGCACAAAATTAACAAAAGAGAAGGTTAGACAGCTCAAGAGATATATCAAAAATAAAGAAAATAAAATAGCGAAAAATAAAAGCCGCGAAATAGACAAATGATCACAATCACGAACAAGACCCGAACTAAGCGCTGTTGCTCCCTGGCAATGGCGCCATTTGTTTAACCCCAAAAATCGTTGATCTTAAGTTCCACACAAGGCGGGAACTCAGTCGCTGAATCGACCACGCGAAATTCGGATTAAAACAACAATTAACCCACAACAATTAAATCAAGCAATGAAAGTAAATGTGTGGAGTTAAAATTTACTATAACTCTACAACAAGATGTGTATAGTGCAAGTATGTGTAGAGGTCGAACACAGGGAGCAGAAAGGCTAGATCGGGGCAAAATTGCACAAAAGTGTACTTGTGTGTGAATGTGGTCAAGTGTCTACTATGGTATTTTTTGTGGGTTTTTAATTTTATAATTTTTTATTTAATTTTTAATTTTATAATTTTGTATTTTTATTTTTAATTTACTATTTTATATTTTCTTTTTATATTTTATATTTTTTTATATTCTTTTTCAATATTAGAAAATAAGGACAATGTAATAAAAGGAGAAAGAGATATTTATAAAAATAGATAAAAGTGTTCAAAAATAAGCAAATAAAGTCTTTTTGGTCTTTTTATACTTTTTTACTGTTTTTGTGATTTTTGAGAATTTTTAAGGATGTTTTTGGTATTTTTAATGAGCAAAATAAAGCAAACAGTGACAAAAATTCAAGGCTCAAACTTAAAATGGAGAAATAAAATAGCAAACAGTAACAAAAATTATCCAAATTAATTTTCTCTTAAAGATAATAACACAAAGAAAATTCAGGAAAAGAAAACACGATTTTTGGATTTTTTTATGAATTTTATAAATTTTTATGAAGGTTTTTAGAGTTTTGCAATTTTTAGGAGTTTGGTTTTGTATTTTTTAATGATTTAGTCTGGAATTAAAACACACTAAGAGAAGCAAAATATATTTTTTGGGGATTTTTCTGGAGAGTTTTTATAATTTTTAGGGATTTTCTAAGCTAGACAGTGCACAAAAAGCATGTTTTTGATTTTTAATAAAGATAAAAATAAAATAAAATCAAAAACTAAATTGATGGCGTGGAAGTAAAAGTTCCCAGGTACTTAAGTTCAAAATTTGAGAATTTTTGGATTTCAAATGATGCTTCAAATAAATGCTACAAGCAAGCACAAATTAAAGGAACTGGCAGGGGCACATACGCAATATGCAAAATATCCAGGGGCCTAGCTGCAATTTGCACACAAAAACTGAACTTAAACAAGAAGTTCCTGGACCAACAACCAATCCCCAAAGTCGCAAGGGCTACCTCGCAAAATCTCCACCCACGCGCGTGCTATGCACGCGCCTGGAAGGACTTAAACGCTATTATCCTAAACGAGGGGGGCTGGATTGGAAAATTTCCAAAATTTTAAAACTACAATAGAAAACTTTAGCACTAATTTGAAATAATCAAAGCAACGAGGCTATTTTTGCAAAAACGCCAGGGCGCACGTGACTTGCACGCGCGCCTGGTAGGGGTGTATCAATAGTTCTCGAAAACTGTAGGGCTAACTTGCAAAATATACATAAAATAAAAGCAAGCAGACGAATGTTTAGACACTGAAAATTAAATACAACAAAAACGGGGTTTGTTTCTCAAAATACCCAGGGCTGCTCGTGATCCGACGGCGGCTGGCTTATCACTTAAGACACGTGGCAGCCCCACGTAGCCCGATACCCCTTCGCTTCGGGACGGTCCAGATTAGATCGTGGGAGCTCGATCGGACGGCCCAGGGCTCGCAATATCCAACGGCAGCTGTACACCCGCCTGGGTGTTCTTGATCCTACGGCGGTGAATGCGACTGGAGGATCCGAGGAAGAACTCGGCCTTGCCGAGTTTCGTTCGCGCGCAGGGGCTTGCTCCAATTGCCAAAATCACAGCCGAAGGTCGTGATCTCCTCCAGCTACTCCTCCCCTACGTCCAGGTAGCGCGGATGGGGCCGCGGGCCGTTGAATGACCCCCAGCCGTACGTGGAAGCTCCAGCCGACCTGGGGGGTCCTTCTTCGTCAAATCGGGGCTCAGAGACCCCCTTCTCCACCTGCAATTGAAACCAAGGGAAATGGCAGATATGGAGCGAGCAGGCGGAGGCTTTTATCGGCGATGATGGGTGCGTGGAGGTTGGTGGAAGGCTGCCGGAGCTCGAAGAACTCCGACAAGGTGTTCGATGGTGGATCGATGCTAACGGGTGAATTGAAGTGCAAGCTAACTATCAAGGACGACAGCTGGAATAAAAACTATCTAAACTTTAAAGAAAATGGAGCGAACCGACCTCGATTGGCTGGTCGGCCAAGAGGAAGAGACCTCACGGCGGCGGCCGGAGATGGGGTGGTTGGAGTGCCTCCCGGCCCTCGCCTGACCTTGCGCGAAGGAGCTGGAGATCCCCCTGTCACCGGGATCAATCCAGAGCTCCAAAGCAAAGGTCCAACTTGGGTCAAAAGGGTTCAAAGTGAAAAGGGAAGAATGGGTGCAGTTTTGAATGTTGGTGGTCGAGGCTCCTTGATCGAGGTGTCAGAGGTGCGTCATTGATCCATCACCCAAGGAAAGATTGGGGCGAGCATCCTCGATCATGGGGGAAGAAAAGTCGAGAAGACTTCGACATGAAACGAGGAGCGGAGAGCCCTCGAAAAAAACGAGAAAAACGTCCAAAAACCATTCTGACACACAGCAGGGAGGAGGCAGGAGAGTTGACCAGCGGGTCAACTTTCCTAGCCACCTGGTTGGTCCACGTGGACCAACCAGGAAAATCCCTGGAAATAATGCTTATAAAATCTATTAAAAATAGTAAATGATTTTATTGATTTTTAATTATAAAATAAAAAATGTTTATTTTTTTATAAATTATTTTTTGGTGATTTTTATTTATTTTTATGACGTATATTTTTACAAGTTTGCATTTATGCCCTTCATAGTATATATATCTATATATTTAAGTATTCTATTTTTATTTAGGTATTTTTAATATTATTATTTTTGTTTATTATTTTATATAATTATAACATACTTTTATACATGTAAATCTATTTTTATTTTATTTTATTGATGTGTTTTGTATAATTAATAAAATATAAGTATAGTTTATACAGGTATGTGTATAAGTATAATACCTATGTTTTGAGTATACAAGTATTTTTATTTGAGTCTTATTGATGTTTTTATTCTAATTTTAATGCACATAGTTATTACAAGTAATATTTACAACATTATAAAAATATAAAATTATAAAAATAATAAATAAATAATAAATTGAATATTTTAATCTGTACAAGGTACAATGGGGGTCCAAAACTCAACTTTCAAACCGTAGCTCCGCCAAATGCGAAACCACCGCCATTAATTAGCTTATTTTCTTCTATATACAATTAAAGGTGAGTATGCTGCATTTGGAGTTGTCGTTTGTGAGGTACGGGTCTGGGAAGTTGGGATTCTGGATTCTTATTCAGACCATAACTTTTTATCTGTGTATTATTTTTGAATGAAATCAATTTTGTCTTTTTCTTTATTAATTTATCTACAACTTTCATGTACAAAGTTTCTTTATTTGATGTATAAAAAGTGGAACCAAAAATAGGTCCCAAAATGAATAAAGAATCAATAGAATGTATAGGTATTTGGCCCTTATCTCCCCCTACTTTATTCCTTGTCGACCTATTCATCAAGATGCCCAGGTCTCGGGGTTTTGGGTCATAAAATATTTACAATATTTTATTCTTTTTCTTTTCTTTTCTTTATTCTATAATTTTGGCTTTAAAAACCGCATTTTATACAATAATTACACACATATACATGAATGCTAAAATGCCTATATTACGCCTATTTACACGCATTTACTAGGGTTTTTAAGGCCAAAATGATAGAATAAAGATGATGAAACGTAGATTCATCAGTTCCCAAAATAGTAGCCAATTGTTGGCACCAAAAGTTCATGAATTAAAATTCGAAAAGTTCTCGCAATGAAATTATTTTTGCATATATTCACGGATCTATAAGAAATTATTTTTTCTTACTATTTTCCTATCATGAAACATAAAATAAACACCTTAACTAAGTAGATAATTAAATTCTCAAACCGCTTAAATTTATTTTGTGTGATTCCGACTCTGTTTGCCCTAAATATTCCATATTTAGTGGAGATAGGTCGGATGATGATGGGATCATCAAGGTCTCTTTTTTAATGTGTTTATCATTCAAGTAAAATCAATAAATTATGAATTTTGCCCTGGTTAATTTGATGCTTTATATTTTTGAAAATATTTGATTAACCATCAACGATCGTTGAATGCAGGTTTCATGACAAAACCCTAGGAACCTTAAAATTTCTTTACGATGCCTAATATTTCTAAGTGGTTACTATATACATATCATGTCGGTCATGAAAAGCATGTGATCGATAAAACCTCTTAGTACAATTTGTACCAATTATGTTATCTTGAATTGATTCGATGATGGTGTCTAAGGGCGTGGATATGCTAATGGTTTACTTAATTCGCACCATGCACCTCAGTAGAAGCACTCTCAGTTAGTGTAATCTTTCCAATTTGGCTTGATCCTTTTCAAAGATGGGTAGCATGAGAAGTCTCTGCGTACTTTAGTCAACTATTGGAATAATACAGTTGTACAAATGTGAGGGTGTATGCTATATAATAATATCAAGCAAACCCTAATTGTTGGGTGGTTGATTGATTGGATTAATAATTGATGTAATGATATTAAATTAATTAGATCCAATTAAAATAAACACTCCATTATGAATGGAGATGTAATTCCCTTGAAGAATTAATCATAATAAACATGATTCATAATGATTATTTAAAACTTTGAATGGAATATGGAGGGTAATATAAATGATGTCCATGGTATCCCGTCTAGACGAAGGGTTTCATCACCATGGATTGTATGCTGGAGAAGCATGTTCGAAGTGACACCTCCTACATACAAGCGCACATAGATTGGGCTCTTTGCTTCTCGAAAGAGTAAGGCCATATTCGTAGTGACCTCAATATTAGTTCACTATATTATTGAGACGATATTGTATTGCGCATAGCGAGTTCTATTTCTGTTGACGGTCTGTTCAATTAACAACTGGTCAACAACACCTTAGAGGTGGTGGGCTCGAGTGTTAAAGACCAAATTAGGAATTGCAAGTTGGACTTGTAAGGCAGAATGAGTCCCCTCTTCTTCTTATCCGAGTTAGAGTTTCTCATATTGTTGGGATATAACAAAGATAGAAAGGATATCCTAGATCTTTCTAGAGATATAATAGTAAATATATCCCTTGCTTTGAAAGTGAATAAGGGAATGAACTTTCAGAGTTTAAAAGGCAAGATAATGTTGATTTAAAATATTAATAACCTTAATCAAAGATATATATATATATGTGCAAATTAACATATTTCAGATAACCTTCATTAAATCCACTCAAATCTATACTCAATCATAATCAGTATCATGGATTGAATCCATGATTAAGATGTAGTACTTGCAGTTGGACACACAATGTATGTGATTGCAATGTGCACGTTTCCTCCTAATTATGAGGATTGACAATTAAATAGAAAATAGGACAACAACCTAGTGTTTGTGTGTCTCTAAAAGTCATGATCTCTCATTGATTGTGCTTTAGAAGTAACATATCGGTGATGACCGTAATTGTCAAGATCATTCTTAAAAATCGAAGATGTTTTGGCAAACATACGTGCTCTCAACATTTAATCATGAATGACATGGTTGTTGCATTATGCAGAATGGTGTATCGATAAGAGATGATGTACTTAAAATGTTTGAGTACCTGCCTGAACCAAAGTCCTTTTGAGTTAAGATGAGTGTGGATATGATGAATGTCATCATTCTGCTATCTCTACTCAAGTATTTCATAATACATCATATTATTCATATTGTATGAATGGGATGAAGTAAGAATAAATGTTGAAGTACTCTTACATTGAAGTCCCTTGAGGACATGCTCATTTTAAGAGTTCCTTTATCTTAAGCAATCGTTGTTTAAGAGTTAAGGAAGTGCAGTGGAAGCATGGGTCTGACCCATATAAAAAGGAAAGTTAAAAATTTGATTGTACTTCTGTGACTTCCATATATGTGACATCCAAAGAGTTAAATAAATGCCAACACTACAACAAGTTGATGTATTGATAATATGATTATATCTAGAGTATCTAAGATCCTTACAGAAGGATCCAGATAGTGCATCGGGATACTCTACATCTACATATCATCATTGAAATCGACTTACTTATTAGATAAGAATAAAATCCATTAATTGTATCTCCTTCTAATAATACTTACACGTGATGGCATACGTTTTAGAAGACTAGAAAGTTTTGATCTTAAGGTTTAATAGTCATCCATATGGGAGTTGATGTAATTTGTTGTAACAATCTCCATTGGACAGAAAGACTACATATTTTTAGTGGGAGGGATGTCAGTCTTACAGAAAGTCTCTATGACCTAGATATTAGAATACATTCATTTCTAAACTTGTTATAAATGGACATACATTCTGCAATAGACCTATCATAAAGTTATGATGGATATATTTTAGATAGAAATCTAACACCTAAAGGACTATACTAAATTAGAATATTAATGAATAGTTCATTAACATTTCTAATACTGGAAATTTAAACCTTAAAAGATCAATAGGAGGATGAAGAGCATTTGACAATTATCTGGCATCAAGCCTTAGACATATGTCTATTGATAAGATCAATAGACTAATAAGAGATGGAATTTTTAGATTGCCTGAAAGTTCGAATCTTACATGCTTGTGAATATTGTATTAAAAGTTAAAATGTCTGATGCACCCTTCTCTGGTAATGGTGTAAGATGTCGAGGTATTCAAGATCCCATACATATTGATCTATGTGGACCCTCTATAGCATAATAAATAATAATGATATGTGATATCCATTTATGATTATTCATGATATAAGATTTCTTCCTTTACCCATTAGAAACCTTTGAAATTTTCAAAGAAATCATGATTTTAGATGAGAACTAGAGTTAGAAGGAAGATGAAAAGAATTTGATCTAATTTAGGTAGTTGGTACCTATTAGATGAATTCAATGAATACCTTATAGAGAAAAGAATATCATTCATATCTCACTCCTCTTAATACACCTCAGCTTGATGGAGTTGTAAATAGATGCAATTGGATCATGTTAGACATGATCTGATCAATGATGACACTTGGCATAATTACTGCTTAGTTTCCATGCATATATGTAGTAGAGACTACAATATATCCTTAATAAGATTCCTTGCCAATATGAACCCAAAACTCCTCATAAGCTATGGTTTGGAACCAAACTTAGTGTCAGAAACTGGAGGATTTAAGGGTTGCTTTGTCCGTGCTATAATATGGATGCAAGAAAGATGGAATCTTGTACTTGAGAGTGCTACTTCATTAGGAATATAAAGGATGTAATTGTATACCTACTTTATGACCTTGAGATTCTTAAAAGATTTTGTCTCTAAGAATATGATTCTAAGAGGATGACTTTCTTGGGAATCAACATAAGAATGAAGTAAAAGGACTCATTGAATCCTAGGAGGATAATAGTCTCCTAGATTCAGAAACTACACGGATAATTAACGATGAAACACCCATACCTCTTCAAATCTGTTTGAGGGCGGTAAGATCACCTAGAGGATATAGATTCCATGTGTTAGAGAAATCTGACAATGATCGAACTTCATATGATGAAGCTTCTGTAGATCATGACATGGAAAGATGGATGATTAACAATAAAGATTAAAGTAGAATTCATACACAAGTGTTGTGCATGGACCCTCGAGGAACCACCAAAAGGGGTCAAACCCATTAGGTGTAAATGGATCTTCATAAGAAAGAGGGAACCTGATGAGAAGGTAGATACCTTCAAAACACGACCCGTAGCCAAGAGTTACACACAAAAAGAAGATATTTCTTGCGATGAAGACTTGTTTTCTAGTGACCATGCTTAAACACACCATAATATTACTAACTGTATCTATATAACTTGACTATGACATCTTGAAGATGGAAGTTAAGATTGCATTTCTCAATGAGTATCACAATGAGGATATTCATATGAAGTAGACTCATGGCTTCATTGTTTAAGAATGCAAGGTGTGCAAGCTAAGGAACTTCATATATGGACTCAAATAAGCTTCTTGTAGTTGGAACATCAGATTTGATGAAATTATAAATGTTATGATTTCAGATAGAATCTTGGTGAACCATGTGAAGCTTAGTAGGAGTGCCATTGTGTTCATCATGCTAAATGTAGATAAAATTCTAATTATTTGGAATGATATAAGGATGATAATACATATTTTTATGATTTGGTTAATCCATACCTTGAGAGAAAAGGATCTCAAGGATTCCTCTTGTTTCTTAGTTCTAAAGTTGTTTAGAAGCAAAGAGAAGAGGGCATTGAGACCATCACATTAGTAGTACACCTTGGACATATTCTATTTTTTGGAAAACTCCAAAGAAAGCTTCTCTCCCTTAAGATAAGGTACTGGCTTGTTTAAAGGGATATCACCTTAAAGAGTTGAGGATATAAATGACAAAACTACATGCCTTAGTGCGTCAGTTATGGGAAGCTCGGTATATGTTGGATGTGTACAAAGGTCAGGTGTTTGCCATGCAGTAGGAGTAGTAAAATATTGCCAATTCTACTATGGAGATAAAATACTAAATTGCAGCAATAATCAATGTCTTTATAGGCACAAGATTTTTGAGATAATGATCTCAAAGTCTTTTTCTTTAAGAAAGTAAGACTTTTTATAAAAAGTGATCTAAAAATATCTTACCTACAGATACCTTACTAGACTTAAGACTATGTCTTAATTTGAGGAGATAGAGATCTCCAAGAATAAAGGTATAACTTACTGACTATAATAATGATAAATAAGCCACTGTGATAAAGGCATAATAACTACTTTAATAAGATTGAGTATTGGTTGCATAAGATGCAACGTTCGCATTGGATGCGAGCATCGTTACTGGGGGATATGCCAGTCTGTGAAAGGACTTGGTATAGTCTCTCAGGAACAAATTGACCAGGCAGCTTACAAAGCTATTTTTCTAAATAGCTTATGATTAACACATGAGTGTGTGTTTAAAGATTAGCCCAATAAATGGTTCTTTGGGTTAGTGGGAGATTGTTGGACATGTGAGCCCACGACGAGCCATTATGTAATAAATGCTATTACAATTCACTCCTTAATCTGAAATGAAGAATAACTAATTTGCATAATAGGTCCCTTAGTACAATTAGGGTTATGTGCCATGACCATCTTAATGATCGTACACTTGTTGATTCAAATGTTGAATCATAGATGCTGGTTCTTGGATGATATGAGGACTCATCAAGCATCATCAATTGATTGTTAAGTAAGGAGGGAATAGAGATTCAGAGGTTTTAGATAAGTTAGGTCAAACAGTTGACTTAACGAGATTGAGATAACCATGACTCATGTCGTATGTTGTAACGATATAGGCACACATCCTCTGATCGGAGACATATGTGTTACTATATGTTTGAGTATATACATTTGGCAGATCAATAGGTTGATGACCTATTCAAGGTCTATACACCGGCGAACAGGTATGCATACAAGGGATATGAGTAATAGATCTCTTAAAGGAATCATACATATTCATTACTGAACCGGAAGACATAAGCCCACTCATGAGATATTGAGATCAAATTTTGTTTATGGTCATCTCGCTTTGAAAGCCTAACTGAATTTGTAGGTATGATATATGCTTTTGGAAAGTATAGAATTGATACCTAGGTATGATATGTACTTTTGGAAAGTATATGATAGATACCAACTCCCAATGATTAAATGAGAAACTTAATAATAAAACCCTGAAGGAGACAGTTCAAATGTGATCTAAAACTTCATATTTATTCTAGGTCTTCCAGTATGCAAGATGTATGGGTATTAGGAATACTCAAGGATGATGTGATTGTAAACGATTGTATAATCATGACACTTCCATTTCGAGGGAGTGATGAAACACATTTGGATTTTAGTGACTCCTATCAGTAGTTCAGTAAATTATTCTTGGTCCAAATGTTGGACATAGATTTGAATATGATTCAGATGCAATGAGAAGATTCTCAATGTGGATTAAGTATAGTGACAACTAATCTCTAAAATCAGGACTGTTAATTGAATTGGACCAAAAAAATTGGCTAAAATTAACCCTTGTTTGTGAGAGAGCAACCCCATCATTGTTTGAATTTACTTGCAAGTGAGAGAGAGAGAGAGAGATGACACTAGGATAGAGCTAAAGCCAGGATTTTCATATAGACTAATGGTTCAAAACGATTAGCCACTTTTCAGTGAGTATCTATGGGTAGCTGGTAAACAGTCCAGATTTCCTTAGCAGAGTGGGAGGTTTAGAGGATGCCTTATAAGTCTTTGTCCTCAAGAAATGGGTAGCCATATTTATATGGTCCGCACTTACTCCTATACTGGCTAAAAGTGGGTTTCGTAAGAATCAAGACAGTCTGTAGAAGTCCAAGCACCCAACAGGTCGTTAATCTTTCAAGACTTGCATTTATCACCAATTAAAACTGACAATATATTTCGGACGAACCTTTACGACACTCATGTGTTGAGTTGGTGAAATTAGGGTTTGCTCTTGCATTTGTTTTGTGTCTGTCTGTGTGCGTTATCCTGTGTACTTGTACATTTTCTACCTTGATTCGCTTACATTCATCTATTCCTCTTAAAGATGTCGGGATATTGATCATCATATCCAGGTCACTCCTCTTCGACCATAATCCGATTATCTTCACCTTCTTTTTCCTCCTCATATCTCCATCCAGACAGTGAAGTCAGAACTTCGATTGACTTCCCCACTTCTTCGTACTTCTCACCTACCCTACCTTTTTACACCCCTGACCCACTTACAGCCTAGGCTAACTCACCTTATAGTCAGTCGCTTGCTGGAATCAATAAATAATTCAAAGAGTGAGCCACTGCTGAGACAAATTATTGGCAGAACTATGTGCCCCATAGACCTCATTCTCATCTCAAGCTGGGATTGGACAACAATTCATATATTCACATCCTGACATGACCTTAGGGTATAACATGGTCGGTCAAACAAATCGAATGAAGAGGCTTGCATCATATGATCTTCCTGACTTGATTGACCATAGTAATCAAGCCCACATTGACCAGCCTTCATACTACACATTCGGAGAGCCTCCACATGCATGGGCTTGGACTCATGAGCTAGACATACCAACCCCTGTTCATTGACTCCGTTATTCAAGGCTCCGAACAATATCTGCCATTTGGATGGTCCATACTCGACCCAATATTACATGCCAAAGTCTAGGTATGTTGAGTATGAGATTTCAAGATCTCAACAGTATCCTCCAAGTAGACAAACTGCTTCAATGATTTGATATGAGGACTCGTTGGAGGATAACATTTCTAGGGTTGTGAAGAAATATGAATTAATTGAGGATAAACTCAGAAATGTCATCGACCGAATCATTTCAATTTATTCCAGCTCAGGTGTGGAAGTGGAGAATGGAATAAGAAGATTCAATATTGAAAACTTAGAGGATATAAGGAAGCACACACTTTGTACAACTGGAGTCCATTCTACCTCCCTCTTCTACTAACCACTTACCTTCCAATCTTGAGTCTGTATATCCTCCCAGTCCTCCTTCACCTATTCAAAACAACAAAAAAATAGAAAATCCCAAAAAGATAAAAAAATAAAAAAGCAGAAAATCTTATAAAAATAGAAAATGAAAAGGATCTAAAAAATAGATCCTGCCCTAAGGGAAGCACTCGATGAAGAACTGATTTTTAAGCTTCCCTTAATAAAGGTTATAGATCACTTCTCCGACCTCAAAAGATTTGTGAAAAGTAAATTGATGTCCAAGAGGTCGGGCAATAAAAGGACAAGGACTGAGAAACATCTTGTGTTCATGGCAACCTCTTTAGTGATGGGGAGAAAGACCAAGAGTCGCAGAGTGAAGCAGTTATCTAGGGTTGAATGTGAAATCAAAGACACTACCTTTACCCATGCAAGAATCGATGATGACTCACCGATAAATATCCTCCCGACCTTTGTGTTTGACAAACTCAAACTCAGGTCAATCAGAAAGTCAAGAGAGATTGTTCAAATGGTTGATCGATCTATAAAACGGTCGAGAGGAAGCATATCAGACATCATTACTTTCCAAGGTCCTCTACTCGAGGTAGACTTCACGATCATTGACATTGAGCACCGAGGAGAGTTTACCAAGTATCCTATTATTTTTGAGAAGCTGTTCTTAGCCTTGGCTAATGCGACTATAGATTGTGAGACTCAGTAGATCGATTTCACAGCATTGGGAGCACTCCGACCTCACCTATTCTTTGACACATTATACTCTAAGGTAACCCACAAGGCTGTTGACAGTTGTGACCATCGAGAGATAGATGAGTCACACCTCTCTGTTACACCTGAGATACCGGTTGTCGAACCGACCATCGTATCAGAGACTCCCCACACATCATTCACTCCCGCTGCTTGCATCACTCCTAATGACAAGCCTACTGAGATCACTAGCACATCCCTGAGATATGTGCTGACCCTTCAGGAATGTTAAAATTTATATGGTGACTCATCTGATGAGGAACCTATGGTCAGCATCGTGCCACATCCCGAACTTTCAAAGCATACAACCTGGACTGAATTGACCCCACCTAAAACCATGGTTGCTCCTTCCTCTAATCGGTTACCTAGTGAGAGGAAGTCAAGAATTGATTCCTCGAG
Organism: Ottelia alismoides; assembly: GCA_037367405.1. Taxonomy (NCBI): domain Eukaryota; kingdom Viridiplantae; phylum Streptophyta; class Magnoliopsida; order Alismatales; family Hydrocharitaceae; genus Ottelia; species Ottelia alismoides. The sequence goes on from JAZKJV010000960.1 coordinate 612,288, forward strand.
ATGTTCCCCCAAACCCCTCAAGGCAAGTCACTCTCCTCTCCATCTCAATGATTCTGGTTCTAGAAAACCGACTAAGAAAGTTTCCTTCAACATACCAGATAAGGAATTTTCGGAGGAATCCTCATCGGATCTGGATGAGGTGGTTTATATGAGTGAGCTCAGTTCGGTTGTTCTTAAGCCATATCTGAGCAAACATTCGTGTGTCGAACCTCATTGGACGATCTCTTCACCTCACTATTATTCACCCGAGGACGATTCCGACAACGACACATATGTATATTACCCGCCTCCTCGCTCCCGCAAGAAGGTTTGCCACAAACCTTCTTGATCCTTGAATATTCTCACTCCTTCTTATATATATATTTTCTTTCTTTTATTTCCCTTTCTCCCCAGTGATTCGTATCACTCACCCTGACTCCATATTGTTTCATTTTAAGGTTATACTTAGGATGATCAGATCCTAAGTATAGGAGGGAGAGTGACCTGAGTCTCTTCACTAGTCTCTGTACATTCTCCAGATCTCATCGGTTCTCGCACTCACTTTTGTCCTAGACTTAGGCTGACCAGAGCCTAAGTATATGGGGAACCGATGCCCATCATGTATATACATTCATCCATTTCTATTCCTGACCTCGCCCGCCACATTTTTGATCTCCGTCTACACTTAGGCTGCTAGAGCCTAAGTATAGGGGCGGAGCGACTTCTATACTTTTTGTTATTTTAGCTCTCCTACACTTAGCGAGATATGTCTTCTTCCTCGCTTCTTGTGCTATGAAAACATAGCACACGCTAAGTATAGGGGACGTGCATATATTACATATATACTTTACACATAGCTCGTACTTTCGTGTATTTTTGTATATATTATGCAATAATTACGGGGGGGGGGTAAAAATTTTTAAAAAAATTGATTTTTTTAAACACATGTATGGTATGTATATTGCATAATTTGAATAATACTTATAATTTTTTGTAAAAAAATACTTTTGTAAAATTTGTTGTAAAATAGGAGGTATACTAAATTTTTGAAAAAAATGTGTCTTGCACTTCATTCATCCATATTGCATGTCATCTATATAACATCTCATCTACATATGTAGCAGATGCAAAGTAGAAAGTTAGTGGGTTCTGAATCAAGTTATGAATAGATGTCGAGGATGGATTTGATTTGACTTAATCTACCTAATTTCAGAGGAACTTTATAGGAACTGGAGTTATGATTTTTCAGGTCGAGTGACTTAATTCTTTGAGTCTGCAAGTCTATGTTCACATGTCATCTTGATTGGTATAAATAGAGTATTTCGTACACATGGATGATTCTTTTAGACAGTGACCTAACTTGGAGAAGCACCATGCAAGTAGCTCTTCATTGATGAGGTGGTGAGGAGGTAGAATCCTTTTGCTTGGAGTAGTACACAGGTGGAAACATCCGTCCTCCTCTAGGGAGGGTAGTGCATCTCAACCAAGTCTAGTGGCGTCAATGTCTAACGACAAGATGGTGTGGGTTGCAATAATGCTTCAAAAGAGGGATAGTCAACTAGCTCAAGAAGAAAAACTCCTGATGTACATGTTGCACCTTGTATATAGTCAAAAAAAGAAAGAAAGAAAAAAAGAGCAGGCAACAGCCACCACCGTCCCCTGCAAGCGGCGGAGCCGCCCCTCCAACCACCGCAGCCGCACGATGCCCCGTCCTCCAACCGCAGGTAGCCCTCCAGCCTGTCCCCCCCTAGTCTGCCTCTTGCATGTCTCCTCTGCGCGTGGTCCAATCCTCCACGCTCACGCCCTGCCTGCGTCCTCCTGCAAGTGCCCCGCAGGTCGGCCTCCTTTGCATCCGCGCACCCGCCAGCCCGTCCTCCCTCTGCCACCTCTTGCTAGCCCCCAGGTCGTGTGCTGCCTCGTGTTGCCCTTCGCCCACACGCGGCTCCTCCTCCAGTCGCCTCGGCCTCCGTCGTGTGCACCCGTGTCTTCTCTAGTGTGCGACCATCTACTCCGAGCCACAGCTGCGCCGTCCACTCGTGGAGGCCCTCCATCCCGCAGTCGGTTCCCTCCCCACCGCACAGCATGCGCGCGGTCATCCCTAGCCATTGTTCCCTTCGCCACAGTCGTTAGCGCTACGCCTCCTGCGCATGGACACCAGCCTCTCCTCGCTGCACCACCGTTGCCGTCGAGCCCGCGTCGCCTCCACCATGCAAGCGGCCGCCTTCGTCGTGTGCGTGCCCCCGCATCCCCTCAAATCATGGGTTCCATTCTTGGAACTCGCATAAGGTCATTTTTTGTTTTTTTATTTTTTTATGAAATTATAGTTTCTTCCCTTCAAGTTTCTTTAATTGCAAAAGTACCCTTAGGCACAGTTTGTTTCTTGAGTTTAATTTTCTGTATTGCAAAGACACCCCATGATTTTATGCATTAATTTAGATATCTATTTTGCATCTATTTTTAATACAAAAAATACATTTTGTAGAGTATTTAATTCTGTATATCTTGGATATTTATTGGTAATTTTGTGAGCAGTAAGTAATTAATTAAAAAAATTTTGGTAAAAATTTGCATATTTTATCCATTTCATGGTCTGAAATTCATATTTAATTTAATATTGCTATAAAAATTGTGAAAAAATGGTAGATGATGTTACTAAATGCTCTTTAATTACTATCCAAATATTATAAAAAATGGATGTGTCTTATGAATAAAATAAATTGTTGAGTGATTTCTGTAATTGATTTTTAATTAAATCTACAAATAGTATTTTTGCGAAATTTCAACTCTTCTGTGTTGATCATTAAAATATCTTTTTGTGATAATTCACTCTCTTGATAATTTTACTTTGTGGATTAAATAGAAATTAAATACTGACAATTATTATGTTTTCAATAAAAAATTCGTATTTTATTAGAAAATTCTAAAAATATTACGTAGCTTCATTTTGTCATATTTCACTTTTAGTAAAAATCCCATATTTTTGCATTCTGTTTGCATAAAAAATTGCATAAAAACCCGTAAAAAATTTGCATTTTTCATTGTTGCGCCTTAAATCCAAAAATTCTAAAAAAGTACATTTTGTATCCATCATTGGATTAGGTTTGCAGGAAAAATATGACTTGGCTAATTTGGATTACTTTCACATTAGAACTAATTTGGCTAAGTTGCATATTTTTTTAATAACCTAGTTCAATCGCATTTGTGCATTTGTATTTTCATCGTATAAAAAATTACCAAAAAAATCTGCTTGGAAAACCATGAGCTAATTCGTCTAACGTGATCTGACATTGCTATTTTGCCTCCTTGAGTCGATACTGGGGCTTGCGCGCATTAAAATTACATAAAACCACACATTAATTTATTCATTAGTTCATCGATTCGTGCGGTTAATTTTTTATTCATCCTGATTATTCGACTACAATAACATGACGCATTAGCACTGGGCAATTTACGGATACTTCAATGACCACAATCCGGATGCTCATAGCATTGGCTTCTGTATATGATCTCTCTATCCTGCAGATGGATGCGAAGACTGCCTTCTTGCATGGCGATCTTGAGGAGGAGATCTATATGGATCAACATGATGGGCTTGTGACTTCTAGGAATAAGGAAATGTTTGCAAGCTTGTTAAATCCCTTTACGGATTGAAACAAGCACCAAAGTAATTGCATGAAAAATTTGACAAAACCATTTTGTCATGTGGCTTTAAGGTTCATGAATCCGATAAGCGTGTCTATTCCAAGGTGAAAGGTGATGAGTCTATTGTCTTGTGCATGTTTGTTGATGATAAATTATTTTTTGGATTGCATATGAGGATTATTAATGATTAAAGCATTCTTAAGTAGCAATTTTGAGAGGAAGGCCATGGGTGTTGCTGATGTGATCTTGGATCTCAAACTGACAAGGTCAACCAATGGGATCGTAGTTTCTCAATCTCACTATGTTGAGAAGGTACTTGAGAAATTTGGACATCAAGAATGCAAAGCTGTAATCATTTCTTTTGATTCGTCTAAAACACCGTTTAAGAATAAAAGTGGAGCACATATAGCTCAGTTAAAGGTATTCACAAGTGATAGGAAGCTTAATGTATCTTGGCAAACTGCACGAGACCTGATATCTCATTCTCAGTTGCGAAGATAAGTAGATACACTAGTTGTCCTGACCGTGCTCACTAGGAGGCTCTAGATCGAGTACTAAAGTACTTGAAGAGAACTATTTCCCTTAATTTGCATTATGGTAGACATCCATCTGTACTAGAAGGATATAGTGATGCAAGCTGGATCAGGAAAATAGAGGAGTCTGGGAGTAATGGTGTTACTGGGTATGTCTTTACCCTTGGAGGCAGTGCAGTCTCCTGGAGGTCTATGAAACATATCATTCTAGCTCAGTCTATTTTTGAGGCTGAGCCATCTGCTTTGGACACCACTGGGATTGAGGTTGAATGGCTAAGGGAACTTCTTTCAGAAATTCCCATAGTAGGTCAGTCAGTTCCTACAATCTCGGTACTTTGTGATAACATGACCACAATTGCCAAGATCAAGAGGTTAAAGTTCAATCGGAAAATGAGAAGACACATACAAGTCAGGCTTAAGATGTTAAGGGAATTGGTGTCTCGAGGAGTATTGGTTGTAGATTTTTTTGGATCCAAAGACAATACGACAGATCCGTTGACTAAGGAACTTGATATATCTTTATTCCTAAATTGGGATGGGATTGAGACCCATTGGGAGTCCTCTATAGTAGCAACCAAACCTATCTGTGTGGAGATCCCACAAAATAGGTTCAATGTGGTAATAACAAGTTGTTTGGAGATCTGGTTAGCACTCTTATCTTAATGCTTATGCATGAGTGTAAGCCTCCGTGATATTTAAGTTGCAAGTTTAGGAAGAGCGTGGGCTTTGAATGGGTTCAAGCATTTGGGCAGGATGTTAGCAGTGCATCTTTGGAGAACATCACCTATGTGAGTGTTACTGTGGACTACAGTTAAAGGAAGAGGGTCTTTCTAGAATACACTCATGAAACGGGATAAGGGTGTATGGCCTTTAAAGAGCACCAACCCAGAAGATTGTACCAAGAACAACACTTTATTGTTTCTACTATATACTTAAACACCAAGGTCTGAAGTTCAAGACATAGTTCACTTTGACCATGTTAAACTGAAAGTAGTAAACTCATGTACAAATTCAAACCGAAAGGTACCTTTACTGAAAGCAAAGTGTGGCAGAAAGTCTATGCAATTACTATAGGAGTTAATTTGATTTCAATTGGGAAACCAAATGGCTTGGAGGGAATGTTGGGAATTTCAAAATTTGAAGGAAGAGTTATGGGTGAAAGTTTAGTACAACATCTAGTAGTTCCAAACTTTTAATTGGCTTATATATGGGTTCATATTCCAAGCTCTTGTAGCAATATAGAGAGGAGGAATGGAGGACCACACATGTGTGAGCGCTCCGCTCCGCTCCATCTCCGGCTCGGGCTCGAGAGAGTCAATTCGGATCTCGGATCTCGGTACGTTTGTTGTGGGTTTCATTTGACGGATTGATTAAATTAATCATACGGAAATTTGGATTCGACTCCAATGGGAATCTGACTTGTCCCAAAGGGCTCGTTTTAGTCACGATTTCAGAATCTAAATAGACGCGGTCGTTGAGGGGTATTTTCGGAAAATAGAAAGCACCGCGCGTTAGGGCACGCAAACATCTTTTTATAACCCCTCCCCCGACGCTGTCTTTTTATCTCTAAGAAGAAAAACCATTCCTCCCTCTCCCTGATCTGTTCTTCTGCTCTCGCGGACGCACATTCTTCTTCGTTGGCTGCAGTTCTCTGAGATACTTTCGAGGACGGTCTTGTCGGTGTTCGCAGACGAAGATAGTGTGCCGTCGTATCTTAGGAGAGGGTCGCCAGATACATCGGTATTGTGGGGGCAATATCGTCTCTAAAGATAACACATTTCATAGACGCTTCAGTGATTTCTAATCTAATATGTTTATCATTTTGTTTGTTGAAATGTGTTTATAACTTTGTCTTTACTGGATCTCGCCCTATTGATTTATCCCGAGTTATCAAAATGGTTAACCTTTGTTTTTATTGGTTCCTACGTACATATCATAATAATCATTTGAATTGAAAATGCTTGATTATGCTTTTATTAATATGTAATGTATTGATTCATAATGATCTTACCGAATAGTATTTTGTATGTGACGTTCTTTTGATCCTGTTAACAACACTAACTACACATAATAAGTCCATCATACCATGAAGTGAGACGTATAGATTAGCACTGACAGGACTTGATACCGATAGACCTGCGTAATAAAAAAACATGTACATAATCAAGTGTTAAATAAAGACAGTCTCAACCCATCAAAACAAGGCCAATTGGGAGAAAAAATTGTCTTCAATTTTTTTATTAGATTGTTTGGTGAATTTTTGGTTGTTCTGGGACTGCGGTAACCAGGTGATTCATGCCCCCCCCCCCCCCCCTCAAACACACACAACTATTCCAGATAATTTGGGGGGAAAAGGGGTTGGATGCACCATCTGCAACCCTGAACCATTAAAGGTCTTGGGTCAACTACTAGACCTTGGGTACTTATTAACTGCTTCCACATCTTAAATTTGAACAATATTATGGGTATAAATAAAAACCAACACGGAATATGGGGGGAAATTACCATATAAAAATATGAAAGTTAAAAAGGATGCACATCATGGGGAATGAACATACCTCTTGCAAATATTAGAGAGCGCTGCACATCTCTTATTGACCCAGCAAATTAAGTTCAACGGCAAGCATATAATAGGCAAAACCGATCGTGAATATGCTTTGATGAAGAACACGTGCAAGAACGAAACCGAAATGTTTTTTTCTTAAAAAAATGATGAATTTCAATTCTAGAAGGAAAAAAAAACCAAAAATCCCCATATCAAACATTTACCTCTCTAATAACCATCGACAGGTCTGGAAAGAACAAGCATTACTTACTGGATCGTGCATGGGTAATCCAAATCTGTAGAGTTTCTTCGACTCCAACGAACCCAAGGACCCATCGTCCCGATCGTCATCGTCTCTCCCCAGCTGCTTCCTCGCGTCGGGAAGCGCGAGCTTTAGCTCCGAGGAGGAAGGGGAGAGATGGCGGGGCGGTGCTACAATCGAAAGGAGGAGAAAATTCCCAGACTGTGCATGTATAGGAAACAAAAGATCATCAAGTCATCATGATCCCCACTATGGGCATGATCATCGTCGACGTGCTCCCCATGCAGCACATCACATAGGCCCCTGTTAGTCCTCCTCCGCCATCGTTGCTGCAGCCCTTCCCTCGACCTCTGCAGCCACTGTCCTTCCGCCGTCCATTCCGCCGGCGTGGACACTTCCTCGAGATACTCGACGGCGTATAGCTCGATGTCTATCGTACCGCGGAGCCAAGTAAGCCCCCTCTACCTCCGCCTCCGCTGCCACCACCACCGTCGTCACCTGTGCAGCCACATTTGTGAACAACCTGTCCAAGCCGAGGACGGCCGCGGCATAAGAAGTTAGCACAACGCCCGTTGCTCTCACGCCTTGGACGTTTTCGCCGCATTCCACTATAGCCACCATGAGTATGCCATTATACTAAAATTTTTGTGAGAGTTTTTCTTTTCGTTTGAATTTTACCGGTCTTCCTTTGTAAACTTGCACCCCAGTTCTCCAACGATTTGTAAGTCGACAAATCATGGAATGGGTTGCGATTTGGCAAACTCAAAAACCCTTCGGATATATCCTGATCAAAAAGATTATTATAAAGCAGTGAGTTGACATTATCATGAATTGAAACTTAGAATATAATAAAGATATCCTGACCGTTTGATTACCGACGAGACGGCGGGGGATTGGAAGAGAATGGGTGTGATACCTGGCAATCACGCCTGTGGTCGAGCTATGCCGGGGAGTATCTCGAGGACGTGGTCGGCGTCAGAAAAAAGACGATGGGAGGATGGTGGCCACGAGGTGCAGCAAAGGCGAGAGAGGAGCTGCAACAACGGAGAGGAAGAAGGAAGAAGACGAATTTAAGTGGAAATAAATTTGCATTCATGTCCTGGTAGGTAACTGTATTTCCTCAGGTGGCCCTGTATTTATAAATATCTAAAAAAGATATGTACTCTTGATTATTTGGGGGGAAAATTTACATGCTGCGAGACGTATACGTGCTACATACAGGGATTAGACCCCGTTCAAATCTTAAGGAAAATTAAAAGAGGATTAATAGGTACTTTTCACACATTTGAACACTTCTTATGTATGTGGCGTCAAATATCATGAAAACATTTTTTTGAGATGGCAAAGCATCTAAATGGAACGCAGAAAGTCTTAGTGAGCCAAGTGCTGCAGTGGTTCCGGACTCGACCGACGAGGGGCAACGCTTCAAGGCAGACCTCATGACCAAATGTTTTGCTCATGGGGATGTTGCTGTATACGATGATAATGTTGTCGTATAAGTCCTTGAAGACGTTCCCCAATACGTTCTGTCTCGGCCTTCAACTCTATCAGTATCTTTAAAACATGGTTCTCGCCATCTTCAACACTCGAATGTCTCGCATCTCTGGGTTCGTCATCCGCCCATGCTCTCGGGAGTCGGCAAGACTTCTTCCTCGTCCCCGTAACCATCCTCGCCTGAATTGGGTGTTTGAACTTATGAAATCAAGCACTTTTTTTAGTAAAATGAAGTATCTAAAAAACGCGTATGTTCGCTTGTACTTTGCGTATTTGATAGAGAATATCAAACCCATAGTTGTAAAAACTACATCTTGCCAATCAAAGAAGAGATTTGATTCAAATACAACCGCAACATCTACCTTTGGGGAGTCCACGGCGTTGGATTTGGTACAGCAGAGCAGCCCGCGGGTAGCGGACCTAGCGGTGTGTGCCATCGTTGCAGCGATCCTCTTGCTCCAAGGGCGCTTCTTGGGGGAGCGCGTGGTGGTGGTGGTGGTGGATGAGGAGGAGGAGAAGTTAAAATGGAAGGCCATGGCTCGGAGGCGGAGGTTTGTGGAATTGGAGCACGAGGAGAAGAAACTATTAGGCCATGGCTCTGATTTATCTCCTTATATAGGAGACTTATTGGAACCCGTCACAAGGAATTTTTTTTATTGTATACGTGAAAAGATGTCTGTCCACGTTGCATTGGTGTGTATTTTTAAATTCAGGGAGTAGGTATGAAAATGAATGTGAATATATTCGTATTCGATCCGCTATCGTATTTGTTTTATATATATTTTGAAATTCGTATTCGTATCCACTATATCTATATTAAAGGGTGTCAAGTCCATTAATTTTTCATCTAGAAATTCCCGTTTTACCCATCGATCCTCACATTTCCTGCCATCATACCGAAAATGCCCTCGGCATTGCACCAATGCCTGATAGACCTTAAACGGAAGAGATCTCTACACCATCCGACTCCAGCGATCATCCCGTTTCTGCCTTCGCTGAAACCAATGTATTACCAATCACCCAAGGTGGCTACCGCCAACCCTGCCCTCCCTCCTCCCCTCTTCAACTCGATGTCGCACACGGCCATACCATCTCCGCCTACACCCACTTCGACACGTGCAGCCGGCGACGATCACTAAAGATCGATCTCCAACTCCCCTTAAGTGTCACCGGGATGGGAGAGCTGCGGCAACACCTGCCCGATGTCGAGCTTTGGATCCGGCAACATCCAGTCCAACAAGTCTACTTTATTGTTATTGCGTCACGATTTTGTTGTTCGTTTTGGGTGAGTTATTAATCCTTCCGTAACACCATCAACAGATCTAGGGCTCCAGATCTGGGGACGATCCCAAGTGGAGATTCACCCCTAACAACGACGTGAAGGATCAGGATAGGGAGTCCGACATCAAGGGCTGGTCGTGTGATTATAACAATGGTGAGGTTGTGCTAAAGTATAAACGTTCAGTAGATACATATCCACCATGCATAGAGAGACAACCGACCGATTTGGGGATGCCTCGACCCAACGGGTTGCAGGCGACGAGATGTAGACATTCTAGCAGTGGCGCGGAGGGACAGTGAGCAGCAATCTGAGATTTGCAACTTCTGTCAGGGGCGATGCGGAGGTATGCCGAGAAAAATCTCTCTTGCTTAAAACAAAGAATTAAATTTAAGCTACAGTAACCACATTATTTTGTTGCTTCATTTTCTATACAGATAATCTTGAGGATGCACTCAATCACTGAAAATATTATTCTTACAATCAATGACATGTAAGCAATAACAAATAAGCATGAAGATGATGTTTTCTCTTTAGGTGACAATATATTCATTTAAGATCTCCAATGACCCCAAATTCTATACAACTATTCTTGAGGATGCACTTAAATACATATAATATTTTTTATATATGAACAACTAATAAAATCCAACGATTAAGATTTGCATCTATATCAAGTTGATTATGGACCTTTGCGACTAATCGTTGGTCCACATCTACATGTGGATTTAACAGATGGACATGGATTATATGCAGTATCCATTTTGCTGAATTCCTCCAGTTAGAGGTCAATTGGTTTACGATAAAATCACAAGAAGAGGATAAGCTGACTCAATCTCTAGCAGAGCTTTGGGCCGTCCACGAGGGACCTGTGGTTTCTGTTGCTCCTTTTTTTTATATGAATAGCTAATAAAATCTAACGATTAAGATTTGCATCTATATCAAGTTGATTATGACATTTGCGAGTAATCATTGATCCACATCTACAGTGCATTTAACAAATGGACATGGATTATATGCAATATCTATTTTGCTGAATTCATCTAGTAAGAGATCGATTGGTTTGTGATAAAATCAGTAGAAGAGGATAAGCTCACTTAGTCTCTAGCAGAGCTTTGGGGTTTCAAGAGGGAACTGTGATTTCTATTGTTCCTTTTCTTTTTAGAATCGGTGGCGCCTTTTACATTGAAGTAGAAAAAATGTTTCAAGAAATGTAAAGTTATAGCTTATAAGTAACAATTAAAATAACCAATTTAGAAAGTTGCTATTATTGAGACTCATTGATTGTATATTTCATTTGGTTATATCACAAAAAACATACAAATATTTGAATCCCAAATTATTCGTCTGATTGACTATTCTGAGGAATGATCGTCGGAGAAAATATTATGGACAGGTGGTTAATACTTTAAGAAGTTATTTCAGCGATGGAAACAAATATAACTTCTATGGAACAAACATTACTAATTTAATGGTAGTAGCTTGACCGGATCAGCAGATGAAACACGATATATAGACATAAGTAAGAAATTCTATGCGAGGCAGAGAAAGGTGTGTTCTTCTGAAGATTCAGAATCTACTCAACTTCTGATTAAGGAGTATCTAGATTTCATAGAACGTAGGAGAATCACCTAGACCTAGCTATCGATGGCGCCTTCTCCCATTCGTCACGAGAAACATTGTAGCTATACACTTCGTCCATAACATCATGATTCCAACTGCAACCTCCAAACATGAACAACTTCCTTCCCATGGATTCGAAAGACGTCCTTCTCTTTTCCCACAATAAGAGGATAGGACAGGGAAGGACCTTCCAAGAAAGCTTTGTTGAATCTGGAACGAGGAATAACAACAGTTCCTTCTGGAACTGTCTCTACAGAAGCACAAACCCATGTTCCACATAATCCATTCTGGCGATGACATAAGAAGAATCCTTCACTTGAATTCCATCTCTTCAAGACACATTTGAGTAGAGTACGAAGCCGTCTACAAATTCTACCTAGGCAGAGACAATTGACATCTTTAGGAAGGCCGGTTACGAGGGATGAATCTGATTCATCCATCAGTCAAAACCAATCAGGCATCTCCTTTGGAGTTATCATGCTTTATACTGATAGATTGCACAAAACCAATTGAGTTGTCTTCCTACCATATGAAATCCTTCTATAGCTTAAATACACTAGAGAAAGGAAATGTCCCATAATTATCCTATTTTGTGAAAGATATTATTGAAAGAACATAAAGAACAGTTTGATTTTATGTAGCCAGGAATAATTTCTCTTCGTACAGTCTATGAGGCCCTGATTGTGATTCTGTTAAACAATACCATTCGTTTACAAGACTGACTATGACTTGTATTATTTCATTATCTTCTGATATAAACTTTTTGATACTTGATTAATCAGAACTTGGATTGTCCTATTAAAATAATTGTTGCATTTTATACGTAATTTAAAAACTTATAATTTTTTAGATGTCACAACTTTAGCTTTGATTACAATTGATTAGGTATAATATCACTTGATTTGTTAAATAGGTATACATAATTTTAGGGTATTAGATATACATAAAACTTGCTTTCCTATGCAGCGCACGGGCTTCCTACTAGTTCGTTTTAGATGCGGATATGGATGTCACTTTGACATTCGCTAATATTCGCATTCGTATTCGTATATTCATTTTCGAACATAAGTATAGTAATAGATTTATTTTAAAATGTGTGTAACATCATTTTATGATTGCATTCACCATTGTTGATATAATTCTTATGAAATTACAATATCTGGAATATCTATTTTATGTTTAAACCATTCTAAACATGTATATTTTAGTTAATTTATAAAATATTTCTATTATTATTTGTATCCGATTCGTATTTGTTTTACATTCGTATTCGTTTTTAAGTATACAGTAACACATTTTTCACATTCATTAATATTCGTATCAGCATTCGTATTCATATTTTAAAATGGATAAGGATATGATTATACCTATATTCGTATCTGTATCCAACCATTTTCATCCCTAGTAGGGAGACCAGAGAATGGATTATTTTTGTAATACGGTTCCTCTTAGAGGGTCGGGGGTAGTGTGCTCCCTGTGAGGGCCGTCCAACCTCGATCAGACGATCCACTATAATACAACACATGTGTTATTACAGCAGACGATCCTTACGAAGGAAGTCAATAAAAAAATTATTTACAACGTATAATGGAAAACATGGAATATTTAGCAAACAATTTGCCAAAACAAAGTTAGTTCATCGTATGAACTAGAAAATGTAGCACAACGATTTGTGCATCTAGAAATCAAAAAATAAAGAAACGATTTCCTTTATAATTTCTAATATTCATGATGAATAATATAGGAAAATCAGGATTACCTTTTATGCGTAAGTTTCTACGAAAGAAACCTCTCGAATTGAAGTCCGATCTGCAAACTTTTCTCTCGTGGATGCGGAGATGAGTCGTGTTGCTTCTCATGAACCAGGACGTCGACTAGGGCAACAAGAAAAGAGTTGTGGGAGTTGTAGACTCTCAAGACACACTCTCTCTCTCTCTCTCTAAGGGGGCATGGAATTTATAAGAGAACTTGCTCTTCAAAATTGTTGTAAAAAAGGAGAAGACATTGACCTCTTTTTATACTTAAAACACATGTCCTACATGTACCTTGGTAGACCTTGGATTTTAAATCAAGAGATAAGATCAAGTCCTAATTAAATAAGGATCATATCATTATTATCTTCAATCAATATTAATTAAAATAAATAAGCAACAACTTTAGAGTCCTAATTTAATTAGAACTCAACCATATGGAGTCCTGTGTACATCATATGTACAAGCCAAATTACCTTCTATATATGGAAGTTATTGTTGGAAATTTTATTAATTAATTTACTTGATAATCATATTATCAATATTGGAGAAATTATGGAGTTAATATTTAAATCTTATGAATCATATTCATGATCTCAAAATTAAATGCAAATCCAATTTACATCTACAATATTAATGTGAATCAAATTCAAAAAATCCCATGCCTTGGAAAATTTATGTAAATCATATTTACCTAAATATTTATATGAATCACATCAATATACATATTGATTATTGTGAATCACTATTCACGTTAATAAATGAGTTATGCTTATGAATCATAATTTAATTAGAACTCAACCATATGGAGTCCTGTGTACATCATATGTACAAGCCAAATTACCTTCTATATATGGAAGTTATTGTTGGAAATTTTATTAATTAATTTACTTGATAATCATATTATCAATATTGGGGAAATTATGGAGTTAATATTTAAATCTTATGAATCATATTCATGATCTCAAAATTAAATGCAAATCCAATTTACATCTACAATATTAATGTGAATCAAATTCAAAAAATCCCATGCCTTGGAAAATTTATGTAAATCATATTTACCTAAATATTTATATGAATCACATCAATATACATATTGATTATTGTGAATCACTATTCACGTTATTTAATGAGTTATGCTTATGAATCATATTCACAAAATCACCCTTATCAATAATATATAATAATCATAATTATTGCATCATTAGAATTAATAAGTATGAGTCCTAATTCAATTAGGACTCATGAGATAGGAATGCAGATACTTGGAGATAATGTCGGGGAGATCATTCTATACATGTATAATGACTTGAAATGTGGATAACTATCCAATTTCAGGGTTTATACCATTTTTGCAAAATAAAAATGTCACCTACGAATGTTGAGTTTGAGCTGTAACACTTTACACTCTCAATGAGCTCAATGAAACGCATCACACTCTCCATGAGCGGGATGAAGTGTCAGTGAGCTGAATCCAACTTCCTTGATCATTTCTAATCATAGTCCAAATCATTTGGAGCTAAGAAATGAGATCAAGGAGCTCGTATATTTCCATTTTCATGACCATTTCTATTTCCAACATTTGGACATAGAAATTGGAATTGGAAATTTGATTCAAATGAGACATGATTTAATCCAATTATACCACAAATCATTTAGCTAAATGGATCCACTAAAATCCATCGACTTTGACTTATCAAGGGAAGCCGTAAATGAAAGATTCGATTGTGCTATGAGCTTTCTGCTTGGCGTAGAGAGAGAGGTGGAAGGTCCAAGCAAAGTCAGCAAAAGGCGACTCCTTGATCCATTAAGATCTTTCCCGGGCAAGGAGACGTAGAGGCAAGATAGGCCTTTCCCTGCTTTGGTTGTCAGAAGAAGCATGCAACTGCCATTTCCAAGCCGACAATCACAGGAAAACCAATCAACCACCACTTGCCATGTCAACTTCATCCTAGCCCTCGATCAAGCAGCCTTCTAAGTCAATAGTTAGCATTTAGGCCGAGTCATTTATTATTTCTTAATGTAGAACTCATTGAACCGCAACTATATAAATCTATATAATGAGGGTTCGAGGGTGCACACTTAGTCCATTTCTCACCACCTATATTGACGTTGGTCTCGAAGACTATTAGGATAGTGGAATCATCGCTTTTGATGGCAAGGAGGGGGCTTACAAGAGGGTGGGCCGAGGCATTCTCAAATTAGCTTTCTGAATGCGAAACGCGGGGAAAACGGGGATCGAATCCGTGACTTCTGGCGTGATAGACCAGCACTCTAACCAGCTGAGTTATTTCCCCTCAAAGGCTAATATATAGGATGCCATTCTAGCTCGATCCAACTTTGTGGGGCTTCGCTCTGGGGCTCGCTTCCCACGACTCATCAAAGGTCTCACTCCTTTCAACCCGCTTTTCATTACTTCTTCGGTATGGAAGTGTCATGGTAGATGATCCATTACAACAACAAAAGTAACCCTAAGTATTTCAAATACTCATCCATCCTTCACACTAGAAGACTTTGATAAGTCCGAAGTTCAAACCCTGGTTTGAATGTCTTCTTAGGAATGTATCAATACATCTCTCATTTGGTAATAGGGTGGAATATTAATCATATACTTTCCAAAAGCATATATTAATATCTCGAATTTGTATCTTATTTCATAAACAAGATGACCATGCACAAAATTCATTTTGACCTAAAAATATCTCATGAGTGAGCTTTGTCTCCTGGTTCATAAAATACGAGCATGTATGATTCCTTCGAGAGATCATACATCTCATATAACTTCATATGCACATCAACGTGCCGGTATATGGACTGTGGTTAGATCTCCAACCTATTGGTCTGTCAAATGTGCATACTCAATGATAACTGAGATTTGCAAGGATCTAAAGTAGTCAACACAAGGCGAGAACTACATTGTCGCTGAAGCGACCGCTCATGAAATCCCAGTAATCAACAATTAACCCACAATATATATAAGGCAATGAAAATTAAAATAAATGCAGAGTTAAAATTTATTATAACTCTACAATAGATGTGTATAGTATGCAAGTATGCAGAGGTCGAACGTAGGGAGCAAACGGGAGAAAGGTGCAAGTGAATAAAAAATGTATGCTTCTTGTTGTCTATGTATTTTTGTTAGTTTTAAATTTTTTTTAATATATTATCTATTTTTATATTTTTTGTTTTTATATTTTTAATTATATATATATGTATATTCTTAATCTCTTTTTATATTTTTTAGATTTTTACGTTCTTTTTCTTTTTATATAATATATAATAAGATGTAAGGCTATATATATTAGAGTAATAAATGAATGAAAATAATCAAAATACATAAAATAAATTATTTTGGGGTTTTTAAATTTTTTTACTATTTTTGTAATTTTTTAGATATTATTGCTAATTTTATGGATTTTTAAAGTAAAAAATATCCTAAATCAGCGATTAAATAAAAAGACGGAATTGAAATGGAAATTAAAAAAATCAAATGATGTCCAAAAATTTTCCAATCAATTTTAACAGATAAATAATAATATAAAGAAAATTATAAAATAGAAACAATGTTTTAGAGTTTTTATGTTTTTTAAGATTTTTATAAAACTTTTGGGGCTTTTTAATTTTTAGGAGTTTCTTTTTCTATTTTTAATGACTTTTTATCTGAAGGTTAAAAATATTAAATAAAAAAATATTTTTTAGGGGATTTTTTTAAAAATATTTTTATATTTTTCCAGATTTTTAAGTCGAATAGGAAATTTTTGTGCATTTTTTGGATTTTAATAAATATTAAGAAGTCTTAAATTGCAAATCTAACAATATGGCTTAAAAATATATTGCAACCAGAGATTAACCCTATTTTTTGGTAATTTTTAGTGCACAATATACTTTATAAATGAAAGAAATGCACAAAAAATCAATGAAATAATAGGGGTATAAATGTAAATAAAATAAAGTCAGGAACCTTTCTACAATTTTCATAAAAATATAACACTGTAATAAAAATTTAATGGTATAATTTGAAATAAAAAACTTCCAGGGTCTAAACTGCAAAATGCCCACCTCACGAGGGATCACACGTGAGGTGAGTTGGCATTGACTTAATTGCAAATATCAAAGTTTGGGGGCCTTTTTGCAATTTATCCAAAAAAATATAATAAGGGTCGATGAAAGTTTACATGTTAGATATTAAATACAAAAAATGAGTTGGGTCTGGAATGCAAAATACCCAACAATGTGCGCATGATGGACGGTAACGATCGCTTCACTTGCCAGCGTCTTGTTCTCCTCAACGGATGCCACTTCGCTATCCAGCGGCTTGGATTAGATCCCAAGCTTGGATCTGATGGTTCTAATGCGGCGCGATCAGACGATGCCTACTAGATCTAGAAGATCAGGGCCAATCCAACGACAGAGGAGGGCAGTGGATGAACTGGGAAGAAGCTCTGCCTGGACGAGCTTCTTCCAGTTGGATCTTCCTCCTCCGATGTGCTTTACATCTCTAAAATGTCCCCGACGCTTCCTGCAAAGGTCCTACGTCAGCTGGAAGGCATAAAAAGCTTCGGCGATGGTCAGAGGGCTCCCAAGAGGGCAACAAAGCTGCGAGGCTCCAAGAACCTCAGGAGAACCTCAAAATCAACTCTAGCTTGATTTGAAGCTCCGAAAATCATGCAAAAAGGTTAAGGGATCGAGGGAAAATTGCCTTGACCCTTTAGGCAGTGGAATGAAGGTGTAACGAGTGGTGCAATGACCACTCCTACGAGGTGATAGTGGTGGAGCATCGTAATCCGTATCCACGATGGATCTGGGTGTCTGGAGTGCAGTGGGACGATGAGAAGCGAAAGGGTAAAGGAGTGGAGGTGTTTGGTGGATCAGAGGACAAGTGAGGGATTGTGGATAGTTCGTCGGAGCTAGCCTCCGGCGAACTTCGAATCTATTGATTTACGTTAAATCACGCAATAAAAGATCAAACAAATGCTGGAAATGAAATCTTAAACCTAAGATTAATCTAAAAAGCAACAAAGAAGACCTCAAATCAGTCGGGCCGATGAGATGGACCTCCCAAAGGCAATGTTCGTCGAAGATGGGTGGAACACACCTAAGGGTTGCCTGGCTATGCTCCCAAGGAGCTGGAGAGGAGGTTGTCACCATCCTGCAATCTGGAGCACGTGAAGAAGAAGCCAAAGTAGGCCAAAGGCGATTTTAAATGGATAAGAAGGTGAGGGGGGTTATGTATATGACGATAGAAGTGCTTCAAAGAACAAGGTGAGGCGCCTGATTCAGATGCCCAATTCTCGAAGATTCACCTGGGTGTGATTACCCTATGATCGAGGACAAAAAACGTAGAAGGAATCAATGCTAAATAATGAAAGAATCAACGTGTAGAAAATCGAGAAAACGAGTCAAAACTTAGGTTTAACAAACTTAGGACCTCGGTCAGAGAGTTGGCTGAGGTCAACCAAAGGTGAAACATGGTTGGTCCACGTGGACCAACCATGTCAAAATAGACCAAAATTATTTAAAAAATCAAAATTAAATAATAAATGATTATATTAATTTCATATTATAATATAAAAAGGTTTATTATTTTCTAAAGTATTTTATTATGATTTTTATTTATTTTTTTGAACTTATTTATTATAATTTAGTTTTTGTTTGATTTATAGGTATATTTACCTATATTTTAAGTATTTTATTTTTTTTTGTATTTTTGATTTTATTATTTTATTCTCTTTTTTTATAAAATTATAACATATTTTTATATACATAAATATATTTTTATTATATTTTTATGATATACTATTTACAGTATAAAAACAAATTATGGACTATCCCTCCAGATAATATTGTTGTATATATTTTTATAATAATTTTATTTTAGGTTTATATTATATAGGTATATGTATTGCATATTTATATATGTATTTTGGTATATTATTTTATTTTTTACATTATATAGGTATATGTATTGCATATTTATGTACGTACATATAGTATAAATAATACTTATAAAGTTATACAAATATAAAATTATAAAAATTATAAAGAATAAATAAATGAATATTTTATTCGGTATCTAGTACAATAGGGGTCCAAAACCTAGCTTTCACACCTTAACTCCAAAAATATGAGACCACCTTCACTAATTAGCTTAAAAGTTATATACAAGTAAGGTGATTTTGATATATTTTGAGTTTTTATTTGAGAGATATGGGTCGGAGAAGTTAGGATTTTGGTTTTTTATTTACAATGTAACTTGTACAATGTATATTATTTTTGTATAAACTGAATTTCGTATTTTTCTATATATTATTATCTACAACTTTCATGTAGAAATTTTATTTATTTGATGTATAAAAAGTGGAAAATAAAAAAGGTTCCAAAATAAATTATTGATGAATTAAAATGAGTTTTGTTGGTGATTTTTGGCTCATATCTCCTCCTACTTTATTCCTTGTCGACCTAGTCATGAAGATGCCTAGGTCTCGAGGTTTAGGGTCATAAAATACCTTTGATAATTTATTCTTGTTTTTTCTTTATTCTATAATT
The DNA here is from genome assembly GCA_037367405.1 of Ottelia alismoides. Classification (NCBI taxonomy): domain Eukaryota; kingdom Viridiplantae; phylum Streptophyta; class Magnoliopsida; order Alismatales; family Hydrocharitaceae; genus Ottelia; species Ottelia alismoides. The sequence continues at coordinate 631,942 of JAZKJV010000960.1, forward strand.
TTGGTATTAAAAATAGTATTTTATACACAATAAACGGAATAAAGAATGGATGGTAATTTGTACAAATACACGTTATTTACATGCATTAGTTAGGGTTTTTAAAGCTAAAATGATAGAATAAAGGTGATGACATGGAGATCCATCACCCCTCTATACTTACCTTTGCTAGTCTCTAGCAAACACTTATGGAATAAGTGCAGAAAAATAAAAATAAGAAAAAAAGAAAAGGAAAGTGGAATGAATTTGATTCTCAAACTTTTCTTCACAAAATCAAAGTTTGGAGCTCAAGTCGGACCTTGGAATTTTAGTGCAGTCGGAACTTTATTGGGAAACGAATTTGAAATATAATAGCCTTCGAGAATCCCAAAACTCCACTCATGTCTCCTCAATAGCCAGGTCAGGATACTTCAACTCATACACAAACCCTTATGACTATGAATACTCCTCAAAACGGATTCTATAATGTTGGCATTAAAAATAGTGTTTTATACACAATAAATGAAATAAAGAATAGATGTTAATTTGTACAAATAAATGTTATTTACATGCATTAGGTAAAGTTTTTGAGGCCAACATGATAGAATAATGGTGTTGAAATGGAGATTCATCTCTCGGGCTCAAATCTTTGACTTGATTATTCCAACACTTCCGAAACTACATTCCTATGCAAAGGACATGCATCAAGAAGTTGATTGGAAATCAGTCTTTAGAGAAAGATTGCCATCTCTTTCTCAGACATGAGATCTTTATTGAATATCCGATGTTTGAAATCAATTGTGTCCTCTCAGCTGCATGGTATTCAATATGGTCATGGTACATAACCTTATTGTACAAAGGGATTGTAATAATAAAGTGCATTTATTCAATTATTTATTTCATCTCAGATGGACATGATAAAACAATAACTTTTAGTGCATTACTGGATCACCGAGGGCTTACAAGTCCAATAGTCTCCCACTATCCCTCAGAGCCATTCATGTACAAATCTCAATCCCATTTTAATTGTGCTAACCGTCGACTATTAGCTAAGTAGCTGAGTAAGCTGATTAGTCACTCTATCACCGATGACTATGCCAAGTTCTGTTACAAACTTGCATACCCCAAGTGAAAATTAACTACATCTAATGTAGTTGTCGCATCTTATATAGTCAATGCTTTACTTTGTTGAAACAACTATAGCTTCCTACTTCTTTCTACACATATCTTACAGAGAACTACTGTTCAACAAAATTAGGAACCCTTAAGGTTGACTTCTTATCATCCAAATATGATTGGAAATCTGAATCAGTGTACCTTGAGACTTGGATATCATTATCTCCATAAATCAAGACGTACTCTTGAGTTCTTCTTAGGTACTTGAAGATGCTTTTTACTACAGTCCAGTATTTCTCTCTATAGCAGGAATGGTAACGACGTACTACTCCTACTACATGGCTGATGTCTAGCTTAGTACACATCATGGCATGCATCATGCTTCCCACAACCAATGTGTAAGGGCATCCGGACATGGCTTTCTTTTCCTCAACAGTTTGAGGAGCCATCTCTTTAGATAGGTGAATATCATGTCTTATGGGAAGGAAGCCTTTCTTGGAATTATCCATACCAAATCTTTTCACAATTTTATTGATGTATCCTTATTGTGACAGTCCCAATATCCTCTTTTGTCTATTTCTGAACAATTTTAGGATATAAGAGGTATCTCCAAGATCTTTCATCTCAAAGGTATTGGATAGCCATACCTTAACACTAGTCATCATCCCGATATCATTCCCAACGATAAGGATGTCATCTACATAAAGCACAATGAACATGATGACGTTCCCAATAAGTTTCTTGTACACACATGCCTCATCCGGATTCCACACGAAATCATAACTCTTTATGATTTCATCGAATTGGATGTTACAACTACGAGAAGCATGTTTGAGCCCATAGATGGATTTCTTCAGCTTGCATACTTTTCGTTCCTCAGTTATGAAGCCTTGGGCTGCTCCATATAGATATCCTCTTTGAGTTATTCATTGAGAAAGGTGGTCTTGACATCCATTTGCTAGATGTCATAGTCCAGGTGTGCATCTATAGCCAGTAATGCCCTGATGGATTTAAGCATGGTCATAGGAGAGAATGTCTCATCGTAATTGATGCCTTCTATCTGTGTGTAACCCTTGGATATGAGCCATGCTTTGAAGGTCTCTACCTTACCATCGGGTCCCCTCTTTCTCTTGAAGATCCATTTGCATCCAATGAGTTTGACCCATTGAGGTGGATCTTCGAGGGTCCATGTACCATTCTTGTGTATGGAGTCTATCTCAGAGTACTTCATTGCTAGCATCCAGCTACCCATGTCATGATCCCCCAAAGATTCATCGAATGAAGTTGGATCATTATCATACTCCTCTGATACATAGAATTCTTACTTTTCATGTTGTATTACAACCCTAGAACTCCTTCCATGAGGTGTGATTGTGTCATGTTCAATTATCTCTTCAATTTCTGGTGTAGGAACTTCATCGATCTCGCTAGATTCGATTAGTTCCTTAACTTCATTATTTTCTTGACTTATAAAGAATTCATCTTCTAGAAACTTGACATCTCTAGAAATAAATACCCTTTGAGTCTCAAGATCATAAAGTTGGTATCCAATATTGTTCCAACGAAGTAGCACTCTCTAGTGCGAGATTCCAGCTTGCTTGCTCCCGTGTTTTTAGCATGGACCAAACAACCCCAAATCCTAAAGTGTAGAACACTTGGCACGGTACCATACCAAATCTCATGAGGACTTTTGGGTACAAATTTAGATGGAATCTTGTGTAGGACATAAGATGCAGTCTCTACTGCATGTCCCCATAAACTGAGAGGTAAGTTTGTTTTACCCATCATTGATCTTACCATGTCTAGCATGGTTCTATTGTGCCTCTCTGCAACTCCATTGAGTTGAGGAGTACCTGAATGTGTGAGATTGGAAATCATTCCTCTCTCCTTAAGGTATTCTTTGAATTCATCTGAGAGGTATTTGCCACCTCGGTCAGATCGAATCCGTTTTATCTTCTTTTCTATTTGATTATCAACCAAAGCCATTAACTCTTTGAACTTTTCAAAGGTTTCATATTTGTGATGTAATAAGAAGACAAAATCATACCGTGAATGATCATCAATAAATGTCACATAATATCAGTGTCCATTTCGAGTCGCAGTACGAAAGGGACCACATACATCGGTATCTATTATGTCCAATATACCTTCGCATCATTCACCTTTCTTAGAGAAGGGTGCCCTCGACATTTTCTCACGAATACAATGTTCTCAAGCTGGTAAATTACGGACTTCCAAAAAATCCAGAGGTCCATCCTTCACCGGTCTATTGTCCTATCAACAGACACATGTCCAAGTATTTGATGCCAGATCATAGTTAAATGATCAGTGGTATTGAGATTCACAATACATTCAGAGTCTGCTTGCTGTTAGAATACCATCTGCTATAAAATTACCATAACGATTTATGATAAGTTTATTACAGAAAAGGAAAGTATATCCATAACCAACAATCTTAGATATGGATAGTAAGTTCCTTCTAATATTTGGTGTGTCGAGACAATCTCTAATGTCTAGGACTCTACCATTGGATAATGATAGTCTACAGGTTCCAGTGGTGATCGTGGCAACAATTGCATCAGATCCCATCTAGATAACTATCTCCCATTTATCAAGATTTATGGTGTCTTGAAACATATGCAACCGATTGCATACATGCATAGAAGTACCAGAATCAACAATCCAACTTCCTTCTCGTCCCATGAGTAAGTTGGTTTCAATGATGAATGTAGTTCTTATTTGACAGTGTTATACTTTTGTCCTTCTCTAAGAACTTCAGATATTCTGGATGGTTATTCTTTTAGGATCATGTCTTATTGCTGTGATGGCAAACATCCATCTCTATGGGTGTCTGATGTGTTGAAGCTTCAGAAGATTGATCGACAGTCTAACCTTTCTTCTTCTCTTAGATCAGACCCTTCTGAGATCCATGCTTCCTCTCACGCTTTCCTTTAACATGTGCAACCATTGCACTGCTAGAGGGAACTTCTTTCTTATTAAAATCCTTAGTGGATTTTAATGTAGAAAGAGTGCAATTCACATCTCCATACATCTTCTTCATATTTAAGAGGATGTCATGAGCAGATTCAATGTCTATAAGTTACTTCTAAAGCACAATAGACAAGGATCCAAGAATGTAGCAATGAGCGATCTAGTGGTCCTCATCCCACTTCTTGTTGAGTTCACATGCATCCTTTGTCTGAATGTTCTCATACTTCACAGATGAGAGCACATTTGCTATGTGTTCTGTCTTAAGTGTGAGTTCCTAATTATGGATCGAATCCAAATAATTTGGATCGGTCAACTGATTGACCTCAAGCATATTGTTAAGTGGATTGAGAGATTTCATCAGAAATAAAAGGGAAAATATAATACACTTTAATATCTTGATTAAGGAAATTAAACAAATTAATATTTTAAATCAAGAATTCTTGTATTTTTTGTACTTAGAAGTGCTTTCCCTTATAAGCTTTCAAAGCATGAGGCGGGCTAACCAAAGGCCTCACTACGAGAATAAGTCTCCTTTCCATTTTCATTGCACCCCAATAATATGAGAAAATGCAACTACGATGAAATAAGCGCGAATTCTTTCCACATTATAAGTCCAACTTGTATTCTCAGTTCGGTCTTCAACACCCATACTCCCCACTTATATGAAGTTAGCATGTTGTCGATTAAACCAACCGTCAATGAGCGAATATCAATTTATGCTATGCGCAATCCAATGCTGTCTCAATAATATGGGGAAAATATTGGGGTCACTATGCATACACCCCATCTCTTTTGAGAAACGAAGAATTTGATCCATATGAATTTGTATTCCGGAGTCATGACTATACATGAGCGTCTCCAAAAGTACAACCCATGGTGACGGAGTTCTCCGCAATGACGGGAGACTATGGATGTCATCATATGACTTAGTCCATATCATATTTAAATTAATGATTAATCCATTCGAATCATATTCTCATGATTACTCTAAGGAAAAGAGTTAGGACATATGCTTATTGTCTTAGTTTTAATCTAATTAAAACGATGACACAAGCTGCTGAAGGATATGGTTAGATCCTCAAGTGCATCACGGAAGCGTGAGCGTCGTATCGAATACGACGAGGAACGACTAGTCGCACTAGTTGTTCTGTGCAGCGGAATTTGAAAAATTTTTCATACGACAAAACCACATGATCCAAGAACACTTCTCAGATCGTTTCGTCTAAACCACAAACAAGAAATAGGATTACCTCTTGAAGCGTGATTGCGATCGAGTCTCTAAACAAAGAGACCTCCTGTCTCAAGTCCGATCCGACGGAGGAGACGCTTACGAGCGCGGGGATGAATCGCGTGCTTCTCGCAATCCATGTTGATGATCCAAGCAGCAGATCTCTTGATCTCGACACACGAGATCAGACGTCTTCTTCACAGGCGAGGCGCACCAAAGGAGACGGAGATCCACGAGCAGACGATCGGGCAGCATAACGACGACGCTGCGACGATGGAGATTCTCTCTAGGGCATCCATGGAGGACGACCATGAGAGGGAGAGAGAGTAGAGGTGTAGAGAGAAAGAGAGAAAGAGAGAGATGTACTATAATAGCATGTGTTCTCTTGATAGCATAGTATGCCTCTCTATTTATAGAGTTTTGGGATCCATGGATCTCAATCCATGGGACAAATAAAATCAATGGATGAGATTGATTTATGTCAATCCAATGGTCAAGATTGTTGTTGGTAAAAACCAACAACTTATGATTTAATTTAGATCAAATATATTTGGTAAATCAAATATACATCAATCCTAAAATTAAACTAATCAAATAAGGAGATGATTTTAATGGAGATCATGTTTCCCCATTTAATAGGGTGGACGGCCACCAATTCCTTATAGGACTTGGTAGCCGCCCACCACATACCATGTGGGGGCAATCTCATGGATTTCCATGAGATTGCATATCTCCTTGAATTTCTCCATTATTTATTCCAACAACTTTTGTTGGGATTTATTCTTCAAAAATAATTCATAATTAATTTTGAGAATATTGCAATCTTGTCATTGGAAAATTGTGAATCACATTCACAACCCAAAACAAAATATAATTTACATTTTCAATTAATTACACAATGTGTATGCAATACACATCATTATTTAATTAATTAACAAATATAAATTATAATTAGCTCTCTCTAATACATTATAAATCTCATTTATAATATATTATGAATAATATGGATAGTGCTATCCACATTAATCATATCCATGATAATTAAATCACATTTAATCATCTTGGATCTCTATTCTCATGTTCCCAAAAAATATGATTCACATTCACATTATTCACATCTTTGATAATCAAATCATATTTATTTATCTAAGATAACTCTCCTTATAATATGAATCAAATCCATATTATCATGATAATTAAATCACATTTAATTATCCATTTTCTCAATACTCGGATATATATATCAACGATAGAATTATCCATGAACTCTTTCAAGGATAATGCGCTTTCTCCGCGAATACTTGGAGATAAGGACAGGGCAATTGTATTGTTCCACGTATAGTGACTTATATTGAGATTACATCTCAAATCCAGATCTCGGGCCTCCCATAGATGCTTGATTAAATCAAGACCGTAAATCTAATCTTCTCATTGTATCTGAATCACATTCAGATCAATGTCCAACATTTAGATCAAGATCAGATTACTTCTCTATTGAGAGGAGTCACTAAAATCCAGACCCGTTTCATCACTCCCTAGGAATGGAAGCGTCATGGTTAAACAACCGTTTATGATCACATCACCCTCAGGTATTCCCAATACCTGTACATCCTACATACTGGAAAACTTAGAATAAATCCAAAGTATTAGATCAACTTTACACTGTCTACTTCAGGGTTTTATCAGTAAGTTTCTCATTTTGATCATTGGGAGTTGGTATCGATCATATACTTTCCAAAAGCATATATCATACCTAGGTCTTGATCATATACTTTCCAAAAGTATATATTAAACCTACAAATTCAGTCAAGCTTCCAAAGCGAGACGACCATGCGCACGGAATTTGATTCTTCCCAATATCTCATGAGTGAGCTCATGTCTTCCGATTCAGTATTGAACCTATATGATCCCTTTGAGAGATCGTATTACTCATATGCCCTTGCATGCACACCAGTGCGTCGGTGTATAGACCTTGATTAGGTCATCAACCTATTGGTCTGCCAAATGTACATACTCAGACATATAGTAACACATCTGTCTCCGGTCAGAGGATGCGTGCCTATATCATGACAGCATACGATATAGGACTTTGGTTATCTCGTTCTCGTTAAGTCAACTCTTTGACCTAACTAATCTGACACCTCCGAATCTCTATTCCTATGTAGAGGACCTGCATCAAGAGGTCGGTCAAATATCAGCCTAACTGAGAAAGGATTGCCATCTTCTACTCAGGCTGGAGATCATCTCTTAACAATCATTTGATGGTGCTTGATGAGTCCTCAATCTAACTCATTAGATGTTCATCCAAGCACCAGCCTCTATGATTCAATATTTGAATCAACAGCTGTATGATCATCAAGATGGCCATGGTACATAACCCTAATTGTACTAAGGGACCAATTACGTAAATTATTTATTCTTTATTTCAGATTAGGGAATGGTATTTGCAATAACATTTATTGCATAATGGCTCGCCGTGAGCTCGTATGTCCAACAACTGCCCCAACAAGGGTTTGATCTTTTATGCACTTGATGTTACCATATAGTATTACATCCTCAGTACAATTTAATGTTCCAATTATAATTGTTAAAGTACACCATGACTCCTCATGTCACCTTTCATCGAAACAGATCCAGCCAAGTTGGACAGACAATACTAAGGGAGCGCTTCCACTGCAAGATCAGCGTAGGGTGTTAATTAAGTAACCCATTACATTTTCATGGTCTAGACACCTTCTACGAATCAAATCGAGAAAATACAATCGGTACATCTTGTACTAAGGAGGTTTTGTCGATCTTTCGACCATATATGATACTATACTCTCAGATATTTTAGGAATTTAAAATCTTTTTTATTTCTCAAAAAGTCTAGTGCAACAATCTAGACACTTCTTGAATTCAAAAAATTACTTTTTTAATTTCAAAAAGTCTACTACAATAATCTAGACAATTCTTTGAATCAAAATAATTTCAATTGCGAATGATGTCTAGTACAACAATCTAGACAATTTGTGATATTAATCAAATTAACTTCACAATTTCTATTTGCATTATAAACATTCAAGTGAATAATCAATCACGAAAAATGAAATAAAAAGATGTTCTATTTTATTTCATATTTCCTAAATAAACAAATAATGGTTTCATATTTGAATTTGCAAGCTACGACCATCACACTTCAATTAGAAAGCATCATATAACTTGAACTTAAAATTTGTTGCAAACTCAAATATTTCTAAATACTAGGTACAGATCCTGATATAAATATATCAAGTATATTTTCATCAATTCTGAATCCCAAAATATGATAAATAAGTCAATAAGGCAATCGAGTCCTCTTCCAACTCCGCATGTGGAGAAATCCAATTTCTCGAGGCAGCACGGTCGGAATCACACGAAACTTTTTCACACTGATTGAGGACTTGATTTATAACTTATTATTCAATATTTTATCATGTTACATGATCCAGAAAATAGTATCTAAAAATTCATAATTTTAAATTTACAATCTTTGGTCAAAATCGGAGTCTGTCATCACTTTTAACATCTGAATCTTCTCCCAAATGTCACCAACAATTGGTGCATCTTTTGGGTATAAGTTCAGACCTTCTAGACTTATTATATATCCCAAAAAACACATTTAAAATATAATAGAACAGTAGCAACTTTAAAAATCATCGAATGATTCGAATCATTAAAATTGTCGCAAGACAATGTACTAGGTAATCAGGATGATCTAGCCAATTGTTCATCAGAATTGGATGAAATCCAAATATTCTAAAACTACGGCTCTAATACCAATTGAAGGAAGTAAATAAAAAATTATTTACTACGCATTATGGAAAATACATAACATTTAGCAAACAATTTGCCAAAACAATGTTAGTTCATCGTATGAACTAGAAAATGTAGCACAACGGTGTGTGCATTTAGAAATCAAAAATAAAGAAATGATTTCCTTTATAATTTCTAATATTCATGATGAATAATATAGTTAAATCAGGATTACCTTTGATGTGTGAGTTTCTATGAAAGAAACCTCCTGAATTGAAGTTTGATATGCAAATTCTCTCTCGTGAGCGCGGAGATGAGTTGTGTTGCTTCCCACGAACCCGGACGTCGACTATGGTAACAATAAGAGAGTTGTGGGAGTTTTAGACTCTCAAGTCTCTCTCTCTCTCTCTCTCTCTCTAAGGGGTATGAAATTTATAGAGGACATGCCCTTCAAAATTGTTGTAAAAAAGGAGAAGGCTTTACGCTCCTTTTATACTTAAAGCACATGTCCAACATGTGCCTTGGTAGCCCTTGGATTTTAAATCAAAGATTAAGATCAAGTCCTAATTAAATAAGTATCATCTCCTTATTATCTCCAATCAATATTAATTAAAATAAAATAAGCAACAACTATAGAGTCCTAATTCAATTAGAACACAACCATATGGATCTATGTGTACAACATATGTACAAAACATACCACCTTCCATATATGGAAGATGTTGTTGCAAAATTTTATTAACTAATTCACTTGATAATCATATTATCAATATTGGAAAAATTATGGAGTTAATCCTTAATGCTTATGAATCATGTGCATGAACTCAAAATTAAATGCATATCCAATTTACATCTACAAAGTTAATGTGAGGCTTGGAAATTACATAAATCATATTTACATAAATATTTATATGAATTACATCCATATAAATATTAATTATTGTGAATCATTATGTCACGTTAATTAATGAGTTATGCTTGTGAATTATATTCACAAAATTACCCTTATCAATAATATGTAATAATCATAATTATTACAATATTGGTATTAACATGTATGAGTCCTATTCTAATTAGGACTCATGAGATAGGATTGCAGATACTTGAAGATAATGTCGGAGGGATCATTCTATACATGTATACTGACTTGAAATGTGTATAACTATCCGATTTCAGGATTATACCATTTTTTGCAAAAAAAAACTATCACCTACTAATGTTGAGACTAATGTTGAGCTTGAGATGTAACACTTTACACTCTTAGTGAGCTTAACGAAATGCATCACCCTCTCACTCTCCATGAGCTGGACGAAGTGTCGGTGAGCTGAATCCAGCTTCCTTGACCATTTCTAATTATATTTCAAATCATTTGGAGCTAAGAAATGAATTCAAGGAGCGTGTATATTTCCATTTCCATGATCATTTCTGTTCTCAACATTTGGACAATAAAATTTGAATTGGAAATGGAAATTGGATTCAAATGAATTGTTATTTAATCCAATTAAATCACAAATCATCTAGCTAAATAGAGCCACTAAAATCCATCTTATTTCATCACTTATTCGGTATGGAAGTGTCATGGTAGATGATCCATTACAACAAGAAAAGTAAGTCTGGGTATTTCAAATACCCATCCATCCTTCGCACTAGAAGACTTTGATAAGTCCGAAGTTTAAACCCTGGTTTGATTATCTTCTTCCGAATGTATCAATATATTTCTTATATGATAACTTGGTGACAATAATAATCATATATTTTCCAAAAAACTTATATAATATCTCGAATTCGTATCTTCTTTCATAAACAGGACGACCATGCCTGGAATTCATTTAGACCCCAAAATATCTCATGAGTGAACTCTGTCTCTCGATTCATCAATTATGAATCTGTATGATTCCTTCTAGCGATCATACATCTCATATGACTTCATATGCACACCAATGTGCCGGTATATGGACCTTGGATAGGTCACCAACCTATTGGTCTGTCAAATGTGCATACTCATGCATATAGACGAATAACTGTATCAGGTCAAAGGATGTGTGCCTGATCGTGACAGTTACAATTGAGGTCTTAGTTTATCTCGACCTTATCAAGTCACCTCTTTGACTTAATTATTCCAACACTTCCGAATCTACATTCTCATGCAGAGGACCTGCATCAAGAATCGGTTGGAAATAAGTCTTTAGAGAAAGATTGCCACCTCTTTCTCAAACTGAAGATCTTTATTGAATATCACATGTTTGAAGTCAGATGTGTTCTCCCAACTGCATGGTATTCAATATGATCATGGTACATAACTCTAATTGTACAAAGGGGCCTTAATAATAAACTGCATTCATTTAATTATTTATTTCATTTCAGATTGGGACATGATAAAACAATAACTTTTATTACATTAGTGGATCGCTGAGGTCTTACAAGTCCAACACCTTACATGGGAGCCATCCTATATCAAGCATAAGAAAGGCCAACCACAACCTCGCACCATGTACGTCAGCTGATCTAGCGGCTCCCCGCTGTCACAACACGTGCTACACAACAGAGGATCCACACCCGCGTGTGTACTCCTAACACTAGTTATAACTACAAGTTTCCCTCAAACTTTGAACCATGAGTACTGTAACTTTGCACACGATGATAGCAATCTTTCATGATGTTAGAACTTTCATATAATTTGAATGTTTAATCTGGAACATGGTATATAATCAATTCGATTAGGTTTCCATCCATGTGGTTGGACATAAGAAGAGTATAAAACATATGTACATACAACGGACTGTTTTGTGCGTCGCTTGTGGGCTACCACTTCCTCTTTAACAAACCAGGTAATGGGCAGAGGAGTCGTGGGAATGGAATCCATGGCTTCACAGCAGGGGAGTTGTGGGACTAGAAGTCAGCTTTCTTCAATTCTTCTTCTATTTCATTGCATGTATTATAAGTCGTGAGCTGCCTCTGGTGTGTGTATATATCCCTCATTAAGTATCATAGATTACGGCCAAACAGTGGCTATCCAGGCTTAGGCTGTTCTCGGAGAATGAAATCTGGGAGTCCCTTATGAATATTCATTCATCTAAAGTGCCGGCCGGATGGATTCAACTCAACTTCTTCAAAAGGCATTGGGACTTAATTTAAAATGATCCAGTGCTTGCTATGGGCTTTCTTTTTGATGGAGGGACAATTCCAAGAGACGCAAATCATACATTTCTCACCGTTGTGCCAAAAGTTGCGACGCCTTCAAGTTTGAGTGATTTAGGCCAATCTCATGCTGCAACATTCTATAAAATCTTCCCGAAGCTCTTGGTAGCTAGGTTGGTGGTGGTCATTTCTCATTGGTGGCTCTGAATCATACGGCTTTCATCAAGGGAGGGCCATGGGTGACTGCATCTGATTGGCTCAGGAGGTGGTCCATGGATTTGATTGCAAGGCCAATGCATGCAAAGCATGCATCAAGATTGATCTACCCAAGGCGTTCGATTCGGTTGACCATGCCTTTTTGTTGGATAACTTGAAGCTTAGAGGTTTCAATGAAAAAATGGATAGGCTGGATCAGGAATTGCATCTCTACCCCTATGTTCTCGGTCCTTGTAAATGGCTCCCCAAATGGATATTTCTCTTCGTTGCTTTTTGTCATCGCAATGGACTCCTCTCTTTGCTGGTTGAAAAAGTTGTGCTTCAAGGGAGCCTCCTCCCCATCCGCATGGGGAGAGCCAAGGTTCTCTCACACCTAATTTTCGCGGAAGACCTGCTGTTCTTCTGCAAAAAATCATCCAACTCACTAAAGGAGGTCAGGCACATACTTGTTGTCTTTGAGGGAATGTCCGGTCTAGCGACGAATACGAGGAAGAGTAAGCTTATTTGCCAAGGTATGCCTCCGCGGACTTTCGGCTTTGTCTGGAGGTTGGTCTCCTTAACCACCCTCTCCCGACAAAGTACCTATGAATCCCCCTAATGCTTTCTAGGAAAGGTCGTCTGTTGCCCAGTTGCTCACTGATTGGGTTAGGACCTTGCTTTGTGACTGCAAAGCAAGGTCCCTAACCCTCGCTGGCCGTTTGCAATTGCTAAGATATGTTATATCATGTATGTGCCTTTTCCGGACCTCTGGAATTCTCATCCCCATTGGGACGATTAAAAAAGTTGATATGTTATGTGCTGACTTCCTTTGGGCATATGGTTCACATCATGTTAAATGGGACGCGGTTTGCTTGCCCAAGGATGAAGGGGGACCGAGCTTGTGCTCTCTTATTCACATTCATGGGGCAATGGTCACGCCATAAAGGCTAAGAAATCAATCTGGGCAAGTTACATGCAAGACAGATACCAATGGGGTCGTGACTTCTTTCACTGCACAAGGGTGAGTGGGGACTCTCTCGTTTGGAAAGCTATACTAGTGCTCGACCGCGACTAGCTTTGATTACGATCCCCTCTGTCAACAGTCTAACCTAGAGGCTTCCATAGGTTGTTTCCTTCAGGGAAGCTTTTGAAGTGGTCAGGAAAAGAGCCGAGTCTGTGGCCTGGGCTCACCTCCCGAGGAACAATGGAGTGGTGCGAAAGCATGCATGCAACCTTTACCGTGCAATCTTGGACCGGCTCTTGAATCTTGATAGGCTTATGAAGCATGGCTTAGCGTTTAGTAGGGGATGCTACCTGTGTGGCCTGCATCCAGAAACCCAGGATCACATTTTTTACAACGAAACGGCAAGAAGAATCATCAACATGGTGAATACTGCAACTGGTTGTGAACCTCTAAGCTGACCGCAACACTTTTGTGCTGCAGCTTCTTTGGTTAAATTAGCTTGTTTTGTTGCAATCTTTGATGTAGCTAATGTTTTTGACTTTTAATATACTTATAAAAAATACCCGCAAAAAATCTCATAGAAATAAAAGTTATTATTTTGGATAAAAGATCATACTGGTTCATTCATCTAAAATAAAAACATTCGGAGATGTTTACAGAATTTGTACAAGCATCCTAAAAGAGTATTTCAGTGCAATCAACAATCGCTGAAGGCTGCTAAAAAAATCCTCCTAAAAATCCTCGAGACACACGGAAATATTTTTTCCCACATCAAAAAACCTTACAAATATTTCCACAGCCAAATAAAACAAACCAAAAATTCTTTGATTTTCGAGGGTGGACAGAGAGTTTAAGATTGAGGTACGTCGTCCTTATTGCTTCAAGAGAGAACAAGAGAGGAGAGCGAGAGAAATGAAGATGGGAGGGGGCTCCCTTGGGAGGGTTGTGCTCGGATGGTAACAACTCCTCCCAATGGAGGTCGGCATTTATAGGGTGGGAAAGTTCCTTCTCGAAGTCTGCCCTCTCTCCCGTGCACCACGGTTAGGTCTTCCGAAAGATTCGATCAATGTAACCATCGGCCGCGTAACCGCCGCGTGATCATTCTACATAGAGCAACATCAACGATTAATAATCATGTTTTGTGATCTGGTCCTCGGAACATCGTACAAGTGGCCTAGTGACTAGGAATGATATGCTCATAACCAGGTAGGGTGTGCATCACTGAAATAGAAGGAAAAATACAAAGCATCAAGTAGTCAGCCATTTGAGATTTGAAATAAAAGTAAGTTATTTATTTTAAGAATAAATGGTATAAGAGGTGTTTCCTGCCCCTAAAAGATTCATCAACATCTTTCTTTCCAAATTAACCACCAAAGCGCTACACATTTCGCCAACGTCAAGCACTTTGAGGTCCCTATACCATTAAAGTTTGTGGCAAAAAACAATTTAAAATGGGATCACTCTAGTGGCGAGCCCAACTTCAGAAAGATTGACTTTGTAAAGGGGCATCCGCAAAGAATGTGATTCATACTCTCTTGCATGATTTTTGTAGAGATTGCGCCGATTCACCCAATTAAGCCATTATTTTAAGAGATCATCATGTGTTTCGTATTTTTATGAAGAACCAACCAAAGGAAGATGGATACCTGTGGGTGGAATGGCTTCTTCCAAAGGTGTAGATTGAAAGAAGAGACAAATCCACCATTTGCCAACAAATGATCGATTTTTTGTTGAAGGGCTCTCCCCTCTTTTTCTAGGGATGAATAACCTTATCCTACTCCTGGAGTGGTTTAAAAAAAAACATTTGATAGCAGGGATCTCAAGCCAAAGGCGTAGTGGCACTCGATTTTGAAGACTTGTGAGCCAATTATTTGGGGCACACAGCTTGGTAAGTTCGGTCGCATTGGAGTCTCTTGTTTCGCGCAAAATCTCAAAGTTCAGGAAATATGATTTTGGGGGGGGGGGGGGGGGTTCATTGATCAGGTCCAACCAAAAGAGGGAGTCCAATCCCTTATTCAATATTTTGAATGAGGCATAGTCTCGTAAAGCTTTGGATACCGACTTAATGGCTTTCCAGTCCAACGAGTCATTTTGGTTTGGATTTGAGTGCATTGGTATTTGTTTATCTCTGAATATAAAGACTTCATAAGATTTGAATGCAAAGATTTTTCCCTGCCTAATTAGAAATAAAAAGTAGTAGATTGTTTGACATCAGGAAGTAGTTGTTTTTACTTCTGGCTG
Organism: Ottelia alismoides; assembly: GCA_037367405.1. Lineage (NCBI taxonomy): Eukaryota > Viridiplantae > Streptophyta > Magnoliopsida > Alismatales > Hydrocharitaceae > Ottelia > Ottelia alismoides. The sequence goes on from JAZKJV010000960.1 coordinate 647,565, forward strand.
CTACTACTGAATAATATAATTTCCCAAGTCTGCTCTCACTCTCACCCAAATTTCGTACCATTGGAATCTTTTATTCAACCTTTATATGTATTATGTCAAAAGAAACTGTTATCACATGTGACACCATTGAGTCTCTTATTCATAGATTCAACCAGCGTAATAGTGTGAACCCTAGTGTGCTATTCACCTAAATGATGTCAATGGGGCATTTTAGTGAACTATTCAATCCATGAATATCTTAAGTGATGGGTTTGTATGAATCAACATGTCGGGTTATTACTTTCATGACCTTGTAAGGTATAAGATCTATAAGATTAATAAGTATCCTCGTAGAAAGAGTACAATTTAATTAAATCATGCAATAAATACATGTTGTAGGATTATATATGCATTACAACAGAATCCACAAATTTCTATTTTATAGCTTATCTCACGTTAAAAAATATTCCGATATTACCCCCACACGTTATAGAACAAATATCTAATTATTTCACGCAAATAATCATGTTCAATTCTATAAGAACCAATGAGTGTATATATTTAATTACAAACTACTTTTAGAAATGGGTAGCTTTCACAACAGTAGCATTACATGATATTTTTCAATGTTATGATATAACGAAATTGATGATAGATTTTTCACCATTACTAAGTTAATATTAGAAGTATATAATATCCAGTATTGTTTATTAAAGCTACCAAGTCATAAAAAGAAGACAATATGATTCAAGCACCATCTTGAATCAAGGAAGTATAAGGGTCGTAAGGGCCAACGTCTTCTGGTGGCATATGGTTTTCAAGGAATCACAAAAGCTAAAATTAAGCCCTCTATAGTTGTAGCTGCATTGTCATGTATGTTATTTCACGGACCGTTAGTACCGACGGTTTACCTACTAAAGCCACCAAAGTCGCCTAAGGATTTAATAATTAAGACAACTCTAAATTCTCAATAAGCTGAAGGCATATGCACAATGATGGCAATGTTAAGGTATATATGCAATAGCTATGCTTTTAAGGGCACATGTGCAATTGTGGAAATGTTAAGGTTTAGGAATTTATCACTTGTGCCCCTATAATATATTGCAATATCAATTATACCCCTCCTTTTTTTTGGAATATTAGATGTGTATCCGACTTCTTATCATTTTATCACGTGTCCCCCTCAGGTTAGTTGTCATCCATCCACATCCCAATTGGACGCTATCATTGGGATGCATGGGTCATAACATTGAATAGATAGATCAGGAAAGTCCATTTGCATCCTCCACTCCATCCTCCTCCATCGCCCCCTCCTCCTCCGTGCCCCTCCTCCTCCTCCGCGCCCCCTCATCTCCTTCCGCCCCCACCTCCAGTGCCCCTCCTCCTCCTCTGCCCACTGCTCCTCCATTGTCCCACCCCATCCCCTCCTCCTCCTCCTCCATTGCACCCTCCTCCTCCGCCCCTCCTCCTCCTCCTCCTCTGCCCTCCTTCTCCTACGTCCCTTGCTCCTCCAGCGTCCCTCCTCCTCCTTTGTCCCCCCCCTCCTCCTCTTGGCTTTGAGCCGCACAATGCATGCCACTACACCATCCTCACCTTTCGCATCTCTCACCTCACCTTCTACCTGTGTTGACCCACCACCTTCAACCACACCACAGTTGCCGAAGCTCTATGCTCCTTCCCCACCGTCAGATCAAACCCATGTGAATGCCACATCTCTTCAGTTCCTTTGTTCTGAGCTAAAAACTCAAATAAACCTTAGCATGGATTGAAACTCTCGAGCCCATCTTCCTTATTGCAGGTGTAAGTGGAGATAACAACAAATCTTCGGAGCTCTGTCGATGTGCCTTGGACCTGAAATAGCCAAAAGGATGTCGTCGTACCTCCTCTGAAACGCTTGCAGCTGAACGAGGAGGAGAGAGACCCATTATCAAAGCATCAATCTCCCCATAGGTATCCATCTACAACTGAAATTGATGATGTTTCGTGCATCGATGAGGATGATGAAGGAGGAGGTCAGATGGCAATGGGCAGAGGAGGAGGGTCGGAGGAAGAGGATGGTTGGGGTGTTTGTACGGCTATGCCTCTCTTAACCGCACCATGGTTTAAAAAAATCATGTTAAGTTCAACTCATTGACAACTAAAGTAACGGAACTGCACAAGTGATAGAATGATAAAAAGTTAGGGGCACAACTGATATTTCAAAAAAGGGAGGGGCTTAACTAATATTGCAATATCTTAGAGGGGCATAAGTGATAAAATCCCTAAGGTATATGTACAAATGTTATGAAAAGACATACAAGAAAACGATAGAAAAAGAATAACCGATTACAAGTTTTTGCACGAAATGACTTAAGAAAAGTAAACCATCACAAGTCATGCAAAGTCAACTTCAACGAGCTAACATGCAAAGTGATTTATATGATAAAGGAAACAAGTGTATGCCATGAATCTTATGAAATATGTCCCATGAGGTGAAAGAAATGTATGTTTTTATATATATATATATATATATATATTTGTATGCATATTACATATGTATACTCATGGCTATGAAAGAAACCAAAAATACATATGTTAGGAAACGAACATAAACATGATAGCCACGTAATGATATTTTTCTATGGAAATTCAAGTACATGAAATGCAACGGGTTAAAAGACCGTTATAATTTCCAATGCATGTAGCTCGATGCATATTGCGCATTAGGCTCATAAAATTATGTTTATCAACTTTAGGTGACGAATAAGGTTGACGAGTACTCCGGATCATGCTCCGGACTCATCAAGATTTTTTATGTGCTATGAATAATTACATGATTTATAGTGGATATCAGTATGCCCACTGGAAATAAGTGTCATGTTATGCAGCAATTAAATTTTCTTTTGCAAGTATGTCCTTATTAGTATTGTAATGGAACTTTCGATTTGAATAGATTTTATTGATTCTTTGAGAATGATATTTCTTATGCTCATTGATTACTAATGTAATCTCGTTAACGGTTTGGCTGTGCAATCGCAAGTTCCCGTACTTCTACAATCCATGCGATATGTTCTGTTATAAGTACTTGACTTGACAGTGATATCTCGATCCTATCTCTACTGATCCATCGTAGAAATGGTGCTTTCCACCAGCATCTCACGTGGTGTCTAGGGGCCTCATCCAAGGGTATGGGAAAACTCAACAATGGTAAGGCCTCGACGGTAGTGCACGACATATATCAGTTATTCAATGTCCTCATTTGTTATATTATCTTTGTTCTACAGTATTACAACTCTCAAATTCTTTACAAGCAATTAGTTCAAAATGTTCCTCCGGATGTGACTCCAGACCAGTAGAGAGAGTTAATCAACTTCTGATTTAGTGAGGAGTTTGCAGTATGTAAAGTACTTTCTATTTATTTACATATTAATTGTACTAATTTGGAATAATATCAGACGATATCGACGAAAAATACTACGAATCGTGCAAAGTGATTTAGGTCGACACATAAGATGGGAAGGAAGAATACAAACTGATTCAAGCATGATTTTATAAGTTTGTTAATTAGGTTCAAGATAAAAGATACAAGAAGTCTGAGAAATAGCTTTTCTTATAATTTTTAGGAAAAGGAGAATGAGCGAGATGTCACTCAGATATAGATTTTTATGGGGTCAAAGAGTAGAGACCTCGGAGGACAAGTGGAATGGATCGATAATGCATATGCCCCCATTCATGTAAGTTAATTAAGCTTTACAAAAAATGGCAATACATTTTTTCCTTAATTTAATATTAAACCAAATATGCAGGAGGAGATGATCGGACTCACTACGACATGCTCCTTCGATAGTACAGGTACGAGCACCTTACCGCTATTTGCTAAAGGGGCATTCGTCCAAGCCACATGTCCGAAACATTCTAGACATATACGATGTGGTGGACGGGGAGCGTCGATACGAACATGAAACAGTGGTAGTGGGTCTGCATCATCGTCGCAACGAAGAGAGATGGAGAGAGAGAGTTGGAGAGAGAGCTGTGAGACGTCAAGGTCAAGATGTCCGCACAGAAAGAGGAGATTGCCAAGATGCATTCGTACACGGCGAACGTTATGCCCCACTTTAACATCTCAAGATCTCTGCCAACCCATCCATAACACTACTTGGGTACAATGAAGAGGACAATAAGGAGGAGAGCGAGGAAGAGTAGAATGTGTACAAACTTGAGATATTTAATGTAGTTTCATGAGTTTTGAATGTCTATAAACTTGGAATATTTCATAATTTGTTTAGAATAGAATCTTTTTTATTGTTGAATGTTTTTGTGAGTTGGTTGCAGTAACAGGGCATAGAATCTAGTGCGGTAAATAAACATTTTCATTAAGAATATCAGAGGTGACGATGATGGCACCGTCCCCTCTACCATCATAGGGGACAGTCTCAACTGTCTCCTGGAGTTGCTGGTCCATTTTTGGGAGATGTGTCACCATTGGGGACGGTTCCAACCGCCTCCTCCAATCTTTTGTACCCGAATAACCTGAGTATCACCTTTGGGGACGGTCATGGCATAGTCCCCTCTGCCGTCATAGGAGATGATCTCGACCATCTCCTCCGGTGAGGCTGGAGTTTGTTGGTCCAGTTCTGAGGGATACACGACTGTTGTTGGGGACAGTTACGATCGTCTCCTCCAATCTTCTGTATACGTCCCTGAACCCAATAACCTGGGCAGAATCTTTGGAGGTGGTTATTGCACCATCCCAGATACAATCATAGGGTACGGTTATGGCATCGTCCTAGATACAACCATAGGGGATGGTTTCGTAGTATCTCTATTATAGATTACAAGGGAAAGTCGTCGACCATCCCTTCTACTATGCACGAGCTGTATAAGAATTGGGGACGCTACATATTTGCGTCCCCTTTGGTTAAATGAGATGCATGAATCGGGGACGCTTCTACAACCATCCCCAATGACCTAAAGGGATGGTCTTAATACATGATGGGACGGTGTCGACCGTCGCAAAAGACGTATATGCTTGTAATGTATATTCGTATATGAAAACGGATATACATTTACAAATACAGATATTTATCTTCTAAACAAGCTGCTCTTACTTGACTCTTTTAGTGAGCAAGCATAGGCAGAGGGATAAGATGTCGAGGCTATTATCGAAAGTCTAGTTCAAAACTAAATAAAGACTTTTGCGATGATGTCTAAAGTTGATTCTTTTCGAGATTAGCAAGAATAGAAGATCGTTCATTTTCAAACCTCAAGAGTAAGCAAGCTCTCAGAAAGCAGGACTAAGCCAATTAAAGAGGGAAGAGTCTTTATCGTTCTCTTTGTCTATAGTAGATCTATGCATATTAAAAGTGGAGATAAATCATCTTCTTATTTTTGGGCATTGATTTGAATGTTTTAGAACCCAGAGTCCTGAGTAGTTATTCTCTCACTTTGCAACCTTTCCATAGATATCCCAAACTACAACTTTTATTGAAAATGACAAGCTATTCTGAAAGATGTTCTTTTGTTCAGTACGCGTTGAGACCACTAGTAAGGATAGGTGAAGTAGAAGGTCCCGAAGTAGGGGTAGGGGAAGCTGAAAAGCAACCATGCTCCCGTCCTTTGCGTGCAATGGTAACCTCATCGCTAGAGAAGATGGGGAGGAATTTCTCATATATGGCATGCATGCCAAAATAATACCCAAAATAGGTATGGATGAAAAAAATTCCCAGATTGGTTATTAATCGGCAAATGTTTTGCCACGGACTGACATTGAGCGCACACACGACAAACCATTTGTCGTTTGCTTGCTTCTTCTTTTTCCCTCCAACATCTCTGGCAACCCCAACAACACCTCCTCCTTGCATGTCTTCGACTTCTCCCTTGACGACTCCCTATCCTCACCACCTCCGCCGACTACATCTTCTACCTCATTGAAGGGAAATCCCGCCCCAAGTTTGACCCTCACGGTGGGTGTGGCCTTTGTCATCCTTGATGAGTCCTCGCGGTGGGTGCAATCCTTGCTAGTCGTACGACAGCGGACCTCAAGCTTCTAGTCGTGGCACTGGGGGAGGAAGGGGTGGAGTTGGAAGCGACACTGGGAAGGATAGGGATGAGCTCTTCAGATATGTGGACTGCCATGAGCCTATCGAGATCCCCTACAAGCTTACCCCCTATGAGCGCAACCGGGAAACTGCTCTCCCTACGAGTGTCATCATCAACCTCGTAAAACTCAAGGTTGACCTCCTGCCCGAGCAGCATCCTCCCTTACCATGTCCACTTGAATCACCCATTCCTTCCCACCAGTCGTCAATCATGACAAGGACCGCACCTACTATGAGGGATGAACTTGGGGCGGGGTTTCCCGTCGACGAGGTAGAAGGTGGAGTCATCGACAACAGTAAGGGTGGGGGAGTCGTCGAGGGAGAAGTCGAAGACAAGTAGGGAGGACGCGTCGTCGGGTTACGGGAGATGTTGGTGGGGAAGGAGGACTGGCAAGGGATGCAAACGATAAATGATTTGTTGTGCATGCGCGCCACGTCCGCCCGCGGCAAACCATCGGTCGGCTAATACCCATTCTGAGAATTTTTTTCACCCAAACATATTTCGGATATTATTTTGGCATGCATGCCCTATATGGGAAATTCCTCACAATGGGCCTCTGAAATCGTCCCTAAGTAGAACTAGTGTCTGCTTAAAAGCTTCCACGAAGTTAGTGCGACCGTGAATACTTCATACGGGACCAATGATACCTTCAGATCTTCGCCCGGATGTGGAAGAAAATTTTCTCTGCACTGGAGGTGCGGATAAGAGGGAATCGATCGAGGGTGGTAAATCTGCTTGGGATGACGGAGGGGTGGGAACTCTCTACGGTATGACGGAGGGACGGGAACTCTCCACAAGAGAGACAGAGGAAGCCTAGGTTCCCACAGGATGGCGGAGGGTCCCGATCTCTCCACGGGATGGCGGAGGGTCAAGCTCTCCACGAGATGGTAGTGGGATCGGAACTCTCCACAGGATGGTGGATGAACCCTAATGTGTTTGCCTTCTCTAGGGACTTGTACGTCGACATTATTATCGTATACAACTATTGTATTTAAAGGTATGTAATTAGGTTTTAATTGGAAAACCTATGCAATTACAATAGGAGTCAATTTGGTTTCAATTGGGAAATCAAATGACTTGGAGGAAAAGTTGAGAATTCCTAAATTTGAAACATGGAATAGCTTGGTTGGAAGTTTAGTGCCACATCTAATATTTCTAAACTTTTGGTGGGCTTATATATGAGTTCACAACCCAAGCTCTTGTAGCAACAATAGAGAGGAGGAGTGGAGGACCATACGCGCGCACTCCGCTCCAACTCGGGCTCGGGCTCAGAAGAGTCAATTCGGATCTCGGATCTCGAATCTCGATACTTTTGCTGCGGATTTCATTTGGTTGGTCGATTAAATTAATCAGACGGATGGGAATTCGACTCGACGCAACAGCTTGTTTTTAGCCACGGTTTTGGAATCCGAAGTGACATGTCCATTGAGGGGCGTTTTCGGAAATTGAAAGGTACCACACGTTAGGGCACGTGAACTTCTTTTTATACCACTCCTCCGACGTCGTTTTTCTTCACTCGTAAGAAAAACACTCATGCTGCCTTTGCTTTCTATACTCCCACTACATCTGCGACATGTTCTTCTCAGCTGCAAGTTCTCGGAGGTACTTTCGAGGATGGTCTCATTGGTGTGCGTGGACGAAGATCGTGTACCGTCGTATCCTGAGAGCGGATCGCCAGTACCCTATGCACCGGTATTGTGGGGATGATATCTTCTCTAAGGACAGTCCATTTCATGGAAGCTCCTGTGATTTCTAATCTAATCTTTCTTTCATTTTGTTTGTCGTTAACTGTTTATTGTTTTACCTTTCTTGTATCTTGCCCTAATTTATGTTCTCGTTTAATTAATTGATTCCTATTTTTTATTATGTAATCGGATAATGGATGGAAAATACATGATTAAAATATTGTTATGCTTTTCTTTTATTTCATTTGGATCCGTGTAATTATTGTTTAAAACATACCTTGTTGATCATATTTGCAACATTCTTAGAGAAGATAGCCGGAACTGGATTTAAAATCATGTCAGAAACAATGTCTAAATCGAGAGTGGATATGACGGGTATGCCTGAGAAATTTGATGGTCAGAACTTCAAGTGTTGGTAATAACGCGTGAAGATCTAGTTATCCACCATAGGACTAATCTCTATGCTTGAAACCGATTGTCCTATAGTGGAAAAGGAAAATCCCTCATCTGATAGCCAGAAGATGCAATCTGCATGGAAGGAACGCGGCCGTATATGTCATGGTTGCATCCTGTTGGCTCTGTCCAATATGTTATTTGGCGTATACTGTTTGTCTATGCAGACTGCAAAGAGGCTATGGAAAGATTTGAATCGGAAGTATAATATCAAAGATCTCGGTATTGAGAAGTACTTTGTGGTCAAGTTCTTGAAGTTTTCCATGGCCGAAGGAAAGTCGGTTTCTGAACAGTTACACAAGTTTTTACTCATGCTCCATGGTTCAGAAGAATGCTGAAATGAAACTTTTCGAGAAGTTTCAGGTTATGCTCATAATAGAAAAAATCCCCAAGTCTTGGGAAGACTTCCGTATGACCCTAAAATACATGAAGGGGAAATGTCTATGGATAACTTGATGGTGGCAATTACCATAGAGGAGAAACACAGGAAACAAAAGCATGTCGTTCTTGTCAATATTTAGGCTAAGGTCAATTTCATGACCTCGAAGGGTAAGGATAAGAAGGCAAAGGGTAATAACAACAATAAAATGAAATCAAAGGGCAAGATCTAGAAAAAGACAAAGAATAAATCATGTTGGCACTATAATCAGGTTTGCCATTGGAAGAAGGATTATTTGTCCTTAAAGGCTCAACCAAAGGTTGCAGATGGGAGTCCACAAGTGAATATGATCACTATGAGACTTGGGCTAGCGAGGGGTATGTCTCTGTGAAATCTGAACTATACCATATTCATGATCCAAATGAGTGGCTTGTAGGTACGTGAGCCAATATAAATATTTGTTCTGATTGAAATTTGTTTTCTTCTTATCAGATCTAAAAGTGGTGAGACTGTGAAGATGGGGAACGATTCTACAATCAGGGTGCTAGGGTCGGGACAAGTCAACTTGAGGTTCTCCTCTAGAAGTGTCTGGACGTTGCACATGGTGCTGCATGTTTCTAACATCAAGAATAATATTTTATCTGCCTCTATCCTAGTTAGAAATAGTTTTGAACTAAACTTTAAATGTAATAAAGTTGTTACTTTGAGACATGGTATTTTTTATGGAAAACGTTACTTGGCAGACTTTGACTTGTTGTTTAGAATTAGATGTAATTCAGTAAACATTAATTCAATAAATTTTTTAAGTTCTGAATGTTCTAATTATGTGTCTCATGTTGTGAATAATCTAGAATCTTGTGATATGTGGCATGGTAGATTGGGACATGTAAACTTGAATTCAATTAAGAGAATGATGAATTTAGATTTGATCCCAAAACACGCCATTGATAAAACTTAAAAATGTGAAATTTATGTGCAAGCTAAGACACCTCGGAACTCTTTCCAGTCTATCTCTAGAGATAATGAGATCTTGGATCTAGCGTACATAGATATCTGTGAGTTTAATGGTTTGTTAACCTGAGACAGTAAGAAATACTTTATCACCTGTATAGATTATGGCAGTAGATACCGCTATGTGTATCTTACGAAAACCAAGGATGAAGCCTTAGAGAAATTTCTTATAGTTAAGAATGAGGTTGAGACATGAATAGGAGAAGTGCGTAAATGTCTTAGATCAGATAGAGGAGCCGAATATACCTCTAACTTGTTTGATGAACAATGCAAATCATTTGGCATAGTTCATGAAGTTAATGCTCCATACTCACCACAATCAAATGGGATAGCAGAATGATAAAATAGAACCTTAACTGACATGATCAATGCTCTCCTATAGAGTTCTGGTCTTCCAACCTATATGTGGGGAGAAGCCTTGAATACGACTTGTCATATTCTGAATAGGGTTCCTCCAAGGCATATGGAAAAGTGTCCTTTTGAATTTTGGAGAAATAGAAAATCAAACTTAAGATATCTCAAAGTGTGGGGCTGTCTTGCTAAGATTTTAGTCCCAGAATACAAGAGAAAGATGCTAGGTCTTAAAATTGTTGATGCGACCTTCTTAGGTTACTTGGAAAATAGCTATGCATATAGGTTCTTGGTAATTCAGTCCGAGATACCAGGCATAGATGTCAACAATATTGTAGAATTCTGTGATGCTACTTTCTTTGAGGATGTCTTCCCTATGAAGACCGGGATCCCTCAGAATCTGATCATTCAGAGTGCCTTCACATCAAGATTTATTCAAGATCAAGTGGAAAGGATAACGAATGTTGGGGTAGAGATTCAACCTGAACCCAATGATCTTTCAGAAGAAATTGAGCCATGGAGGAGTAAAAGACCTCGGATATCCAAGGATCTGGGTAGCGACTTTATTGTCTACCAGATCGAAGGTGATCCACCAAGTTACAAGGAAGCCATGGCTTCATCTGAAGCAAAGCAATGGAAGAAAGCCGTCAAATCTGAGATGGATTCCATTATGGCTAATGGAACTTGGAAGTTAGTTAATTTATCCAAAGAGTTCTCTACCATTATGTGCAAGTGGGTGTTTAAGAGAAAACTTAGGCCTGACTGATCAATTGAAAAGTATAAAGTCAGATTAGTTGCTAAGTACTTTAGGAAAAAGGAAGGTATCGATTATTTTGATACATATTCCACTGTAACTAGGATGACCACAATCCGGATGCTCATAGCATTTGCATCAGCATATGATCTCTCTATCTACCAGATGGATGTTAAGATCGCCTTCTTACATGACGATCTTGAAGAGGAAAACTATATGGATCAACCTGATGGACTCGAGACTCCTGAAAATAAGAGAAACGTTTGCAAGCTTGTTACATCCCTTTATGGATTGAAATAAGCACCAAAGCAATGGCATGAAAAATTTGACAAAACAATTTTATCATATGTTTTTAAGGTTCATGAATCCGATAAGTGTGTCTATTCCAATGTAAAATGTGATGAGTGTATTGTCTTGTGCATGTATGTTGATGGCATACTTTTATTTGAATCACATGCAAAGATTATTAATGAGACTAAGGCATTCTTGAGTAGCAAGTTTGAGATGAAGGACATGGGTGTTGCTGATGTGATCTTGGATCTCAAGCTGACAAGGTCAGTTGATGGGTCGTAGTTTCTCAATCTCATTATATTGAGAAGGTACTTGAGAAATTTGCATATCTCGACTGCAAAGCTGTAAGCACTCCTTTTGATTCATTTAAAACGTTGTTTAAGAATAAAAGTAGAGTACATGTAGCTCAGCTAAGGCATTAACAAGTGATAGGAAGTTTAATGTATCTTGCAAATTGTACGAGATCTGATATTTCATTATTGATTGGAAAGCTTAGTAGATACACTAGTTGTACTGACCGTACTCTCTGGAAGGCTCTGGATCGAGTACTGAAGTACTTGAAGGAAACTATTTCCCTTAGTTTGCATAATGGTAGACATCCATCTGTACTAGAAGGATATAGTGATGCAAGCTGGATCGGGAAAATAGAGGAGTCTGGGAGTAATGTGTTATTGGGTATGTCTTTAACCTTGGAGTCGGTGCAGTCTCCTAGAGGTATGTGAAGCAGACCATTCTAGCTCGATCTACCTTTGAGACCGATCTGTGTGCTTTGGATACCACTGGAATTGAGGCTAAATGGCTAAGGGAACTTCTGTCTGAAATTTTCATGATAGGTCAGCCACTTCCTACGATCTCGGTATATTGTGATAACATGATCACAATTGCCAAGATCAAGAGTTCAATGTTTAATTAGAAAATAATAAGATACATACAAATTAGACTTAAGACGTTAAGGGATTTGGTGTCTCGAGGAGTGTTGGCTGTGGATTTTGTTGGATTCAAAGACAACACGACATATCCATTGACTAAGGGACTTGATAGATCTTTGGTCCTAAAGTTTAGGCTTGGGATGAGACTGCAACCCATTGGAAGTTCCTCTACAGTAATAACCCAACCTATCTGAGTGAATATCCAACAAAGTAGGTTCAATGTGGTAATAACAAGTTGTCTGGAGAACTGGTTGGCACTCTTAGTTTAATGTTTATGCATGAGTGCCTTATCCCTAGAAGCCTGGTTGTTATATAAACTACAAGATTAGGAAGAGCGCATGCTCTGAATGGGTTCAAGCCTAAGGGTAGGATGTTAGCAGTACATCCTTGAAGAACGCCACCTATGTGAGTGTTACTGTGGGCTGCAGTTAAAGGAAGAGGGTCTTTCCTGAATATATTCATGAAATCGGATAAAGGTGCATGGTCTTTAAGAGCACAAATGCTGAAGGTTGTACCAAGAACAAGACTTTATTGTTTCTACCGTATACTTTAACACCAAGGTCTGAAGTTCAAGACGTAGTTCACTTCGTTCATGTTAAAGTGAAAGTAGTAAACTCCTGTAGAGGTTCAAACCGGAAGGTACCTTTACTGAAAGCAAAGTGTGGCAGCCAAAAGATGTTTTTTAACTCTCTTTGAATCTCTTTTTCAAATTGGTGAATTCATGACGGATTGTTGTATTTAAAGGTATGTAATTAGGTTTTAATTAGAAAACCTATACAATTACAATAGGAGTCAATTTGGTTTCAATTGAGAAATCAAATGACTTAGAGGAAAAGTTGGGAATTCCTAAATTTGAAACATGAAATAGCTTGGTTGGAAGTGTAGTGTCACATCTAATATTTCTAAACTTTTGGTGGGCTTATATATGAGCTCGCAACCAAACTCTTGTAGCAATAATAGAGAGGAGGAATGGAGGACCACACGCGCGCGCTTTGCTCTGGTACCAGCTCGGGCTCGGGTTCAAGCTCGGGAGAGTGAATTCGGATCTCGGATCTCGATACTTTTGCTACGGATTTTATTTGGTTGGTCGAATTAATCAGATGGATGAGAATTCGACTCGACGCAACAGCTCATTTTTAGCCGCGGTTTTAGAATCTAAAGAGACACGTCCATTGAGGGGTGTTTTCGGAAATCGAAAGGTACCGCACGCTAGGACACGCGAACTTCTTTTTATACCTCTCCCCCTACGTTGTTTTTCTTTACTCACAAGAAAAACACTCATGTCGCCTTTGCTTTCGGTACTCTCACCGCATCTGCGACCTGTTCTTCTCGGCTACAAGTTCTCGGAGGTACTTTCGAGGACGGTTTCATCGATGTGCCTAGACGAAGACCGTCTACCGTCGTATCTTGAGAGCGGATCGCCAGTACCCTACACACCGGTATTGTGGGGGTGATATCCTCTCTAAGGACAATCCATTTCATAGATGATTCGGTGATTTCTAATCTAATCTTTCTTTCATTTTATTTGCCGCAAATTGTTTATTGCTTTACCTTTCATGGATCTCACCGTAATTTATGTTTCCGTTTAATTAATCAGTTCCTGTTTACGTTATGTAATCAGATAATGGATGGGAAATGCATGATTAAAATATTGTTAATCTGTAATGCTTTTTTTATTTCATTTGGATCCGTATAATTACTGTTTAAAACATGCCTTGTTTATCATGTTTCCAACAACAACAACATCGTTTAAATCACGCCCTTTGAATTCTTCATCTTTCTTTACGTGAACAGTCCTGCGAAGTCCCTTTGCTTGTGAGAAATTAAGAAGCTTGTCGTTATTTTCAACAGAAGAGCAATGCTTGTGTCTGCATTTTCATCATGATATCTGACCTGCATATTAAGCTCCTCCTTTAATACTTCATAAGATTTGAACTTTATCTAATCCTTTAATGTCACACAGATATATCTTAAAGGATTGTTTTTTTCTAAATCATCTCAGTAGATATCATTGTTGGATATTTACAATGAGACTTTTACACTTATGTCTTTGCGAGCTATTCTAATAAATCGTGTGTCCCTATTTTTTTCTGCAATCACACTTGTACTTATATATTACTACAAAATTTACACTATTGTCTACACTACTGTGAAATTTGGCAAGGAAATAGGGGCACATGTGTAGTTGCAAAAAAAAAAACTAGAGACATGTTTTATTAGAAAAAGTCGAAAGGACACAAGTATAAAAGTCCCTTTATAGACATCGATTCATTTCAATAGGTGAGACACATGATCCATGTAGTCGTCTTAGCTTTTTTTCTTCCTTCTTCCTCCTCCATGGGAATCCATTCGCATATGCGACCTCTTGATCACATTTGGTACAATTGAGTGCCTTATCATATAAAGCGATTGACGCCATTGGATGTCAACAATTGTGAGAAGCTACTAAGCTTGATTGAGATGTTCATTTGTATTAAAAGTAAGTAATTTAAGTTTTGATTGGAAAACCTATGTATTTACTATAAGAGTCAATTTGATTTCAATTGGGAAATCAAATGGTTTGGAGGAAAAGTTGAGAATTCCCAAATTTAAAACATGGAAATGCTTGGGTGGAAGTTTAGTAACATACCTAGTATCTCTAAACTTATGGTGGGTTTATATATGAGTTCACACCCCAAGCTTTTGTAGAAATAGTAGAGAGGAGGAATGGAGGACCACATACGCGCGCACACTCCGCTCCGTCTCCAGCTCGGGCTCAGGCTCGGGCTCGGGAGAGTCAATTCAGATCTCAATACTTTTGTTGCGGATTTCATTTGGCAGGTTGATTAAATTAATCACACGGATTAATTTATATTCGAATGAAATGAGAATTCAACTTGACTCAAACAGCTTGTTGTGGTCGCGGTTTCAGAATTCGAAAAGACACGCCCGTTGAGGGGCGTTTCGAAAATCGAAAGGTACCGCACGCTAGGGCACGCAGACCTCTTTTTATACCTCTCCCCCCGACGCTGTTTTTCTTCACACTCGCAAGAAAAACCCTCTCCCGCTGCCTTCTCTATGCTTCTTTCTCTTGGCTGCATTTCTCTGAGGTACATTCGAGGACGATCTCATCGGTGTGCGCAGACGAAGATCGTGTGCCGTCATATCTTGGGAGCGGATTGACAGTATTCTGCGCACCGGTATTGTGGGGACGATATCCTCTCTAAGGATAGTTCATTTCATGTACGCTTTGGTGATTTCTAATCTAATCTTTCATTTATTTTGTTTGTTGTAAATTGTTTATTGCTTTACCTTTCATGGATCGTGCTCTAGTTTATGTTTCCGTTTCATTAATCGATTCATGTTTGCATTATGTAATTAGATAATGAATGGGAAACGTGTGATTATCATGTTGTTAATCGTTAATGTTTCTCTGCCAATTCATTTGGATCCGTTGTATTACTGTTTAATATATGCATTGTTGATCATGTTTCCAACATGTTCCCCATGGTTGGTAGTGGATCTAGGGGCACATAGGGACTGGGGTGGAATCAGAAATAGCATGGTTTTGAATATGGATATTATCCTTTCATATTTGTTTCATCAATATCCAAAGTAAATACAGATCGATATGGTTACATAAGCTAATATGATATTTATTTTTCCTATATCTCCGATTAGAGATCATGATTTAAAATCCCACGAATTACAATTTCATCGAAAAGTTATGATTACTGGATGGTGATATTGATCTCATTGATATTAACAACTGAATTTAATTTGGGCTCAAAAGTGTCAGGGATCAAGTTTGGCTCAAATCAATCGAGCTCAAGTTTGATTTTAAATCCAAAAAACTCGTTAATCGGGCTCAAGTTGCTCTTATAAGGTAAGAGCTCATTGACTATGTACAAATTGTGTCACGACCCCGATTCCGGATCGTCGGATCCTCTCATATCCGGATCTGGTTACTCAGCAATAATTTATTCAATAATCACAACTAACATTCAGAAACAGACTGCAATTAGAAATAGTCAGAAGAAAGTATTTCAATACTTTTCCATTCACAAAATAAAGATCATATGATACATTGACACACTATAACCATCTACATGTACATCAGTTGTAAGGAAACACACAATAAGATTACCAACAACCTTATAGAGTAAAGCTACTGTGGCTGCATGGATGTCTACTATGTAAGCTAGCTAGAATACTAGAGTCCTTGCGATGGCTCACCGACATCTGTTGGGTTTTCCATAAATCATAAGATAATAATTAGCGAATGCTAAGTAACGAAGAAGAGAAAAGCAAACAAATTGTGTAATTTTTCAAAACTTGTTATCACAAAAAGTTTCATTCCTTTTCATTAATTTAAGTCCTATTCCTTTCTATTCCACATCAGAGATTGGTCAAGGGAATTACCTCACCACTATATGGACTTCGAAGCTGTGGACACTTCGGGATTGGAGATTGCATTGATCTGGTAAGCTTATGCTGCCACATATCACCTCAACCAGTCCTCCAATACTACCATGACAATTTCTTTTCTTTTATTATTCAGGGTCTCAAGCCCTCAGTCTGGCAAACAAAAGAGCACATCGTCCTCGAGGACTCAGTTGCTTAAACCTCAGGCTAACATTTAATCATATAACCTAACGGCTTTAAATACATGTTATTGTGACTCAGCCACTATCCAACCACCCGTGCCTCCACATGACACAACCACATCTTCTGTCGTTCAATCTGAAGATATTGGCTCCCGGGACCACGCGTTGCAAATCAATCATTTCGTGCACACTTATCATAATAGGAACAACCGTGCACCATCTAGGTAGGGAAACACCAATACGGGTTTCTTCCGACAAAACTACAGGTTGCATGCTCGGCCTGTAGTTCTACTCCCAATCATCCTTAACGTGACACACGATCCGTTTCAGGATCTAACTCAAAATACATCAATTCTCATGATGTAATTCCTTCGTTAAGCCTTAGATTAGTGTAATCATAAATATTGAGTATAGAATTACACATATATTAATTCATATAATATACTGAATTAATGCTCTTTTAACTCCCAAATCCTATCTTTCTAAGCCACTACATTAATTCGATGCTTAAACCTTATTTTAGTGGAAATCACAAAGTAACTTTTCGTACTTTCTCAAAAATAACTAAATTAGGGTTCTTTATAGCGATGAACATAAAATTAGGAATTTATATAATCTCATATGAAAATCCAGTAGCAAAAGGAAGTATTTCATTACCTAATCGAGCTCTCTCTCGCTTATGCAGTACTTTATCGTAATTCTTTTTCAACAGAATGATTTATGGCTTCTGAAATGACTGAATTTCATTTTCGTATCAAAAACGTTAGGAACGTGCCAAGAATATGAAGAACGAACGAAGAACGCGAAGAACACGAAGAGCGTGAAGAACATATTTTCTCTTGAAATTTCGACAGAGCTTCCCCTTATACGGGATGATATTTCTAGGAAATTTCAGCAGAGTTTCCCCTTATACTGGGACATATTTCTATAAAAATTTCAGCAGAGTTTCTCCTTATATCGAGACATATTTCTAGGAAAATTTTGATAGATTTTCCTCTTATAAAATCATCAAGAGGAAAACATCAAGGAAACTGAACATGAATTGAAAACCTAACTCACGAAGCAAACTAAGAGAGGATCGTTCCTTCCATCTCCTCGTTCTCCCGGTAGTGCTTTGCTAGCGCTTCTTCCTCGCCTCCTACTCCTCCTCCCGACCTCTCAACCCTAGCCCTTGAGGTGGTGGCGGTAGTGGAAATCGTAGATAATGAATGGGTAGGGGGTATTTATAGGCTCTAGAAAACCGCTAACCATGGTTAGAAAACCTTGGTTTAGACCTTAACCGCGGTTAGCGTCCCATGATTTTGGTCAAAACTTATCTGAAACTTAAGGCTCAAGTTAGAACATTT
The DNA here is from genome assembly GCA_037367405.1 of Ottelia alismoides. Taxonomy (NCBI): domain Eukaryota; kingdom Viridiplantae; phylum Streptophyta; class Magnoliopsida; order Alismatales; family Hydrocharitaceae; genus Ottelia; species Ottelia alismoides. The sequence goes on from JAZKJV010000960.1 coordinate 665,407, forward strand.
TAGAAAATTCTAGATTCACTAATGACGCGTAATTAACGCTAATAGTGATTAACTTTCACTAATCACGATTTAACTTTCGTGGCTTACGCTTATCTTTTGCTAACTATTGATTAATGCTCGCTAATAGTCATTAGCGGTTTCAATATATAATTAGTTTCTTTAATCATGTTTAATTAGTCTTAATGACAATCATTACGGGTTAATGACATCTTAAACCTCCTTACTTCTCTTTCTTCCGAAAATCATAATAAATCGAAACGAAGTTCGATTCACACGAAACAAATTCTGTTGGTTTCCTCTTGACGATCTGGATCTTATTATATAGGATCCGAGAGATGCCAAGTTCAAGGTTTTACAATTATAACAACCTTAAAGGAAGTCTCGCCCTCGAGACTAGAAATGCAGGAGTATTTCTCTCTCATTTCCGCTACAGGTTTCCATGTGGCTTCTTCAAACTCTTGGTTCTGCCACAATACTTTGACTAGAGGTACCTCTTTATTCCTCACCTTCTTGATATCCCTGTCTAGTATTTGCAGGGGTATTTCTAGGTATGTCAAGTCTGGCTCAATATGTAGATAATCATAGTTTATGTTATGCTCAAGATCTTTAATATACTTTTTCAGATTTGATACATGAAAAACATCATGTATTATCGAAAGATGTGAAGGAAGTGCAAGTCTATATGCAACTTTTCCAATCCGTTGAATGATTTCAAAGGACCTACGAATCTGTGTGCTAACTTTTCACGCAAGCCAGACCTCTGAACTCCCTTCATAGGCAATACTTTAAGGAATACAAAGTCACCTATTTCAAACTCAAGATCTTTTCGCGTGGCATCACTATAGCTTTTCTGGCAATTCTGAGCAGAAAATAGTCTTTTTCGAGCAAGCTCTACAGCTTCCCGTGTCTCTTGGAGTCTATCTGAATCATAAAGGTTCTTTATACCGATCTCTTACCAACATAGAGGAGTAGTACACCTACGTCCATATAGTGCTTCAAATAGTGTCATACCAATACTTGCATGGTAACTATTTTTGTACGTGAATTTTGCAAGAGGCACATGTTTAATCCACAATCCCTTCCATTCTAAAACACACGCTCGTAACATATCCTCTAGTGTTTGAATCGTACGTTCTGACTGACCGTCTATTTGTGGATGATATGCTGTGCTCAAGCATAGTTGTGTACTTAAGGCTTTCATGAAGTTCTCCCAGTAATGTGAGGTGAATCGTGAATCTCGATCAGAAACTACTTCCTTGGAATGCTATAGAGACGGATCACACGTGTAATATATAATTCAACAAGCTGGTCTGGAGTGAAATATAAGCTTATTGGAATAAAGTATGCTACCTTGATCAGACGGTCTATTATAACCCATTTACTATCTTTCCCACTAGTCGTTTGAGGTAAATTAGTAACGAAATCCATGGAAATGCTTTCCCATTTCCATTCAGGTATAGCGAGGGGTTGCAATAATCCTGGCGGCTTTTGTGTGAAGCCTTTATCTGTCGATAGGTAAAACATGAATTCACGAACTCAGCAACATTCTTCTTCATTCTCGACCACTAAAAGTTTGAACGAAGATCCTTATACATCTTCGTAATTTTAGGATGAATAGATAATTTAGAACAATGTGCTTCATGTAAGATATATTTCCTCAGTTCAGATGTGTTTGGTACACAAACTCTGTGATGGTTATACAATATCCCAGCTTGTATATGGAATCCCTCTATCTTATTCTGCTTAAGTTGTTGTCTCAAGTCTTTAAGGACTAGATCATCCTCTTGTCCTTTCTTTATTCTATCCCAGATCTCTGGTTTGTATTGGTGAGGAATTGTTATACTATCAGCACTACTATCAAATGGTTTCAATTCACTTAACATTGCTAGTACACCTCAAAAGTGGATAGCACTCACCAACCCATGTGAATAAGTTCTTCTACTACGAGCATCTGCTATGACATTCTATTTACCAGGGTGGTAGGAGATAGTGCAATCATAATCCTTCAATAACTCTACCCACCGTCTCTGTCTCATATTTAGCTCCTTCTGATCAAATAATTATTTCAAGCTTTTTATGGTCGGTGAAGATTTCAGAAATAATATCATAAAGGTAGTGTCTCCATATCTTTAAAGCGAAAACTACGACAACTAGTTCAAGGTCATGTGTCGGGTAGTTCCTCTCACGTGTCCTAAGCTGTCGTGATGAATAAGCAACTACCTTACCATGTTGCATAAGAACTGTCCCAAGTCCTTCTTTAGATGCATCAGTGTACACTGTAATTCCTTCAGTTCCAGGGGGTAGAGTAAGGATAGGTGCAGATGTTAAGCATTCTTTCAGTGTTTAAAAACTAGTTTCACATGCATCAGACCATATGAATGGGACTTCCTTCTGAGTCAGTCTAGTCATTGGTAATGCTATTCGTGAAAAGTCCTTTACAAATCTTATATAATACCCAACTAGACCCAGAAGATCGTATTTCTATGACATTCTTCGGACATTTCCAACTTATAATCGCACTAACCTTTGTAGGATCAACTGATATATCTGCCTCTGAAATAACATGACGTAATTGGCGCTAATCGTGATTAACTTTCACTAATTAAAATTTAACTTTCACAGCTTACGCTTATCTTTTGCTAACTACTGATTAATGCTTGCTAATGGTTATTAGCGGTTATCAATCTGTCATTAGTTTTTTTAATCATGCTTAATTAGTCTTAATGACAGTCATTACGGGTTAATGACGTCTTAAACCTCCTTACTTCTCTTTCTTTCGAAAATTATAACAAATCAAAACGAAGTTCGATTCACACAAAATAAATTCTGTTGGTTTCCTCTTGACGAGTTGGATCTTATTATATAGGATCCGAGAGATGCTAGGTTCAAGGCTTTACAGATTGGGACCGGGATGCGATGAGCCACCTCGATTAAAGCATTGTTCAATAGTTTTTTCATTAGATTTATTTATTTGTGAAGAAAATAAAGAATATATGAATACATGTAATTTAATTTTGTAACTCCACAATTCTTTTGGCAAGTCTGAAAATACACAAATGGAGTCCACATTATAATATTTCAGATAATTCCGATTCATATATCCAAAATCTGATTATTTATTTCTGTCAAATTCGTACCTGAGAGTATGCATTGATGAGAGCAGTTATACAAAATCTCTAACCCATTAATACTTACAAACATAAAAAAACCCTCCTTCCCTAGCAGACCAAGCAGCGGAAGCAAGAAGCAAAGGTGTGATGCTGACGGAAGAGCATTGATATTGCTGCAATATCAACAACATCATGTAAAATGATAAAAACCTTTCACTGTGTACATCAAGTTTCCTTGATATCGATGATATAAGATGACATATCAATCGATACCTAGAAAGATGAAGATCAAAGTTGATATCAATACTCAAACCGTTGATACACAATGCACATAATGATAAAATGTACTGAGCCTTCTCCCACTATAAGTAGGGTCGGCTATATGGATTCTTGCTCAAATCCATGTTAAAAGATTCGACTATTTTTTACGCTGGCCGTCGACTACCTAACGCAATCCTTACAAAAGTGGGATTTGAACCCTGATCTTTTGTATGGTAGACACAATGTACTATCACAATGCACATAATGATACATTATCGATATATCATGATATTTCAAATTCACGGCTAAGATGTAATCAATGTTATTGAAATTTGATGGGATTGACTGCTTCGAACGATTGGACCGATCCAATTAACCAGTTTTTGCGGTTCAGTCCGAATTGGTGAATTTTTGGTCTGACCATCGGTTCAATTAACTATTTACAATCCTTCTTAACCTGATACAATTGAAAATATTTACATTAGTCACTTACTTTATATGTTGCTTACTTTATATGTATTTCAAATGTATTTGAGTGCACATTCTGTACATGCTTTGAATTAATTAACCTGTTCAATATTGTCATACGGTTGAATCTTTTTCATTCACCTATCCAACCTTTTTTCTGAGGTGCCGTTCGGCACAAGGGGGAGTTTACCGCTCTTACCCCACTTTTTCTCACTCCTACATGTGCCTCGCTTTTTATCTTTTTAAAAAATTAAATAAATCAACTCCTCATCATCAATTCAATCAAAAAATAATATATTATACCATCATATCATATAAAAATTATAAACTACTTAACTTTTACTCGCTTTTTCAAACTTCAATACAATCACATCACAATAACTAATCATGTTTTCAAATTTCAATACAATCATATCATAATAAACCTACTTTTAACCCACCCCAGTTTAACCCTATATCCAAAAAATAGATTACATGCTATCAGTTTAACCCCCTTTAATCCACGTACCAAACACGGTTTCGATAAACCTCGCATTCGATTTTAAAAACACCGGCTGAAATCTAATGGTCAGAAGATAATGAAGATGAGGATGTAGTATAGTTGCGAGGTTTGTACTGCATCGAATCTAAAAAGGTGCGCAATTCCCGACGCAATCAATCAGCACACACACAATCCACGCGTGCCCCAATTTTGATTTACGTATATAAAAAGGGGAGGTCGACTACAATGGCCTCCACTACTGCCGCCACCGCCTTTGTCGCCATCTTCGCCTCGCGAGTCCCCCATTCCACCCCCTCGCCTTCCTCCGCCTCCGCGCGTCGCCGCTGGGCGTTGCTGTGTTCTTCCCGAGAAGGCGCTTCCACGGCAGGAAGCTCGGTGTTAGGATGGCACACGCTGCTGCTTGCGGGACGCTCGGCCTCACCAAGCCTAACTCCTTGAGCCCTCCCAAGGTCCGGACTTGTCGCGTGAGATTTTCTATTTGTGGGTTGTTTCTGACCGGATGGTTTTGGTGGTGCGGGTGAGGTTTCTGAGGAAATGCCTCAGTGAGCTTATGTTGGTTTCTTTGGCGGTTTGATTTATGTGCTTGGAAACTTCCTAAAGCGTCGATCATTAAATCGGTTGAGGGGGAGATTGCTTTCACTCCACTTGCGTGCTTTGACTGACGGGAGTGATGTTGTCCGGTATGAACATAATACAAAGGAATTTGGACGCTTTCAAGGTTGACTAAACTCGCCACATCGACCTCGAGCACCGTTTAAGTTGCTTTGATCTGCATCTGAAACTGCCATGACACATCTTCTGCGTGAAATTTGCACATGTCCTCTCACTGATCACCCACCGGACAATCTAATTTTTTTTTGCTTGGTAACTATTCGTATATTAAAAACCAAAAACAAAGCTACAGAAGTTACAGGGGGCTAGGCGTAGCCAAAATGCCCAGCCATCAGGTATGTCATACCTGAAGCTTACAGGAGTTACAGAGTAACAGTTACATTTCTAGCCAGTCCACCAGTCATCCAGTTGTATCTATTATGTTTCCAATTTTCCAAGCCAAGACAGCTGCCGAGGAGATTCCTGAGCAGGTCCATCTAGCGTTACGCTTGCTCCAAATAGCCCAAGTGGTGGCAGCGAGGGCGATCATAGTCTTCAGTTTCCTTGCGCCATTGTTGCATTTAGCGCAACACTGAACACTCCCGTATCGTAATCAGGTCTGAGGACACCTGGGGTTGCAGGTCAAACGAACTGCCCACCTCAGTCCAGACTTCAGTAGTATAGGGGCAGCTGTAAAATATATGGTCACGGGTTTCCGGCTGCTGTCCACACAAGTAACATCTGCCCGAAGAAGCTACACCACGATTAGCGAGTCTGTCAAGCGTCGAGAGACAGTTCAGGATTGCTCTGTAAAGCATGCACGCATGTTTCGGGGGTACTTTGTTGTTCCATAACAATTGAGCCCAAACTACGGGTTCGGCTCTTGGCCTGACCACATCATAGGCCTTCTTGAATGAAAGAGGCCTATTAGAGGTCATCCAGGATCGCCCACCATCCGTGGGTATTGTGGGCCTTGTGGCTAGTGCAAGCTTAGGTCTATCATCAAGTAAAGTTCTCCAAACTAGCGAGTCCCCGACCTCCTAATACACTGCAAGATGTCACAGCCCCTTAGGTATCTATCCCTCATGTAAGAAGATCAGATCGAATTTTTAGCATTTATCACATTCCAGCACCAACATAGTACCATAACCTCGCGGATATAGGTGAGTAAGCGCAGGTCTAGGTCACCCTCTTCTCTTGGCAAGCAGACCACACTCCATTTTACATGATGGGTACCAAACCCCCAGAGGAAGTCAATGCAGATGGCATCAACTTTCTTAATTGTCCCCAGGGGGATGAGAGTACCCGAGGCCCAGAAAAGGTATACTCTCGAAATTATCGAGTTAAGCAATTGCAGCCGATCAGCTAGGGATAAGGACCTTGCTTTCCAACCGCAAAGCAAGGCCCTGATCCAATCAGTGAGCAGTTGTGATGTGGCCATCCTCCCCTTGGCGGGATTGAGGGGGATGCCTAGGTACTTTGCAGATAGAGGTTGTTGGAGGAGACCTACCTCCAAGCAAATGCGGAAACCCGTCGGAGCATGTCGAGGTAAAATAAGCTTGCTCTTATTGGTGTTCATCGTAAGACCCGATATGTCCTCGAATTCAGCAAGGATTCTCCTAACCGCCATTAGTGTGCTTGTCGATTTTTTGCAGAAGAATAGGTCATCCGCAAAAATGAGATGCGAGGGCACCAGACTCTCCTCGTGCGGATTGGGCGAAAGTTACCATGGAGCGCAGCTTTAGGATAGGGAGTCCAAGGTAATGACAAAGAGGAGCGGGCTAAGGGGGTCACCCTGTCAGAGCCCTCTCAAAGAGGAGAAAAAGCCATGCGGTGTGCCATCAATCAATACAGAGAACATGGGGGTGGTGATGCAAGTTCTTTATCCAGCCAGTCCATTCTTCGTCAAACCCTCTGAGCCTCAAGCTTTCCAACAAGAATGCATGGTCAATAGAATCAAATGCCTTCGCGAGGTCAATCTTGATACATGCCTTGTGAGCATATGCCTTACGGCCAAAGCCTTGTACCACCTCCTGAGCGAGCCAAATGCAATCACCCATGGCCCTCCCTTTAATGAAGGCCGTCTGGTTCGGTGCCACCAAAAGAGAGATGACAATCGCCAGCCTGGAAGTTAAAAGCTTCACAAAAATTTTGTATAAGACGTTGCGGCATGAGATAGGCCTAAAGTCACCCATTTTCGTGGGTGTCGTAACTTTAGGCACAAGGGTGAGGAAAGTGTGGTTCACCGCTTTAGGGAGGTTCCCTCCATTGTAGAGGAAGGTCATCGCATGCACCAGGTCTTCCTTTAGTAACGCCCAATGTTTTTTGAAGAAGCCTGCGTTAAACCCATGCGGTCCAGGAGCTTTGGTCGAGTGGATACTCATGAGGGATTCCCAGATTTCTTTCTCCGTGAAAGGCCTCGACAACCATTGGCATGCAGTTGGTGTGAGGGTGGTTTTAGGCTCTGGAGGTCTCCCTCTCCCTGCCATCTGTTATGGCGGCACAAGTAGGCTAGTGAAGTAACTGACTGCTTCAGAAGCCACCTTCGAGTGAGTGTCCAATAATTTACCAGTTTCATCCAAAAGGAAGGGGATAGAGTTCCTAGCCCGCCTTGAGCAGGCCTCAACATGGAAGAACTTTGTGTTCCTATCGCTCAACTTTAGCCAATCAACACGGTTTTTCTGTTTCCACATAGATTCTGCATCCGCGTCAATCTTATCAGAGAAAAGCTTGATGTTGCTCTCTAATTGGACAAGAGATGGGTTTAAGGGGTCAAGTGCAAACGCCTCATTCAAGAGGCCAAGGACCGTCAGCACATCCTTCTGGTCTTGTCTAACATCCCCATGGGCTTTAGCCCACACTTTCAGCGCTTCCTTTACATTCCTTAGCTTTCGTTGTAATCTTGCAACTGGGTTCCCAAAAGAAGGAACTTCCCATGCATTTGAAACCACTTCCTCGTATCCGTCACGAGAAGCCCAGTAATTGAAGTAGCGAAAGGGCTTGCGCAGCGACGGGGGCTGGCCAAGTGCTACAGTCATGATGAGATGGTTCGAGGAGGGGAGAGGGGAATATCTCATCTTGATATGTGGCAGTGCAGTCCTCCAAGGAACATTCACCAGAGCACGATCAAGTCGAGCAGCGATTCTACTTGGCCCGATAGAAGAATTTGACCAGGACCAATGATTCCCCATAGCTTCGAGATCGTCTAGGCCCGCTTTATTGATGCAATCGTTAAAATCCTCCAATGCAGCCACATTAGGGGGCGCCCACCCTTCTTCTCATCATGGTAATGTACCACATTAAAGTCCCCGATCATTAGCCAATCACTGAGGCTGATAAGTTTCGTCTAGAGTATTCTCCTTAAAGCGGCGGAGTTTGAACCATACACCACAAAAAGAATCAGAGATAGGCCTCCCGCATTATCACATTTGAGGGTAATAGCCTGATCGGAGGTATCAATTGCGTTGCATGTCCAGCATTCCATTTTCCATGCCACATAGATTCTGCCCAACATAGTATCATTGTGGAGGTACGTCCATCCCTGGGGGAGTAGGCTGGCAAAGGCTTCCCTGCTTTCTGGCCTGATCTTAGTTTTTAACAGGCCAACTATTTCTGTGTTCATCTTTAGGAGATCTTGGAACAATTTTTTCACTTTCCTTAGCCTGTTCAGGCCTCTTGTGTTACCAACTGCGATATGCATTAGATAGCTTGGGGTTGGGGGGAACATACCCCGAACTTTCATTTTGGGCAACAAAGCATTGTGGGACTTTATGGGGTCCTTTCTTCTTCTTTTTTGTGAGATATAACTCCACCAAAAAAATAGTTATATCAAGGAGATGGCGAATTGGCGATGTTTTCGCTCTGCCACTCTATTCTGTTGAGACGTGTAAGCACATGTGGTTTGATGAATAATACCTTTGGACGAAAAGAAATGGGAGAGAGAGCGAGTGCATAATTCCAACGCATTATCTCCACGAACATATTTGACAGAAGAGGAAAAAACATTCTGCACTTCAATGATAAGATTTCTAATAACATCCCCTGCTTCAGATTTATTCTTTAAAAGAAATACCCACGATACACGGGAGAAGTCATCAACTACTACAAGATAGAACATGTGTCCCTGATGATCAGGAACACGACTCGAACCCTGCTTATCCAGAGTTGTGCGCCTATCACCTTTTGGGGAGATGCTGTTCTTACGGCCTGCTACCTTGTCAATCGTATGCCGTCCTCTGTACTCGGTGAGAAAATTCCTCTTTCTGTGATATTTCTAGAGAAGGAATTATTTTCTCTCTGTACTCGGTGTCTTTGGTGCTGTTGCTTTCGTTCACCACTTGTCTCCTGGACTTGACAAACTCTCACCTAGAGCTGTCAAGTGTCTTTGTGGGTTACTCCCGGACTCGGAAGGGTTACCATTGTTATTAGGGATGAGCATTGGGCCGGGCCGGCCCGGCCCAGCCCGAAGCCCAGCCTAAAAAGCCCGGCCCGACCCAAGCCCAAACGAACATTGGGCCGGGCTTGGGCCTAATTTTTAGGCCCGAATTTTTTTTTGGCCGGGCTCGGGCTTGGCGTGGCCCAGCCCGACCCAGCCCACGGGCCCGACCCGAAGAGGGCCCGAACCCTTCCCATATCCTACACGTATGGAAACTCTCACCTGCCGTGCACACTCTGTTCATGTATCCTATCTTCATACAATATTTATAAATCAAGAAAGTCATGTGTGGGGCATATGAGTTGATGATCATTGTATTTTATTTCAGAATTAATTTTTCTTAATTAGTGTATGTCTTAAATTCTGGTGGTTATTCTTGAGTTTTAGTGTTTATTTTTTCTACTATAATACTTTCTATTATTGAACCTTTACCCAATACGAGCATTATGCCCATTTTTTTAACATGTAATGCATGGAGCACCTGTTGTTGTTAACTGTGTAAACTTGGTTCACTCTTTCAATTTCTGTAATGAGAGACGTTTATGGTATATAATATTGAGTGGACTTGTATAAAATGAGAAATCATCTCCAGTAGAATTGAGTTTTAGTTGTTTCACAAGTATTATGACATATGTTTTAAATAATTTTACCTCGTCTAACTTGAATTGAGATTGACTTTAAACACAAACTCAAACTTAATAATATATAATGGGTTAAGATGGCCCGACCCGACCCAAGCCCGGCCCATAGGAATTGGGCCGGGCCTGGGCTTGGGCCGAACCAAAAAAATTTTACGGGCCTAGGCCCGGCCCAAGGCCCGAAGTTTTTAAGTGGGCTTGGGCCTGGGCCCTTCAGGGCCCAGCCCATTCCGGCCCATGCTCATCCCTAGTTGTTATGACCCCGTAAACAGGAAATATTTTGTTAGTGCCGATGTTACATTTTTTGAGTCCGTTATGTACTTCTCCCCTGCAGGTGACAGGTTAGCCTCTTCCACATCTAATGATGACGTATATGTTCCTCCTCCTAGTCTGAGTCCATTTTTGTCCATTCCTATCCCGGTTGTCACGCCACCACCACCACCACCACAGCCACCTATCCTGCCATTACCTAAATTCTATACACGTCGGTCAGGTCCTGCTAAGGCGGTACGTCAATCATCCATCACGCCTCAGGTATGTTCAGATGCTATTACTAATGATGGGTCGGATAGTGTGCCTGTGCAGGATTCTTCTTTGCAGGAGTGTGCACCATCGAGTACAACAGATGATGATCTTGATGTCCCTATTGCTATTCAGAAGCAGAAACGGACTTGCGCATGTTATCCCCTTGCTTCCCAGGTCTCCTTTCACCGTCTCAGAGGAGACTTCCAGCGATTTGCTGCGGATTTGTCTTCCATGGAGATACCACAGAATTATCAGGATGCTATGAAGATTGACTGCTGGCGGTTGACTATGGAAGAAGAAATGAATGCTTTACAGTCCAGGGGTACATGGAGCTTGGTTACTGCTCCATCCAGTGCGTCTATTGTTAGATGCAAATGGGTATTCACAGTGAAGTACCACACAGATGGGAGCCTTGATCGGTACAAGGCACGACTAGTGGTGAGAGGCTTTACTCAAACATATGGTCTAGACTATTTGGATACTTTCTCTCTAGTGGCTCGTCACTCTACTCTTCGCATTCTTCTATCTGTTGCTGTGGTACGAGACTGGTTTATATTTCAACTTGATGTCAAGAATGCATTCTTGTATGGCGATTTGTAGGAAGAAGTCTACATGCAGCAGTCACCGGGGTTTGTTGCTGAGGGAGACAATCATATGGTGTGTAGACTTCACAAGGCGATATATGGCCTTAAATAGAGCCCAAAGGCGTGGTTCCAGAAGCTTTCCCTCCTAATTGAACGACAAAGATTCAAAAAATCAAATGCGGATCACTCATTGTTCATTCAGAAGACTTCTAGAGGTATGGTTGTCATCATGGTATATATTGATGATATTCTGGTTACAGGAGATGATGCTCAATGATGCAGCATGGAACAGGAATATAGGCCCACATATTTATTTAATTTTATCTGTTAATTTTATTTACGATTATTTGAGTTGTCGCAATTTTAATTAAATAAACGAGATCGCCTGTGATCTCGATTAATTAGTTAACGATTTGAATTAGTCGGTTAATTAGTTAGAGTCGATTTAGGGTAATTAGTTTAAATTTAAATTTGAGTCTATTTTTGTAACCTCATCCCTCCTATATAAAGTGATGATAGGCTATGGTGTTAGTCGGTTCAGTAAGTTATAAAACTGAGATTTATTCTCTATCTCCCTCTCTCCAATTTCTCTCTCCCCGTGTGATCTTCACGTTCTTCCTCCCCTAATCCCTCGTGTTCCCGACGAGCATTCTTCTTCTCAACCCCTCCATCTTTTTCCACCAAAAATTCCACAAAATTATTAATTTTCCGTCGACGCAAATTCCGATTTGCATCATTTGGTATCAGAGCATGGCCTACATATCGTCCTCACGATCTGACGATCCGTACAGACATTCGCACCGACATGCATCAAGGGATTATCGTTCGTCCGAACGAAAGCGGCGAGCCATCGACGCCTACAACAAGGAGACAATGTGCATGCTACTTGAGTTACAAACCACATTCCAATCCAAGTCTCGGTAAATTATGGCTAACTTCGAAGCCCTACGCGCCGCCAAATCGAAGTCCTCCACTACTAAAGCCGGTTTTGATGAAGAAAAACACGAAAAAGAGAGCGCCAACGACGAAACGCCCGCTGTCCAGCACCTCCCAGATCAGATTCCGCTACCAGGATCAATGACATCACCCCCTCCGACCGTCCCGGTACGACCCCAGCCATCCCAGGTAAACTCCCTACCGTCCCCATCCTTCGGTTCCCCGCTGACACCATCGCCAACCCTCCTTGCACCTTCTGCGAAGCCCACCACAACCCCAACATCCCTTCCAGGCGCGCCCGCAACCCCACCTCCCACCCCTTTGCCGCCGCCCACCGCTATCTCCACCACCCCGCCAAACCCCCTCCTCGCCATCCAAACATCCCCGACGACACCCTCTATCCCACTACGGTCGCTACCCCCAACCCCGCCTGCTCCTGCTTCTCCCATCCCCGAAACCCCTGTCCCTGCAGCCCAGACCCCCCCTAACCTGCCACAGCCAACCAAGGCGCCCCCACCTCTCACACCGTCGTCTACGACCCCATCCACGTCGCCACCGCCAACCGGTGCCCTTGCACCCCCGCCACCCTCCTTCGCCCTCGCCCCATCACAAGCCTAGCCCCCCAGCCCCGCCAACGCCTTCCCCACCCACTATTCCCCCCGCGATCTTCCCCTTGCCCCCAGCGGCCCCAGCCCCGGCGCCGCCCCTCCATGCGCCGTCACCAACCCCCCCTGCTGCGCAACCCTCAAACCCCACCCCACTGCTTCCCCGCTCCCACCTTTTCCCACCACTGCGCGACTGCGACATCGACACCCCCCGAACAAATCCCCTCCGCCACCGCTACCCCCAGCCTCCCCAACATCGTGTCCTACTGTTGACCCCTCCCCGTCGGGCCTACATCGTCCTCAGAAGCCCGTCCCACATCTGTGGCCCCATTCGCACCATGCCGTTTGCCGCCACCGACCCCTGCGTCGCACGCATCATCCCCGATTCCAGCCTCGGTGTGGCCGCTGCCAGCTTAAAAAGAAAGGAACCCTAAAATTTGAGGGTGTATACTCCATCGTATCCCTTGATAATCGGAGTCAAGAGATATTTTGGGGTATTTGCAGGAAGACCCCCTTCTTAAAAGTTTTTATCCAAAGGGTCAACTGGAGGATATATTATGCTATGAATTCCATTTAATTGAAGGGGTACGAAAATTGCAACCCACCCCGCTGCTGCAGAAATATTTAAAGAGGAGTGCTAAAAAAAAGAAATATGGCAACCTTCCTTATCCTATTAGGACTAGGACCATGAGTTTCACCTATTTAAAGGCTCCATGGCTTCATTCATTGGACACCTCTCCTCATCTACTGTCCTTGTGCTATTATTTTGCTATGGACTCTCCAAAGGCCATGTTGTTCATACCTCATCAATTTTTCAATCACCGCAATGAGGAGACCAAGTTCATGAAGACGCCGCCATTTGCGCCACACATGTTCTTCCAACATGAGGTTGACGATTCCGGCCACCACACCAGCGCCATCTGGGTTCCACCGTTTGCTCAACATCTATTCTTCCATGAGGCGAACAAGAAAATTGACATCAAATCGGCAAGCTTCGTAGATCCAACAATTTGTCAGGAGACGAATTTTTAAAAGCGGAGGAGAGTTGATGCAGCGTGGAACAGGAATATAGGGCCACATATTTATTTAATTATATCCGTTAATTTTATTTACGTTTATTTGAGTTGTCGCAATTTTAATTAAATAAACGAGATCGCCTGTGATCTCGATTAATTAGTTAACGATTTGAATTAGTCGGTTAATTAGTTAGAGTTGATTTAGGGTAATTAGTTTAAATTTGAATTTGTCTATTTTTTGTAACCTCATCCCTCCTATATAAAGGGATGATAGGCTATGGTGTTAGTCAGTTTAGTGATTTATAAAATTGAGATTTATTCTCTATCTCCCTCTCTCCAATTTCTCTCTCTCCCCGCGTGATCTTCACGTTCTTCCTCCCCTAATCCCTCGTGTTCCCGACGAGCATTCTTCTTCTCAACCCCTCTATCTTCTTCCACCAAAAATTCCACAAAATTATTAATTTTCCGTCGACGCAAATTCCGATTTGCATCACTCAGGGGGTAGAGATGGCAAAAGCATTTTTAGACCGCCAGTTTGTCAGAAGGATCTTGGTACCCTACGATATTTTCTGGGGCTGGAGTTTGCCAGGAATGCACTGGGTCTGGTGAGGACCCAAAGGAAATATATTACAGATTTGCTGGTTGAAACGGGCATGGTTGGATGTAGACCATCGAGCACCCCTATGGATCCAAGTACGAAATTATATGACAACGATACTGAAGAGGTGGACAGGAGAAGA